>JAJNOH010000018.1:0-600000 GCA_022376275.1 Xylariomycetidae sp. FL2044
TTTATTTTTTATATTAAAATAATATAATCGTATTTTAATCTTTTAATTTTATTATTTATTAATAAAATGCACGCGCATTTTTTATTTTTTAGCATTTTAATAATGCTTTAATATTTTTAAATATTATATTTTTTTAAAAATGTTTTTTAAATTATAAATAAATTTAAATAAATATTTTAAAATGTTTATTTTATATTTTAATTTAATTTTTAAACCATTTTTTAGCTTAATTAATTTTATATTATAATTTAAAAGATAATTTAATAAAATATTTAATAATAACACACTTAAATTATTTTAAAATTATTTTTATATTAATATTTATATATTATTAATAATTATATTATTATTTATTATAATTATTAATAAATCTTTTATTATATTATTTTTTTTAATATATAATTTAATAATATATCATTAATTCTTTTTTAAATAGCTATAATTTAAGCTATAAATATTTTATTTTAAAATATTTATTTCAATTTTTTATTTATTAAATTTTTATAATATTATATCGATTTATTTATATTATTAAAAAATATTATTATATTTATAATATTTTTTAAAATAATAATATGTAAAAAGCTAAAATATATAAAAATAAATAAATATTATAATTATTTATTTAAAAATATTATTAACCTTTTTTTAGATGTATATTTATATTTTTATTTTTTAATAAAATAAAAATATAATAATATAAAAAATATAATCGATTATTATATTTAATAAATTTAATTAATTATTATTTAAAAAAAGCTTAAATTTTAAATTATTATATATTTAAACGCTAACTTTAAATTTAAAATCGACTTTTTTATTTTTAATATATATAAATATTAATATATTTTAAAACGTTATATTATAAAACATTTTAATTTTATTAATATTTTTTATAATTATAAGCTTAAATAATTTTATAATTTTTTATTATAAATAATATTTATTAATTTATTAGATATTTATTATTTTATTTAAAGCTTTTAAATCGATATAAATATTATATATATTTTACGATTCTTAAAATTTCATAATAAATTATAAATAAATATAAAAGCTTTTTAAAATAATAAAGCTTTTATTTATAGATAATTATTATTAATTATTTTAATTTTTATTATTTATTATTAATTATTAATTAATTATCCTCGGCTTTTTAATTTTAAAATATATTAAATTAAACTTATTAAATTTATTTACATTTTTTAACTCGATTTAATGCTTTTTAATAATTATTATTTTATTTATAATTATTATTATTTTATTTTCGTAAGATAAAATATCGTTTAAAATTATTAAAATTTTAATAATTATTATTATTATAATTAAAGCTTTTTTTTTTACGATATTTATAATTATTTATTTAAAAAGCGGCATTTTTTAAAGATTATATAATATTTTTAACTTTCGCTTTTTTAATTTAATTTTAAGCTAAATATATTTAAGCTATAAAAAAATTTAATAATTTTATTGATTAACTTTAAAATTAATTATAAAAATTATACGCGAATATAAATAAAGCTTATTAATTCGATTAATTTTATAGCGTAATAATAATCGGGTTTTAAGCATTTTATAATAAAAAAACGCTTATATTATTTAATAATATATAACTAATAAATATTATTAAAGCTATTTATATTAAGCTTATAATTATATTATAATAAGCCCGCGTTTTTTTTTAAATAATTAAAAAAATTATTTATTATAATATTTTTATTCGATTAAATAATTAATTATTTAAGCGATAAATTTAGTAAATTATAAATTTACCCTAATTATTAATACGTAAATATTATATTAATTATTTAAAATAGCTAAATAATATTAATTATTTATTATTATATATTTTTTTGCGAATAATACGTTTTATTATATATTATTATTTTAAATTAATTAGCGTTTTAAACGTTTTATTTACTAATATTTTAAATTTAATAATAATTTTTTATAAAGCTATTTTAATATTTTTAAAAAATGAAAGTTTTAGTTTAAAAAAAATATTTATTTAATTATTATATTTATATATTTTTTTAATTAATATTATTATAAAACTTATAAATATTATTTAAAAATAAGTAAATAATATATTAATAAATATTTAATTTTATAATTACGTAATTTTCTTTTAAAAAAATTATTAAAATAAAGGTTAAAATATCTAATTATAAATAACTTTTATTTTTTTATAATAAATTAATAAAATTAATTAATATTAAATAATTAAAAAGCATTTATTATAAATTTTAAAAAGTTTTAAATATAATTATTATTTAAAATTATTTTATTTTATTTTATAATAAATAAAAGATTAAAAACCTTATTAATTATTACGTTTTTATTAAAATTTATTTTTTAATTATTATTTAAATGCTAATTATTTTTAAATAAATATATTAATTAATTATAATTAATAAAGCTTATAATTTAAATGTTTATAAATATAATTTATATAATAAATATAATTAATAGGATTATAAAATTAATATTAATATTAACGTTTTTAATTAATTTAATAAATAATTTATTTAAAGATAAATAAATATTAATATTATATAATTTATAAATAAGCTAATTATTAAAAAATAAATATATATTAATGCTATAAAATATATAAAACTTTTATAATAATAATTAAAATATTAATAAAATATTAATAAATTTTAAAATAATTAATATAAATAATTTAAAGTTTAATATTAAAGGATTTATAAATATATTTTACGATAATTATATATTAAAAAAAGTTATAATTTAAATCGATATAAATTTTTAAAGTGTTAATATAAAATAATTTAATCAAATTAATAATTTTTTTTAAATTAATATTAAAAATATATAAAAAAAATAAAAATTTAAGAAAAAAAGATAGTAATTTTAAATCTTTAATTTTATTATTAGGATTTTAAAATGTTTTAAAATTTATATCGATACGTTTTTAAATTTTATAAATAATTTCTTTTTAATTTTAAGGCTAAATAAATAAAAAAATAGCGTTTTTAATATTAAACTTTTAAAAATAAATTTTAAAAATGTTATAAAAATAAATTAATAATTATTTAAAAACGTTTTTTTTTTAATTTTTTTAAGGATAAAAATAATTTAATAAAAATTTTGCTTAAAAAACCATATATTAATCTTTTATTTAAATAAATATAATAAAAGTATAAATAATTTTTTAGTTATTTTAATTATTTTAAAAATAAAATAATAAATAAAATTAATATATATAAGAAAATTAAAAATAAAAGCAAAAATAAATAAATCGAAAGCTTTTATAAATTATAATTATATATTATTCGAATTTATTATAAAATCTTAAATCGTAAAAATAATAATAATATTATATTTAAAATTTTTAATATAACTTAAAAAATAATTATTTTAAAAAATAAAATAATTTTATTAATTTATATTTATATAAAAATTTTAAGGTTAATATAATAATTAAACTTATAAAAAAAGAAAAAATAAATATAAAAAAATTAAGTAAAAAAAAATTTATATTTGTTAAATCTTTAAAATAAAAACTCGATTAAATAAAAATTAAAATTTAATCGAAAATTTTAATATTATATTAAATATTAATTAAAAAACTTAATTAAATCGCATTATAATTTATAAATAAAATAATTCGCTAAAAAAATAACATTTAAATTATTAAATAAACGCGCTATAATTTTAAAAATATAATATTTTATATTATTAACTTTAAAAAAAAGCTTTTATTTTATCGTTAATAATAAAAAAAGGGGCAAATAAATTAATATTTAATTATATTAAATAAATAATTATAATATTATTTATAAATAATTTTACTTAATTAATTTTTAATCGTAATAATAATTAAACTATTAATTTATAAAATAAAAGCAAACAAAAAGTTATTTTTATTATTATTAATTATTATATATAAATATTATCTAATTTTATTTATAGCTAAATTATTTTTAAATAATTTTATTTTAAAATAACTATTTTAAAACTATTTTAAAATAGTTTAAATATTTTTATAATAATAAATTTATAACATTTTAATAATTATTAAAATATTTTACTTTTATAATAAAAGTTTATTTATAAATGAAAGTTTTTAATTTAAAAATAAAATTTATAAAAATTTAAATTAAAAAACGTTTTAAATTTTAATAAATATATTTTTCTAATAAAAAAAAATTAATATATAAAAATATAAAAGTAAATAATTTATTATATATTATCGGCTATTTTTTAATTATTTTAATTATATTTAAATATATATATATATATATATATATACATATATTTAAATATTAATTTTAAAATAAAATATATTATAAATAATTTTTAATAATTATTATTTTAAATTTAATAATTAAAAAGGCGCAAATGTTAATTTATAAGGAAAATTATAAATTTAGTTAGAATCATATAATTTAGATTTTATTAATATAGGAAGTTGATTATAGGCTAAGCGGGGCTTAGCTAAGAAGGGTGCAGCTCGATAAGAGACCTAGCCGCGCCGCGCTCCGTTTCTGGGTGTAGGTTCCATTGTCATTACACAGTGTCTCTTAGACATTCATTACTTGGCTGGTTGTAGGTACCATTGTCTTCGCACAGTATCTCTTCGATATCAATAACTTGGCCTCGTCGTCCTTCCCATCTCCTATTCATCGATGGCTGGTACTCATGCAGATGCGCAGTAGAGACGAAAGCATTTCACGATAGAAGATGGCGACTGCGGGCGATGCGCGGAGAGGTAACCCTGCCCCTGCAGCGTGGTTGAGTAGATGTTCTGAGTAGTAGCCGACTGACACCGCACCGCGCATCATAGGTGTCGATGGCGAAGGCACCATCAATGTCGCCTCCAAGAAAGCTGCCCAGGGCCAGCTGAATGGCTTCGTCAAGCTGAAAAAGGCGACACCCAAGCAGACCAAGCCCGGCAACTGGAGTGATGGTAGTGTTGCGCTCGGTAGGCTTTGTTTTTCTGTGCTGTGCTGATATCACCACGCTGCAAGGCCCATTGACTGACTGTGTCGGCCTGCTGTCCGTAGACGACAAGAAGGCCAGGAGCACAGAGAGCCCCTCGACAACCCTCGGCGCGCTGTCTCCTAGTCCGGTCATCAACGCGCTTGACGAAAACTCGCGCGAAACCTTTACCAGCGGCAGCCCACTCGACGATAACCTTAACCTCCAACAATGCAAGCACTGCAAAAAAGGCATAATCAAGACCGCGGCGAAGGACCACATTGCCAACTGCCTGAAGATCAAGAGAGAAAAGGCGCAGCGCAAGAAGGAAGCTCGAGAGGCTAGGGAACGGGCCAAGGAACAGGCACGCGAAGAGGAAGCCCGAAAAGCCGACGAAGACGGCGACGCCAGAGCCCACGACGACAGCGACGATGACGATGACGGCTCCCCCGGGAAGAAGGTTACAGACGGGAAGGCATCCAAGAAGGTAGGGGGCAAGAAACCCGACGGTGAACCCAAGGGTAAGAAGCGGAAGGCCGACGGCGACGCCGACAAGGGACCCAAGAACAAGAAGAAAAAGGAGGAGCCGAAGCCTAAAGTACCCAAGCCTAAAGGTACGTGGATCTTGGTACTCTGACCATCTCGTCGCGCACACCTTTCTGACTCAGATGCCAGGCCCCGTCGACGTCGAAAAGCAATGCGGTGTTTTGTTGCCCAACGGACAACCGTGCGCGCGGTCCTTGACTTGCAAAAGCCATAGTATGGGAGCCAAGCGGGCCGTAGCCGGTCGATCCCTTCCCTACGATATGTTGCTCGCGGCATATCAGAAGAAGAACCAGGCAAAACAACAGAGTGCGTATTACCCAGACCAGCTACTACCGGTCATTTGCATATTACTGAGCCTAGTCTGACTAATGATGATCTATCCTAATCTAATAGAAGCCGCACTGGACGCAAACGCCCCCCTGGAAGACGATGACGATGCTAATACCGGTCCTGTTGACTCGGATGAGGAGACGGCGGCGGTAATGAACGCTCTCAGAACGTGGAGGCCTCAACCCCCTGTACCGCAGACTACCTTTGAACCTATCAAACGGACGTATCAAAATGCTCGCCTGCGCGAGCAAATCCAAACGGCAACAAACAATGGCAGAACGAATATCTTCAAGGTGGTTGGTCTCGGAGCCCAGAGGCTGCCTGACAATCACAATCACGCTGAGACCGGCATGGATCTTGATGATGCCCCCGGTGAGCCCGACCTATCTATGATGGGTGCCGTGGGCGGCCGAAGGTCATCTAGTCTGAGTATGTCTGGTCGGCCATCTTTGGCAAGTCGGGCCTAGGAAGCCGATCAGCAGCCCGACAGCCCCAGGCAGGGTCCGGGACGGCGCAGGATGAATGCGGAAAGGCCATCTCGCCTATCCGAATCTCGCGTGAGTTCTCGTGCTAAGAGAGATGGGAATTGGCCACGGCGCTCGAATTGGTTGAGGAACAGGACAGGGAATTAACAATAGATGACTTTTGGCAGCATCGGCGATGGGGGTGTTCAGGCGTTAATCATGCAGATACCAACACACTCAGGACACGTGCTTCGGCGTTTCCAGGGCAGACCACTGCAATGAATTGCTTTACCGGTTGGGCAAGTATAGGGGTCGGGCATCTGTCGGTTGATATCTAGTTAGCTGCATAAGTCCTTGTATTTTAATGTACAAGCAAACTCCAATGGGACTGTCATGCGAGTCGTATACCGCAAAATGAGTTGTCTGTGATGGGATCTGCTGGTTGCACACGTGTCGATGCCTCAGCCTTTACAGGAGATATCTCGGTAGAAGATTGGTTAGGCGCCAGCAGGGGGGTATGCTGACGTATTCGGCGATTTTAAGACCCGCCCTTGTCGACCTGCCAAATAAGCACATACGTAGGAATGTACTACGGTAGTATGATATCCCTTTACATGAATGTATTTAGGATTTCATGGAACGAATTCAAGTGAAGCTAAGAATATATACAAACGACGTTGGATCTAGAGATGTACTCGGCTGGGTAGCTGGGGTCCATGCATGTGTATGGAGTACTTACCTACCTAGGTACTTATGAACCTAGGCATAGGTATGCAGCTAGGAATGTCATCGCTTGGCAATGACGTCGCTTATCAGTGTACATAGCTACTATCAACTAGACCCAATGCCCCAATGCCACTGTCACTGTCCTGAGCCTCGGGCTCCAACTCTGCCCAGGTGGTAATCCGAGGGCGTCTAACATGATATGCCTAACGTTGAACAGTCACTGCCAATCGCTTGAGAGAATAAACCTTCGTAACCAGGACGGATTTCATTTTTCGTCCTGCCAGGTCATAGGCCCCGCCGATCTATATTGCTGGAACTACCTATAGTAAAGGGAGAAGAAGAAGGCCTTGGGTGGAATCTGCCTCTCGGGGGCCACGGATGACCTACCCGCATGCAATACTGACATTCTGCCTGGAGTGAGTTGTCACGAGATCCTCAGCTTGGAACTGGGCTCACCCGCCGATGCTTTGTACCCAACCTTGCTCAGGGGTACATAGGTAGTAGGGCATTCTGGATGCCAATATAAAACGATTCACCTCGCTGCTCGAGCTCTGGCCTCTCTCTCTCTGGACCGAGCGCACTATGTCGTCCACCAACGCCCATATCCCCCCTAACAGAATCAACCAATTACTGCCTGCTTTACATCACGCCCTGTCCGGATCCCTAGGTACCCTCTTCTCGACATGTGCTCTGTACCCTCTGTCCCTAGTCATCACCCGTCTGCAGGTCCAGCACCAGCTTCGTCGCGAGAGCCAACCGGCCTCGGAAGCAGCAGGAGGTCAGGGTCTACCAGATCAAGATCCACAGTCACCGTCACCACGGCACCGACGCGAACAACCGGAAGATCCCGGCCAATCAGGGTACGACGGCATCGTCGACGCTTTTTCGAAGATCTGGAAGTCCGGCTCCAATGGCGGTGGCACGCCGAGAGCGTTCTATATTGGCCTGGGAAAAGATGCAGCCAAATCTGTATTGGACTCTTTCCTCTTTTTTCTATTCTATGAATGGTTCCGCAGCCTGCGGATGGCTGCGCGGAAGGCGAGGGGCGCCAAGAGAAGAGGCATCGGGCTTCTGGAAGACCTCGCTGTCGGCGTGGCCGCTGGCGCTTGCTCGCGGGCCTTGACGACGCCCATCGCCAATATCGTCACCCGACAGCAGACGGCTGGCCTCGTGTCCGACGGGGCCGGAGTCGAGGCCGACAGACTGACCGTCAGGCAGATTGCCAGCGATATCCGGCGCGAAAAGGGTCTCGCGGGGTTCTGGGCTGGTTATTCGGCTAGCTTGGTTCTTACGCTGAACCCGAGCATCACGTTTTTCTTGCAGGAGGCCCTCAAGAAGAGTGTGGTTTCTGAGGAGAGTTGGGATCAACCCGGTACGGCGGTCACTTTTCTACTATCCGCCGTGAGCAAGGCCATCGCGAGCACGGTGACGTATCCCTTTTCCATCGCGAAGACGAGACTGCAGGTCGGCATTCCTGCCGATACCAGACCCCTGGAGGAGGACCGTGCAGAGGAGCAGGAGGATACCCAGGAAGAAGAGTCCTCAACACACGAGAGGGATGTCGACAAGGAGGTGGACGACAAACTCAAGGCACTCCGCGCCGTGCAGACACTTGCCCGCCGGAGTATCTTTGGGACAGTCGCCCAGATTGTTCGGACCGAAGGGCTCGGATCCTTATATACTGGCATACAGGGCGAGCTCATCAAGGGTTTCTTTAGCCATGGAACAACAAGTACGTACGGCCAAGAATCACTTCGTCCCCCTCCTAATCATAACTCCGGACAAAACTCTTCTTTCGGGTGGGTCTCAGTCGTGGAGTGCGCATATGCTGCTAAACAAACCTCCCGGTCCGCGATCTGCGGTCCTCGTTGTCAGCTACTAACTGGTGAATCCTGCAGTGGTTGCGAAAGATTTTGTACACAAACTGCTGTTCAAGTTTTATCTGTTCACCGCAGCACTCCTGACCGAACTCAAGCTCCGCCGACTGCAGCGGAGAGCGCACAACGTGAAACTGCCTGTTGCGCTGCAGTATAGATTGGACAGGAGAAACAACCTCGCTGGCAAAGATGGCCAAGGGAGAACTTCCGCGATGGGTTATGGGGTTAATATAGTCGCCAATCTCATCGATGGGACAATGCGGGAATTGGGTAAGAGTTGAGATGCGATGGGCGACGCATCAGGGATACCGAAATAATGGAAAGGTGTCGCTGGTCATATAGGAGATTCAGACATCTCGAGGTCGAGTACGTGCCATGATCGTATAAGATCCATCGACTGGCTTCTCTCGGTTGTATGTATATGTATACGGTGTATAATTGAGCTGTACGAGAGGCCTTCACTCGCTGTTTGGGTGCACAGGTACACATCTGGTGGATAACGTCACGCCGTCGACCGTTCGGGGTTGAGACGTGTGCGGCTCCTCTCCTGTTCTCCATCCATTCCCTTCCTAACGTGTGAAGACGGTCCATCCCATCAGGTGCATGCCACATGTTTACAATAAAACTTAGCATTGAAATGCTACCCCCGACTTTTCCACCTGGTTCTGACCAGCCGCCGAGAACCCGGTTCCCTCGGTTTTCAGTTCAACTAGACCGGGCTTGATCTTCTCTTTGTCTTTCTTCTTGCTCCTAGTGCCCGTCTCGCCGTCCCGTTGCCTCGTCGACGTCTCTGCCAGGTCTGCCTCACAGACGTAACATCTGAGTTCGTCAGAACTCGAAGCCGGCGCGTGGGGATCGTGGTGCTTCGCGGGCCTCATGAACTTATCAACGCAACTCTTGCATACCACATGCCCACAGGGTTTGGCAAGCATCGCTTTGGATGAGTTGTTTAGACCTTTCCTGCACGATGGGCATACGCGTATGCGCTTCTTCCTGCTGGACTTCTCGTCCTCGTCCTCCTCGGTGAAATTAACTGTCACAAGAGAGTGCAAGGAATAGGTATGCGGGCTGTGTTGGTGTGATGCGGGACACACAGGCGCCCCCTTCGTCTTCCTGGCAATGTCGTGTAAGGTGTCGTGCGTGTTTGAGGACGGCGTTATGGAGGGCACCCAGAAAGAGGGCAGTATGGGTTTGGACGCCTTTTCGTCGTCTATCGCCTTTCGGGCTTTGGCGCGCACCTGGGCCTCCTGGAGCTCCAGCTCTGCTTCGCTCATCTCGAATTTGCGCTTCGGTGGCCGTTTGGTGTTTGTGGCGTCGGCCGTGGGAGCGGGCGACGAGGATGCGGTTTTACCTTCGCTCCTCCAGCTCTCGAGATCTCTAGCCTTGGCCATAGCGGACGTGGTTTTAGGCTTGATATCTAAGCCACTCTGGGTCAGCTCGAACTCCCTGACAGCGCGCTCCCTGGCCTCGGCATCCTGGGCGGCGGTCCATTGGCTACTCTCGCGTTCCTCGTGCTCCCGAACCTTCTCGAGACGTTTTATCTCCTTCTTTTGTGCTAGGATATTGGACAGACAGCACTCTCGGCAGAATATATCGCCGTGGGTACAGGCGACAGGGTCGACGGCAATCTGTAGACAGAGACCGCAGGAGGAGAATGGTAGGAAGCTTTCTCGAGTCAATCGTGCGGACGTGGAAGTCCACTGGAACGTGGGGAGTTAGTAGCTGCTCTATATATGAGGGTATCTAGATAGGCTGTTGCGTCGACAGCGGAGACGACGACTTACTGCCTTCTTGGCCAGGTCCCGCTCATGAGAGGTGAAGACGGCGCGGGAGGTATTTCTCTTGCCTGAGAAATCTGGGTTAGCTTCGAATAGGCGAATAGGCGGAAGAAGGCGTAAGCGGTTGTGGAATTGACATACTATGCGACATTGTTGAAGATTATGATGAGGGGGATCACGTCCCGAAACTGGAAGAATAGTCGCTGGCTACTCAGGATAGCTTCAATGTTGACAGTCTTCTGGGGCATTGCGGCGCGCATTCAATGTTGCTCCCGTCCTCTTATTACAGGTACCTAGGTAGTACCTACATTATGCATAACTTACATACATACCTAGGTACCTAGGTAGCTGCAGGGGTTCTCCAAACACGGAACCGCTGCTCGTGTGTACACGAGCTGACGGGCCGGCGTCTGCCGCCGTTGCCACCTGCCATGGCCCCGTATCCAATGCAGATCGGGCTTCGTCCACGTCCAGACCACGTGCCACGCTCTAGGCACCAGGGCGCTTTTCCTATCAAAACTACATGTACTTACATATGTACATAGTAGGTACACATGTACATGTATCTGCAATACGTCAGTACCCCATATACCTTGTCGTTGTCTACCAGGCCACGGCGATGCTGGTGGCGTGAAGGTCGGACGTGTTCATGGCACCCAATGCAGTCGATCCCAGTCGGCTGCCCGTCCAGCAGCCTGGCTCATGGCGCCTGGCTTCGTCCCTCGTCATGGGCCTTACTGGTGCAGCTTCCAGTGCCTTCTTGTATGGCCTGAATACCGTCCAAGTCCACGGCTTGGACCGTTTTCTTCACCTGCTAGACCAGAGGAAAGATGTGGAAAAGAGGCAGAGAGGTCTCATAACAGGTACGTGGGACAGCCATAAATCATAATTCAAGTACGCCAGCTAATCTCTGTCCTAGTCTCAAACCATATCAGCATGTGAGTGCACTCCATCTCGACCTTCTACTGCTACACGTGAGCACAGAGTCTCATACCTGTTCATCCTACAGACTTGACGATCCCCTCATGTGGGGCGTATTACCCTTGAGATATGCATTCCATCCGTCCAATCTTAGATGGGGGCTAGGGGCTCATGATATATGTTTCAAGAACAAGTGAGTCGGCCTGCCGTTACTCTTGCCGTTCCTCCTACCGCCGTATTCGAGCTTATGCCTCCTATCATCAGCTTGCTGGGGTCTTTCTTCTTTTACGGCCAAGTCCTTCCGGCTCATAGACTGCAGCACTCGCCGCACGGAGGGTTATTTCAACCCACCATGACGCAGGCCATTCGTCTACTCTCGTCACAGCCTTTTATCAGCCCGCAACCAGCAACCAAAGCCCCCCAGAGTCCCCATGACTACGACATATCCGACCCCTTCACAGGCGACGCTCTAGCTTACACCACAACCGGTTCCGACCAGTGGCCTGCTCCATCTGCGTACGCTCAGAATAAATACAGTTGGGTGCACGTGTTTCCTGAAGCCTGTGTACATCAGCACCCCAACATGTACCTACGGTACTTTAAATGGGGCATTTCCCGCCTCATCTTGGAAAGTGAGCCCATGCCCGATGTCCTCCCCATCTTCATCGACGGCACGCAGCGCGTCATGCCCGAAGACCGCAAATGGCCCCGTTTCGTGCCTCGCTTCGGCACAACCATCCGGGTTGCGTTCGGGGAGCTTCTCGACGTGGAGAAGACATTTGGAGACCTTAGGGCACGCTGGCAAGAGTTGGTGCGGAAGGAAATGTTGAGCAAGAAGCATGGGAAGACCCTGGCGCTGGGCGAGCTGACAGATGACCTGAAGTATGGCCAGGAGGCCGTACACCTGAGGGTTGAGGTTGCGAGGAGGGTCCGGGGAGAAGTCATGAAGGTTCGACGGAGTCTGGGATACCCCGACGAAGAAGTAGAAGGGCTGCGCTTGGAGGATGCCGAGACATGGGCTCGTGAGCCGGCCAAAGATGAGTTCAAGAGTAATGTTGACCAGAGTTTGGTCAATAAAAAAGAGTAGAGCGGACCCTGCAATGAAATCACCCGCGGAAGGCATGGATAGCCCGGCATGGAACGGAATCGGTATACATGGGGATACCACACATACATATACACCCCTTGGGGAGACACCCACACCCATACCTACACACATAATGCTGATCATCCGAGTTGTTTACGGAATTTGTAAGATTGGCCTCACAGTATTCGACAGTGAGAGAATGAGGTCATGGTTGAGATGTGCATGGTGGGTATAAGAATTCATTCAGATGAATCAGGGACGTCAAAACAAACAATACCCTCCCTCCCTAAAAGCCCCCCCAAGAACCAGTAAATGCAAAGCTATCTTGCTCTATGAAGTGAGACCGAACGCCTTTTTCAGTGCCATTCCTGTAACCGCTACTGACAGATCGCGATTACGCTCGCAGCGCACACCCATGAACCGCTCGGAAATGCTGCCTAGTACTCTCAACTGCTTTACCCAACGTCGCGCAATACTCGTAGCAGATCTGTAGCTATGGACCGCGAGCAGACAGCCCGTCTGGTCTAGAGTCGCGACATCGTTGATCAACTTAATAGCCGGGGTCGTAACCGGCCTGTGACGGCACAGGCTGTGGTGCGTATCTGGCCTGCATCGCTTGCTGTTGCTGCATCTGGTGCTGTATGACCAAGTCGGAAAACCATGGGTGCTGCAGGGCGTCGTGGGCACTGACGCGGTGCTCGGGGCGCAGCACCAGCATTCGCTGCAGAAGGTCGATGCCGAGCTGGTCTATCTGAGGCAGGATGGCGCGAAGATCTTGGGTGGCGTACATCTGGAAGGACGGCTTGTACTCGGGGAACTGAGTGATGCCGGGCCAGGTTCGCTCGGTGGGCGTGCCCATGATGCGGAATATACGGATGATTTGGTCGTCGTTGGCCGTGCCAGGGAAGAGCGGTCGACCGGTGTACATCTCGGCCATGATACAGCCGGCGGACCATATGTCAATGCTGGTGTTGTACGTTCTGCTGCCCAGCAAGACATCCGGGGCGCGGTACCAAAGGGTGACGACCTCGTTGGAGAAGGTGTTGACGGGAATGCCAAATGCCCTGGCCAGACCGAAGTCTCCCAGCTTTAGGGCGCCCTTCCCGTTGATAAGGAGATTCTGGGGCTTGAGATCTCGGTGCAGGACGCGGTTCTGGTGGCAGAAGTCGATACCTTTCAGCAGCTGGTACATGAAGGACTTGATGGTGAGGGGCTTCAGGGCGCCTCTGTCGCCGTGGGTGTCCATGTACTTCTTTAGGTCGCCATCCATGTACTCGAATACCAGCATAAGTTTATTCTCGGTGTGGATGACGTCGTGCAGTGCCACGATGTTCTCGTGCTTAAGTTCCTTCATAAGAGAGATCTCGCGGATCGCAGTCGACGGGGTGCCTTCTTCCGAGTCGAGATGGATTTCCTTCAGGGCGACCAGCTCACCAGTCTGGCGGTTCCGTCCTTTGAAGACCTAGACCGACAGCAGAAGTCAGTTCACGGGGGCTGAAAGTTTGGATAAGGCAAGTTGCGTACCGTAGCATATGTGCCCTCTCCCAACTTTTCAAGCTGCTGGAAGGAGCTCGGATGCCTCTTTGCATCCATCTCGGTCGAGTCAGCCTAGTCGGCTCGGAACGAGTGTGGAAGATGAGAGGGGCGTTTGCGATTATGTGTACAAAAGGCAAAGGGCGTTGGGAGTGCGTGGTAGTAGTTGTCTCTGTGTGCCTAGATTATATGAAAGCTGAATTTCGTTCGGGATGGGGATTAATAGAAAGCAGTCAAGTATTCTCGAATGAGGGAGGGAGGGGCTCCAGATGGGCTTTGGGCGGCGGCTATCAACTATTTTAGGTACATAGCGCCAAGCGCATATCTTAAGGGACCAATATCCATATGATGGATTTGACAAACAACGATGTACCTGCTTAGCTACCCTAGGTACTTAAGTAGATACTAAGTACCTACCTAGGTATATAAGGCACATGTAGGCAAAATACCTAGGTAAGTACTACGCGTGTATTAAGCAGAGTGAGAGCACATATACCCATATAAGCACCAGCCAGCATATCAGTTCTTACATAGAATAAGTTGTTTGGGGCAACGATAATACATTGATTCCTACGAAGTACAGATACCTAGAGACCTATCCACATACATAGAAGGTATATCTAGGGTACCCCGCAGCTGCTGCACTTGACGTTCTTCATCAGAGCTACCTAGAGTAGGCACTAGGTATATGCATATCCATTAGATGCATACACTTAACGCGGTGGGCGTCACGGTTGCACGGGCACCCCGGCTATGAACCTGGCACCTAGAAGGAAGCTTATCTGGTGCGGGGTCTTGTCTGCTCGTCTCTCGCATTCATATGAACAGGTACAGATAACTCTAACACCACGACAATACACCACATACTCCTGTGCACACCTCTTCTGTATCATAGCATCCATCCATCTTGGGACGCTCGGCATTGGACGTTTTGATACTTATTCGAACTAGGGCATCGCCAATAGTCTTGACTGCCCCCCGCTAGAATATACTATTTCTTATTCTATTATCTGACCTATTGCCCTGGTCAAATGTGAATCCCTCCCAAAAATGCGACCTCTTCTGGGCGACGATGCTTGGGTCGGGCGGCAGCGCTCCGCTGATAACCATCCCTCTTCCAGAGTTCCCCCAGCCTCCGCCAACCAGATGTCCTTCTTCCTCGCCGATGAGGTCTCTGTCGATTCCTACCTCGAACGTCCTACCCTTCACCCGCGATTCAATAGGGACACGAGGAAGCCTGTTGATTCGGCAAGTGACCAAAGGGACAACGAATCCTCTGTTCCACTTCACTCCCCCCTCTCGAGGGCTTCCAACTCTACGCGCAGTCCATCATCAACCAGATCCCAGAATCAACCCGAGCTATCGCGACCTATGACCCCAATCTTGTTGAATACCTCATGTACTGCGTCCGCCCTGAGTAGCCCCAGTTCAAGGAGGAATTCCGTCGCTAGCTCACTCTCAGACCATGTGGCAAGTTTTAATTTTGACGACGAGCCACATGACGAGCTTGATTCGGCCATGCTCGACAGCGGCAATGCCCCGCAGCTTGTTATGCCAAGCATCAAGATGCCCAGCCGCCGCCCATTCACCGACGTAGGCAGGCAGATGGGACGTCTTAAAATTATGGTCGCCGGTGACTCGGGCATCGGCAAGACATCCCTCATCAAAGCCATCGTGCAGACATGCGAGCATATCGTCCATGTCGATCCCATCTCCTCTCGTGGGTTTCCTGGGAGGACGCCCTGCAAGTCCGTGGTCAGAGCCGGCCCCTTGCGGCGCGCTTCAAGCACCACGTCTGGTGCGTGCGTGTCAGAGATATATGCCAGCACCAGATCCTTCCCAGAATGGTGGTCCGAATTGGACGAGTCCCGGCCGGCTCAAAGGCGGAAGAGCCTGGGCGATAGTGTTCTGGAGCGTAACATCTGTTTTGTAGATACATCAGGTTACGGAACTGGCTCATCAGTAAGTATTGGAATCAGAACGTTGTGTCCTAGCAGGGACTAATCTTCTCCAGGCCATGGAAACCATCGTACCTTGTGTCGAGTACGTCGAGTCCTTTCTGGACATGGTGTCATCGGATAGCTTGAGTGACTCGGATATGTTGAATATGCTTGGTGGGGACGGTGGATGTCGAGTCGACGCTGTCCTATATCTGCTTTCTGACGGTACGCTGGGACCTGGGACAACCCCCCCCCCCCCCCCCCCCCCCACGCAAGCGTATACTAACTCAATGGATAGCAGGCTTGAAACCTACCGACATGGAATATATTCGTCGCCTCTCGCGTCTGACTAATGTCATTCCCATTTTGGCGAAGGCTGACACGGTGTTGCCGGAACGTTTACTTGAATATAAACGGCAGGTTGCTGGACAACTCGATAGCGCAGGCTTGCGGCCGTTTGGCTTCACGTCGTCGACCTCGGCCAGATCGACACCTTCCGTTCCTTATTGTGTTTCCAGTGCGAACGTGTCTGATCACGACATAATGGATGCCAGTCTCTTGATGAGCCCGGACTATGTGCAGCCGTTGATGGCAACGGAACTTGGCTTCCTCGTGGATCAAATATTCAGTGCGAACGGGTCGTCTTGGTTACGGCATGCGGCAGCTAGAAAGTACATGGAGTGGCGCGATGAAACCCGTTCGAGACCTCGACACCTGTACAGACCGTTGGATCGGCGTGGTCAAGTATCGCGGAGGGCTCTGTCACCAACGGCGGAGCGTACATGTGTCACTCATCAGTCGATGGCTCTCGCTCGTGTTCCCAAAGCAACGGGGGAGAACACGGCGCGGCACTTCCACGTGGTGGATTGGGCAGGTGATCTGCAGCGGAGCTTAGCTGGTGAACGCTCTCGTAATGGCGATGGACTCTCCAACGATGAGCATGTTATATGGCTCAATGAGCAACTGGATGAGGGCATACACAATGGGACATTGGTCACTGTTGATCCCTCAAGGGGAAGAACCCCCCCGCGAAGAAGAGGCAAGAGGCATGTGGCAAGTTTGAGGAAAGCTAAACAACGCCAGGATCCTCTGGGGCTACTTCAAGTGGCTGCTGATCTCAAGGCTCGAGGCTGGATAGCGTTGGAAGTGTTAGGTAGCATCAGCGTTCTTGGGGGATTCGCATTTTGGTTGTCCTCGAGTCAACACTGGCAAATAGAATGGTAACCTACCTAAATAATCAATAAAAATTTTACCATTTATTATAATTATCTTATCTTATCTTAAAAATGTGTTCTATTAATTAATATTTCACTTTATTAGCTATTTATTATATATTATGTATCCACATTTTTAAGTATTTTTATTTGTTTTATTATTATTGTTATTATCTTTTGGGTTTAAGCTGGTCTTTTTGAGCTGGCGTCTTTCGCGTTATTATCATCTTGGTGCATTATCCATCTCTTTTACCCACCACCACCAGCCTTTGCTTATGGGCCTGTTTTTACAGCGACGCGCGCTGATCTGAAAGCACATAATCCCCTCTTTACGCTTTGATGGGGACCTCAGAAAGCCGAGAATTCTCGCAATTCAACCAAGCAGAGGATTACCGACGTCTATTACGTCTATTATAATCCCCGCCCCGATCATTCATAGGGGCCATCAAACGACTCGACAGCCTTGAATACTCCTACCGCATTACCACGTCGCCTGCGCCACCAACAACATCGTCTTCCTCGTCTCCCTACAAATCGCCGATCAATCGTCATGGCAGAAGCGGCCAGTCATGAACAGAGCTGGGGCATCACGCACCCAATCTCTATTGCGCTCCCTACCCACGTCGAGGTACAAGCAACCGAAGCCCTCCTCCAAGAACTGAAGCGCCAGAATACGTTCGAGTCTGCTGCCGAAACCGACAAAAGGTGCGCCGGTATCCTCTTTCGCTCCTCCCGTCTTCTTCTGTGATCCTAATGCTGTGGGCTAGACACAAGGTTCTTAGGGACCTCCAACGTATCGCCGACGAGTTCGTAAAACGAGTTGCCCGAGAGAAAGAACCAACGAACGAGGTGCTTGTTCGAGATGCCCATGGTCAGATCTTTACCTACGGAAGTTTCTGTCTCGGCGTCTTTGGTCCCGGCTCGGATATCGATACGCTCGTCACCGCCCCGAGATACGTCACTCGCGAGGATTACTTCAATCACTTCCCCGGCCTGCTACAAGAGATGACCCCAAGGGGTGCCATCACCGATCTCAGCGTTGTCGAAGATGCCTTCGTTCCAATTATCAAGTTTGAGTACTGGGGCATAAGTATTGACTTGATCTTTTCGAGAATCGCTACTCTGAAGCAGTTTCCGCCCATTGGCCAACTCAAATTGACCAACAACGAATATCTTCGTGGTCTGGACGAGCGCGAACAGCGATCCCTGAATGGAACAAGGGTCACAGAGGAAATCCTGAATCTGGTGCCCGAGCAGAGAACTTTCAAACTGGCATTGCGCGCCATCAAACTATGGGCCCAACGCCGTGCTATATATGCGAACATTATCGGCTTCCCCGGTGGTGTGGTATGGGCTATGATGGTAGCACGAGTCTGTCAGCTTTATCCCAAAGCTGCCAGTGCCACGCTTGTCTCCAAGTTCTTCCAGATTATGTACAACTGGCCATGGCCCCAGCCAGTGCTCCTCAAGCATATGGAAGGGGGCCCTTTGAATGTCCGTGTTTGGAATCCCAAAGTACGTCACATCTGCTTCCCTCGCCAATCTAGGAGTTATACTGAATCGCGGCTACAGATCTACCATGGCGACAAGCTTCACTTGATGCCGGTGATTACTCCGGCCTACCCACAGATGTGCGCGACCTACAACATCACCAAATCCACCATGACCATCATACAGCGGGAACTGCAACGCGCTATCAAACTCACTGAGGAGATTAGGTCCAACCGACTCCCATGGAAGGATCTATTCGGAAAGCATTCATTCTTCACCGTGGACCACAAGTACTATTTAGCCGTGACTGCGACAAGTCTTACCAAGGATGCTCACAAGATCTGGTCCGGCTTCATCGAGTCCAAGGTGCGTGTTTTGGTCGGTCATGTGGAAAAACATGCCTCTATTGCGATCGCGCGTCCTTTCAGTAAGGGGTATGAGAGACAGCATAGTGTCAAGACTCTGCAAGAAAGAGAGGAAGTACAAGATGGGAGCGTCGCCTATGTCACTAGAGACGATGACGAGGGAGACTCGGACGTGAAGGCGGAAGACGGGGGTGTAGTGATCAAATCTGAGACGAAGCCCGAAGGCGCTGTTCACGTGAAGGTAGAGACAGACGAGCCTGGCCCTCTCATCAAGGCCGAATCAGATGACTCCAAGATCAAGACAGAGGACGTACCTGCAATACCATCTAAGGTATTTACCACAACATTCTACATAGGCTTGGAGCTGGTCGAAGGTATGTGTATCCCACCATTCCCCCAGCCTTACTGCAGATTGTTCGTTCCCAGGCTTGGCTAGCTTGGAGAGTCCCTAACAGAAGCTCGACCATCTCGCAGGCGCCAAATCTCTGGATCTATCCAATCAAGTCAACATGTTTAAGGGCATGTGTATGGAATGGGATAAATTCGAGAAGCAGTTGAAAGATGTTTGTTTCTTGGGCGTACAGAATGTCAAGAAGTAAGTCGACACCATCACATGGTCGCAGCGCTGATCTTGGAACTGACCGTCGTGCCAGTACAAACCTGCCGGATGATGTGTTCGAGCCGGGAGAAGTCAAACCGAAACGTCCTCTTAGAAAGATTGTCGCCAACGGCAACCCGGCTGGTCAGAGGAAGCGAACTGCTCCATCCGAAGTATGTAGGGCTCGTGGTGGAAGCTGAGATTAAGAGCGTCTAGGACGCCTCCAGAGCCTACCCCTCTCATGTGGGAGCTTATTACTGACACTTACCTTGTAGGGAAATCCTCCGCAGCCCAAACGACACCAGTCTGCACTTCAACAAACTCCGACAGCAGCAGGTTGACAATTCGTGCACTATCTCCCCACTGCTTACTGAGATCTCCAGAGTCAGCCAGCTTTTGTCAGTATGCGGCTGGCTCTGGATGTCCACCCAGTTACTAACCCAGCAGACCCGTCATTGCCTCACTTTGGCATACGTACTTCTTCCAACTTGCACCAGTACCACAGTATCTCAACGCTAGGTACTCCCAGTGGCCGAATCGCTACGTTGTGCCCTGCCAGGAGCGCGTCAAGGGATGGGATAGCCAAGGAGGGCACGATGGCTGTTCTCTGGTCTGGACGAGGCTGCTTCTCTTTCTCTTCTTTGCTCGACGTGACAACCTTACGAAATGTTCATGACAAGGAAGAAAATAACTCAGATCTCGAGACAGGTGACTAACCTGGTTTCCAACTCGGGGATGCGATACCCCCCCTTTCCACGTCGATCTACACCCTCAAAGAGAAGTATCGTTCTATGGCGCTGATTTCTAGGTAGGGCATCAGTCGATCGAGGGGGGACAGAAGTGTAGAGAAAAATAGTAGAGAAAAAGAGGTCAGTAGCGAAGGAAAGGTGGTCCTGCTTGTGCGTGTACCTAGACTAGACCGCCCCATTGCGCAGATCTATAATAAACTTGCTTTTTAAGGGGCATAAGTGCCTCACGATACCCCCTCAAAATGAAAAAACTCTACATGTCTTCATGCGCCTTCCCCAGCCGTGGCCACATTTTGCAGCACTTCTTTGCCACTTGCTGAGATTATTAAGAGGTGGAAAAAGTTGGTGATCTATGGAGTATCTACCTAGATATTATCATCCTCTTGATCTCTGGTCTTTGTCCGCGTCGACAACCACACACATACACACACACAGAGGCCGATCGAGTAGCCCAGAGAAGACGGATAGACAAGCGGACAACCAGACGAAGAGATCGACAGAGCCTGGACAATGAAAGACTGCTACCTATGGAAATCGCCAAACTTATATACATGGACAGGGCGGTCAAAAATAGAGGTGTTAAAAAAAGGAAAAGAAAGGGGGGGGGTGGCACACCTAATATACAGTGGGCTCACTGAATTGGTTATTAATAACAATGGAAGTAAGCAAATCACACAATGCAGAGGAAGACATAGCTGTATACCTAGGTAAGCTTCAAGGTAACAGGAACACACGCCATGATTAGAATCGTATTCTTCTTGTATCAACGCAATTCTTCTACCACGTCAGTAGATTCCTCTACCATACTAAACAGTCAATCAACATTCAAGCATCCCCGACTCCCCAGGCCCTCTTGGCACACCCTTTTTCGGCTCATTCTATCACGCCCGCACCCCCCGAACCTTTCGTCCACCATACTCCCGCTCGGAGAATACCCGAGACAGGTGACGAAGTATAGTTTCCGCCGTTGGGAGGGGAAGGGGGCAAAAGGTAAGGTTTGTAAGTACCTAGGTATACATGGAAAATTATCTCCTGCCACGAGACAAGGAGAACAACCACTTCATCCGTCGACGACTGGAATGTCGTAAGAAACAAACAAAACCCAACGCCAGGCTCAATCGCTCCTCTTGCTTCTTTTTTCCAGTGTGCATGCAACCAGGGCAAAGACCAAGTCAAGAACGAATCAATTCGCCGGCTTGGATGGCGAACCCACCAAGAAAACCACCTGAACTGCCACCGCGCCATCCACGGCGAGTCTATGCGTTTATGTATGCGTGTCTATGTGCTCAGGAGAGAAACGTATCGTCGTGAACGGTCATCAAAGGAAGCACGGCGCCGGACCGTCTCAGACTCGACGAGTAGAACGGTCACAGCAGCAGGAGTGCAACGCTCAACGTGGCCGAGAGATTAAAGAACAGGATGTCGGTAAGCAGATGGGATGATGCACAAGAGCCGGATTACCCTCGACTCTTTCTGCCTCCTTTCCGAGTTTTTGGCTTTGGCGGTGGGGGAGGTTCGCTGTGGAGGTGCCCTATCTCATCGAGCGCCATCGTGTTCGTCCAGCTCAGACAGCGGAAGCCAGTGGCAGGCTCGGAACTCGGTTGCGCCTTGGTGCGAGTGGTCATGCGCTTTGTTTCCGAGGAATCCTTCTTGGCTTTCTCCGTATCGTCTGTGGCTTTAGCGCATGCGAGATACTTGATTCGGTTTTCCATGTTCGCAACGATCTTGTCTTTGTAGGCCAATATCTCCTTGCGCAGCTTGAGCTCGTTAAACCCTCGAGGATCCAGCCAATTCAGCAGCGCGTCAACTTCATCTGGGTCCGAATAGTAGCCCCATTGGTGAGCGCTGAATACGCTGGTGCGGCCCTCTTCCATCTTCTTTCTTTGAGGCACAGTCATCTTGAACTTGGCTTTGTACTCATCCTGGTACTCCGGAATCATGTCAATGTAACCCTCCCTTTCGATGTCGTCAGGTCCCTGGACCCAGATGCAGCCATTCGCATACCCAGCATCAGCAGTCGAACTGTTGGGAAGACCGGCGTATGGCATGCCATTTCGCTCAAACCAGTAATACCGGTTCCAGAACCGATCTTTCCCCAGAACCCTTGTTCTTGCGCAGTCGGCCTCGCGAAGATCGTTGTCGATGATGGCGATCTCGTCCTCGCATTTCTTAATATAGTCTTCCTTCTTCTGTATATCCTTCACCACCTTCAAAAATTGCTTCGACTGCTTGGGTACTTTGGCGGCGAGTTCAGCTTCCTTTTTGCGTTCGTTCTCTTCGCGTTTACGTTGACGCTCCGTGGCCCGATCACCACCCCGGCGTAGGCTACGACGAGCCTGAACGTCTTCATCACTTTCGGCGTCTTCACTAGGTCCCTCAAGTGACTCGTCCGCATCGGTCATTTTCACATCACCATTTGTCTTGGTAGCTTCGCCTTCTTCTGTAGGTGGCGACGTAGGCATATTCTCCGGTAGAAGAATCTTGCGCTGGTCGTTAAGGCCCTTCAAATCCTCGATCCTGCGAAGTGTTAGCCCACATCACTGAATAGGAACTCTACGTTGGTAAGACTTGCGCCTGCTTCCGATTTCGCTGCCATTCGATCTTTTCCTTCCGGTAGCCTGTCATGGTCTCCGCGCAATCCTCCATATAACCACGAACTGCTTTCGTCTCTGCGGTGAGTAGGCAGAGAATCTGCAGAGCCGATATGCGAAGGTTCAAGTCCATCTTGCAGTATTGTATTCGTACAGTCTCCAGACTTGGCTCGATATCTGGAGGGGCTAGCTGAGCCAGTAATGCTTCACATGCTTCAGTCTGGCGAGGACGCTTAGACAGCTGATGCAGCAGCCCAACCAGAATCATCTCCCATCCACCATCCTGAAATTCACGTTTCTTCAAACTTTCGATCCAGTCAAAGTGAGCGAGGGCTTCTGGGGCACGGTGTCTCACAGTTGGTTCCGGGGTCTTCTCTTTCTCCGCCGCTGCTGCTTCGGCTTTTATTCTTTCGGCCTCAAGCTTGGCAAGGCTACTTCTAGTTGCACGTCCAGTAGGCTTCGGCTCAGGTTCGGGCTCGGGGGTCAGTGCCGCGCTATCCTCTTGTGCATCATCGTCGTCCTCCTCCTCGCCCAGCTCGGGTAAGTCGACTTGAAGCTTTCCGCCCTCGGCCTCGGAACTTACAAGTTGTTTCAGAACAGCACAGTGAACCTCTGTAAAGAGTTGGCAAGGCATCTCTTCGTCAGTCACCTCTAATGCTTCAACAAAGTCGTCAAATGTGAAAGAATCGAGTTTGAATATCTCGCAATATACGTTCAGGGTGTCCCAGGTTTCCAGCAATGGTCCGATCGATTTCATCAGAAGATTGTCATTTCTTGCACCGCTGTCGACTACTCCCTCCGGTGGGTCAGAGCACATGAACTTGAGCGCGGGTCTCACATAGTCATCTCGCGGTTCCAGTTGCAGATCCTCAACGGGATACTTGGGCGGGGGAGGAGGAGGTGGTGGCGGCTCTGGTTTGGCAGCGGGGGGCGGAGGAGGCGGAGGAGGAGGCATGTTCTGTCGGAAGGGGACGGGAAACTGGAAAGGGTTGTTACCCGGAACAGGTGGAATCGGCCCTTCTTCGTGGTCAAAAAACATATTCGGCCCCTCTTTCACCTGCGGTCCGGGTTCTAGTGCATGGTTTTGGTGATTCTTGGTCATCTTGTGGCCCTTCAACGCAGGCTTGAGCTCTGGCAGTCGAGCAGGACCGAAATTCTGATACGTGCCAGCGAAACCATTCATCTCCAAGCTTCCGTTACGAGGTTGGCTGGCCCTCTTCTGAGCCAGGTGTTGTTTTCGCTCGGCCAGTTTGTTGTCGTAACGCAAGTGAGGCGGTACACGTGTGTCGATATGGTACTGCGCTGCGACATCATGCTTAACTAACCAGGGCGCGCCGTTCCAAGCTTCTCGAGTGACCGTCTTCTTAATGAAGGAGCGTAGTACCGACTTGGTAAAGATCTTTCTGTCCCGGTATATGTGATCCCCGTCCACAACCGCTTCCTCGTCCGGTCTCCCGTCGATACTGGTAAAATATCGCGAATAGGGCTGAGTGAGAGTACCGTCCGGCAACACTTTACTACCGAGCCGGGCCTTGTCCCTCACGATGCCCGTCAGACGCTCCCCGTTCATCAGATGTATCGTAACGGCCTCGCCCGGATAGTAGTCGGCTTTGAACTCGTCGTAGATCATGTCTACTAGCGTGTCTATTCTCGAGATCGTCTGGAACTGGACTCTTCGCAGCACTGGGCCTTTGAGGGCTTCTGGGAATGCTTGGTCGACTTCTTGGGCACCGGCAAGCTGTGTCTCTAGTCAGACATGTAAAGATGAAAGAAGCCAGTGTCGCGCGTTACTTACTTCACTCTTGAGAGCTTGAAAGAAGGTGAGACCAGAGTGACCAGTGATCTGACAGATAAAACGGTGCTGGGCAGAAGGTTAGTAGGCGACTAGTCAGGTGCGCAATTCGATCAAATTCAAACCTGGCTGTAGAAATCGATGCTAGTGAGAGTCAGTTGAGTGCCCAAGTCGCCGATTTAAGGGAATCTTACCGATTCAAATATTCGTCGTACGTGACGAATACTTCTCCAGTCTGTTCAATCTGCCAAACCTATGACAGGAGCCGGTCAGCGGGGTGAAGGACGGTGGTGTAACTTGGAAACAGGGTGACTTACCTCCTGGGAATCATCCTCCACCGGTGGAGTTTGCAGGAACTGCACCGGCTTGCGCTTGAAGAGCACCTGATGAAGTCAGCAGACATATAGGGGGGTACCAAACTTATTTCTCGACTCACCATTGTCGCGGCAGGCTAGGGGAAGAAGAGGCACTTGGCCGCGAAAACGATCTGCAAGGCTGATGGTCAGCCTTCTCACATAGCTTGGGGGAGAACTGTAGGAGAAGGTGCATCTATAAATGCGACTGGTGCGTATAGTCAGGGGCGAGGGGGAAGCCAGTCGCGGGGGCAAGTAGGGAGGTTGTTGGGAGATATCGGAGGTGAGCAAGGTAGTGGTAGGTTGGGAATGTACTCGCCTGGAAGGAGACTTACATGTGAGGGTGTAGGGTAATAATGGCGACGCGGTTAAAGCTTGGGAAGACGCGTCTCGATAGTCATGGGGGATGATGTCAGGCGGGTTCGCTGGTGGTGGTGGTGGTGGAGGTTGAGGTTGAAGAAAGGGTGTTCTGCTGACGCGACGAGCGCATTGGTTGTTGTTGTGGTAAAAGTTTTGTAGTCGAGGAGGAGCCGCGGGAGTAGGAGGAGGAGGAGGAGGGAGGGAGGGAGGACTAAAAAGGTGGTAGACTGGTAGTACCTTACCTTACATCCTTGCACCCCTGGGTACTTGTGGGCTATAAAAAGGGTAAAACAGGGCCTACATAAGTTCAAGGTACTGCACAGTACACCAATAGCAGCAGTAAGTACGCAATGCCGGACTGACCGGCGCTCCATGCACGACGGGATATCTCTCATCAAGCAAGCCTACGGTCCGGGTCAGTACTGTTGCTATTCATTTTTGTTCTTCATGTGAGGACCGTACCTATACTACGTGCATGTACCTACTTACTCCTAAGTACATACCTAGGTAAGTATATAGTATACTACCTAGGTATGTAGGGGATGGAGGGAGGTACTTACATATGTGCGCCGGTGCCGTGCCGGGGACGACGGGGATTTTGAGCCACTTTAGATCAATTTCCCAATCTGATTGGCCACTAGCACTCTGCAAGTGGGAACGTTTCGCTCATTTGGGATGGGCCTTGTCGTGGCCACCTTTTGACCACTTGGGCACCTCTACTGCCTACCTACCCCATCGTTTTTATCTTCGCTACCGAGTCACTCCCATCTTGGACTTTCACCACCATTCTTATACTTGTTTTGATCCCTAGATCTGCCGCTTTCCACCGAGTATATGGTTGACATACTATTTCTGGAATTTTATCATCTTTTCCGGCATTTCCGTCTGACTCCGGTAGGTAGGTAAGCAAGCAAGCCCTTGGTAGCTTTTCAGGGGGGGGCCCCAACACCCCCTACATGCTAAAGAGTTATTCACATCCAAAACCCACCAAGAAACATTACAACGCTAACTAGAGACCTACCTGCTCATTGTCAAAGCGATAAAATATTGATTGCCCATATCAGAATTTGCGCTGTATTGCTCGTGCTATAACCGGTCAGCCCTGAAACCATGGCATGCCTGCCGTTCAAACATCAGTAGGTATGGATGCTCGGTTCTACAATAGGGCTCTCTCGCGAGAACTTCATACACACCTTCTCCGGCCCATTTTTATAATTCCGGGGGTTTTTACCCAATCTTTGATTTCATGGTAATTTATTCTACCCATACCATATTCTAATTACCCTATCGTTACGTCCTATGATGTGAGGTACACTACCATAAACCCTATCCAGCTACCCACCACGCCTATGCTTGAATATGAACTCGTGAACATCAACGGCAGGAATTCGTAGCTCTTTCCAAATACCAGCTGGTGTACTAATGAACAGTACAATATGAGCGGTATGCTAAATGCAATGTATAGAACCGCGAACCGGTCAAACAAGAAGAACCTTGGACGACTTGAGGCAGGGGCCACGCGGTCAAAGACCATCAAGAACAAAACCAGCCAGAAAATTGTGTAGATTGTCTTGATGGGAAATTCCGCGGGTGTGAATAGCAAGGGGAAGAGAGATACATGGCCAGAAACGGCCAGGGGACGGAAGGCGCTGAGATGTCTTCGGTCACTGAGCGCCACCAGACTGAAAGGGATGATGACAAGAAGAATGGCCTTCTCGTGGACATGCCAGCCAAAGAGAAACGAGGCGTAGCCGCAGAGGGTTACTGAGCCGATGAACCCATCCCAACTAGGCCTCGCGAATAGCTTGATGAGGGGTATGGTCTGGAATATCAGTGTGAGGGCGAAACACACTCTGGGAGTAATCTCTGGAAGCACTGCAAAGGCAGTATCACCAACAAGCCCTCTTGTGACACTGTTGACAGCCTCTTCTTTGAGCGGCAACCCGAGCTTCGGGGCAGCTGGATTTGTGAGCGGATGGACCATGCTGGAGCAGGGTCAAGAAAACTTACCCACAATCAATAACCGGTCCACGAAGGAGTACAGGGCCCATACGTTGGGGGCCCAGTAGGCATGACAGAGGCCCCGCGAGAAGGGGAATAATCTGCTCAGGATCTGCGGCATCTGGCCCTTCAGAGCGAAGGGGCCAAAGGCGACTCCGACGATGCCAAGAATGCCCGAGGCCAACTTGAGGCAATTAAGGAACTGAATGCGGAAGATAGACTTGGGCGAGAGGCAATAGATTCTCAGAAGATAGACGAAGTAGGCAGGCGCCAGGTAGAGGTATATGTGTTTCATGCACAGCAGAGCAGCAAATAGGAGACCGCTGGTCAGGAGACCGGACCTCTGGCGAGCCAAGACCAAAGAGAGGATCAAGATGCCGTACATGGCGCCATTGTACTGGAAGTGCAGATGATCAATGATGAGGAGTCCTGGAGACAGCAGGATGGAGATGGCAGCAGCCTGTGCGGCGCGCCTGGACGGCCGGTGAGACGACTCAACGAAGCTTGAGAGACGAGGGGTCAGGGCGACCACGGTAAGAGACAAGGGGGGCAGGGCGGACGTACAGCTGCAATGCATAGATGAGAAGAAACTCGGTAAGGATGACGGTGAACCTCTGAAAATAAACAGTTTGCCAGCTGTCGTGTTCGAGGTTGTAGAGGCGAAGCATGGCAGGGTCAGCCAGCTTGGCGACATGTGAGAGAAGCCACTCGAAGTAGGCGAAGAAAGGGGGATAATCCAGAGTCCACTCGGAAGTATTCTCGTAGTACCACTCCCATAGAGGCAGACTGTTGGTGATGGCAAGCCAATTCCTATGAACCTCGAAGTCTGTGGATTTGCTGGAGGATGTTAATGTCCTCTCTCTGTCATAGGCTCTGTCATAGGCAGGGGTTTATCTATTGTTTACAGCACATACTAAGCCGGGAAAAGCAGGACCTTGAAAGCGGTCGCAACTATGGCGCACTGCGCGAGCGTGGGGTATATCTCAGTCATCGGATGTATAGTAGGTGAATAGCATGGCAAAGAGGATTAGAGGGAGTTAAAACAGTGGCGAGAAGCATACGTCGGTCGGCGTAGACAGAGTGGCCGAGGGACAGCGGCGGGATAGGTGAAGAGAGTGAAGTGGTTGAAACTTCAATGTTGAAAGTGGCCGGGGTGTAAATTTAAGGTATTACCTTAACTAATAAGGTACGCTGTAAGTTAAGATAGATGGTAAGGTATCTACCTAGGTAGGTACTTACTGCACCGAGTGGATGGATAGCCCCAAAAAACATTTTAAGTACCAGTGTACGAGTATAGCACACCCTAATTGTATGTAGATATGTGTATCTGCTTGTGTCGAGATACTTCCTAGTCAGGGTCCTCCTGTCCTCCTGCCCTCCTCGGTACCTAGATAGGTACTTAAGTACTTGATATAGCTACCAATATTGAACTACTCCTGATGCTTCCATCCCTTTTAACTCCCGTCTTCGAACCACCACCCAGACGAGTTCGAGTTTGACTCAGTCATTCACTTACTCAGGTATTCAGAATTATCTCCTCAACTCTACCTACGTACCTATTTAAGTAGCTACTGATGCAATAGGAGGCAGGGTAGGTAGGATAAGTATGTATATACTAAGTACTGCGGATGTAGTTTGTCGTCAGTCAAAGAGAGGTCCCCACATCTATCGACGAGCTGTCGCCAGCTCCCACTCCCTGTCCTGCAACTTGTCCTCTACTATGCTAGGTACCTACCTAGGTAGAATCTAGATAGATTCACCTAAGCCGCATGGAACAAGAGCATCCCGACCCGCGACTAACAATCTACCGTCTACAAATGTATTATCACGTCGTCCTACTACCCTTCATATTTTCAATTGACAGATACTATTTATCCTCCGCCAACTGACCTATGGTCCCTGGGCACTTTCGTGAATTCTCCTCTCCTGTTTCCGTTTAGTCTGTCTGTCTGGGATATCCAGCGCCTGAGATGCGTTTGCAGCCATCCTCAGCCGTGGCTGTTGGTCTTGCCACCATCGCGAGAGTCACCCAAGCCCAGCCGCAATTCCTCGTGGGTGAGCTCAGTTTTGGTCATACCGGAAGGTCAGTCGGTGTCTATGCCAATACCAATCATTGCAATGCCTCCCACGCCCGCCTCTATCCAGCTCAGTCACACTCACCAAACCTCGGCCCATTCCAGAATAAACGATCGAGGGCAAGCCACCGTGCCCGGCTTTTCTATACAGGGGAACCCAGACCCCCCTGAGGTCCTCTCCAACAAAGTCATCCTCACCCCTCCAGCGCCGGGCAACACCCGGGGCGCCATATGGGCTGACGTCCCCAACAAGTATACGACCTGGACGGCCGATATCGATTTCCGAGTCAACGGGCCCGAGAGGGGAGGCGGTAATCTCAACATATGGCTGGCGAGATCAGGGAGCCAGGACATTGGGTCCGCGAGCATATACACAGTAGGCAAATTCGACGGCCTCGGGCTCGTCGTTGACCAACATGGCGGCTCTGGCGGCATGGTACGGGGTTTCTTGAACGACGGCACTACCGACTTCAAAACGCAGCAGAGCGTCGACAGCTTGGCCTTTGGGCACTGTAACTTCGCTTACCGGAATCTAGGACGCCCGTCCCAGATCAAACTGCGACAGACGGCCCAGGTCTTCAAGGTGGAAATCGACGGCCGCTTGTGTTTTGAGAGCGACAAGATCAGTTTGCCTGCCGGTTACCACTTTGGTATCACAGCCGCCGCTGCTGACAATCCCGACTCGTTCGAGATCTTCAAGCTAGTCACGATGACCGAGAACCTCGACTGGAAGCAGGATGCGCCTCCACCGCGACAGCAGAACCGCAACCAGGGCCAGGACCAGAATCAGGGTCAAGCACAGGCACAGTCCAGCTACGGTCGCAGTAATAACAGGGATCAGAATGCGCTCCAAGGCGATGAGGCCTTTACGGATGAAATCCCGGACTCGTCTGCAGATTCGGTACGTAGACCTCGATCTTGAACCCTCTGACGATGCCTAGCTTTACTAACGTTTAGTCTTTAGTATGTACACAACTCATCCTAAGTTTTCTGGAATGCCTGGCCAGCAGATACTGACTTGGTTATTTTCATATGACAGCATTACCAGCTCAAAGGCGCAGTTCGCCGACCTCCATAATCGGTTGCAGAGCGTCAACCACCACCTTTCTACCATCTTTCGACAGGTTGCCACCCAGAACAACGTGGGTGACATACGACATGGGGAGACGGCTAAGCAGTTAGACGACCTCAAGCAGGTCATGTCGAAGCTGGACAAGCTAGACAAACTGGACTCCCTGCAGAACGAGATCACCAAACTGCAGCGGGATGTAAAGGAGATGCGCAGCGATTATCAGAAGAAGATCAAGGACTCTGAACACGCGCTCAAGAGCTTCCTGAGCTCGAACCACGGCACGATGCTGGAACACGTGGCAATCCAGTCGACGCCGAGGCATGGGAAGCTCATATTCGTGATTATCGGAAGCCAGGTGGTCTTGATTGCAGGATATATCTATTACGAGAGGAAGAAGACGTCACCGAAGAAGTATTTATAAAACTCGCCCCGGACACCAATGGAGTTGAAAGGGAATAACGGGATGGGGGGCGGAAAGCAAGATTTGTATGTAAAAACTTGGGACAAGCGCGCGAAAGGTGATTCGAGCGCAAATGTATATGAGAGTGATATTTTGCATCAACATACGAATCTGAAGATATCATTCATCATTCTGACCCGCTTACACATATATAGGTATGCATATATGTATAGTAAGTAAGTAATTACGTAATCATGGAGACCGGCCGTTTATGTTGTTATTCTCTCCGTCTTCTTTGCGTAGATTGATGGACGCTCTGTGTTGAGAATACCTACTTATGTAGGTAGTGAGTTGAGTTGGGACTCAAGCACGTAGGTTGACAAAAGACAAGAAAACAAGCAACCTTTCTTTTGCCTTTCCTTTCGGAGCCAGCCGGAGAGGAGAAAAAAAAAAGATCCCAAGGTCAAGTCAGTTGCTGGAGAGGAACTCGCGCGCGAGGTAGGTGGCATTTACTCATCCATCCGCGAGGCCAGAAAGGAGAAAAGGGGCTACTTTCGTATGTGCGGAGATAAATAACACACGCACTTGTTGTAACACCATAGCCACCGGTGGCATCAACCATCACACCATCATGCAAGCTTTGAAGCTCCCCGCTCGCAAAGGTCTACGGGGGTGTTTTCTTCAACAAGATAGTCCATGTCACGCTATATTATCATCTAATACCACCCCCCCCCCCCCCCCCCCCCCCCCCCTCTCCCCTCTCTCGCTCCTTTTTTTTATGGACCTCGCCATCTCGATTCGACTCTATCCACCACGACCAATGCGACGACTCGGCTTGGCCGGCCCCTGAGACTTTGGGTGAAGAAAGCCGACTGGCCCTGAATCCCCGCCGTGATGCCCTTGGTCTGCATACCTAGGGAAGCGTACAACCCAACGATGAACGATGGAGGCCGATAGGTCCGTTCGCGCCGCTGTGTGTGAGCGAAACCCGTGCGAACATCGTTCCCATGTTGAACAATCTTTCACCTTCATTTTTCCCAACATCCGACACAACGTCTCTTCTGCTCTGCGCTACTAGGTGAAAATTGCATGACTGATCCTCCCGCATTTTTACCCCCATGGAGAAGCGGGGGACCTTGTAGCCTCAAGTTTCGCCGAGGGCCCCTGAAGTGAAGTAGGTTAGCCCCGCTGCTCAGAGATCCTGGCTCGAGATGAACTCCTTTCTGTCCGTATGTAAACACGACCGGCAGCAACGATACTTTTTATGGCTTTCGCAGCACCCTGCTCTTAGTAGATTGCCCTTGAAAGACGCTCGATATTCAGCAAAGGCCGAATATGCCCCGACTTCTCAATGCCCTGTGATCGTGGTACCGATTTCACCAGTCCCGTGTGTGGTCATTTCGAGAGAGTATCGTGGACGTCAGATCTTTTCTGTACGTCTCGGGTGTTAAAAATCCTCGTTGCCTTCCACATGGGGAGCGGCCGCTCCCAAACTTTCCACAGAGACGGGGTATCAAGTTCCTTGCGTGCCTTCAAAATTAGGGGACATCACAGGAGCGGTGTTCTCCTCAGAGCATTATGTTCGTAGTTCTGACCATTCTGGATGCCGTACGGTCCTTCGGCGCAGGCGGGAGTTAACAGTCAGTCTCTCGTTCCGTGGATCGATCGGTGTTCAGCGGCAAGGTTGTGTAAGAGGTAGTAATGGGAATAAGATGGGCCGGCCATAGCCCCTGAGTTCGCTTTAATCACATATGCCGCGGCACTCGCTCAGGTCTTGAACATGAACCAGCCGAGCTCGGGTTGAATCGTATCATTCGCCGCATTCCTGCGGATCTGTTGCATCTGTCCATCCGCACCGCCGATACCGACAATCTCATAGCCCCGGAAGGCCTTGATGGCCACCGACCCGGCCACCATCTCGGTAGGCGTGGGCACACCGTCGTGCAGCAGCGTGACGGGCACCCGGGTAAACCCGCTAGGGAGCTGGCTCCTCGTCAACCGGACGGGCTGCGCCTTCGTCGCCGCTGCCGTCGTTTTCGTCGTCGGCGGAGGCGGCCCGTGAAGACATCGCCCGCCTTCGTCCCAGAAGCAGAAGGCCGTAATCCAGCCCGAGTAAGTGACCGAGCCGCTGCCGTTGGGCACGTGCTCATCACAGATGCCCTGCCAGAACCTCCGCGCCGACACGCCTTCGGGTTCCTCGAAGCTCGCCACGAACCCGTCGAGCACGGGTTTGAGCAGGTCGAGCCACCGCTGGGGTTCGGAGCCGTAGGTCGATAGGCGGTCGGCGCGCTCGCGGATTTTGGCCCAGTCGTGCGCCTCGCCGAGGAGCGTCACCGTGGGGATGCCGCAGCGGGTGCCCCAGCTGTAGGTGAAGTACTTCTGCATGGTGCCGAGGAAGACCACGCTGGCGACGGCCTGGTCGACCTTGGTGGTGGTGGTGAAGGCGGGCTGGACCCAGTCCCGTAGGCCCTCGTCCTTGATATTCTCCTGCAGCAGCTTGGTCATGGCGTGGGCCACTCGGCCATGGTCCACGCCGGCGGCCGCCGTCAGGTCGAGGTCGATGTGCAGCTCCCGGCGGTCGTCGGTGTTGCAGAACAGGGTGCGCAGCTCGGCGGATCGGCCGTTGACGTAGGCGCTGAACTGGGTCAGGATGGCGAGCCAGACGTCCTCGGGCCGGACGACGAGGCCATGGTGCTCATTGTAGGCCTCGAGGCAGGCGTGGACGAAGCCGTGCTTGGTCGCGAACAGGTTGTCCCGTCTCTGCAGGCGGGCGAAAGAGCTCTGCAAGAGCTTCCTGGCGCGCGGGGGGCTGGCGGGCCGTGAGTCGTCGGTCAAGGTGTAGTGCAGCAATATATCGGGCGACGAGGCATGCCTGTATCTCCTTCCTGCCCAGGGGCTCGATGGGTGATCTGACGGCCTGACGGTGATGGGCATACCAGGCGACTACTGGCGATAGCTCACATTTGGCAGTATAAGCAGGCAGAGGCGTATGTGTTGTCTCTCAAGTAGTCGGCGGAGAGGAGGGCCGGGGGAGAGAAACAGGGAGAGCCTGCGACCTCAATCAGGGGGGGAAGGGGGAGTAAAAGGTGATTTTGATAGGCGGGAGGGCGGCCGTGTCTGTTCGTCCTCCCCCTGCTTCGGCACAGGGATAAGGATGTGTGTGTTCTCTGACCAAGTAGATCACTACCGAGACTCGCTTTGCTTGCCCAAACTGTGTGTGAGCACTGCAGTACGCCAGGCTGCAGTATAAGCACTTTTCTATCAGTCAGTCAGCCGAGGACGGGCAACTGGTATTCTGGATTGGGAAACCGGTGACGGCTTGTTCCGGTGACCCGAGTGCGGATGAGGACGGATACCCGCCCGTCAAGTCAAGTAGTGGTAGCTTCCAAGTTCGAGTGTGAGACGCCAAGGGGGCCTTTAAGCCTTGTGCGCTCACCGAAGGAAGGCAAACAAGGGTACTTGGTAAATACTTATGGCCGACCAGCCGACGCAAACCGTCTACCCTAGGCAGCTAGGTACCTAGGTAGGTAGGTAGGTATCTTATCTTGGCTGTCTTGTCTGGCTCGGTGAAGGAGACAGCGAAAAATGATTCCAATATGCTAGGTAGGTTAGCTAAGTTCGCGATTATATATCCTCATCACCTTATCTAAGTACTCACATGCATGCATCCTATGCATATGCTTACCTAGCAGGCGGGTGGCAGAATGGATGACGCACAAGCCTTAAAGTCCACCAACTCCCATATAAAACACTCTAATTTTAAATATATCTAATTAATTCGCAAAAATAATTAAAAGTCTAAAACTTAAGTAATTATATTATTTAAAGCTTAAAAGCTAATATAATTTAAATATAAGATTTTATTATATATAAATATTTTTTATAATATTTATTTAAAATTTAATAAAAATAAAGCGTTTTTATATTAAAATTAATTATTAAATATAAAACGATATAAAATTAAATTAATATAAATAAAAAGTTTAAAAAATAAATTTTATAGTTTTAAGGTTTGATATTTTTAGGATTTTCCCTTATGTTTTTATAAAAGAATATAAAAATAATAGTTTTATAAAGGTGCGTCATTCATTTTGCCACCCGCCTGCCTAGGTACCTAGGTACTCCCTCACAGCCCCCCAGAAAAGGAACACGTGGGCAAGCTGTCGAGTATACAAGGTAATGCCGTATTGTTTACCCGTCAGCTTGACCGAAAGATGTTAACCTAACTATTTAAGTACATGTAAATAAGTGCTTTTTTCACGGATTCCATCAATTATCATCATACCCACCACTTGGGATCGGCGTTCCTGAGGGATGGAATATATTACCTAATTAATAATCGCGTTGCTTTGTTTGCCTTATTATATATATCATTACCTAGGTACACCCACCCTTATACGAGCGCTGCGTGCGCCGGCTCGGTATTTCTACCACCACTCTCATGCATTTATATACTACCTACATGTAGGTACTATATGTAGTCGGATATCTAGACACTTCCAGTCTGCGTATTATTACGCTTTTGGGCATGCGCAGCCAGCAAGTGACCTCTCCCGCGCGCCCGCGTGTATCCATTATACTACGACAACCAAAAGGGGGAACACCTACGAGTTCGGAACCGAGATGCTCACGGTGCACTCGGGATGGCCTGCAACTATTTCTAGTATTGCCTTCACCGACGGGACCGAGGAAGCCGCACCGAATGAGACCGGGCATCCTCCAAGCATTTCTGCTACTATAGGATAAGAACGGCAAAAGGCTCGCTGCCCATCGCACCTCGCCATTCCTGTCTCCGTCTCGGTCGACCCCGGCCACCGTGGTTATACCTATAGGTAACGAATCCAGCAGGGGCGTATATATGTAGCCTACATACAACACCAACTCCATGACCGCCGAATTCACCTGATCCACCCAAACATTTCATTAGTCACGGCCTAATACACGCCCGCTACACGCCTGCCGTAGCTTGTGTGCTGTTGAAGCCCCGTGACCATGCCATTTGCGCAGTGTGCCATCCCACTAGATATGTTCCACTGAAACAAACCCAAAGAGCGACAGCAAGCATCCCTGGCCAGCCTATACTCGTTGATCGGCAAAGTCAAGAACTTCGCAGTCGTCCTCGAAAAAGCCGTCCTCATCAGCATCGCCCGCACGATTGCCGCCCCTACGCCGCCTCGTCGTCACCACGATCTGTTCATCATTCTCACCCACCTGCAAGACCCGCTCAATAGCCGACGCTGGCAGTGCTCGGTGATCATCGATGCTCCCGCCCACGTCTTCGTCCACCAGCTCGTGTGCACCTGTATCCACCTTGACTGTAGGCATCGTTTGCCCAAACGCCCAAGCTTGGTTGGTGGCTTCCTTGACCTGCCGACGCCCCCGTCGTCTTGGCGAGTCATCCAATGTCGCGGCTTCTAGATTGGTGCCCAAGGCTTCTAGAGATGCGTTGGCCGAGTCAGCACTGTACGTGTGAAGGCCAACTCTCCTGTCTGTGTGGAAAGGTTGGTAAGGTGCACTGGACTCGATCTCCGCCTGTGGGATCGACGCTTCAGGGCTGCGATCGGAATCGGCAGACCGGGGACGAGGATGGAGCACGAGTGTGTTACCGCCGTCCTGGTCCTGATTGGTGAGATCGAGGTCCTCAATGGGGTCGATCAAGTGTTTGATAGAGGGCGCAATCAAGTCATCAGGTATATTTTTCAGCTTGAAGTCCTTGTATCTCTTGTCTCGTGGGAATCGTGGCTTCTTTCCTGAAGTGGTAGGCTTGCGGCTCTTGCTTGGAAAAGTCCTGATCAAGCCATCGCCAATGACGAAAATAGAATGATATCTCTTGCCTGTAATCCACATTGCGCAGGATGGGCCAGGCGTCGTATCAGTGAGCGGCAGGCTGACGCGGTTCTCTCCGGTATGTCGCAGCTGATTGATGGCGCTTCCGGCGTTGCCCAAGGAATGACTAATTCCTGCGGCAAGCACTTTGCCGCCGTAGCTAGCATGATCCATTATCGTTATATTCGCCTGAGAATTCGAATTACTTCGGCGTTGACGAGTGATCAGTGGCCGGGTGACGCCGTATGCTGAACTGAGAGCGTTCGATGCCATCGAGACCGCAGAAGGCGCTGTCTCTGGGCTAGCCGCCCCTTCTTCCGAGCTGGGGGCCCGTCTACGAGGAGGCGGCCAGGTATATGCGCTCGGGGGCATATCAAGCAAATGTACGCTGCCTCTCTCTGTCACCATGGCGGCTCGTTCGCCATTTGGCTTGGCCCAGGCCACATCGACTATGCGCGCCACAGTCATGCGGGAAAACTGAGCAACTTGACGGACTCGAGTGGCATGGCCGTTGTTGACCTGCGAGTTTTGCAGAGGGGACGATTTGGTATGATGAATGCGCATGAGATCCCAAACCGTCTGTACATCTCCTTTACTACTGGCAGTGAAAAGGGACAGACCGGTTGGAGAAAACGACAAAAAACTACAACCCAACGGGGCCTTGAAAGTTGTAATCTGGTGGACTGCGGCGGAACCAACCATGGTCTGCAGGTCGACAATGGACACAAGGCCAGGGTCCTTAGTCACAGCTTGACCAGATATTCCATAGGTTGGAGGGAATTGCGAAACATCAGACCGTCCAGGGTAACCAGATGCCCAGGATGGCGATGCTACGGGCATTTGTCGAGGTGATTGTTGCTGACCCGGCTTCCAGTAGTTATTCCACAACTGCATGCCTTGCTTGCCCACCCAACGTGCACCTTGGATGAACTCCTGCGTAGTTTCCCTCATGATGCGGTTCATAACCCCATCAGAAAGAGGCTGATCCACGTCGGACGTCTCCCCTGGTAGAACCGGTGATGTCAAAGTGCTCACCCCTGGAGCTTTGCCCTCCAGTGGCACTAGAATGGACGCATTCAGCGCAATCTGTGAAGAAGGCGCTGGCGGACAATAAGCTAGCCATCTCCCGCTGACAGAAAAAATAGGCAGTTGGGGTCGTTTGCGAGGAGGAATGGGGCTCTGGCTCCGTTCTTCTTCAGGGGTTGCGTCAGTCTTGAGAGCTTGCTGCAGGCTCGTCCACAATTTGCCCGCGCAAAAGAATTGGTAGCCCGGCTCTTCCATACAAAAAGCCTGTCGGTAGACCCAGCACTCCCCCGTCACGCCAGACGAAACAATGACGCTTCCCTCATCGGCTCGGATCTGAAATGCACCCGTCGGCGCGGGGCTTCGAAATACTGGGCTCGAAATAGAGGCCTTTATGGGAGTTTTGGGGGCTTGCAGCAGCACATCTATCAGCCTATTTTTGGTCAACGAGTACACCTCGATCGACGTTTGATAAGCCTCAATCATGGGTACTCCCTTTCCTAGACTAGTTGGTCTCTGATTCGTGTCTGAGTGGGGAGTTTGGATACCGTCGAGTCGAGGGCTCGAAGTATTATCAAAATTGGTTTCCACGGCAGGCTCAGAGGTATTCTGCGGCAGCACCGGTCCATGAACGACGACGGCTATGAGAGGGAAAATGCCGTAGGGATCAGGCATTCCAGACCATGGCAGAATTTTGGCACCGTAGACACCGCCTCTCAACCCTTTGAGACTTGCGAGTGGCTCGATTCCTCTTTTCGTGACGCTACAGATGTCCAAACCACCTTCATAACCAGCAATAGCCACATTGTCGCTCCCCGGCAGGTGAGCACCCGTTGGTCTCGGGAGAGTGTCAAAGCCGAAGTAATAGCCCCGTTCCCCGGCTTTCATGCCAGATTTGGGATTCAAATCAAAGTCAATGTCCGGAGCTCCAAAGAAATGCGCTTGGGGTTGATGAGGTAGAGGGGGATGTGAGCCTACTCGAGGGGGCGTAAACGGGGAATGCATTGAACTCCTCCTTACCCCCGGAGGCGAAGATGCTTGAGACCGAATGTCGTTGGTGGGATAATGATCCAACTGGAAACTCAAGGGTCGTCTGGTACCGTTCGGTGGTGAAGCGGAGTACGCATTGTTATTAACATAATGCCGTTGCTGATGCTGCGCGTTCCAGGCGTAAGGGATTGCTCGAGGGTCCTCATACGAAGACGGTAGTGTCGGCGGCGAATCCCCCATGATACTAATCAAGTTTGACGGGGATCCAGCCATTACCCCTATGTTCTTGGCCCAGTCATTAGCACTCGGTGCAGTGCTCACGGAAGCGGAGGCCGTCGAGACAGCATCTAGAAGCGGAGAGACGGAATGTTTCCCCTTGGTTGGAATGGTTGCCGGAGCTGCAGGTTCCAGGTCGGGGAAACGGGGTGGAGAGGACTCGGATGGAACCTCTGCATCTTTGGCAGGACTATTATTGCTGAACGGGACAGTGTTAGTCTCGATATAACGGATACCCCATCCTCACACATACGCCCCGAGAACGAAACCTCGCCGCGGAGTACATGTCCAAAGCCGGGCTACCGGGCAACAAGCCGAAGACAAGGAATGACTCGAGACAGGGACATACGAGAACTTAGCTCCATTTCTGGTCACCGCGGCCACGATACCACCACCATCTTTGGCATTCTTGTCCTTCTTCTTTGAACCTGGCGCGTCACTTCCGGTAAGCTTTTGCTTTCGTTTGTTACGACCTTTCCCCAGCGGGGAGGACGAGGTCGAAGTCGGGGAAGCGTCGCGGATAGACGAACCGGGCATAGAGTGGTGCTCTCAGGAAAGCTGGGGCAGTCTCCTGCACACCAGCAGAGGAGCTCTCTCGCTTTCACGGAGGGAGCTCGGCTTTAGAATCGGGAGCAAGTTGGGCAAAGCGTCGATTGATCAAAGGGTTCGGGGATACTCGAGACAGACGAATACTACTACAGGTAGTCAAGTCGGGATTGCGAGGAAGACAAGAGGAGGGAGACAGATATCGATATAGAAGCGGGCGTTGTGACAAAGGGGGACAAGCGCGGCGAGGGACTTGGGAGGTTGTCCGGCGCGGGGGGACAAAGCGGGATGATGCAGGCTAGTGGATTATGCAGACGGGTATAATTACGGATTCGTAGCAGTTATTATAAGAATAGGATGATGAGGCCTTGCGGACAAGTTTATATTCACAAATGATGCTATACCAGAGTAATAAGTGGTAGGGTAAGTAGATGAAGGGAAGGATCAAGAGACAAGTAAGTTGGTATCAGCTAGGAGGTAGGAAGTAGGAAGTAGGAGGTAGGAGGTAGGAGGTAGTCATGGAGAAGGGAGAGAGAGTCGGCGGCGGCGGCAGCGGTTAGTCAACGGCCAGGCACTCAGGACTAGGACTGGATGGCCGAGTCACCTTATGAAGGCGGGGCAGACATCCATGGAACCATGCTGGAGGGATGTGTGTGTGCTGTGACTCTGATGTAGGCCATGGGATGCGGGCTGGAGAGCAATGAGGTGGGGTTGAGCGGTACATATGGTAGTGTACCTGATCGTGCACGTACTGCGAGGTACCTGAGATAGCGGGCACATACATGTACCTACCTAGGTATCTGCTAATGGTTCCAGCTGGCAAGCTGGCTGGTGGGGTGTACCTGGAATAGGTACCACATGCCACGAGATTACAATCGCATATCACTGCTACTGTACATACTTTAGGTAAGTACCTACCTCCCAGGTAAGTCCATTAAAGTACATATGGTTGCTTGTTCATCCAGATGGAGAGTATTCAAATGTTCTCTAGAGACCATCAAAGCCTTCAAGGTTGCTTTTCCGGCGTGTTCTCATCTACTCCATAAGTATTGGATTTTACCTTGGCAGGTATTTACCGTCATTACGACACGTTGATACCTGAGGCATAACGCGGATATACAGGTTGCCATCAATTCTCTTGGGAAGTGAAGAAGATGCGAGTGGGTCAGATACTATATATACATCCCTGGGTCATGCGAAACCGTAGGACGTCAAAATACCGCTCATTCAATTTACCACCATTACTTATTACATTCATAAATACCTTAAGGCGCGGGGGGGGGGGGGGGGGGGGGGAAAAAATTATAAGGGCGTTCGCCGATTAATATATTAAAAAGTGGGTTTTATAAATAAAAAAAATATAAATACTTTAAATCTTTAATAATTATATTTTAATATATAATAAAAATAAAAAATATATTTTATTATTTTAAAAAAAAACTTATAATTTAAAAAAATAGATTAAAAGTTTTAAAATATTTTTTAACCTGCTATTTTTATATATTTATTTATAAAATACGTACGTATATAATTTTAATAATTTAATATTCGATATATAAATCGAAAAAAAAATTAAAAAAAATAGAAAAAAAATTAAAAAAAGAAAAAAATAATGCTTAAAAAATAAAAGATAAATTATTTATATAAAAAATTTATACGTATATAACCTTTAATAATTTAATATTTAATAAATAAATTAACTTTTTAATAAGCTTTTATATATAAAATATAAAAATAAAAATATATAAAAATAAAAATTTAAACTTTTAAATATAATTAAATAGCTTAATTAATTATAAATTAATTATTTATAATCGATAAAGCTTATACGTATAAATTTTTAAAGGTTTAAAGTTTAATTTTAACGTATATCATTTTTTTATATTATAAAATATTTAAATTTTATTATTTTTTAAAATATAACCTAAAAAAATTATTTTATTTTTTTAAAATAATAAATTCTTTTAAAACGTTAAAATATATTTAAATATATATAATTTTAAAAAAATTAAATGAATTTTTTTTATATATATTTTAAATAATAATAAAAATATTTTTTAAAAGTGATGTTTTTAAACTTATATTAAGCTATATAGATATTCACTTAAAATAAATTTATAAAATTAAACCCTTGTGGCCATCCTTTTTAAACACCCCCCCCGCGCCCTAAGGTAGGTATAATATGTATATCATGCAAGTCTAGAGACTTGGGATGTACCTTGCTTTGCGAAAGGTGTATGACGCGGGGACGGACAATCGGTACCCCTCTTCCAAGATCGGCACCGTCTTTCGACTGATAGGCGCGCGTTATCAGTACTATATTTCAACATTGAGAATGGGTTCAGGAGCCTCGACCGGATTCATCCACCATGTGAGACCTCTCGTTCTTAGTATAAGTAATACAATCAGAACACAATGAAACACAGTTTTCATCATCGCCGAGCCAAGTCAGTCAACGTCAGCAGCTCTTCACCATGCAAAGAAATTCCCTGCTGAGGGATCACATCTTGTCACCTGTCCTCTTCCAGCCCGCGCGCTAACGTGACGAAGTGCGCCTGGCCCGAGGGGGTCAGACAAGATAGCCGAATGACCACCGGTCAGAGCTAACACGGCGCTGTCCGCCCTTGAACTTAATGGCCCTATCTAATGGACATTTCCACTAACGACGATCAAGACCACGGCGCTACTTTACCCTTCACTTGAATCCTGACCGCCATCTCCCCATGTCTGAGTTGCCAGTTGCCTCAAACTCACCTCAAAGAAGCCGGCAGTCAACAGATTGGGTGCACACGGTTGTGCCTGGACTGCCACATCAGAGTTCTGTTGAGTACCTACCCAACACCTTCAACAGGTACTCACATATGCAGAATCACGGATGGCCCGATCCTAAGGTAGGCTCTTACTTAGTATAATCAGACTCTACCTCTGTAGGTAGTGGACACCTAGGTACCTAAGTAGGTATACTCTAATAAACTCCGTCCTACTCAGCCCAGTTGACTATACCAAAGCATCAGCTCCAAAATTCGCGTGACCACTCAGTCTAGGAGGTACACAGTAGGGAGGAGGAATGCGCATAACTCACTTATGAAGCCAAACCTGATAATACAGGAAGCTCAGCCTCCCTCCATCGTCCTCCTCCAGTACCGCACGTCCAGCCCAAGTGACGACCTGTCTCTTGCCAGCGTCCTCGCGCATGACCAGATCCAGCGTCCCGTGAAGCATGTACTCCCAGCGTCCGGTACCCTCACTCCCACCCTCGCCCTCGTAGGCCGCAGGAAACACCTTCTCCGGCCTGTGTCTCCGGGTTCGGATCTTCTCCCACATGCCCCGGCGTAGTTCCCGGATCTCTAGATAGGATAGGTAATCGCACATTCAGCATCGACTATGTACCGGAGACTATGGCATGATAGGCACGAGGAGAAAGACTGCTCACCCTCTGTCCCCCTCGCGCTCCTGTCCCCCATGACGAGCACGGCGTCCGGAGCGAAGCAATCGACCCACTCCTCGTTCCGAGACGGGTCATCCGAAATGCTGTAAAACTCCGATATGAGCGCCTTCACCCTATCGTCGATATGTACATCCGCTGGGTAAACGGGCTGGTAATTGGTTTCTGCCATACTGGGACACGTATTCGCCGCCTCAACAGCGGAGAAGTGTAGTATATAAGTGAATTGGAGATGAAGTTGTACAAGGGGGAAGTGGTTGGGGAGATGTTGCTCTTGTTTGACTTAAGTCAGACCGGTAACGGATCTCCGGACAACTGTTGGCCGTCTCCACGCCATGCTATCAAGTCATGCCTATCTACCGGTACGTACAACTGCATACAACAAACACTCAAACCCGCCATGTTTTCAAAGACGTCCATACTTAGCTGCCAAGGCGCTCGTCATCGAAACAAGAAAGGACGCATGAACATAACTCAAATCTCCAGAGCGTAGTAACGATTTGCGGTCATGTTGGATACTCATCGATTCTATCTTAGACCACATGAAGCATCAACCTAGCTTCCTCCAGACACTGGCCCATCACAATTCCTGACATCTTTATCCTTCCGAATCCGTCCTCGTGGACTTTTTCACATCTTGATGCCACGGGAGTTGACCTCTCCTCTTCCTCCGATGTTCAGAGCTACACGACAGTCAGGGCAGTACCACTTCGTCGTTCGTGCCGGTATCTCGGAAAGCCCGACGCATTCTAGATGGAACCACTCTTGTTTGCAGCTCTGTTTGGGCGCAGCTGTTAGTTTCTGGTTGCGCGTTCTAGTTCTTTGAAGTGCAGGGGTTGCAGGGGTTGCAGTGGGCTTTCTGTCGCTCACATCGACATTGTCACACTGTATCATAGTGCCAAAGCTGACTCCGTTGCATTTGCAGTACCTCGGCTCGTCGGGGTCAATGGCGTTTCCTTCGTCGTCCACTTCAACTTCTACCTCCTGTTCTGGCTGCTGGTTGGCACCCTTGTCTTTCTTCAGGTTGCCGCGAGCCTTCTTGCGCGGCGCGGCCTTACGCTTCCCTATAGCGCTCGTGCTGCCCGAATCGGTGGTCACGACACCCGGCACCGGTCGCTTGGTACGTTTGCTCGGCTGGCGGAGCTCAGGGGCTGGGGTATTTCGAGCGGTGCTAGCGCGTCGAGGTCTCTCAGCCGCAAGCGTTGGGGGAGGCTCCTGACTGGCAGCTTTGCCGCGCGAGTTAGGACGTCTCGTGACGGGAGCCGGCTGGGATGGCTCTGGTGCAGAAGCGGGCGCAGGCGTGTTGCCTCGAGAGGCTGGCTGCTTGGGGTTAGCTGTAGTAGTGGGCTGTACAGTCTGCAAGTTTTGTCTAGTCTCCCGCTTAGGGATTTCTCGTACTGGTGGGGGTATTGGGGTAGTGGAAGTCTTGGGGGGTGGCACTGGTGTTTCAGCCGGCGGTTTAGTAGGGACTGTTGTCGTGATGGTCGGTACTGAACCGGGACTGGTTGCTCCCGAGGACGATGGTGCGGTCTTGGGAACAATGATTGAAGGCTCAATAGAAGCTGGCACGGGGACAGGTACCGGCGTTTTGGATGTCAGAGCTGCCTGCACTGCCTTTCCGAGCTGCGGAACAGGAACTGGTGTTTCTGTAGGCACTGGAGGAGGGCCAACAGACGCCGCGGCAGGTGGTGGTATTGATGGCGGTCTGGGTGTGAGCTGTGGCGGGGGTACTGGTGTCTCGGTCTTGGTTCGTTTAAGCTGCGGTTTCTCCGGCTGGCCTGGCTGTGGTTGAACTGACGGCTGACTCGATTGTTGGCTACCGCTCTCCTGGGGCTTCTCCGCGGCAGGGGTGTCCGACATGGAATCTCGCTTCCGCTTCTTGTTCTTCGACTTACTAGCAGTCTTACCTTGGTTCTGATACGTCTCGCCAGCCTTCTCTTGGACGCTCCCAGCGACAGAGGGGGAAGCCTCAGGGTTGAACAAGATACGAGCTGCTTCTGCCATTTTCCTAGCTGACTCTTCTGCTTCCTCGGCGGCCATTCTTGCCAAGGTTTCTCGTTTCAGCTTCTTGGCCTCGTTCAACTTCATGCCGCGGTTACTTAGCTGTACCTCATCGGCTGTGAAAGCATCAGCGCTGATAGCACCTTCAGGCGGGTGCTGAGCCCCAGATTCTGCGTCGACTACAGGAGCAGGAAGATCGGGTTTAAACGGCTTCCCTTCTTCTTCTGCCTTTTTTTGCGCATCCCTGAAAGCTTCTACACCCCGACCAAGGTTCTTAAGCTCGCGGGCAATCATGGTGTCGCTTGGGTTCCACACCGCATTCTTTTTCATTCGCTTCCTAAGTTTCGCAAGCTCATATTGTGTCAACTGGAGCCAGGGAGCATCAGAGCTGCCAGGTACAGCATTGTCCGGAGGGGGTTTGAGCTGAGCCAGTGCACTACTAGTGGACAAGGGCATCGCGGTATTATCGGATGATCGACTGAGCGATGCTCGTGGGGCTCGTGGCGGCTTAGGAACCTTTTGCTTCGGAACCTTGGGTGTTTTGACGAGCTTGATGCGCGGGGCAGGGGTGGTAGCTCTTCGCGGAGGCGAAGCGGGCATCTCCTCCTCCGAGCTCTCTTCGCTTGACGAGCTGTAAGCGTTGAAGTCCATCTCATATGGCGCGAGCACCTCTCCCGGAACGGTGATACGGGGCGGGCGTTGGACCTTTTGTCCGCTGTTGTCCAGGCGAAGGGTAATCTTAGGGCCACGAACCATCTGCGGAGATTTGGTCTGCACGGGGCTCTTCTGTTCGTCAATAGTAGGGTAGTTGTCAAGCATGGTCTGAAGCTTGGCTAGGATGGTCCTGGCCCGAATATAATGCCTATTCACATTCTCGTGCATGCGACGCGCCTCGGCGTGGGAGAAGGCGCGGGAGCTGACAGCTCTATTGAGGTTCTCCGAAATATCGGCACGAAGTTCGACGGGAGTCGGTCTCTGGTCGGCCGGAAGAGTAGGCAGCCTGCCCCAGGTGGTAGTAAGGTCGTGTACGGAGGTGGATGCGTCGATATATGTCTGGTCAAGCTTCCCGATAAGGGTGAGCGATCGCATCATATCCGAAGGCAGGTATTCGGTGAAGTCGAGATAATCGGTCACGGTGGCCTGGGCATCTGGATCGGCGCGCATGTTTAGGGATTCAAGACGGTTGTTGGGACTAGTCAGCGGTTGGGTTAAGTTCCTTGGGGAGACCTCGCCATCGAGATCCCCACCTCCATGGGCGTTTGCTACAGCTGCCGCCATAATCGCGCGCGGGAGATGGAAGCGTGCACAAACGATAAGGCGAACAGATCATTCATGCTATGCGAACAGAATGAAGAGCTGCTCATGCGACGGGCGCGGGGCGGGATAGACCGGGATGGAATACGATGGAGAAGTGTACGGGGGAAGCCTGTGGCGAACGGGAGTGATGAGTGAGGAAGTTAATAAATTATCGGGTGGTTCGTTGAGGTTGAGCGTTTGCGCGGTCGCGTCGAGAAACTGGCCCGAGCTTCTTGCATCACCAGGGCCCGGGCACTTGGCAACTGCGGGGGAACTTCGGCCCCCGGATCCACAGTGGTAGGTACGCTAATTAGTACCTAGGTACTTAGGTACGTACCGAAGTATAGTGGACTCTTTCTATAAAGGGGGTCCAAATGGGGTGGGGGATCAAGCAGAGATGTAGAGTTCCTTAACTGTTGAGAATTCGAATACTCAGCAGATGTGCGTCAATATATGCTATGGGTATTATAGGCGTCTCATGATGATATGGAGTGTTCTTTCCTTTTAACATCCAGAGATCCCAAGAATACCTACCTAGGTACTTAAGGTACCTAGGTATGCATTCACGTGGAACTGAACTTGCAGTCATTCTCGACTCTTAAGTAAATACATATGTACCTAAGTAAGTGCCTACTTTATGTAGGGAAACAGGCAGCCACGGGTTATATAGTCAGGTTATAGTGTCTACCTAGGTACCTAGTTATGTAGGTGCTGCAAGTGGGAACCTTCCATGGAATCTATCGCGGCTGAGGCTTACTCCTTCCTTACAACTGAAGGTTCCCCGGGACCTCGGAACCGCGGGATTCAGGGAAAACGAAATGGACCCGTGACTTCTTTAGGCCCAGGCTCAGCTAGCACCTCCCTACTAGGTAGGTAGGCAACAGTTATGGTAACCTCCGTGTAGATAAGTGAGGCTATCAGAGGGCCTTTAGACGCAACCACGATCTGCTTCTATTATGGTGTTCACGATTCCATCCGTACTGTACCTACTTAGCTACTTTGCATGATCCCAGACAGTGTCCAAATTCAAGGGCGAAACCTCAAAAAGCGTAAACAGTCCCACTAACTCTTCACTAGCTCGTTGACCATGGCAGCCCTGGAGAAATGATATACTCCTTGACCGAGCAAGTACAGATCCGTCAACCCAGGAACTTGAAATAAGCCACTTCACCTCACTGAGTCCTCCGGAAAATTAGTCTTGGGACTCTTAGTATTTCCCAGTTTGCAAAGGTACGTACATCTAAGCTGCTTGCGTGAAACTAGCAGCGGGAACACATGCAGGTCTTCCTCCGTGTTGCTACATGGTCACAGACCCTGAGCCCCTGAGCACCACCATCGGCGCGCGTGCTTGAAATTTGCCAGGCAGGTGTGTGCTTGGATCACACTGAAGGCAACCTCAACTATCCGTTGATGCAACTATCTAATAGTTATGGCTCTCCGATCAAGCACCGAGAGACGGGGCCGTATGTCTCAACGGTACCGGAAACGCAAAGAGACCGACATTTTCTATATGCGGATGACATGTTAGTCCGATACGCTTGCTTGTCCAGTGAAATCCCTGCCCGTGGCTAGATATCCTCATTTGTTGTAGTTTCACTTACAGAATGCCGGTGATGTGCATGCATCCATAGACTTCGAGGCGGCCGTGGACCGTGAGGTTCCCATAGACGTAGACGCTGCGGAAGATTATCACCGTCTGCGGGCCTCTGCCCATTGGTTAGAACGGTCCTTCTGACATATAGTATATGGAGAGGGTATGACCAACACTATGGTAACGCAGTTGTACGCATACACGGTACCATATGCGCGGAAGTAGTCCCTACGAGGTTTCTCTGTCAGCATGGCTCGTCGTGATGGTTGAGATAATGAAGGTAGACACCACTAATGAGGTGAAACACACTGCAACCTACCCGAACTTCAGAGTTCCGTGAATAGAGAGATTCTGCATGGATACAACGTGCTTTGAGACTTCAAAGGCACCGATAAGCTGTATCTCGTCCATTGCCTCCAAATATCCGCACACAAACATGCGCCCTGCCAAATCCTGTCCCGAATACCCTCCCAAACGGATTGGTGACGTAGTATTCATGTTGCCGGATACAACACGAGGTGGAGATGGTTCTTGCTTGGCTGGGAAGGGTGATATGGATATCTCGTGTTTGACATCGGCTTCGGAACGACCTTCCTGCGTGACTGAACCCGGGGTCTTAGGCATGAGTGACTTGTTGTTTTCATTGAGCCATGCGGTGACCCTGTCAGTCCAGTGTTGATCAGCCATAGTAGTAGCTGGTCATTGACTGTAGATTGTCACGATGTGTCTTGAAGTTATGGTTCTATGATACCGTGTGGTTGTGGCTCGGGGTGCTTGTTGGTGAAGGTTGGGAAGTCCGTTGTTCACATGGCTCTGCTGGGCGCTTTTGTTTAATACCTCGGCAGGAAAAAAAGAGCAGAATATCGAATATGATTTCTAAGGTCTTCGTGGCGGTTGTCGTTTGTGTAGTTTAACCATGTTTTAGGGCTCGACAATAACTTCCAGGACATCGTTCAGATGACGGACCAGCCACGATGCCCCCTAGCACAAGTGTAAAACCCTCGCAATCAAACCCATGATCGAAAAAGGTACGGTGAGGCAGTACTTAGCAAGTTCCTCACAGAGAGAGTAGGATATGATACTTATTGAGTCAGTGTCGTAGTAAGAGTACGATACGAAGCAGGGAATGGCTTCTGGTCGCAGGATCCCTTCCCTCCCAGCCCTGCGGACTCTCCCAACCATGTGATAGCGTGATGGCGAACGGTCCCTGGATCATATTACATTGAATGGTCTCAGGGCACCTATGGCCCGATCTCCTGAAAGTGTAAGGACACGACCGATGTTTCAACCACCGATGGAAGTGCTGGCTATAAAGACTCTATCATTCGATATCAACTTGCTCTGAGGATCACTGCCGGGGTAAGCTGTAGAGCCCCATGCTTCTTCTTGGTAAGGAAATGCAGCTCATACGCTGCCGAGCGAGAGTTCCAGCCAGGGGGGCCGAGGACGCGTTAAGAAGCCTCTTCCATGCGTTCCATCCGTCCCATTCACCCCCTGTCTGCATGGGATCCAGCCAGCCGGCTCCCACTCAGTCCAGTTCTCCCACGAGCAAAGCAATCTCCGTTGGTACTGTCTGCTACAAGCTACTGACCCGTATTTACCCTGACCACAATATATCTCGCCATAGGTGATATACCTAGATGACTTCTCGGCTCAGCACAGCCTTGCCCAGCTGCGCAGGGAGGATCATGCAGCGTGAATACACGGCGCAGCTAACATGCAGTTAGAACCGGATTGAAGACACCAACCAACCACTTATTTCGCTCCAGCTCCGCAACTAAGACGAAGAAGGCCTGAACCTGCAGGCTGCCGTGTCCTTCGGATGATGAAGTTCTCGTGGCAGGTCTGTCACACCGTAACATGCTTGTTGCTCTTAGCGAAGAGCCATAGCTTTGCACTCGCACCTCTTCCGTCCGTTCGTCCGTCCGTCCGTCCGTCCGTCCTATATGTTCCTCCTCTTCGCACCAATCTCCTCTACAAATCTTTTCAAGCACGTGCTGAGTCACGCCAAGGGATAACCATGGGCGATGATGATATCAACCTCAGCATCTCCAACGGCTCCTGCTACTGGAACGTCTATGTGCTGGGCGCTGACAACTTCATCCCATGTGGCAACGTAGCGGGGGGTTCAAACTACGCGTGCTGCCAGGCTGGAGATAAGTGCCTGTCGAGCAATGCCTGCTTCAACACCAAGTGTACGTGATACCCGCCCGCCGCCGTTGTTGTCGTTGTTATGGTTGCAGACTGGCTCTGCTTGGCTGTTTTTGCTTGCCCTTTTCCACCACCTCTGACAAGTGATTTACAAAGACGGTTCCACGTATCTGTATGGGTGTACGGACCCGGGCTACAGTGCGCCCGCATGCCCCCGTAAAGGGAACCTCACCAAACAAGCCGTCGTTGGCCTAACCCGATGCGACGTAGAAGACGACTCGGAGTGGGCGGGCTGCGAGGGGGACGGCGACACCGACCAGCTCCAACCCCCGGACAGCGACACCTGTACCTGCAGCAGCGGCGATGCGCTCTTCAGGGACGCGCCCACCCTTACCGACATCGCGATTCTGCCTACCAGCCTGGGAGGGACGATTTCTTGGTACAAGGGGCACTCTCCCACTGCGCTGGATGACACCAAGACGACTAGATCGACGACTAGGTCGGCTCCTTCTTCATCATCATCATCATCTTCTTCTTCTTCGCAGACAATCCCCACTACCAGTGGTAACTCAGCAACGGTCAGTCCGACGTTGTTCTTCACTTCAACTCTCACCGGAAGTGCCTATTCAACACCAACCTCATCTGCACCAACCTCATCCCTCTCAAGTGGGGCCAAGGCAGGAGTAGGGGTCGGTTCGGTGTTGGGAGCCGCACTCGTAGCGGCCGTGGCCTACATGGCCTTCCTTCTCCGCAAGCGAAGCCAGAAAGGGTCCATGGAGCAGTCGCCTGCTGCACCCGAGCCCATGTTCTTTTCACCGGCACAGTTCGGCAGCGGCGGCGATTTCATGACGACCGCGCCGTGGACGGGGTTCAAATCGGAGTTGCCGGCCAACGAGTCGCCGGTGCCTCAGAAGCTGGACGTCTCGGGTCATAGCTCTCCCTCTCCGCAGTTCCCAGCATGCGATCGTTACTCGAACATTTCGGACCTGTCTAGCTCACAGGCTGGCGTGAGTCGAACTTCGTCGGCGTTTCTTAGCCCCCCACCAATCGGTCAAGATCAGTCGCAGGTAGGGGGAGGGGTAGGCGGTAGACCGGCACAATCAACAATGACACCAATCTCTGAATTGCAGGGATGATTATGGGATAGGGTTAGAAAACACACTTTTCCTTGGCCTACACGACACGCGACCCTCTTCAAAACCTGGGTATACGCTCCTCGCTCTAATCCAGACAAGCAAACATCAATAGGGAATTACAATCTTTGATACAGAGATGATGGACACCTCGGCATGTAATGTGTGCGTGAAACAGACTCCGTTCGTGGTAAAAACTCCAGGGCATCCTTCCCTTTCCGTAGACTCCGAAACGTTCATACCACCAACCCCGATCACAGTAACAAGCCCAACAATACAACGGTCCCACCGGCATCTTAACGCAACTACATCTTGTGGTTAGCCCAGCCCCTTTTCCTCACTCACACGCTTCTCCCAACCGCACCGAGCGCGACCCCGGCAATCGCAGCAGCGATAACCCAGACGCTACTCCACGCCGCGGCGCCGGCGGACTCAACGCCCATGACTGTGAACCTGGTTTGCAAAAACGTGTTGACGCCGGTGACGAGCATTAGCAATGCGGTCCTCTGCATGACGACCTTGGTCTGTGTGCTCCAGCCCCAGATGTTCCATCTCAACGTCTCCTGCAGGCTGGCATGAGCTGGGTCAAAAGCCTCATTGCGCGCATCCTCGTCCGTAGGGGCTGTGGCCTCGGCTGGTGTAAATATGAAGGCGCGCGCAGCGAAGCCGAGAGCTAGGGTCGCCGGCAGGAGACCGATCCAGGTGGCCTCGTGGGCGGTGATGACGGAGGGTAAGGTCGAGAAATAGACCACAAGGTAAGAGGGAAGATAGGTGGCGTAGGCGAAGGCGAGGGTAACGCTATAGACGGCGCCGACGAGCAGGGTAGTCAACAGGGCAATAGGGCGGTCGGTGAGGATTTCGGCGTTAGGGACCTTGTCGGGTTCGGCATGCGCGCGTGATAGGGGGCGCAGGAGGCGGAAGGGGAGATAGGTTGCGAGGGACTCAATGCCGAGGATCAACAGAAGGGCGGTGGCAGGGACCTCGTAGAAGGCGTAGAGGAGGTAGAGCTGTATGAGGTGTGAGTTAATCGGCGATAAACAGGCATTATCAACCTAATGACTTTCGGATAGACACTTACAGGAGGACCGTGTGACAAGATGTTGAGCGCAGTGAGGTCATATCCATCATAGTTGCCAAACCAGCCCAGGGCAAGCTCAAATCTGAATGTAGGATGTCAGCATGCGCCACAGATGATGACTATAGGGGCTCGTAGCGTAGAGGAGGGCAACGACAGCGACAGCCGGGCGACTATGTGTAGATTGGATACTCACATTCTCCAAGCAGTGATGAGGCCAACCTCGGTCCAACTATCCAACACCCGGGCATGCGCAGCCAGTACGCCTTTCGTGTACGGCCAAGTAAGTGAGTACCCAATGGCGGAGAGCGACAAGCAGAGGATCACGACGAGCGGGAACTGGATCTGCTTTGGCAGCCTGGACGGAGGGCCACGAATAGAGGGTGAAGGGGTAGTGTTGGGGCCCTCGATCTTGGTGATCTTGACGACCGTCGGAAGCGAAGGCGTAGTAGCTGTAGCTTCGGCAGTATCTGGTTCGGACGCCATCTCGTGCTCGTGCTCGGTTACCTTGCCTTGCTTTCTCGTGCGCATCTTTGGACCGGTTCTCTTGCTACCCAGCAGTAGGTGGACTTGGACTTATGAGTATGTCGCAGTTGGGCCAGTCTACCGAAGTACACTTGGCGGTACACGCACTATACAGTCACGCGCTTGAGGACGGTTGGCCGAGGATAAAATCTGAGGCTGAAGCGCTTTCCGGCTGTTGTAACTTGTTCTGCTGTTGTAGTAGCAGAGGTTTATTGTTGTCGTCGTCGTTTGTTGACTAGCTGACGCTGCGACCAACAAAAAAGGAAGGAAGAAGAAACATGAAGTGAATGTGGGATGGTGGCAGGCGGACTAGGATTTATGCTGGAGACATCCGATTGAATCCATTGGATGGAAGCTGAGCAAACGACAACCTTAGCTTCAAATTGCCATTACCTTAAGTGACGTCTTTTGTACCATACTTAACACTTGGTAGCTCTGAAAAAGGGAACCCCACCAGTTGATCGTCTCCGAGCTCTGCTTTACAGGGAGGTTGGCCTTCTCCATCGTGATCATTATCTCGAAATCTCGATTCTCTACCTATCTACTTCGTATTCTCTCTTCTCTGTTCGCAACTCTTGTCGGTTTGGATGCTTAAAGATACTTAAAGTTCCAACTTTCTCTATCTCATGAACCATTGCTGACTGCTTCTCCCGAGCAGATCGGGATACTTAAAACTTAGACTTTTCAACGGCTTGGTACTATCCTTCCACGCATGTGGTCTACGACAGCCACATGCAGCAAAGCCTTCCAAGTTGTATTCTTATTCTTACAACCTTCAGTTGCCCACCGACAACTGCTATTGGCCTCCATCGTGTCAACTTCCGGACGTCCTAATAATTTTTAGGTACCAAGCATCACAGCCCACATGGTCTCGTCTCGTCTCTTACAGCTTCTATCAACACTTCAAATCACATGCCATTAGACAAGTCGTGCTTTCGTTCGACTCGTTTCCATTCATACAGAACAAATGAGTGTGTTGGCTTCCTGATTATGAGGCGCCCCCTTTCCATGCCTCGTCGGAATCCTCGTGCTCCATCAATCTCGTTGGGTGTTCGCTCGACGCTCCCTCCGAATCCTCACTTTAACCTCGTGGCGATCGTTCAGTATGCAATTTGCAACTGACCGTCTCCACTCTTCGGTGCTGAAATTTCGGCGGCGGAGCGAACCACCACTTTACAGTGTTGATATAAATCGTGTGATACAAAGGAAACAACAAACGCCTCGCCTCATTTCACCCACCGGTACCGGCGCTTAGGTCCATGACCTCAATGTTCATTCCTCCATACGGCCGAACATCATCTCGTCATCCTCCTCGCTGCTACGCGCCCTTCGCCGCCGCTCGTATTCATCATCGTCCATCATGCTGCCTTCACTGTCTTCCATCTTCACATCAGCAGCATGACGGAACTCCCCTCGCGTGAAACTCTCCGGCATCTGTCGGCTCGGGAAGCTATTTATGAAGCTTGTGCTCGTGAAAGCGGCCTGGTCAAGGTACTGAGCAGGTAATGGCGGGACGGGGGGCGCATCGTCGAGCCTGGAATCCCGGGTTCCCCCATTGCTGCCAAAGCTGCAGCTAAGCAGCTCGACAGCTGCTGCGAGATCCCGGTCCTCTTGACCCGTACTGTTCATTCCGGAAGACGGAGGACGGCGATCGGAACTGCCATGGCGATTGTGCCCAAACCCGTTTCCGCTCGGAACGCTGCCAGGGAAGTAGTGGCCCGACGCAGCTGATTGGTAGGATGGGGCATAGCCACTGCCACTACTGTATCTTTTGGGGGCAGACCTATACGCCAGAGCACTGGTTGCAGAGAATCCTTCTGCTTGTGGCGGTGGGGTCGTATCCGCCGAGCTGCGGTCGTCATGAAGGTCCGAATAACCGGAAGCTGTAGGTGAGGCCGACTCGGGCTCGCTCGCGAAGTCCTTGGCAGAGTCTGGAGGAGTAGTCGAGTCCTTGTTGTTCATGGCCACGAGGACCGAAGCGGCCTCGAGCAGTTGGACTTGTTGGTGTTTGGAAATGAGAAGCTTGGATGTGTATGACCACTCGGGAGTATGCTCCCACCTGGCAAGCAACGCGTCAACACATGTCTCACAGTCATGCTCGGTATGGAGGGACTGTGTCCTAGCTGGCCGGAGTCCTTGACCAATCGCTTCTGACAGGCCGAAGCAACGGCATCATCCAACGGCCTGGGCAATTGAGGGTATATATGGGATATTGGGCAAGGAAATGGGCACAAACAAATGCTTGGTCAGGCAGCTACTATGCTTGTAGCCTTTTCCACACTTGTCGCAGCGAAGTTCGATGCGGTTGCTCTTCTTGCCCTCCTTCGTAAGAGGCTGACCGTCGCTAGCGCGTCGCACCCTCGCTTTCTGGAGGCTGTTCTCACCTTCCTCGGCCGACATATCGTTCGAGTCATCGTCAATGGCACTGTCCTGGCCTTCCATTTTCATGCTTATGGGGGATCTGTGTGTTGGCAAACTCGCGGGCGGGGAAGGCAAACTACCGACGATGGCGGATCGGGCGGCGGAGGACTTGGACATAGTACCACGGCGAGAGTTGATGGCAATGGGCAAGGGAGCAACCTTGTCACCGGCCTCATTCAAGACGGCAGCAGCGGCGGCGGCGGCGACATTGGCATTGGTGCTGGTCATACTCTTGCGGCGAGTGACGCGGTGGGTCGGGTTTAGGGCACCGGACAAAGCGGAGTGGGAATTGTTGCGGGAATGGGCGGAGGATTGTCTGGCGGCAGACAATGCAGACATGGAGCCTGAGGATATGGATTGACGGTGCAGGGTCAATGGCCTCGTGGAGGTTTGGATTTCCTATTGGTATGGTCGCAGGTGATCAGCATGGCCACTCTATTCTGGGAAGCCATCCAGGGCCCAAAAGTACGGGCATGGGCCGGGTTGCGGTGCGAGTAGCTTGCTTTACCTTGGAAGAGGCCATTGCCGAACCCGTGAATGCGGCAGCGACAAAATTGGAGTAAGAGCGTAAGAGGTGGTCGGGTTCAGGATAGCTAGAGCAAGAAGAGATGCGTAGCAAGAATAAATCAAAAGCAAAAGCAAAAGCAAAATGGTGGCAGCGTAGTGTGGTGGTGGACAAGCTGTTTTTGTTGTTGGTGTAAGCAGCGTGGTGTTGGTGGATGTGGTGAATGAATGGAGAAGGGCTATGCTATTTGGTGTGGTTGGAGCGAACTGAGGGGGAGAGGTTACTTTGCTTTGGTGAACAAATAATTTTTTATTTTATTTTTTTGGGATTCTTTATTTATTTTCCCTCCCTTCCCAAAAAAAAATAATAAGTTCAGGAATTGGAAAGAACAAAGACGAAATTGATTTGACTGACAGCACCAAAGGAACAGGCAGGCAAGTCAAGATAGGCGCGGGTCGGTACAAGAGTAAGAAGTACACAGTGACCTCAAATACAGTCAGGTCGGGTCAGGTCAGGCACTCAGACAACATGTCGTAGGTACAGGCAGTCAGTCAGTCACCTGGGCATCAGTCCAGATGAGCAGGTCGGGTGGTTCCCCCCCCCCCTCAGCCGATGCGTTGCGCTGCGCCTACCTCCATCTCCATAAGTTACCAGCCCAGGAAGTGTTACTAGTATAATATAGTTGATGGATACCTAGGTACATACCTCCCCCTAGGCAAGTACTTAAGAAGTGGAATAGCGCAAGTACGAAGTATGATTGGTACCTTTGCGCAGAGAGCCACGGCATTGCCAGGAACATAACCGTGAAAAAGAGGGTGTGGAGGCCCAAACGTTGTTGTTATTCATTAATAAAGCTATGGATAGTAGTAATTATGATCAGGAGTTATGTAAACTTGGAAGTCAGCTGGACATCAAACCAAACACCCGCCCGCTACACTACACACACAATCAACCACGCTATCTACAACCTTGGGAGTAGGTACATAAGTAATTATTCAAGTAACGAGATGCATGCAAATACCTACCTAGACTACATAAATATAGGGGTAGGTATGGATACTATTGCATCTACACAAGAATCCGTAGACAAAGACAGTCAGAGGGACTATTTTACCAGTCCCTTTCCATTCGAGCCCGATGAACCAACATCTCCATAACCGTTGATTCTGGAGATAATAATAAAGAGAGAGAGATAGATAGATAGATAGATAGAGAAAGAGGGAACGCGCGCGCTTCCCCGACCCAAGCAGGGTTTCGGTCCGGCCTAGGCAAAGACGAGGGGAGGAAGCTCAAAGAAACTCGTGGGCAGACCTACGCTGAGCGCTGCTTGATAAGACTATTATTTGGTTCAAACAGTCCTACTTATGTAGGTACGGAACACGTATGTACAGTTCCCGACACAGTCCCGGTGGAATCCTTAAAACATAGTCCGATCCTTCAATAGGAGCCAGAGTGTCTGGAAGACTTCTAAACTTATTATCCCATCTTGCTACCAAGTAGAAGAAGCTGGTATTGTTATTCCCCCTATTCTTTTGGTCGTGCACTCTGCGCGTTTTGAAAGTTTAAAACATAGCAATGTCGCGTAGCCGATCCACCAGTGTATTAAGCATGCGGATGATCGTCGATTTCGATGTGGAGAGAATCACGTTAGTCACTCGACCCTCTTCTATTAATGACTGGCGCGATGACTGGCCAATCTTCCGCGACACCCTTCAATAACCAATAAGTAATATATCGAGACCCTCTCTGGTCTCATGTTACTGCTTGCTTGCTATATCTCTCTTATTAGGCTATCTACTGTCACGAGACTATCACGACATCTATCACGCAAATTGTACCGACGTCGAGGCAGCTTCCTGAAAATTGAGATTTGGTCTCTTCTCGCTTCTCGTACGAAGTATGGGGCGTACAAAACACTGGTGGGATCTGATGCGAAGACAGTATACATACGAAGTATGTATGTATTTAACTAGGTAGGTAGGTAAATAACCTCCAACGTGATGAACAAGGCTTCGAGCTCCCAGGAGGGAGGGCACAACGATTTGTCGCGACGGTTTAATTAAGGAAGCGCTCACTGTCTCGTTACGGCCTAGACATAAAACATGGCATTCGGCCGGTTCACCTGGTTCGATGCCCGCATGGCTGGCTGGTGCTGGTTTTCGGACGCTAGGATCGTGATTGGAGAGACTTTCCAAAATCCAATTGATTGTTGGACGGCAGATGGGATCCAGATGAACATACGGCAGCTCTTTAAAAACCTACAAATATATCTCACACTGTACATACCTATAGTGTACTGTCGAGGGGTACACGTAGCAAACTGGAGGCGACATAATGAGGGGGCCATTAGGGGGGGTGAATGGAGGAGGGGTTCAGACCTGAAGGGGGGTCCGTAATCGCCAGGGATTGACAGATATGAACATGGTAAAAGGAAGAGACTGATACTTCGTAGAATGTCTCTTGTGAACTGGAGCAGGGCCTGGTGAAGCTCAGATACGCGCAACTTATTATATATGCAGGTACTTACGTACCCAAGATACATATCCCCTGGTCAGCATATGAGGGTTTTTGTTGCGTGAAGAAGCTCTTCATACCTCTCCGCACACCATCTCATGTACCTACCTACCTACTTAAGTACCTACCTACCTAGGCCGGCCACTCGTATGCGTCCGACTCACTCTGCCCCCCCGTGACCAGATAGACAGACTCGAGAAGGAATTGTGTACGTGTAGGCCCCAAGACTTCGGGAATCGGGAGAATACATACATACAGTCTACCTAGGATTGTACATAATGATATCTAGACTTCCTCGCATCGGGGTTATAAGAAGCGCGTCGGTTGTGCGCACCCCGCCCTGGAAGCTTCGAAAGGAGCCATGAACGTTGAAACTGTCCGGTTTCGAGATACTCGGGACTTGCAGAGTATCTGTTATCTTATGTCGGTACACTGATTTCTACCGACAATGCCCAGGTGTGCTGGAGTAATGGGAGCGAATTACACAGCAGGAGACCAAAGACGAAGAAGCACAGAAATAAAATTATAAAAAGCTCTTGGGATCGTCGCTGCGCTTCGATAGCTTGAGCTCTAGACCACATGTCCAGAGCTCGCTTGTGCAAGGGCAGCGAGGCACCAATGAAGGGGGGGTGCGAAATACTAAACGGTAGGTATTCTTTCGTTCTTTCGAAGAAGACGGGTTTTCTTTTTTTTTTTTTTTTTTTTTTTTCAGGGATGGCTTTATGCTCTGATTCTTTCCTAAAGACGTTTAATATTATTCCACCTGCATCCGAGCAATATCAGGCCAGACTCCAGAGCAACATCTCGTAAGTAGGCAAAGCCCGTTGGACTTGCTGACCTGGTACTCGATGGCTTATCGAAAGACGATGAGGAATTCCGAGAGATCGGCAAGCCACTTGACTTTTTCGGACTCAGGTACTTGCTTGCATGAGCTACCTCTACTCCTTACCACCTTACTCCAAAGAGTAGCAGGGATTCCTGAGGTGCAACCTACCTAGGCTGCTAGGGTACTTCTCTAAGTTCACGCCTCTGGGTTTTGGTAACAACAACAGAGAGATCGTGGCCTCTCATCGTACGGCGTTTCTGGGAGACGAAGATAGCCACGTTTCTCTTCTCTCTCTCCAGACTCTCCGGCCCCCGTCTCTGTGCATAAGTTGTATTCCGCGCCGGGGAACCACTCTCAAGCTGCAGCGACATAGATCGGACGAACGACACGAGAGAGAGAGAGAGAGAACTCGGAGTCGAGAGGATGATTTTTGTACTTACCTAACCTAGACTACAAGTAGCCCCCGTATTGTATCAAATATCACGGCCTGTTCTGCGGGACAACTGAGCCGTGTCTTTCTTCAAGTCGTTGACTTCTGTATCGTCTGACAATTAACCGCCGAGTCTCGTACCATCAGCATTTAGTGTAGGACGACGACATTGAGAGAGGTTCCCATATATTAACTTAATTCGCTGTATCTCTCAACCTTTTTTTTTCTCTTTATTTCTGGTCACGGGGGTTCCTCGTTTCTCCAAGGGCACGGGGCCTGCCGCTCTGTAGTCCCCCAACTACTGCCACTATATAAAGTGTGCGTATACAAGCAAACGGTACAAGCTCAACCGGCTGACGGACCAATCCCAGTAGGTCTGGGCGAGCGGTCTTGAGAGTGAGGGTGCTTTTTTTTTTTCTTCTTAATAGAATTCCGGGATCAGAAGCGCTCGCTATGTACAAGGTCACGTATGATCCGGAACGACGACCGTTTGAACATGCCACGCCCGGCTTGTCTTGAGGCTCAACCGAGAGGAATTGACCCTGCGTCAGAGGATCGGAATTTCCATCTCTCTCCCCTCGATTACTAGATCCCTTGAAACAATAATACGAGACAGTATGGATGGTGTACGGACTCCTACCTTTACTGCCTTACTAATAAGGTGTAGATAGGCCTGCGAACATACCTACAATACTTCGTACTATGTATCCAGCCACAAAACCGGCTCTGTTTCTGCCCGTCTGTCCGTTATCGGTTAACCAAGCACCGGTCATGCGCTGCTGACGAAAAGGATGGGGAGCGTCTGTTGCGCCTCGTTCGAATGACACCCGTGCGCGCCCATTTGGTATCTGACTGATGAAGCGTCATCTGATATCATCACAGCTTTCAATTCACACACGATATTTGAGTATCCGCGTCAAATACCTGTCCTTGGGTTCCGAGCAAGCCGATAGTGAGCACACTGGAATACCATTACAGTATGGAGTACCCGTTCATGGATGGCCATGGAGTGCATATCTACTCGGGATATTTTCATAACCGTACCTAGGTAGGAGGGGATCGTTACTTCGTAAACAGCAAAGGATCAGCACTGCCATCGTGGCCTTACCCGTCTGCATATCACTCACTAAAAAAGCTGATCGTCAGGAATACTTCGTACAGGGTATACCATACGCATTTTACCTGTGACAGGCGTATATGTTACTCGATCTACCTACCATGTTGACCAGCTACAAGATGGATGTACTACAAATACCGTCCCTGGGTCTTCTCGAGTCGCGACTCAGAATGGGCCTATCTGTCTCATAGCACGGTATACAAGCTCTGGTATGGGAAACAGAAACCGGGTCGAGGCCTCCCGAAGATGCTGAACGCTCGGGGACTTTTTCTCTTTTTATTTTGTTATCGTGTTCATATTCGGATGACCGTTGACGCAGGTACCATCAGGATGGATCATCGTCAGTCAGCTGCGCCTTGTTCCCTTGTTGAAGATCTTCGCGCAGCTGACAAGTCAGCCCTGCCCGCACACCACGCACATCCAGAGCATACACATACACAGTATTGCGACGATCACTCCAGGGGAAAAAAAGAACACTTGGGTATTTTACCAATATTAGAGGTACCCTAATTAAAAGCACCTGGACCCTATGTTTGGTGCCTGGCCATAGGTAACCAGCCTAGGTATGATGGAATACTCTCATCATGGTGATATATCTATCGCCACTCTTGCTGCTAGTCAGCAGCGGTGTAGTCATGCGGCATAGACCATTATTCATTCGGTTGGCAAGCCGGTGTAGCCCTGATCTAGTGCTCTAGTCTACCCACAAGTCGTTATTTGCAGTTTGTACGGTGTACTTGTTGTTGGGCTCGATGGTGATATGGAAATCTTGGAAACGGCCTTGTTAAAATCCCATGACTTCAAGGCTGGAATTGGTGGAGACTCGACGATCTCTGTCCATGCCCCTCCCTCAATGACGTACTTACATGTCTACATCCCAGGTACCGTAGTCAATCGCTACTGTCCGCTACTGTCGCATTCGTCGAACCGTGCCGACAAGAACCCTTCAAGGTTTCCATTGCAAAGAATTCCATCTTCAATCTTGTCTCTGCCTGTGTTGCCGCGGCGCTGTATTCGTCCACCGCTTGCCTTCTTAAGTACTAGCAGGGCGTTTTGTGGCGTTCAGATTACCGAAATCGACCTTATTGCGTGACCTGAGGCACCGAACCTCACTACACAACATTTGCCATATGAACCCGTGATAGTACAGAAATTCTGCCAACCACCTTGTTACTATTCACAGACGGACATGGGCGACGTTTACCGTAGAACGGGCCGAGGCGGCGCGGGCAACTTCTACTCGCAGAAGGACATTGAAGAGGCGGCGGCCAAGGCGCATTCAGAGGTCAGTCAACGAGCAACCGTAGCCCATACCTACTACAACGGGGAATAATAAGCCTGGGTTTTTCGTCGCTTCTTTCTCTTCCCTCCCTTTCCTCCCCTTGGATGTCATATCCCCCACCATATCATCATCACCAAAGCACTGACAGCAAGCCCCCCCTAAACAGCAAGACATCGAGGCCCAAAAACCCACCGCCGCCACCAGTCTCGACGACGACGAACCGCCCACCGACCCAGCCGACCCCCCGATCTCCGTCCCCGCGTCGCGCGTCCCAGCGGGCAGCGGCGGCTACGCGCGGACCGGCCGGGGCGGCGCGGGAAACTATGTCGACCCGGCAGCGCCAGCGCCAACAGAAGACCCGCCGCAGCCGCCGCCGGCCTCAGTACCTTCACCCCAACAACAGCATCAGCAGAACCGTACGGGCGGCGGCGGCGGTGGACTAGTCGGGCGCGGGGGCGCGGGGAACTGGGCCCCCTCCTCAAATTCAAATTCGAAGGGGGAACACGGTGGTGAGCCGTACGACGCGGAGCAGGAGCGCCGGCGCAAGGAGGCGCTGGACGCCAACATCCTCAAGGACATACGCGAGTCGCTGCCGCAGCCGCCGAAGATCCACTACATGCACGGGCCGGGGCGGGGCAGGAAGCCCGAGGCGGATCCGGATCCGGAGGCTGCGGGCGCTGCTGGTGGTCCTTTTTCTTCTTCTTTGGCTGAGAGTTGATAGAGGAGGGGGAAGGGGGAGGAGGAGTAAGAATATGTGGGATGAGTTTTTTATAGGGGTGGGCCAGGGGGAATTCGGCGAGATGGTAGAAAGGGGTAAAACAAACGGACAGACAAGGGAGAAAGGAGGGGCCCATAATGATCTAAAAAAGGGAGAGGTACAACAAGAATAAAGAGTGAGTCAAGGATAGGTCGGGAACATGCTAATTTCTGGGGTTACTACGTCTGCTCGGAACCTTGGTTCGGTGTTGGATAGATCGGGTGAGGTGGGTATTTAAGGAGTTAGGTGTTCTGGCTGGCGATAGTTAGAGTGAACAAATCTACAAATCTAGAACACTCCCACACCTCAATCACCACGAGTGAAGGGGATTCAGAAGACAGATCACCAAGTATGTCACACCGCTACAGGGCGTATACTAGTTGGCAGTCAAAGATGTATATTCATTGTGCAGGCATCAGATGATATCTCAAAACACCCAACGCCAAGCCATGCCAGTCACAGGTCAAGCTAACGCCGATCCCCTTTTTGTTCTTTCCCCCCTCATTGTATATCGGTTGGCCGAACTGTTGGCAGTCTACTCGGAATCCACATCCATCTCGCCATCGCCCATAACCTCGACTCCACCATCCACACGGACTCTCTGGCGCAGCTTCTCCTTTCCGAATAGTCTTCCCTTCTCGAGCGGAACCGAAGTTTGCTCCAACTGGTCGAGCTCTTCCGGATCCAGACCTTGCTCCAGGGCGAGACGCCGCTTCTCGCTTCCACGCATCTTGGGAAGAAGATGGGAGTGGGAAGCCACCAGCTTGCGGTCGGCAGCCAGCGCGCGTGCTCTCCTGCCCGCCATGCGCTTCTTGTAGAACACCCGCTCGCGTTTCTGGCGGATCTCGCTGATGCGCTCCATAGCCTTGATTGTCTTCTGGACCAGGTCCCGGTTGTATCTGACGGGAACGTTCCTTCTGGCAGCGAATTGTAGTGTCGAGTCCACGACCATCTCCTCTGTGAGCGAAGGTTAGCAAGTTGGCCTCCGGAATTATTGACTCCAAAGGATACGTACTGCCCGCAGCTTTTCTGAAGGCCTTGGTCCACTTAAGTTTTCTGGGATTTCGCTTCATTTTGAAGTTCCTAGCAATGGGTGTCAGTCAGTGCCCACTGATGGAAAGCCAGCAGTAGGTGAGAATACTGACTTGTGGCACTTGGACCGGCAAAAGCGAAACTGCTTGGCATCATTACGGACAAACGTCTGCAGCATTCAAGGTTAGATTTTCCTCTTCGACCCATATTCACCCAATTTTTACATACAATGCCTTTTGATGGGTATGCCGGCCTGGAGCAGAAGTAGCACGTCTCGATCCTGACAAGAGATTCTCATTAGTAAGGTATCCTTCAGACTCAGATAGCAGCGCCAGTGGTTAGGAAGCCCTTCGGGACCCTCTCGCAATTGTAGTCGGCTTCGTAGTGGCGGGCGCAGCGCACTTCTCGTTCGCATCGTAATCGCACGGATCGGAATTTGCTAGGTGGGCTCATGGGACCGTTGCGCATCCGGTAAAGTCAAAGGGAAGAAGCAGATAATCAGGACTTACCTCATGTTGCCGATAGAGGATGGATAGCTAGCTTGTCTAGAGAAGACGTGCTATGTCTGGTGTTGTTGTGTTGGTGACACTGGTCTTCGTACCGGCTTGCCTCCAAAAAAGTTCCCCTCCAAGTTCTCTCAAAAATGAAAGTTTTTGGTGGGTCATCGGTCTTATCGGTCGATAGGGGCCGGGTTTACTTTGTTCAATCTCAGATTCTCGGCCTTGGCAGCTTACCTAAGAGCACTGGCCGGACCTCGGGACCTTCAATGGATGGATAGCTGACTAGCCGTAGCGTCAGTAATGCGGCCCGTGCCCTTCTCAGAAAATATCAGCGTTTGCGACAGCTTCTTCTTCTCTCCCGAAACGCCCTTGAAGATTAATAGACCCCGTCTCGTCATAACCCTCCAATATGGCCTCCGCTCTCGCTATCGGAACTGGTGTCGCAGTCGCCGCCTTCTTGGTACGTTCTCCGTGATCCACTCCGATCTGTACAAAAGCACTAACTGACATCTAACATTCAGGGCCGCGCAGGACTTGTCGCATTGAGACGCTCACGAGGCGGCGTGGGAGCACTGGGCAAATCGTTCTACAAGGGCGGCTTTGAGCCCCGGATGACCAAGAAGGAGGCATCACTCATATTGTCCCTCAAGTAAGCAAGCATCTGCCAAGCTAGCTATCTTGGTCCTTTTCGTCTTCCCCGGTCCTGCGACTAACATACATGTGCTTTTCCTTCCAGCGAGCGAGCCATCACCAAAGAGAAAGTCCGGAAAGCCCACCGAAACCTCATGTTGCTGAACCACCCGGACAGAGGCGGAAGTCCATACCTTGCCACCAAGGTCAACGAAGCCAAGGAGTTCCTCGAAAAGAATGCCAGTTGATCAGAGGCGTGAAGTTTTCCACCCTCCTGACTGGACCGGTTGGATCTCCGGATCAGGCTCGACACCCCTGTACATATATAACCTATGACCTTCTGTACAACATACACACCATAATAATCGGCATCACGCATGGAGCGACGGCGTTCAGGATCATGGAAATGATGGGGCCTAGAAGATAGACTAGGATGGAAGGTGTAGTTGTATGGCCTTGTGTATGTCACCAAAACGCATCTACACCCATGGTGGGGACAGTCTCTTCTCAAGCTGCTTTACCTGCTTACACATATGATTATAAGTCTTTGCTTCACATTCCTGGCGCACAGAAGATGTGTAGGAGTCACTTGATTAGCGAACTGTGAGACTATGAAGACACGGAGAGCCTGAAATATATCCGTATGCGTTGCCATGGCCTGGTTTCAGTATCTTATTTGCGTTCTGCCTTGACCATCAACATCAGACGTTGTCGCAACCATCAGCGACAGACGTCTGAGGGTCGTAGGCCTCATCACACTAGCATGTGTTTCGCGTTCTGCTGACCTCCAAGGCAGCCTGACGAATGACCAGATCGCAAACAACTCGATTCAGTCACCAAGGAAAACATCATTCCCTCGGATACCATGCGAGCCCCTGACCAATCAAGGTGACCTTCCAACGATGGACAATTTTCCATGATTACCTACACCGAAGCTCCATGACTTTTCCTGGCAACTCGAATGATCATGGAAAAGCGTTTCATTCCCAGGCATATGACCGACATGAAGCCTATCCTAAGGTGAGAGTGTTCATCACTGGGTGTAAAAGGTGAAGTTAGTATATCAGCTTTGATTGACCTTCGAAAACCATAAGCTTTACTTACTGCTGACCATGTTGCTGGCTCGGGGGTTCTCGTCTTTGGGCTCAGGTGAGACCTGGCCCTCACCTCCATCGTCAACATCCCCATCGCTCCATTCATCTTGTCTGTTCACACGTGTTTATATATGTCAGTCTCCGATTCATCTTGGGGAAATCGAAAAAAAAAAGGGGGGGGGGGGGGGGGGGGGGGGGGGGGGACAAACCTGGGACCCTGTTCGTTGCGCTTGATCTGATTGGTCATCATCTTGACGGCCATGACGATCATGGCTCGCAGGGTGTAGACGGCATCGTTCCCAGCATTGTGGGGGTATTTGCACTGGAGGCCCAAGTCACCACAGACGTTGGTGAGAGAGCGTCCGTTGGCACCCTTGACCATGCGCTGGTGCATATCCTTGGTGTCGATCTCATCGATGAATCGCTTGTAGCGCCAGATGTTGTAGCACAGGCTCTTCATGTACTTCATATCAGAGTGGAGATCGTGTCCAACAAGGATCACAGGGCGCTGGTCCTTGGTGGTGTTGTCGCCGATGATGGCCCCTATAGTGCGATTGATGGCGTCCAGGGAGACAGTCTTGCTCTGGCTAGATGTTTGTCAGCACGCATCTAAAAACATCTGTAGGCTTGACATTGGAGTAGGCATACCCAAACTCGAATTTTTCAGGACATCCCTTGACATATCGAGTGTTCTTCAGGTGAGTGTACTCCTCGATCACGAAGTGGTGTGCCTTGATAAGACGGAACCAGTTCTGCGCGTTGCGGCCAGGGGGTTGTTGCATGGTATCGTCTCGGTCAAGAACTGCGAGACCAACCTCGGTGACGATGCGGTGATCCCTCTCCCAGGCTTCGATGTCCACACAGACGAAACGGACCGATTCTGCCGATTTGAAGGGTACCGTCATGTCGTGGGTCCAGTTAGCTGCGATCGCTCCTACAAATAGGGTCAGCTCAGGACAGGGCAGGTAGATTCCGCATCAACGGGGGCATACCGGGTGACCATGGCGAAGCCTTGATGGCAACCTTGTTGCGAAGGCCAAGATAGACCTGGAGTCGCTTGACCATGCGTCCAGAGGCCTTTTGGCGCTGGGCGCGACGAAGAGCGGCATCTTCTTTCTTCTTGTCCTTGACCTGGACGGGCTTCCAGGACTTTGCGATGTTATCGAAAGTGTCCTCGTGGAGAGCAAGAATTCCGAGGGAGAGCAGTCCATAGTTCTCCTGAGGTAGACCGTAGGCTTGAGCTTCCAGCCATTTTAGCTTGGTGTAGCTGTCCATTTGCCCCAGGTATCGAGGGCGGGTCGTCTCGGTACCGCGGAAGGCAAAGAAGAAGAGATCACGCAGATTGCCTGATTCGAGCGGGCCGTTGGGGATAGCCAGTCTGGTACCTAGATCTTGGTTGGCTTTATCGAGGAATCTCCTGAACTGCACGCTTGGAATGAGGCTGATAGGGTCGCGTTTGCCTTTCGGGTCCATCAAGACGAAGCTATATGCGGTATTAGCAAGTATTGGCTTGTGCCATACCGGGCCTTTCGACCCCGAGTATTACTCACATGTCCCAGGCACAGTTCTCCATGAAGTTCTCTTGGAAATACTCAGTGACCTAGTGGGTGATCAACAAACATTTCAGACTTGTTAGGTTCGACGCATTTACCTTGGCTTGATTTCCCTTACCAACATACAAAGACGGGTAGTATCTGCCCAGGTTGAAGGCCATGAAGAACTGACCAGGGGCAGAACGATCACCCATTTTGCGGGTTGAAGGCGATCGGTTGTCGCGACTGGACGAGGCTGCCATGACGATAGACTGGCCAGTGTATACAGCCTTAGTGTTGGTTAGAACATTTATGTGTGAGTATTATTCAAAGAGTATTTGCTGACTTACTGTGTGAAGTGGTTGCGATCGAGGGCGAGGAGTGACGGACTCTGATCAGTGCCAAGTCGGAATGGTTTTGGTGAAAAAGATTATGGTTATCGTTGTTGATATGGTGGAGGGGGGGGAAGGCACTGTTGACAACTGTTGCTATCGGCCTTTCACTGCCTGAGAGATGTGTGGCTGTTGGAGGGGAAATGGGACAAGCTACAAACAATAGCAGCCCAAGGGTGGGAAAGCCGAAGATCAATGTTTACCTACCTAGGTACCTACTAAGGAGGTAGATAGTCACTTGTCAGAGTTCTTTGGGTGCAGATGGAGGGTGGTTTTGGGAAAGGGGGGTCTCTTCGCAAAATGGTCTCGAGGTTATCGTTTTGATCCGAAAGAAACAGATGGTTACACCAAGAATCAAGTTCACTGATGCAGGGGAGTCATTTAGGCGATGCCTTGTCCATGAAAGGGAATCCGGAAAAGAAAGACCGGATATCTGCATAAACGTCAAGAGGTGTTGTTGGAGGACCGTCCTGGCTGACAAGTTGTTCTGCCTTCTTTCATTCTATACCTAGGTATGGACCTCAGTAAATATACCCCTTTATCTAGCGTCATTTAGTGACTTCACCTCGGCCAGCTACATTTGGCCCACCCCCTTTCTTAGCATACATACCTAGGTAGATATCTAGGGTTAAGGCCATATATCTTGAGTCGATAGATCAAAACGAATAGCTACAGTCAAGCACATCTTCGCTTTTGTTAGAGCCCCTGGAGATGTGAAGTTTGGTAGGTGGAAAGGTCGCTCACTCTCACTATGTCATGTTGTACCATACTAGGTACCTAGGTAGGCCCCAGCACATTACCTGTCAAGACTCCCGGCCCTTGCAACTCCAGTTTGCATTATGAGTCACATCTAATGACGGCCAAGTAGGTTTTCTCAGGACATGAGGTAACGGTTTGTTCACAATAGTATCATAGTATTGTTGTTGTATGTACACATTGTACGTATCCTGTGCGTTGCCTTCGAAGCTGGCCTGACACGACAACCCCCACGAAGGTCAGACGGCCATGACTTCGACTTAAAGAATGATAGCATTCGAGGACCAAGAGCCAGTACATGGCCGCAAAAGCAGCCTGGAGGTCGTCAGACCAATAACCGTGGCAAACCCCCTACATCTTCCATGTGGACAATGCAGTTTCCTCCACACATCAATACAATCCCCTACCACTCCATCATGTCTCGACCTCACTGTTGCCACAGCAGATCCTATGGCTCCTGTCTGTTATAGATGTTCGGCTTCAAACCGAGTCTAGGCCGTCCTCGATGGCAAGCCCTTGTCGCCACTTCCACTAATAGATCATGAGGCAGTGATTCGAGATCAGCGCCAATTCTTACGTAGCCAGTGTCGCCTGCAATCGCATGGTAGGCAAGTTCGGCTAGGAATGACTTGAGTTCACTGTGTGGGTGACATCGGTTCCAATACTCCTTGGAAACTGCCAGTAGATCCTCGCGCTTGGCATCGCCAGCAGATTTGTCCATCAGCATCTGCATTTGTTTGCGGTATTGACGTGACCAGAGAAGGATTCCAAGGATCCAACCATTGACAAAGTCGCCCACACCATGGGAAGGCGGGTAGAGGAAATTGCCAAGTAGCCCGTCTTGTTCACCAAGGTTCATGAAGTAGAGCCAGTGAATAAAAAGGTCCCATTGGTCTTCCGATGTAGTGTTGGTGAAGTCGAAAGTAAGATCTCTACCCATCCTCAAACGAGCATTGATGTTTTGGACGAAGTAGTCAGAGTAGCGCGCGAGGAGGTGGGCATGAACTGAGTAAGTCTTGCCCATCACCTTGATGGTAGCCATCCTGTGCCCATCACTAGATGAATTAATACACCTATGACACGAGTAGGATGCATATAGTTAGTACATACCCTATCGCCGCTGAGTAATTGATCCCATTGAGGGCCAATCTCTCCCATAGTCGGTTTCTCTCGGATTCACTGATCTCACTGCGGTTGACGATGTCCTCGGGGTTGATGATGTTCTCGGGGTCGACATTATTATCCTCGGGGTCAACATTATCCTCGGGGTCAACGTTATCCTCGGGGTCAACGTTATCCTCGGGGTCGACATTGTACTCGGAGTCGCTGATATCGTCAGTCTCGCTGATGATATCGCTCATCTCCTCCAAATCCATGATTGCTGTTGTCAAGGGAATTACGCAAGATTATCGGGTGATTCGACCCTGGAAGGTGGATGCAGGTTACTGGTTAGGGGATGGCGCTCGAAGTTGCTGGGATGCCGACAAGAGTAGAAGCTGAGTGTATATATAAGTGTTGCTGACGATGAGGTTAGGATCGTAGTTCAACAGCAGTGGGTGGAGATACGAACCTTGGGCTCAAATAAGTACCAACGCCCAATGCGTGTACAGCGTCTAGTTGGATCCCTTAACCCCGCCAATCGTCCAAGGAAGAAGGATGAATACGCTGCTTCGAGGGACGGGAATGGTGTTGTGGGCAGCGGGAAAGATGGCAGGGAGGAAAACAGCCGGTGGAGTTTGATTTTGGTGTGGTGCCTAGGTAGGTACGTAGGTAGGTAGGTATGTAGGTTAGTAGGTACGTAGCCGTTGTTGTGTACCTAGATACTTGAAGCTCTTATCGAGAGCCTGGAAGAATGAGGAAACAATGGGAGAACAGCTTCCTAGGGCTGTCAGTAGCTCTGGTATTAAATACCGGTACGAAACTCATGGGAGAAGGGTTGGTGGGTGGAAGTGATAGATCTGGACCTGCAGCAGGTGGAAGCGTGTTGACAACGATGTGGATAGGTCAAACAATCTCCGTGCGCAATTATTTGTGAGCCAACATGTCAAATCAGATGTACAATACACTTTCTGTCTTGCCACTCTCACAGACCTGGAATATAGGGGCTTAACTGTAAACCCTCATGTCCCTGCCTTGACCGGCACCCAGCCTACTTCATTAACATGTTATTCAACAGGCTCCCCCATATGAGAGGAGCTTGTGAAACACTACTTGACCGGCACGCTGACCAGAATGTGGCAGCTGGAGAGCATTTGTAGCTCACTAAATAGAGCCATTAATAGTGATAAGAATCCCCCTTTTGTACAGGTCGACCCCTGGAGTGATCTGCACGGGTCCAATAGACATGACATGAGTTCCTATTCTTGACCGGTGCTGCTACGCTGCTCTCAACATGTTATCACGGGTACCGTTGAAGACAAAGCATCCTCATACAAGGGGCACCGATTTTATCTGCATCACAAGATCATTCATAACGTGTCAAACGGTATTCTTGCCCCACATGGCCATAGCCCCTGTGCCTACCCCAAAGTACCTTCCATGGAAGAGTTGCGCCTTTGTCGAACACGGGAGTTACGAGAATCTTCATTTCTTCCAGAACTAGCATCATCATGAGCAACTAGGCAGCACGGAAAATGCGAACCCGGGGGGGGGGGGGGGGGGGGGGGGGGGGTGGTTTACTCACCTCAGCTGCTTCCTCAGGGGTAACCTTGGACGACTCATCTGAGTTCTGATCAATCAGACCCAACCGGGCCCCTTTCACCTGCCACCAAAACTCTCGCCTGTCACCACCAAGCTCTCCAGACAGTAGCCGTTTCTTGAAATCCATCATGAATGAATTATAGAAATCCGGCATCTCGAGTGCCATCATCTTCTCCCTGAAAACGCCAAGATTTTCCATGGCTCGATCATATCCACTGTCGCCAAGGCTGTTGGCGATGAAATTGCGGATGATACCGCCCATCTGCTTGGCAGCTTGCTGGATGATGGATACATCATTGGCTGAGTGAACCATCTGCTTGAACGAGGGAATGGAATTTTCTGGGTCAATATCGCTCCGCTTGTTCCCCGGCTGGCTGAGCAAGGCATCGACATCGAGGCCAGATATGGGTTTGACTGCGTTGACCTTGTCCTTCCGGCCTCGGGTCTTCGGTGGCACTGAATAATGGTAAGATCGTTTTGAATGAATCATTGGGGGATGAGAGTTATTACCTTTCTTGACTTCAGCCTCGTCAATCAGGTCTTCCAATTTCACCCGAGCTTTTGCTATCAAATCTTCCGGTGGGTGTGAAAACTCTAGTAGGGTAGCAGGGGTTGGAGGAACGGGCTGCTCGGGGTATATAGCGCGATGTCGTACAGCTTGATTTATACGGTGGAGTGGCGGACAGTAGGCGTCTTCGACGGCGGCATACTCTAAAGTGCGTTGACTTGCAAATGTCAGCTTCTTGATGTTCATATGGGACAACAGGCTGTTCGACTCACCCTTCATCATCCTTCTTCCAACTGGAAATATCCATAGCATTTACGAATTCATCCATAGCCTCTGAGAGCTCTCGAGTTGGCAGGTTTCTATGGTCTTTATACTTCACAGTCCCGGAGACTGTGACCACCTTGTCCAAAGGAGGAAACCCGTAATTTCTGACGTCCTCAGCAAATGGTAGAGGAATGTCATAAAGACACTCAAGATCGACCTCAATGTTTGGGGCCAGAAGGAGAAGTGTGGGCTCTTTTCCGTCTTTGGTCACTATGCGTGCGACAGCGTACGACTCAAGCTCATGAAGTGAGTGTATCAAAGATGATAGCTTCAGGGCTGCTGCATCATTGAACTTTTGAGCTACCGTCATACAAGCCTCTCCCATGTTCAGAAAAGGTTCATACTACAATGGTTAGCATTTGGAACTGGCAGATATTGATTGGCACGCACCTTTTCCTGGTGTATGAAGCCCACAATGGTGAAGCTTTTGGTGGTCTCGATTTGAGTGATGTTGTATTCAGACTCGCTGATGTGAACAGCTGTCCTTCCGTATTCGTACCCCTTTGCCAAAGACTCAAACTCTACATCTCGCTTGCCGCCAGGGGCTTCTGGATCGTTGACCTTGTATGTTCGTGCATTCTTCACAGCTGCGAAGTTGCTTGTTGATTCAACCCCTTCCATGGCATCTTCATCCTCAAGTTCTTGCGAGGAGTGGCCGTTGGCATGGCTAGCTTTGAGAACTACTCTGCTAGCGGGCGGGACCGTTGCCTTCTTGGTCTTGAAATATCTTTCGACGGGGATGCTCAAAGCGTCTTTTTGCTGATCTGGATTTCCTAGAGTCAGTGGTCCGTCGTACGTTTTGTAGGGCTTGACTGTTTTCAGTCTTGGGATGTCAAGGTCGGCTATGGCTTCAGCCATGGTGCCGAATTGGCCATCACATTCGTCCACGAACTCCCTCAGAAGCTTTTCGTTTTCTTTCTTGGAAGGGGGCTTGTCTTCTTCTTTGATCCCAAGCTCGGCATCATCAAAGTCCACCCCTCTAGAAAACAGTCAGCCCAGTAGCTTGACCAGGGGAAGTGAGAAAACATACAGGACAATCAACTGTATACCAGATTGCTTCATTCTCAGGGAGATCTCCCTGAAGTCATCTTTGTCGACATGGCCATGGCCGTCAGTGATTAGGTAGATCTTGCGGTGGTATTTCAGCTTCTTGGTGAACCTTTCGATCATGTCGACAGCGACGACGATGGCAGAAATGCAGTCTCCCATGTCGTTGCGACTAGGTGCAATCTGAGCTTGAAGATGTCGTAGATCAGTCATGCTCATGGGGCCCATCTCGCGCAGTATGGATATGTTGTCGTAACCGCCATCATCTTGCAGGGAATTATCGGTTTCATCAGTCTTGAGACCAATGACGCCGACATTCCAGGTTTTCCTCGAGGCAGCCACTGTGGTGGTGATTTTGTCCCACACATAGCGCATACTCCAGTCGAGGTCGGATTCGGTGCGGCCAGAATGGCACTGGGCCATTGAAGACCCAAGGTCTATCACATAGACAGTGGCTTCCTTGTCGGCCATGGTGGTGCAATGTTGTTTGCTGGCAAGGGAGAGGATATAACAGAATCAGAATGGAAGTTTCAGTGACTTTGAAGCTGGGCCTGATCAAATGTCAAAAGTCATGATGATTAGGTGAGGTTGCTTGCTGCTCAGATGGGGGACCTTAAAAGCTTGAGTATATCCCTTTCTATATACCTTAGGTACCTAGGTAGGTAAGTATGTGATTGTGACATCTGCCTGATCCGCGCCGCACCGCGTTTCGAGGAATTTCAATGGGTCCAACAGTTGCTAGGCAGGCGCGACAGCACCTGACTTTTACACTTAAGTACCGTAAGTGCACCGTACATGTACAGTAATAATTACTGTAAGTACCTATCTTGGCAGCTTGGGTACCTAGGTACCTGAGTCCGTGCGCTGTGGACTGAATCACCATCTTCCAAAGCTGAGGGTCAAATCAGTCGAAACGTCATCTATTTCATGATTCAAAGTCTCCTGTTAACTGCAAACCTTGGAGATATCTCTTTCAGTCTTTCATTTTTTTGCGTACCAGCCATCTATCTTAGCAAAAAGGTTGTTGAAACATACTTTCAGTCTCGAAGATGGGTCAGAGTTCACTTCTGTTCTCGCCAGCGCCATACCATATACTGTCGTACGTTCCACACTTACATGTGATATCTATCGTCTCTACGAATATCCAACCTCTGGCTGACTTCACTCATAGTTATGGCACATTGCTTGGCACTCAGGTTTTTCATGTAAGATAATAAGAAACTCATATTTGTTGAAAAGAAAATCTTCTCAGATCAAATCATCCGACTCAGCTCTATCTTTTCACCTCTGACAATCACATGCTCTTCTACAGTCCTTTGTCAACTCCATAACCTCCTTCAAGGTCCTTGAGAGACCCCAATTTGCCATACTTCAGCGCGCCCTGTTTCCCGTCTACTTTGGCATCCAGACTGTCACTCCAGTCCTTCTGGCCTTGACTTATCCCGGAAGCGGCGGTTTGCTTGGTGGTCCCACGGGAATCAGCGGTGTTTTGCATGAGTCTAACCGTCTGGGCGTCCTGACGCCCCTCGCCATCGCTTTCTCAACCGGGCTTGTCAACCTGGTCTACCTCCTCCCCGAGACAAACAAGATCACTGCCCAGAGGAGACAACAAGGTTCGTCGTCCCTCGATTCATATGGCATCAAGCCATCCACGCTGCTTGGCCATATCCCTCGAGCTCTGTGCTGATAGGTGTTGATCTGCAGAGAAAAAAGATGGCAAACGCAGTTGGGACGCGCCACCTCACTCTCAGGAGATGACAACACTGAACAAGAAGTTTAGTCGGATACATGGATATTCATCGCTGTTGAACCTTGTCACTCTTGCTGCCACCATCTTCTACGGCTTTACTCTGGCAGCCAGATTCGACTAGGAGGGTCATTTCCTGAAGAATAGGGGTATCGGTCTGTACATATCACGTCTATGCAATGGTGTATATTCATATATGTGTAAGTAGTTGTGGCATTCAATTTGCAATTCGTGCTGTTATCCTGAGTTTTTAGAATCCGACCCATGCCCATTCCAGTGCCAATGTCCCCTTGACGCCGTGCCTAAAGATAGGTAGATTTCAAGTCGCATTATGCACGCCGTCTCATTATCTCCTTCGGTTTTGGGTATGACGCGATGGTCTCTTCCAACAGACCGTCAAGTATGTTCATTTCCCGTCAGTTAATGGGTTCACTGTATTCTCAGAATCCCCTGGCGGCCAATTCGAGCATTTCCCTCTTGGCGGCAGCGAACTTGCGTGCCTTGTCCTCTTGACTCTCAACCTGGCGTTTCCTGTGGGAGGTGGCAGATCGCTTTAGGGAGTGGTGCAAGCCCCACGGAAGGGGATCCTTCGCTAGCTGCTTTTCGACGTTCAGCTCGTCCTGAGGCCGAGGGTATGTGCGTTCTAGAGCGGGCAACTTGTACGGGCCAATGGGCGAGTTGACTGAAGGCGACTGAGGGGATGTGGTAGGCGAACTGGGTGTGCGTTCCGTGGTCGAGTCAGAGGATAGGGAGGACCGTGATGACGACGATGTTGACGTTTCAGGAAAGTAGCTGTTTGAAGCATCGGTGGGCTGACCGTCGGCATTGCGGGTGTTCTTGTCCTGACTGGGTGAAGTGATGTACGGCGTCATGGTCTCCTTGACATACGATATCATGCGCTGGAGTGTGGTCATTTTGATGGATTTTTCTTCCTTTGGTTGTTTCAAAATGCAACACGGTAAGAAATCGAGAAGGGAGTTATTTCTTTTTATGTTTGCACCTTGAGGAGCGAGGAAAATTGCGGTGAATACTTATTAAGTATCGAATGGTATGGGAGATAAGCGTGTCGGCAAAAGAGGCTTTTTCCGATACTATAGAGTAGCAAGCAGGTGGCTTACGGAAAATTGCATGATAGTCTAAAGCTTAATAGAGAATGGAATCGCAAAGTCGGAAAGTCGAAGAACAAAATAGGCGGAAAACATTGTGTCTTATACTCACGATACTTTTAGGGCGGCACTTGGGGAGCGGGCAAAAAGAACAGCGGCGCCCCGTCTGACATCCCCCACCTTAGATGCTGCGATCAACTCTTTGTTGCGCCATATTTGTTTCCCTGCATAAGCCCAATGCGATGAAGAGCAATCACAAAGGGCACATTTACCTGCAAGAATGCAGGAAGGGTCTTGAAGGCCCACATGCCACCACACCACGATGTATCGTGAGGGTATGCGTCGCGAATGACCACAATACCGGTGGGGTCCGCCCTTCACCGTTTCGGACAAAGAGACACACCTTGCAGAGCCGTATGTAAGATCCACACACCATTTTGTGTTCATGTTAAGACGAAGCGGTCAGCACGCCACCCCTGTGATGGTTTATCACATTTCGAGAAGCTGGGCTGCTTTATGATCGTCGTCGTTGCGGGGAATGCCTCATGGCCGGAATCTTTCTTGAAATTCGGCGGCCGGTTCGTTTCTGAGCAATGTGGAGGACCGGGCTGCTGGTGCTGGTGAGACGAACCGAGTCATCATGAGCCTGATGGTCGTCAACACCAGCCAGCGTCTTACAAAGATATGTCGTAGAATGTGCTACTTACCATGTGCCCAGAGGCCTGTCCTCCAAGAAGTCGTTGTCACAGATCTACTCTTCATATTCTTCATGCCTAACATAGTAGTACGTGTAGTAAAGCGGCGTACCTATCTAGGTAACTTAGTATGTATGCCCTTGTTCACTGTCCCGACATTTCGTGTTACGTCATTGCACGATTCACGAAGAAGACGGAATACCCGATTGTTCACAACAGTCAGCCGTGTGACGTCCGCCCCGGATTTTGCGGGGTTCGACGGACAACATGCAGAAGGATCTGGACCCTGCAGAAGAATGCCGTTGATTTTTAATTGACATGCGAAGCCGCCAATCTCGAAGTCGCAACCTATAGACAGACAACTTGGCCAATGACCAATGAGTGTGTCCCAGCATTGATACAGGCACGCAGTGAATCAAGATCCCAACCCAGCTGAGATTCGGCCTGTCGCAAAACTGCGTCATGTGGCGGATTGGGTATTGATGCCATTCTCTCCAATCCGCAAATTTGCCGACCAGGGTACAATGTGAACGAATCCTACCTACTCTTGCTTCGAAGCGCCCCCTCTTTTCGCGAGATCACTCGTGCGTATCACCTTAGGTGTGGTGGCTGGTGTCTTGTACGGCTTGAGACCTGGTATGAAAGTCGACACCTGTTGCCGGTAGAGCTTGTACTCGGGATATTTCCCCGAGGTAATCAACTCAGTCAGCCATGTCGAACCCTGGAATAGCATGATCAGAAACAGGGGACCAAGCCCAGCCCAGTTGTAAAGCGTCTTGCTAGCGTAACAACTCCATTGGTACAGAATAAACCAGATGGTCTGTTCTGCGGCGAAGTTGGGGTGTCGGGAGTAAGCCCACAATCCAGAGGTTATGAAGCCTCGATCCAGATCTTCTTGTGTGTAGCGACAACCACGGGGGACTTTCGCTGTCTTCTGGTATTCCTTCTTGGCTGTTTGATAGTCTGCCATGTTTCACGTTAGCACCATGTAGGCAGACTTCTATAAGTAGTGATTCAACGCACCCCATTGTTGCTGATCACTGATCCATTCCGAGAGTATGAGACCCAACTGGATCGCCGTGAAGGCAACATCCGCCGGGGTGATCCGTTGCTCAAATTCGGAGGAGAGCAGGATGATATACGTCGGGGCGGCTAAGAGGAAGAGCAACACGCTCTGAATGAAGGAGATGAAGGTCACGTTGAAAAGGAAGAACAGTGGTGAAGGTACTTTCGAACGGATGATTTCCCTACAGGCATATTGTGCGTGAGTGGACAGTACCTTTGGCAACAGGTTCGGGGTGGAAAATGTGAGCATACCATCTGTAGTCCTCGGACCCGACTTCGTAGCCACCTTTTCTCCAGTAATTGAAGGTCAAGCGAGCCTGTTCGAGAATGTCTGTCAATAGCCCGGACGATGCGAAGCAGGTGGGCAGAAACGTACACTCCAGGCCAGACTCCAGAGCAGCACAAGATCGAGTCTCTGGCTGGGTCGACCATTGATATGCGACCAGGCAGCAAAGTGAGCATTGTAGAAAGCAGGTAGTAGACTCCAGAGACGGTCAACCTGGGAATAGTTTCTATTGAGTTCGGAAGCGACGAGGAATATAGCCCCAAGGAATATGGAAAAGGCTAGACCAGATACGAATGGGTTCGTGTCCCTATACAGTTCTAAGAGCGATGCGCGACTTGATGCGGTCTCCAATACCTTCCGGGGTAGTTCGTAGAGCTGGGACAAATAGGGCTCGACAGCGTTACTATATTCGGCGCAGTCTTCGAGTGTCTTCACCAAAGGGAGTGCCATGGCTGCTGGTTTCGTACCGTACCTCGATGTCGGATCGTATCGTTCGTGTAGCCGTCGCGTTTGGAGAATTTCGAACTTAGGATGTCTACACCTAGAGATAGTCTAGGTGTTAAGAGACAGGAAGTCAGAGGAGGTTTTATACTCCAAAGTTGGGCTCCAGGGCTTTCAAGGTTGTAATGAATGAGCTGTACGGAGTACGGAGTACGGGCTGCCTACGAAGTACATGTAGTACACCTGGGCATGTAGATGAAGCCTCGGACGTCATAGATGATTGGATCCATCCATGGATGATGCCAGGTGCTTTCAGCTCCGTACCTATCCGCCCAGTGGTAGGTTGTAGGGCTCAAGGCTGCTAAAGATTCACGGGCCGATCCTGCCCAGGTGAGCTCTCTCCAGATTCGGTGATTCATGGCCCCAGACTTGCCCATGAATGAGCACAGGCCACAATAAACCTCGCTATAAATAAATTGACGTGACGCCGACCAATCAACAGGCGCGTCGCTAAGCTTCGTCCACCTAGGCTAGGTACCTAACCTTGCTATGAAAACTCCATACTACCTGTAGGTAGTCAGTCACATACGCAGTACTCAGACTTTCGCTCTAGATTTCGAGGCAGAAACGACATGAAATGGGACGAGAAGACTCGAAGTTTCAATCCTAGGTCGCATCAAGCACGCGCAGGTATACGAAGTAGAGGCCCTCTCTTTGGGAGTGGAGGGGAATATTTTGACTGTGACGCCTTCTTACCTCGAGTTGTGTCTGCCCTGCAGCAGAAGTCTGCTGATACTGGAGCAATCTTTTATGTTGAATATGCTGCGATCCACCCCCTATTTTACATGTTGTCACTATATTCATGAATCGACTGTCGGTCCCAGGGAGAAGGTCTCGTCATGCTCTTATTCTCCACTTCTCCAACCAGTTGATCACACGCTTCCAATCATCCCGACCAAAAATGAAGGTCTTGTGCGTGGCCGAGAAGCCATCCGTCTCCAAAGCGATTGCTCAGCATCTTTCAGGAGGCCAACTACAGAGTGTTAGTTACCCGGTTCCTGGAATTCCCTGTCTTGGCCTGTGTAGCCCGCCTGCTGACACCCGCGAGCCTGTTCTAGCACAATACCCCGGAAAAGTATATCAAGAATTATTCCTTTGAATACGATTTTGGCCGCCCATGGGGCCGCTGTGAAGTCACCATGACTTGCGTTCTGGGCCATCTCACTTCTGCTGAATTCCCTGCCGAGTATAAGAACTGGCAATACCCGCCCCCTGATCGACTCTTTGATGCACCCGTGAATGTCGTCGTCTCCGAGGTAGGCCTACTTCCTCTTTTCTGCCTGTCCCTGTATCGTCATCTGAACCCTATCTGCAGGATAAAACGAAAATAGCAGAAAATATTGCGACCCAGGCGCGGTATGCCAATGCCTTGTGTATATGGACAGATTGTGACCGTGAAGGAGAACACATCGGCTATGAGATATGTCAGGCCGCCAGAAAAGGAAATAGGACGCTCGATATAAGGAGAGCCAAGTTCAGTAATATCGAAAGGGCGTCAGTCACCTGTACGAAACCTCATCACAAGCGCCGCTTACAATTTTCTAGGCATATACTGAACGCATCCCGCAGCCTCATCAATCTCGATCAGAAACAAGTCAATGCTGTGGCTTCCCGAATCGAATTAGACCTGAGGATCGGATATGCCTTCACGCGCTTCTTAACCAACAGCTTAAAAAGTCTGGGTGGACCACTCCAGAATCTCATGATCAGTTATGGTAGCCAATCTCCCTTTTTCCCCCTTCCACTTTCCTCCTTCTTTCTTTTTCCCGTTCTTTCAAACACGGCTGGCTAACTTGCTAGGATCTTGTCAATTCCCAACCTTGGGATTCGTGGTAGATCGGTACTTCCGAGTGAGAAATTTTAGGCCAGAACCGTTCTGGAGCATCAAGGTTATGCACAAACGCGAGAGAATCGATGTGAATTTCAACTGGTCTCGTAATCGTCTCTTTGACAGGGTATCGGTTACTATCCTATATGAGAGGTGCCTGGCCGCGAAGAAAGCGAAGGTCACCAAGGTTCAGGAGAAGCCCACGAAGAAGTGGAAGCCACTCCCTTTGACAACGGTGGAATTGCAGAAGATGGCGACTAGATTCCTACGTATGACTGGACAGGAGGCGATGAAAGCTGCAGAAGATCTCTATAACAAGGGTTTCATCAGTTACCCGAGGACAGAGACTGATCGTTTCGATTCTGGCATGAACCTCCGAGCCCTGGTCCAGAAGCAGATCCCATCAAACGCATGGGGCGCGTTTGCACAGAATCTTGTAGACGGCGGCTTCCAGCAACCACGACAAGGCCGCCATGACGACAAAGCACACCCTCCGATCCACCCCATCACCTACGCTGCACCGTCGGCACTGAACGAGAACGAGAAAAAAGTTTACGAATTTGTCGTCAGGCGGTTTCTAGCCTGCTGTTCGGAAGATGCGCAAGGAGTCGCCACAGACGTGTACATTCTGTACGGCGAAGAGGACTTTCATGCGCATGGGGTCGTCGTTCTGGAGCAGAACTATTTAGAGGTGTATGTTTACGAGAAATGGACTGGGAGCGTCCAGCTGCCCAAATTCACTGTGGGAGAGCTTTTCGAGCCTACGGAGGCGCTCATGACCGAGGGCAAGACATCGCCCCCTACTTATCTCACCGAGGCTGATCTGATTGCACTGATGGATGCGAATGGGATCGGCACAGATGCCACGATGGCGGAACATATCCAAAAGATCCAAGACAGAGACTATGTCCGTACTGTCTCCCGCACCGCTCGCTCGGGAGACGAACAGGATGGTAATGAGGATGCACCAGCGTCTCGAGGAGGTCGTGGGGGCCGCGGCAGTAGGGGCGGTCGTGGTCGAGGCGGACGAGGAGGCGGTAACGCAACCAGTGGTCGAGGCGGAGTGAAAGAGTTCATCCCGACTCAGCTCGGCGTGGCACTGATCGACGGGTTCGACAGGATGAATTTCGAGACTAGTCTCGGCAAACCTTTTCTGAGAAAGGAAATGGAGCTGAAGATGAAGGCTATCTGTGAGGGGCGTACGACCAAAGAAATCGTCTTAAACGAGAGCATACAGCAATACCGCCATGTCTACATGCAGACGCAGCAAAAGTTGAACGTCCTCAAAACAGTGAGCTCCACCCTTTCTTTATCTTCTCAATTCCATTTGGCAGAATGCTCATTTCATGGTCTAGGCTTGCAGGCAGTACATCTTCCAGAATGGCGGCTGAAGGGCGAAAGTGTCTCGGGTAGACGGTATGAGTCGATTATGAAGGCTCAAATGAGTTATTCGCGTGAGGATTCAAAGGGCGGATCGTCTGGCGCGGCAGAGTGGCAGTATGAAACCCCCTAGGGAAGAAATCGCCATCCTGGTGTCCTCTGCTCTGGCATCTTTTTATGCAGGCTGTTGCTCGGATTGGGGTTTGAACCAGGCGATCCCGCGAGCGAATATATTACAGAACAGCCCCAGCTCCGAACATCGGCGCCTCAAGTTTATGTCCTCCTTGCCAGGCATCATCCGGGAGGAGGGAATTTCAGGCAAAATGCGTTCCCGTGACCGAGGCTTTTCGTCCTCGAGGGATATAACGGCGGTAGTGAGGCCTTTGATAGAGGCATGCGCGATACGCGTACGGGAATTGGTTGATTATTGGGCAGGTCGGTCCCAATTATTACCCTTTCACGATGACCTATTCGGTACATCAACGTCAACGACGCTATCGCTATCGCTATCATACGTACTGTGTTCTCTCCAAGGTTGGGTGGATATCGAGATAAATCCACTAGGTGAACTTTGGAGCGGACAGGCAGGCTGGCAAGCTTCCAACGGGAGACTCGCCATCGCGTTATCCAACAACGTGGGGGATCCGGACTGGATGACGGGGCGCCTTCGCTGCCGCCCAAGTCGCTGTGGGGTAGGCTATAATAACCTTGAAGTCACTGGACGAGTCGAATGTATTCGAGCAGAAGCACGATGCAAGCTGCAAACCCCTCAATTGACTGACCAGTGTGCCACCGGCTGCGATCGTGTACCACCCGACTTATTACGCTGTCTGCATGTTGGGCAGAGCGAGGATGATAGTGGCAACTCACAACGATTCAATAGGCTCTCTCTGGCAGACTCTTCCGTGGGAGTGTATGTATGCGCAGGCAAGATGCCGGGATCAGGACTGAATTACCTTGATCTGATAACCTGCTCATACACTCCTGTCCGATGGCTAGGCCACACTGGAATGGCAGACCCGAATACGGAATTTGGTGCACTGGGGAGCTGGGCAACACAATCGTGCTGCGTATAGTTGAACCAATCACGGCGAAGCACTTGCGCAACGTGAAATGGTCCTACACATACCTAGGTACATGTCGAGGGTTCTTCCTGGTGGTGCTTACCTAGGTATTATGTAGAAAGCGACCTGGGACTTCCAAGGTTCTTCAGCTCCACGGTAAGGCCAACGATGCATAGCGCAGTCAACGCTGAGCTGAACGGGCAGTCGCTTACCTGTCATCTCAGCAACGTAAAACGGTGGAACAGTTGTTTGAGACATTCGCATATAGAATCACAAGGAATGGTAACGTGTATGTATTGCCAGCTTTTTATAGGAAGGATTCAGGATCCTCTCTCTCACAAGACTCGTCGTCAACATGTCGGGAATCTTGTGCTTATCTTTGTATCCAATGTAGGTATGCCTGTGTGCGCTGCGACCCTGCCGGTTTCTTTAATCAGAAGATGCAACCGGGCCAGCCAGCTTGCTGCTACCCAAAGATAACCGGGGATCTCGGCACGAGACGCTCAACACTGCCAGTATGTACTCAAGTACATCTACTTCTCTTAATTCTAGATACACACCACCCCTTTTATCAGGTCTTGATGCCCTCTCGCCAGCAACAGGAATGGGGGATTATATATATAAACCCTGAATGATTATTACTGTTGGCAGTAATCCGGTACCTTGAAATCCACGCGTCGTCCGAGCCTCTCTGCATACCTTATGTAGGTACCTAGGTAGTATCTATGTAGGTAAGGAGCATGTATGTGCCCGACGTCATCAATTCTATTGCATGTCTATTGCACGGCCTGGCTCAGCACGGCTATGGAAACCAGCGTTTCAATGCGCAGTTAGATCCACCTTAGGCTTCCGATGAGCTTTCCGATGGGCTTGGACACAAAGGACGAGGGGGAAACAAATTTGAAAGGATGGCGACAGAAAGGGTTTGGGCTTCAAGCAGCCATCTGTTATCAAAGTCGCCAGGAGGTTGCCAGGAGGTTGCCAGAAGGTTCCCCCAAATGCCCTACCAACATGTAGGTACCTACTGCTACCTACCTTATGAGGGAGGTAATCAATCATTGACTGGATGTCTTTCCCGCAGTTCCTCTGTTCTTTGTATATTACTCCATAGTGCGACATTGAATCTGAATCACATAACCAAGATCCGAAAAACAGAAAAGGAGCAGTACCTATCCCAGCCTTTATTACATATTATTAGTCAAATGAACATCGCAAGGACTCTCGTTAATTCTCACAACTTTACTGCTGTAGTACCTTGATGGGTTATTCTAAGTACCTATGTACATTAGTACCTCTATGTAGGTGCTTCATTGATGTTCATACTGAAGTAGTAATGACACCCCCCTATCATGACTGGCTGTTGGACCAATCAAAAACTCAGGATGGTCCTTGTGATGCCTGTCCTTGGGTCTTTGGCCTGTAGACTTGTACCTTGGTACACAAGCAGGTAGCGTGTGATTGGCCTCAACTTGGGTACCGTGTCACTGAAGGATACGTACTGTTGTTGTGCCCCAGCTCTTTCATGTTTGACGGATGATCGCTACGGCTAGCGCAACAGCCAGCAAGCCAGCGTGCAATCATTACCTACAATATTACCTTGCAGGTCGCAGCGACCGTCGCTCACTTCCCTTTTCCTTCTCTTCAAGCAACATCATCATAACCAAGCTACAACAACCCAATCACCCAAGAGTCATCTTCTTGTCACAGTCCGGTAATCGCGTTCAGCCCAGCTACACTTTCTTTGATACTTGTTTTCGCATATAAAGCCGAATTCAAGATCTGTCCAAGTCGCCATCACCTACGCCAACTTCTAGACCTGCTCCTGTAAGTGACTCATCTCCCATCGCCATCCTCGCCATCCTCGCCATCCTCGCCATCCTCGCCATCCTCGCCATCCTCGCCATCCTCGCCATCCTCGCCATCCTCTTGCCACCCCTATCCCAACAGCCAACTTGACGCGTTACACCACTCCGTCTTCTACTCCCAGCTGCTAATCCTGTGTCGCTTCCGCTTGTAGACGCGTCTCGAAGTTTCAGAAAGTCAATATGGCAACCATGGCATCATCATCCGCTGCTGCTGCTCGCGATATCCCCAAGACCTCCTTTGGCCGAGACAACTTAACTGCTGTAGCGGCCGCCAGGAGTGTCCCTGTGACACGAAACCAACAACCCCTTCCGACTCCTCCTAATTCCATCTCCCCTGCCCTGCAACCCCATGGTCTCAAGGCTCAACTGCAGAAGGCCAGGCTTGACCCCATCGACTCGGATCTGGATCTGCATGATGGCACCGAATCTGACTCACTAGGAGGCTCGCCCTCTTTCGAGTCCACCGGGGCTATAACACCGGCCTTGCTTGCCAGGTTTCATCTGCCTGAGATCCTATTGAATCACGGGCCCTTGGCCATTCGCCACATCATGGGCTACCTTACCACCTCTGTTCCTGGCTTCGCCGGCATCGCGCCGCCCAAGGCACGCAGGCTAGTCGTGGCAGCGCTGGAAGGACGTGGCCAGGGCCACGGCGTCGAAGGTGGAAAGGCCAATAGTGAGGTGGAATTCGAGAAGGTTGGTTGGGGACGCTGGGATGCGAAGCGACGAGGCCAACCCTCCCGGGATCGGGCCACTCCACAGGCGTCTGGCCTCGGCGGTCCCAACTCGTATCCGACAAGCATACCCATCACGCAAGGTACAACATGGAATGTGGATCGATCTCGTTTGAATGCCCGAGCTGCTAGCAACGGCGACTCTGCGGCATTCTCACATGACGATCGGGATATTACCATGTTAGAGAACGAGGCAGATAAGATGTCCCTCGGCTCACTGGACGGCCCTGCTTCGGCCTCTTGCTCTGAGGCGCCTGATGAAGACATAGTCATGAGTGGCGATCCCGAAGACGCAACCGACGATGAGGATTGGGCTGCCGTAGGCGCTGCTGCCTTACGGGCCGCATCCTACTCCAGCCCCGCCGAGGCTCGTCAGGGGGCGAACTACCTTTCATCCCGTGTATATAACTCAGGAGGGTATCGATCCTTCTCGGCGAGTTCCGGCATGCTTCGGGAGCCCCGTCTTGACAACATCGACTTGGATGCTCTGGCCGCGTCTTCGGATGCCCAGGAGCGCGAGGCTATTCAGGCCCTTCTCCAACTCGGTTCTGTATAACAATTTTGCATCGGCGGCGTTTTAGGGGAACCCCTGGTCCGGACGGATAGGGCAGTTGGTGGGCGGCTGGCCGGACTTCTTTACTGGTCATCCCATCTGATCGAGGCGGCGTTCCTCAGGATCACTATTGAGCGGCAAACGGCGTCTTTGGCATTGTGGAATACGGTCATCATCCACATATATCTTGACCTGGAGGTTATGGTTCCGGCAAATTCTTACTCTTCTCATAATCACGCATCTGCATTCTCGGCCCCAGAGGCCGGACACATCCTCTGCGGTCGCCGGCGGTTCCGGAGTCTACATCTTTTGATCTTCAGGAGTTCACAATGCGGCAATTCCCGAATCTGATACAGCGTATTAGATGAATTGCCCTTGCCGAACTGGGAGGCTTTTTTTGGTTGGCCTCGAGCCCGTAGGAGTCGATCCCATGTGCGCTCGGTCTCAGAGATTCCTCCTTTTCACGGTTTTTCGACTTTTTTCACTTATACCCTCTTGCGACGTACATATTTTGAGAGTTCTTATCTTCCCCTTCACGACTCCTTACGTTGGCAGATGATATACCCTCCACTTCAACGGGGCGGGTCCACGCATTTCCCTGCTATGCGCATTACCTGTTTAACATTTAATAACGGGAACGGCGTTGTAACGATTCTGATGCGGAAAATTCGGCGGGCGGGCGAGTAAAGCATGTCAGCATCATGAGGTCTGACAGCATGTTTGAGCTGGATACGGGAAGAGGTTCATGACCCTTGGCAGGCCAGATTGATGGCACCTAGAGAGGAGGGAGACCCGTAGACTGCGGTGAAAAGAAGGATGGTGGGGATGGATGTGTGTGCTACGATTGTTGGCGGACGGATCAAGTGGCATAAATACCTTTGTCGAGAAGGTTTCGCATTTCTTACTTACCAATACCTTTTCGCAGAGAATGCCCGATCAACTCGAGGCAGAGATCATGATGCACATAGGTATATGGACTTGATCCGGGGCGGGGAGAGAAGCGAAGGAGGGGAAAGAACGAAGGAAAAAAGACAACCAAACCCAAAACCCCCTTTTTTGGAGGATGCATGGATGAAGTAGCTTTCTAGGTTGCTTGTTTGCAGTCTTACCTTGGCCCGAAACGAGAGAGAGCCTGGCTCATGCTTCCCCAAATGCCGTTTGACAACCTACGTCATGTGAGATATTGTAAATTGTGAACCTTGGAAGCCTACATGGTTCCTATTGCTTCCGTCGGCGTTCGTCACACGCACTCAACGCGTACGGTTCGTCGGGACATCCCCCTTCAGCGGAGTAGATACCTCTTGGGAGAAAACAGTAGATCAGTGGAAGGCGATGAGAAGGCGCTGGGCTCGCTATGGTAAAATGAATGAGTAAAGCCTCATGTGATATGTTGAAGGGCATCACCTGCGGTAACTTGATATATGTATGTCTCACAACGAGTATGTATCTCTAGGTAGGCAGGTAGGTTAGGAGAGAAAAGTATTGTGGATACCTGGGATGGATGGATGGCCTGCTCAGTTATTTTCTTGCTGGCAGCTGTTTAGTTGATGAAGCCACCACCCGAGGGAGAGAGAGTGTGTGTGAGAGAGAGAATGTGTGTGTGAGAGAGAGAGTGTGTGTGTGTGTATGAAAGAATAGGAGGAGGATCACAGGCGCCTTTTCTTCACAGCTATCTCGACAAGGTATCTACGGCAAGAAGTAGAGGCTGGTTGATAGCAATAGTGAAAAGGTTCCGGGGTGGTATCAGGCATTGTTATTATCATCTTTCCTCCTATGATGATGATGATGGTGATAATGAAAGACTTAAGTAGGCAATTAAGTGTATGTTGGAATGCAAGACTAACCTAATACTAATCATCGAAGGCCTCGTTGAACCAGAGCGGGGAGATGGTGAGATCATATGAGAGGTAGGTACTAGGAACAGATCCAAGTACTGATTGCTGTACTCTGGCTTTGAACTAACAGACCGGCTATCTATTGAATCAACTGAAGGTATCTCTTTCGCCCATCGTGCGAAGGGCCCGGCGGCAAAGACAAAGTGTTAGGATTCTTTGAAGATAACGTTGGGTCCTCCCGTGTACGTAGAATAGCCATAGGCGTATGGCGATATATCTGCTTATTGTTCCTTGGTCATATGATTGTCGTAGACGGGTATAGTCCTATACTCGCCCCGTGGGGTTGCCACGGGATTTATGTGAACGCCAGCAATGGTCATTGCTGGGTTCATACCTCAAAAGTAACGTGATAGAGCTCGAAGATAGAAAGCCACTCGCTCGTCCGTGCTTCATAGGCACCCACTGCTTGGAAATATTGGACGCGTTATGTTCGAGACACGTCTTCCGTGAAGTTTACTATGCTCGCTTCCCGAAGGAAAATGATATATCCCAGGCTGGCAAAAAAAAAAAAGGGGGGGGGGGATTTAAATACAATACATTGATCATGATCGAGAACAAAATAAATCTCGCGGCGTACGGCCGTTCCAGTCATTTCTGCGTACAAGTGATCCCCTTTAGGTGTACACATCTCAACAGGAGACGTATCGGGGACGGTGAATAGGGGTGTCCATGAACCCTCACTCACGCGCCAGGATTATGAAAGGGGGAGGAAAAGCAGAAGTCAGCCTTTTTCGAGAACAGCAATGTGAGCTGTTCCAACATGTGATGCCAACATTTGATGAACACGGAGTGAGATGAAACTGATGTTCTGTCAAGTGGATAAAACGTACGATTCTTACCTCTTGGGCTGAAGCAAGCTCTCCTCAGACTTGGGTGACGGTTGTGATCTACCGAACCTGCCACTGTTCAGGCATACTCGGAGTTGTGACGGGACTGGACCTTCGGTTAGCCTTTCGCTCTACCGAGTCATGGGACTCCTCATATGACGGGGAATTATCGGTAAGGAGAGCACGAATAGCCGATGTAATAACATGTCAAGGCACTCCTCACACCATCAGAGGGATATCATATAACCATTGCGATCCGTGTATAGCACAGCCTCAGCTAGCCTAAGCGTGGGACATGGGAAGCAAGACTAAATCCGCTAGGAATGGTTCGACAACAAATCACTATTATCTCAGCGGCTTCATATGTCATCCGTCGTGGCTACCCAAGCAGACATATAACCACATAGACATAGCGAGTAGAAGTGCTAGATGCCAGCGACACATTTGCAGACAAATGATACTACTGTTAAGCAGACAGGTAGGTCCGTATCCCAGGGATCGGGTCGAAGGAGGGAAAGATACCTCCAGGTGCCTTCACATTTGGCAGTTGAATACTTTCAATACCACAATGGGAAAGTCGCAAATGGACTGCCCCGTTAACAAGTCCATAACAAGATCCCCAGTCTGTCATTAGAATTAGCAACTTGGACACTTAGCCGACACAGACTGGAGTCCCCTAGCTCAATGTGGCTAACGGTTGATGGTCCGGAGACGAATGAAGGCTTCTGGGGAAGAATACGGAGTACTAATACTTAATTAGCAGCGTCAGACCATGCTAATACGGAGCGTGAGAAACTGGAGCAAGAAGATAGTTGGGCTGCTTGGCTCAATAGTAAGATGAACGATGAACCAAGCACCAAGCCTCGTGGACGACGCAAAGCCAAGAAGACCCAAGCACTTGGCGGGCGGAGAGGAAAACCAAGACTTGGCCACCGGCGGAAGTTCTAAGTGCTCCCTCCAGGCGATCTGGTCTTGGACGATACCAAGCATACCAAGGACGCGCCTCCGCCATGAGACTATCGAGGTTATCGACGTGGTGGAAACGGGGGAAGAGGAGGATTATGTTCATAGAACCCGAGCTCAGGTTGAGGAAATTACTCGGACCCAGAATCTGAGACCCAGATTATGTCAGCTTGTGATTGCTGCATACGTAGAAAGAAGCAAGGAGGAATTAGGCACGAGAAGACACAGTACGACACTCGGTATGTTCAAGTTGTTATCAGAGAAATGAGCCAGCCCGTCAAGCCGAGGGGGTAAAGGAGGGAAATAACGCGTTAGTCGATAATCTAGATTCAAGTATTGCAAGGAAGGATAATATAATAAAAGGTGCTGGGTAGGTAATACCTACCTAGGTAAGCAATAGAAGGATGATGATGCAAAAGGGGTGGTAGAGAGAGAGAGGAGGAGGAGGAGAGACTAAGAAAGATGCCAAGAAGGCCAAGAGTCATTCAGTTGCACTGATCAGTAGGCGCAGTCAAACTCTCGGCACAGGAGGAACCGGCGGCCAAGGTTTTCTCCAAACAGAGCAAGCACATGACAAGCAATTCGTCTGGGCAGATGAGAAAAGACAATCAGAGCTCGCCAAGGAACGCCAAGGCCTTGGCGGACGCTTGGCGGGGTCTTGGCGCTAAAGTACATAAGCTGCGAAGAAACCTGCGCTTAGTATGAGAAACGCGGCGAGGAGATAAGTACCTCACTGAGGTAGGGTACGCCGTCTGTTTGCCCCTCGCGGAGGTCAACCAATAATCGCCAAGCAGCTGCTACACCTCGTCGGCCCAAGACACAGCGCCAAGACTTTCCGCCTGGATATCGCCCAGGACCAAAGGCCATAATAAGGAGCAGCGACGACGCCAGATTTACATAAACTGCTCTTTCTCCCTTCTGACAATTCTCTTTTTCCCGTTGGAACCTGCTCCTGGCCCGTGAAACCGTTTCTCCTCTTCTTCCGTCTGCTTTTACTCGCATGTCGCGACTTGTCGTGAGCCAAGAAAAGTGATATCGTTTGCCAGCCTTTCCTCTCCCACCCGACCCGACAGAAAACAATTAGTAGAGAAAGGCTTGGCTTCTTGGCACCCCGACACAGCCCAAAAAGAGAAAAAAAGGGGCTAAACCTCGGCTATTCCCCCCTCCCCCCCCCCCCAAGCTCTGTTCAATCTCCCACATCACCAGAGACATCAAGATGTCTGCCGCGCCTGAAAGCAATCCCGCGCCGCAATCCAGCGAAAGCTCAGCTTCCAATGGCACCACACCCGCACCCTCCACCGCCACCACAGCCACATCCCAGTCCAGTGCACCAGCTCAAGATGACTCTCTAACTTGCAAATGGAATGGCTGCTGTGAAAAGTTCGCCTCGGCAGAGACACTTTATGTGAGTTGCCATTAGTGGTTTCCCCTCCGCACGCAACCAGTAGTTGACTGACTGACCTTTTCCGTCCGTTCAGGAGCACATCTGCGAGAAGCATGTCGGCCGTAAGAGCACAAATAACTTGAATCTTACGTGCCAGTGGAACCAATGCAGGACTACCACTGTCAAACGCGATCACATCACTTCGCACATCCGTGTTCATGTCCCACTCAAGCCACATAAATGTGATTTCTGTGGAAAGTCCTTCAAGCGTCCTCAAGACTTGAAGAAGCATGTCAAGGTACGTTCGCACAGCACCGTCCGTTGGGTTTTCAATGCCATCTATATATATATGTCCTCTTCATCTGGTCATGTAACAAACGGACTAACATCACAACCCTCAGACCCACGCAGACGACTCTGTCCTGGTCCGGTCTCCGGATCAGCACGGGGGAATGAACGGTGCCTATAGGCAGGGCAAAGGTATGTTCCCAGTTCGGTTCGATCCCCCAAGTTTTCCTACTTTCGAGGCTAATTCGCCTCCTAGCTCCTTCAAGCTATTATGATCACAATGGCCAGATCCGTACTAACTCGGCCGCCTTTGGTCAGCCGCCCCATCCGACCGGCCATGCTAGCAGCTACTACCAACACCATGCACCCCCTTCCTTTGGCGGGCCCATGTACTATCAACCCCTTGGTGGCCGCAGTGATCACATGGGCTATCACGCTGCTGCCGACTTCGATAACCGCAAGCGCGCCTATGATGCCCTGAATGACCTATTTGGTGATGTGAAGCGTCGTCAGCTCGACCCTGCCTCATATCATCAAGTTGGTCAGAGGCTGATGCCTTTGCACGGTGCGCTCCCTGTGCACTCGGGTTCCATGGGAGCTGAGTATCTTCCAGCCCCAGCTGTCGTCGCTGTCGACGGCCCTGGTGGCCAAGGTCCCTACCAGCAGCATTACGCCCTGCCGCCCATGCCTAATCTCCGCACCAAGAGTGATCTGGTCCAGATTGATCAGATTCTCGAACAGATGCAGAGCACAGTCTATGAGAATTCAAACAACGCTGCCGCTGCCGGAGTACATCAACCTGGCGCTCATTATCTCCCTCTCAACTTCCGTCACAGCCAGTCTCCGCCCCATACGGCGGCACCTCAGCCTGCCATGGCTCAGAACGCCTACTCGGCAGCCCACGTGGCTTCGCCCTTGACTGCTGTTTCCTCGACGCATTCAAACGGTACGCCGGCTGTCACGCCGCCATCTAGCTCGCTGTCATACACTTCTGGACACTCACCGACCGCTTCTTCTTCCGGCCTGTCGCCAAGCAGCCGCCACAGTTCCACAGCCTCGGCTCTCTACCCTACTCTACCTGCAGTCACCGCGGGTTATCCCGGGCAGTCAGCTACTTCCACTCTCGGTCCAAATTTCGACAACGACCCACGGCGCAGATACTCAGGTGGCATGCTTCAACGCGCTGCTGGCCCTCGTCCAATTGTTGAGCGAGAACCTACCAGCACCCCAAAAGCCACCGAATCTGCCGTATCTTCCGTCAGTTCGCCCTCAGCCGAGTCTGAGACCAGCGGGGAGGCCCGCGAGGACCAAGCGTATGAGGCCTGGCTCGAAAATGTTCGCGTCATTGAATATCTCCGGGAGTATGTTATCGACCGCCTCAAGCGCGGAGATTACGATGCTGAGAGCCCTGCATCCACCAACTCGATGGAAGTTGATTCCCCGACACGGCCACCCTCCCAGCCGGCTTATCCTGCTCTCCCCGCTTGAAAAAGAGAAATCCATGTTGCTAGAATGAGAAAAAAGAAATCGGGCTATTCTTCCTCACCTGTGCATATGACACAAGGGGAGGCGTTCATAATGAAAGGGCATTTTAATCATGATTATGATTCGATGAAACTCGCCCTGTTTGCGGTGTATTATGCTGGTGTATTATGCTGGAGGGAAAAGGGTCAACCAATATCCTAGAGGAAAATAACCAAGTGTGCTGTTACTTTGTCTATATTTCTCGCTAAGGATCATCCCGTCGGCAAGCGTTTCTATTGCTGTAAAGTGAAGTACATAGTGTAGACTATCATGCATTGCTTTTTATATTCGATTATCTTGTATCGGCGAGTCAATACGATGAGTTCATGTCATGTCTTCTAAATTCGCGACAACCACCTTGTTGATATGACCATAGGGTTAGACCGTGCATTGAATGCCCGCCCGTAAGCTTATCGAGAGACGAGAATGGTCAAAAGATGTTTTAGGTATGAACTCACGGGGAGATAGGGGAAGAATAACTAATACCCTGGGTGCATGATATATATGTGTGGCCTCACCGACTGTTATGTGCCTATTGTGAGGTTTTGGAGAGAATCGCGGTGGCCTGATGATTATCCTGAACAACTAGCTGGGGGAACCAGGCTGCTTGTTTAGAGCAGAAGGTTGAAAGGATTCTCTACTCATGAGCAATGTGTGGGACACACGTATGAGCAACCATAAGTCAAGTCGGGGCCTGAAATGGGACGTGAACAAGTCTATGTTTCTGCTCGCTTTGCTCGGACTCCCTAATTTCTCCTCTTCCGTTTCTTTTCTTCTTTTCTCTTCCCAAGAAAATTAACTACTTGAATCATCTCTATCAAGATTAAAACCCCCTGTATGTTATTCTCCAAGCGCGCCAAATGTATATTGGTGTGCATTTCTTCGTAATAATCCATTTCTTCGATGACGTGTGTTTAAATAGTGTCCAGCAGGGGAAAGTCGTATTCGGAAGGAAAATGTCGAAAGTTTTGAAAACGAGGAGCAGAGAGTGTCTGTTATATTGCACAGGCATAAGATCGCACAATGCAACCAAGTGATTGGAATTCCTCTCGAGTGTCGGAACCAGCTGGTACGCCTACCATCATCATTAGAAACCAAGATGGAGCGCTAATAGTTTTATAGCCCTCATTGGAGAAGTTGTCCTGCTCCTTGCTGACGGCGAGGGTTTGATGTATAAGTATGAGAGAAAACGTTTCGTCTATCACTCGTTTTCCCGTAGTCGGTAGTCATGATACGTGTATAATCATGACAGAGCCGTACACGCCCTTTGATATGGGCGACCGTGTTAATAATAAAATCGCGTCTAGATGTGAGCAAATGTTACCGATAGGCGAAAGGGGGGGCAATGTTGTCAGCGGCAGCTTCGGTCCGGCATCGTTTGCACACTGGACTCGGGCGTTAGTAGGATTGGTCTCCAAGACGATGGACCAGGAACATTTCAGCCAGTCCACCTGAATGATCCCTGGTAAATCAAAGATGCTGGATCCGAAGGAATAGTATAGTAATAACGGTATCGAATAGTACTTACTGCACCAGCCACCGAGGCTACCGGCTGCCCATTCCCTGCGCAGCTTGACGGGTAAGTCCACGTCGCAATAGTGATTAAGTATCTCGTCCCCTGCTTTTATAAACCCTGGCGCGCCGCCCACGACTCTCGTGTCTCTCGCTTTCAAGACCATTCGGCCGCCCCAGTCCCAGGTGACATTTGGATCGCAGTCGTGATTGGCAAGGCACCAAAAGGGATGTACGGCCGCCACATCAGGACGACCATCCCTCGGGTTTTTGCGAGCCGATGCCGTACCCCGGAATTTGCTGTAGAGAGTGTTGAACACCCATACATCATGCTGCGCGAGTGTCGTGTAAATATCGATGTCCATCTTCTCTAGGATGTGAAGCGGCGTCTCGACGTTATATTTGAACGAGAAAGGAAGTGTCCAATCAGGAGGCGGCCCGGCTTTGGTCGACAAGCTGATCTCGTTTGCGCGCGACGATACAAAGTCGCCCCATAAGTATTTGACCTGGCTGACATCAAGAGGATGTACGTCCTGGTGGGAGGCCATAGCCAAGACACGCGCCAGTAATAGTAGATGCAGCGTTTCGTCAGCATCGTGGGCAGCGGGATCTTTAGCGATCGAGTCCACATCCTTGTCGCAGACCGAGGGATGATAAAGCTCCTGCGCCTTGTCGAAACAATACTGGTCACAGAAGACGGTGTCCTGGCACTCCGGGCAATTGACAGCTTGCGAATCACTCCCCAGAGGCGGGAGCTCACCACTACATGCATCACAAACTGAGTCCTTGAGACGATTGTTGGCCGTCACGAGGGAGTACTCTACGAGAACGTCTTCTCCTGGGGCGATGTCCTCTTTTGCAAAGACCCCGAGCTGGTCGCAAGTAGGAATAATATCATAACCATCTGTGCGGCTAGCACCTCCGAGTAAAACGGGTAACCTGGAGACTTGAACGGTACATTTCGGTGCCATCTTAGCCAGCTCTGTATTCAAGAACTGGAGCGAGGTTGATGAAAAGCGATCGGGCTCATAATGATTCCAGGGGTAAATTTCCCGACGGACCATGCCCCAGTCGGGAAGATCATTGGCTGTCGAGATGGGTTGACGTGTTCTGCGGTCAGCAACGACGCGAATGTTGCCCATTGTATTTTTAAGCTCCTGATTATCGGGCGCAACGGCAAGACCTCTTTCGCAGAAGCTATAGGCGCTTCTCAGACAACCACACAGAAGAAGACTCAAGGAGAGAATTTGGTAACATCGCAGGGAGGCGGCCAGAGCCAAGGCGGAAGGCTCCTGTATACCATCGACACCGGCCAGAGGAGGCTGGGCCTCGCGAAAACATTGAAGCAGCACATCCGGGCAGGACTCTTCGGCATAGGTGGTGGTGAAGGCCTCAACAGCCTGGTCATGGTACTCAAAACTTGGGTCGCGAACTTCATCGGTGAGCATGAGAGCCCGATAAGCGTCGCCAGCAGCCAAGTCGGGATACCCGAGGTCGCGATATACGATGGCCCGTTTGAGATAAATGAGAAGATCATAGGGGCTTGCCAGCATTTGGCCAGTCAAATGTTGGCGCTGGCGTAGGAGAGCATCGACCCGGGTGTCGGACTCCTCTTCAGTCTCATCCATAGTGCAAGGGTGGGTGAGGCTTAAGAAGCTTCCACGATGTTCTCAGAGAGGGTAGTCGTGTGGAGATCAGCAGGCTCTTATCCAGTCAACATCATCCTTCGTAGTGATCGAGTCAAGAGGACTCGGAGGGTGTGTGTGTGGGGGGAGGGAGCTCCATACCGTAGTGGCAGCGAAGGGCAGTAAGGCGGTGGGTGGTGACGTGAGCTTGTAGAGAAGCCGTCGTCACAAGGCCATACCTAGGTACTGTATGCTGAAAATAGAAAATGGCGCGCGAGCAAGGCGACGGACGAAAAGGGACGGGCGATTTCGATTTCTACGGGATGGGATTGTGTTATGGGATCGTGGAAGGAGAAAGAAGCCCTGGATATGGTGAGGGGCAAGTGAAAATCAGATGGCACAGCAGCCCAGGTGAGTAGCTAACTGCTTAGTTATTTTAACACCTAGTAAGGCAGGCGGCGAGACAAGACTGACTGACTGACTGGCTGGCTGGCTGGCTGAGCGACCGTCAGGCTGAACAATAGGTGTACAATACACGAACACACTGAGTGAACAAGGTGAAGAGATAGAAGAAGAAGATGAAGATAAAGATGAAGATGACAACAAATCAAGTGATACTCGGTACATGCGGTCTAGGTACATAGATCAGTATGTACCTAGGTATGTAGTCAGGGTTGTAACGAGGGGTCCCCGTGTCACGATCACGGTCGGTCTCGCGGGTGAAGAGAAAAGGACCCCTATTGCATTAAACCGGATTGATTAGAAGTTTTCGCAAGCGTCCCAGGCTGCCAGGGTCCTGACCCTCCTCAGAGCCTCCTGCACTCAGGGTCCAATTTAGAGGCAACTGAGCACAGCAAGTGGAGCCACTTCACTCCACCACTCCGCGTAATACGCATATCCCGCTTATCCCGCATATCCTCATCGCATATCTTGTTATTTCCATCGTCTTATCCGCCTCTACCCGTCAGATGCATGTCTAACGCAATGCGACCAATCATGATTGGTGGATACGCCTGGTTGGAAGTCAGGCTGGTCTGATAGGTACACCTTGGGACGCGAACCTCTCATACTGCAGTCACCTATATCCAGCGAATTGGCTGTTGTGACTCGTTATGTTTCATTTCAGACAGAATCGTTGCGCGTAATCCAGACGGTAGAGCGCCCGTGCCGTTATTTTACAGCGGCAGAACCCAGATTGCATATATAAGACATCTATTCAGGCTTCTTGCTTTCGGCCCCTTCCTTAGCCATACCCTCACAACCCGTGACTTCGCCGAGTTTTTGTTCGACCTTGCCGTAGCCTTGGGAGGAGCTGTCGCGTTGTTCGCTAGCGGCTTTCATGCTGTCGACGGCGTGGGCCTTCGCTTGCTCGCCCGAGCTTGTCCAGGCGTGGGATCCTGTTACGCTGCCAATGGTGGACTGTGCAATTTATGTTAGCGAAGTCGGGAACAACCAAACGACGTGGTGACGCCCAAACACTCACCTCGGCAGCTCCTTTGATGTACTCGGCATGGCCGCCCACGAGGGAGGGGTTCTGGCTGTTGTTGGAAGACATATCGGGGGTGAGTTGCAAATATCGCGCTTCGCAGTCGTAGTGAATCTGCTGTTACACGTTTGGGCTTTGTTATCATCCAAGTCTGCTTGATGTGGTATACTATTTGCCGGTGGCTACTTGTCTTGTGCGATGGAACTTGAGACAGGTTATAAGTGACGCTCGATTTCGATGACGTAGAGCGATCTCTGACGTCAGCATTTTTACGTGTCACGCGAAAGATGAAACCCGACAGCAGATATGATACCGAGGTAGGACACCAAGTATCTGATTCTAGCAATCTTAAATTTATCGCGATTTATCTCGCCATAAATGGTTACGCTTGTGTTATTCTCTGCGGTGTCAGTGTAACATGTTTTGTTGGCGGTTGAGTCGTTCATTCACGACAAAAAATACGTGGTGATTAAGGCAGTGCCCACCTACCTGTGACTAAAACTACTTAAGTGCGAAACCTAAGGTTTACTTCGGGACAGAAGTCTGCAGCACCAAATACAAATTCTGACTTTGGAAGATCGCAGAAGTTGATCATAATAAGAGCCCAAGTTATCATGAAAGTACCTATAGTACATAGATATCAAGAAATGGGAGTTGGAATAATTGTAGGCCCGGACAGTCAATGGGACTCGGGAATAGGAACCTACCTAGGTATGTTGTTGTATTATTAAGCGACCCCTGAATTAGTTACTTATAGGTTAGTAGGTCTCTGTAGTCTCGTGAACCGCATCAGCCATACACTAGTGAACTGTTCATCTCTGTCTGCTTTTGCAAAATTTTTAAAAGAAGGAGAGAGAGAGAGAAATAGAACCATACCGGAGGTTTTACCTATCCATATATCAGCAATCCGACGACGACCGTTCAAAATGTCTACTCGCATTGGCCTATCCACTCCAGTACTGGCACCTCTCTTGCGTAAGTACAGTTTCCTAGCCCAGGCAGAGACAACTACATGCGTATCTAATCCGCAAATCACTTACAGCGGTAACCGGCACCTTCGCCGCCCCATTCGCCGCCTACTTCACGTTCTTGAGTTGCCGTGTAGTCTACCACCGATTCCAAGAGAAATACTTCACCGGCGACCCTGACGCAGAAAGCCACAAGAAGCTCTACCTGGCTAACCGCTGCCACCAAAACTTCATCGAGAATGTGCCACTCAGTCTAGCCCTCGCCGCGTTTGCCGAGTTGAACGGGGGCAACCGAAAGTCTCTCACCTACGCCCTCGGTGCTCTGTTCGTATCCCGGGTTCTACATAGCGATTTTGGACTTATCAACGGCCTGTCGCTCGGCCGACCGATTGGCTATTGGGGCTCGCTGGCTATAACGTCCTACTTGGGAGTGTACGCTGCCTACCTCGTGAAGGGATATTGGGGCTTTTAGACAAGGGCAACCGGAAGACCATCAACACATATACCAAACATGACAGACGGTCTTCAAAAAGGAGGCTTGGTTGGAACTTCTATCTAATATCAGCATAACTTCAAATCTTGTACATATTGTCAAGTACATATCATAGAGCAGCTCAATATTCTTGGCGCATGATGCCAGCCTTCAGTTTCATGCAGGCAATGCTGAATGCTGGTGCTCTTGTCTGGAGTAGTCCATCACGTTTGACCTCAGACATAACAGCTGGGTGAAGCGAGCATGAAAATTTGGTGTGGGAGTTGTCGAAGTAGAAGCCAAGGAGGCTCTACTCCGTACTGCCTCCTATTTCTAAATACGTTGGTAGATCTATGTGGAGACGCGTAGAGAGGTGGCCCGAGCTTGCGATTTTTCTAACCTCCTGGCCGCTGCACCGCCACAACCCGCCCTGGTGAGTCAGCACACGCTCTCGAACCGAAATACCAATATTGCATATAAATGTTGTAGTGTTGGTATGCAAGCCACAGGGACTGGAAGTTCTGGCATCTGGAAATGGAGTCCCCCATGCCACACTCGCACCATAAAATAAAGACCTTCAAATGACCTACACCCTAACCCAGGTAGGCGCATTTCGTCTCATTCATTGCCAATACTATCCTCTTTTTTCATTGTTACTGTCCAGTCTCGAGTACTTCTGTAGCCCGTCATGTCAGCCACAACCAATAGCGCAACGCTCATGGATGAGGATTATGCCTCAGAGGAGGACTCAGACTTTGCCCCCGATGCCGCTCCAGCCGACGTCGCATCCGAAGCCTCTGATTCCGAAGACGACCGTGACAAACCAGCCGCCGAGCCCAAGCGCAAACGGAAGGAGGACGATGCTGCCGAAGACGGATTCGAAAATTCTGGAGACGAGGCCATCATACAGAAGGGGAAGAAGCGCCAAAAGAAAGCCAAGAGGAAAGATGTTAATCCTGACGACGACGATGATGGCGGGGAGGGAGGATTGATCAAGACCCGGAGCATGCGCGCCGTCGAGAAGGCCGAGCGCAAACAACATGCCGTCACCGGCCCCGTCACCATCGATGTCGACGACCTATGGGCCAAGATGACGGCGGCTCCGCTCATGCCCGCGAGGCAAGATCCTGAACAAGAGAAAGAGAACCAACGGCCCGCTGAAGCAGAAAGAGGCGAAGGCAAGGCCCAGAGCGAGAACCCGGTCAAGAAAGAGCCACCGCCTATGATCAAGATAAAACGCACATATAACTTCGCCGGTAAAGTCCACACCGAGGAGAAGCTCGTGCCCCGCGACTCGGCCGAGGCGAAGCTGTACCTAGCCTCCCAGGATCCCAAGTCGGTAGACGACGCCGCCGCCGCAGGAGACGACGAGCAGCCAAAGCGCAAACCCAGAAAGGCCTTTCGGTCCATATTCGAGCCTGTCCTTGAAGGTCTGGCCCAACGCTCCGACCTAAACCTGGGTATGAGCCTGAGGTTGCAGTTGCGTGAGGAGGCGAAAGGGGCCAATGCCAAGAAACTCAATGTCGTCGAGAAGAGCCGCATGGACTGGGCCGGCTTTGTCGACAAGGAGGGTATCAAGGACGAGCTGGAGCTGGCGGGCAAGTCGAAGGAATCGTATACCCACCGCCAAGACTTCCTGGCGAGGGTCGATGCCCACAGGGAAGAGGAGGCGCGAAGGGCGAGGATAGCTGGGCGTGGTTGAGTCGTCTTTGGCCCTTACCAAGACTGTTCGAACTTTGGCCTCGGCCACCTGTGCCACTGAGCGCATGAATTACCCCCTGTCGGACGCTTGCCCCAATGGTGATTTTCCCGTAATGGATAGTTGGGGTCGTCGGTTGCGCAACATAACATAACAGCCTCCTGCGTTGGAGGACCCCATTTGGTCAGATGCGGCATGGGACCCGTCCTTCACCCCCTTTTACGATTACGGCAGATCGATATTGATCGAGTCCCGACTTGATTTATACGGGCAATCCTATGATCCCCAGGTATCAGGGGCAAAGCGCTTTCAGGGAACAAGCGTACGACTCGTCACTCTAGACACGGTTTATTACAGAGGATCTGTTCACCCACTCCGGGCTGGAACTGTAGCAGTGACTATTGTCATATGCGCTCACCCCCTGACAGAAAGTCCCACAGGAACGGTAACTATCTAGGTAGGAGACGCTTTCATCAACCATATCCAGGTTTTCTCCCAGTCAGCATGGAGAATCATCTCAAGAAGAGAAAGTCAGGATGGCCGGGCCAGAGAGCCATCAAACTTTAGCTGGGGGCTGGAAGAACTATCGATGTTTCAGACAGGCCATTCTGGCGTCCTTTCTATCATGATTGGTGTGAAAGGTTACAAGCTCTGTAGATTGAGGACGGCGGTTAGACATGGAGGCAGCACGGAGCTTGTAAGGCTGGGTGTGATTATCCCAGTAAGATAAGTGCTTAAGAGGAGATGCTGGTACCTTGGCAATGAACTTATGGGATGGGACAGAAGACCGGCTTAGCATAGTACGAGGGCAGATGGGACGTGAAGCATTGTCAACAGGGATATAGTACATGACTTATCTCGTAACTCCTTGATGAGTTTTGGAAATCGCCTTAGTCATGGGTACATGAATTGTTCGTCCATGTTCAGCACCGCGGCGTAGCTCCCATCATTATCATAGGGATAGGCGGACGACGTTCTTCAATACAGGGAAACAGCAATTGGGCGCTCATGACATGGAAAGGCGTGGTTGGCAGAACCCAATATTCCCCTGAAACCTAGGTAGAGTAAAAATAAATGATAAAACCACCTTTGTACCCACCACTTCAACTGGCAAAGCGAAAAGCCCCCAAAAAGACATCTATGGATAGATTCTTGCGAAGCCCCAATGGCGGGAAATTGGAAGGATTAGATTATCTTAGGGCGCGGGGGGGGTGTTTGAAAAGAACGGCTGTGAGGGTGTTTGCCGATTAATATGCTAAAAGGTGGCTTTCGTAAATAAATAAAGCTTAAATACCTATAATTCCTTATAAAGGGGATTTATTATATAATAAAAATAAAAACTATATATTATTTTAAGAAAAAATTTATGGTTTAAAAATAAATTAGGGGTTTTAAAATGTTTTTTTTTAATTTATTATTTTTATATATTTATTTATAAAATATATACGTATATAATTTTAGTGGTTTAATATTCGATATATAAATTAAAAAAAGAAGCGACGTATTAATAAAAAAAAAAAGAAAAAAAAAGGAGAAAAAAAAAGGAGAAATTATTTATATAAAAAATTTATATATATATATAACTTTTAATAATTTAATATTTTTTAAATAAATTAATTTTTTAATAATTTTATATATAAAATATAAATTTTATAATATATAAATTTAAAATTTTAAGATTTTAAATATAATTAAATAATTTAATTAATTATAAATTAATTATTTATAATTAATAAAGTTTATACGTATAAATTTTTAAAAGTTTAAAGTTTAATTTTTAAAAGTTTAAAGTTTAATTTTTATATATATAACCTTTTATATTATAAAATATAAAATTCTTTATTTTTATAAAATATAACTTAAAAAAAGCATTTATTTTTTTAAAAAAATAAATTTTTTTTTTTAAACTATAAGCCTTTTTAAAATATTAAAATATATTTAAATATATATAATTTTAAAAAAATAAATGGATTTTTTTTATATATATTTTAAATAATAAAAAAAATGTTTTTTAAAAATGATATTTTTAAAATGATAATTTTATATATAAATATTTACTTAAAATGAATTTATGAAAATAAACCCTTGTAGCCATCCCTTTTAAACACCCCCCCCCCCCGCGCCTTAAGGTAGGTATTTTCTAGATATTTAGTTGTCACCTTGTGTAGTTCCTACTCGAATGGTATAAGCTTCGTTTTCGCCTAAAACTTGTTCGACCTGTGTCTCCTCAGTAGCTTCCAAGTTATTAGAGAAGTACCTAGGCAGAACCTTGAAGCACCTTCAGAGGAATGACTAAAGGTGTGCCGAGGTGAGAAGTTGAAGTTGAATTACAGGAGCTTGGACCAATCATAGGCTATCTAAGTACCCCGCCATACTAACTTGCAGCTCTCCCATCTCCTCTGCCCCTCCAAATGTCTTCGTCTAGAGCTCCAGCTTGAAGTTTTAACTACATACCTAGGTACACAGTAAGGTTACACCAGTCTGGAACAGATACCACACCGTCGCTGAGCTACTTTCCTCGCCAAAACCAACCCGATCCTTCATCCCATCCACAGTCAGTCGAGAGACAGGGAGAAAGAAAGAGAGAGAGAGAGAAGGGGAGAAAAAGCGAGAAACAATGGTCGCCGCCGCCCACGTAACCTCGGCGAACGAGCCCTTCCCGTCGGCGGACCACCTGGCCCAGGCCACCACCTCGCACCGGCAGGGCAACTTCGTCATATCGGCGCGCAAGCTGCCCATCTCCAAGTCCGGCCCCATCGACGCCATGTCGGCGTCGCTGGGGATCCCCGTGCCCGAGATGATCTTCGGCGACAACCTGGTGTCGGTCGCGCACCTCCCGACCGGCTGGTCCGTCGAGTTCAACGCCTACGACGCGCTCGACGCCGTCGACAAGACGGACCGCAACATGCTCCGCGTCGCCTACGCCTCGGAGTGGAGCGCCAGCCGCGAGCAGACCAGCGCCGTCGGCATCAAGGAGGTCGTCAAGCCCTACGACTGGAGCTACAGCACCGAGTACCGCGGCACCATCGTCGCCGCCGCCGCCAAGTCACCGACGGTCGACGACGACAAGAACCAGCTCGCCCCCACGGATACCCCGATCCCGATCGAGCTGCTCAAGCGCCGCGAGCCGATCCTGTTCGCCGACCACGTCATCCTCTACGAGAGCGAGCTCGACGACAACGGCACCAGCGTGTGCAGCGTCAAGGTGCGCGTCATGGAGCGGCGCATGCTGCTGCTCTGCCGCCTGTTCATGCGCCTCGACGACGTCGTCGTGCGCATCCGCGACACCCGCGTCTACGTCGACTTCGAAGCCGAGGAGCTCACGCGCGAGTACACGGCCAAGGAGGCGCGGTTCGCCGATCTGAAGCAGGTAAGTCAAGGGGAGCGAAAGGAGGGAGAGGGGGGCGGGGCGGGGCGGAAGGGCGTGGCGGCGTCGTGAAACCGACCGATCCCATCATCATCATCACCCCCCCCCCCCCTTTTTTTTTCCTTGTCCGGCGGCAGGGCAGCTCTTTTGTGTAGTTCGAGAATGAAAGAAACTGACTCGTCGTCTCATAGAAACTCCTCCTAAGGGGTCTAAGACCCGAGCAGATGACCGCCGCGCTCCGGGATGACAACCAGGTCGCCGAATTACTGCCTACTGTGGAGAGGACGCTGGAAAGTATACGGTTTCGCCGGGACTGAAAAACCCGTCGAGTTCGCAACAAACCAAGATGACCTGAAGAAGAAGAAGAGAAAAAAAGTGAACGAATCGGCGTGCCCCAAGCGCGCGAAGAGAACAGAATTAGAAAAGGATGCTCGAGGGTCATCTACCCCAATGACTAATGAATTGCATGGCCAAGGCGTTTCGGGTTTCGGGTTCGGGTTCGGTATATTTTGAATCGGGAGCATAGGTGCTCCTCCATACGTACTTAAGTAGGTAGGTAAGTAGGTAGGTAAGTAGGTAGATATCACGGTGCATATTATATTTATATTCATGTTTATCCTTACAGCACTACAACCACAAGGACCGGAGCCAAGGAAAGACCCCCCCTTGTACGTTGTACAGGTAGGCTCGGCTATCGTCTCAACAGCACTACACACACCTGCAGAGTAGTAGCATATCCGAGTTATTATCACGATTTACGATTTACAAAAGAACCGCTGCTGTTCAAAACATTGAGGAGGGGGGGGAGGAAATTTTGGGAAATTATGGTATTCAGCAAAGCAAGCGATTATCATCATCATCATAATCATCCTCACCACCACCACCAACGCCCTTCTCCGGCCCTGGATCAAGAACTCTCACTCAGTATGATGTGTGTGTGTAGCTTTGGACAGACAGTACTGTAAGTAGACTACCTACTTAGGTAGGTTAGTCAGTCCTAGAAAAGCCAATCCATCCATCCATTCACCCATCCATCCCTACTTGATCTTTCGAGACCACACTCAGAAATCAAAAAAAAGGGGGGGCATCACAACAATAAGCTCTGGAGTTAGCTCATTAACAACAACTAGCACCACGTGAAATAACTTTTTTTCCCTGTCTCATTCATGAACCCATGCCCGTCCGCCTCCGCATACGCCTCCTCCTCTCCCTCCCCCCCCAAGTAACTCAAGAGGAAGGAAACATGCTTGCATGCGTGTTTCATTTTCCCATCACCTAGCATCGTGAACAGGAGAGCTGCTCTGCGTCATCTCCTCGTATTCGAGCTCCCACTTGTCCACCTCCTGAAACTTGCGCGCCGCCTTCTTGAGCTCGTCGCCCATGCGCGCTACCATGTCCTCGCTGTTCTCCTCTTCCTCGGCATCGTGATCCGCCGCGCCCAGGCTTTCGTCGTCCACCTCCTCGGCACCATCAACATCTATCTGTTCCTCCTCGCCGCCCTGGTTCTCCTTGTCGGATAAGCGGCCGTACGTCCGCACGGCTGCCTTGGCGGACCCCGAGGACTGTTTAGCCTTCGAGCGACTCGACACTGGGTTCCGATTCCGATTTCGGCTCTGGTTCCCTGCCCGAGAGGTCGGTCGGGAGGCTGGACGTCTCCGAGTGCGGACGTCCAGGTAGGCAAGCTCGTCGTCGTTGTCGCCAAGACCGGAGATATCCACTTCTCCATCGGAGTCGCTTTCCAGGTCATCGCCTCTAGCACCCTTGTGTCGTCGCCGCGGGAGGAGACCGGTGAGGTCTGCGGTTGTGACTTTAGGTTCTGGCTTGGAAGCGGCTCTGCGTCTGGTCTTCACGGCGGGCTTGGGCGGTGGCGTAGGCTCAGCGTAGTTTGGCGAGTAGGTCAGAGACGGAGGGGACGATATATCAGAGACATTGTCGCGCACTGGTGTTCTGCGGAGACCGGAAGCAGGACGCCGTGCCCGACCCCGAGCGAGCGACTGCAGGGGAGGCCACATTTCTTGTTCATTTTCAGAGGAACCACTGCTGAGGGGTGGGGCCATCAAATGCTCATCCATCACAGGTGTCATAGGCCGGCTCAGCTCTTGCGGCAGTGACGGGAGCGACAGCTCATCATCTGAGTCTGGCTGTTCCTCAGCGCCAGGGGCAGGATCGCTAATACCATATGGAGACGATCGAACGCGTCGCTCGTGGCCTTCGGTCGACTTTCGCTTGCGCGACTTCGCACCTGACGAGGTTTCACCAGCCTCGGCCTCACCTGATCGCCTCTTGGAGTGCTTGAATGGGGTTGACTCGGCTTCAGGCGCGAAGTCATCCTCATCCAAACCTTCTTCATCTTGTTCATCCCCGCTCTCTGACTCCAGCTCGGGCTCGGGTCTTTGTGGTCGCGGTTTCTGGGCGGTACCCAAAATGCTAGGTTCTCGCTGTCGCCTCTTGAAAACACCAATGTTGAAGGTAGAACTAAGACCTGGGGTATTGGGTCCAGCGCGACTGCTTGGGCGAATGGGACCATCGTCTCTGCTCAAGAAACTTCCGGCACGCGGGCGGCGCTTGAAGTGGGTAACAGATAATGTGGACGTTTCGGCAGATCTATGCGCGCTTGCCGGGCCAGCGGTATCATAGGTAGTGTTAAGATCGTCGAACATGTCATCGTCTAGATCCAAGCCGGACAAGTCGGTGGTCCGTCTGCCGTGCAGCGGGGTGGCACTTGCTCGGCGGCCCATCTCAATTGAACTGGCAGACTTGTCCATCGCGACATCGTCCTCATCACTGGTAGTAGATGTTATGTTGCCGACCCTGTCAAGCGCATCGTCGGCGCGTCTTCGGGCTATTTCCAGTACTCGCGCTTGTTCTAAGGTTGCAGATGACTTGGACTGGGTGCGTGTCGCAGTGACTTCTCGCAATGATATGCGTCTTTCGGCAGCTTTCGCCTTTTCGCGCGGGCTAACATCGTATATGTCTGAGCTGGGGGCTGCTGACGGTTCGGGAGCAGGAGCGGGAGTCGTTGCCTTGGCTGGGCGCGTTGGCGTCGCGGCGGCGGTATGCGATTTTTTAGGTCGCGGCATGGCGAGGTCGAGTTTTGCTGATTAAGGATACTTGATCGCGTAATTTGAAGCTCGCGTTTCAACTCACAAGGCGCAGCGCAAGAGAATGATAATGAATGCTGACACGGTACAACTTACAAGGCTGGTGGATGTATGGGGAAAGTAGGTGGTAGGTGGTAGGTGGTAGGTGGTAGGAGAAGAGAAAATGGGGAGGGGCGAGGAGAGCTTGACGCGTCTGGGAACAAGCGTGTTTTGGTGACTTCACCAATGTTCAATCGCCCCACTTGGACTTTTGTCTTACCCCCTGGGCACTCACCACCATCCATGGATACCAGTAGGTACAGTGCCTTACATATGACTTACAGCATACCTAGAGGTTATATCAACATTTGACCCCATCGTGGCCAGATTGAGAACAGCCATGGCCCATTCCTCTTCTTTCCTTCTACAATGCGGACTGTATTTTCACTCCTCACTCATTCATGACCGCCTGACTGAACCGACACTCTATCCCTATCCACCAACTTTGAGTATCACATACAATGGCCACAGGTGTGAACAGGCTGAGCTGTCTAGTGTAAGAGACACATCCATGGATCACAACGAGCACTGATTGAAAGCTTGCGATATGGAAAATGTCAAATGAAGTCTGTCTTATATTCTGTAGGTCAAAACGAGTTCAAGGGTGATTTTGGAAGAGGCCAAGAGTCAGCCGATGTCCCCTTTCATAATCTGCTTTGACTCTGGCATCTTTGAGATCATCACCCCAAACACTGATCCATCCTCATCGCCGCCCTCTTCTCCCATTTGGCTGGCTGGTATGTATCTGTATCCGCTGCTTTCTTGTCAAAGAACTCGGGCATGTAAACCCGGCACTTCTGCTTTGCATTCCCGCCGCGGCCGCCGCCAGGAAATTGACTTCCTGGTTCGTCTGCGGGATGAAGCCAAAGGCATTGTAGGCTGACCGAATAGCCTTCTCGGAATAAGCAGGCTCTTCCACGTCTATGATTCATGGCAATTCGTTTAGCTTTGCTATACGTCTAATATCTCATTAAGTCTACTTGCATGTCTTGGTGTCATTGAGGTCGATGTATCCCCCCTTTTGGCTAGTAGTCCCTGTCAACAACAGACAGTATCCTGTTAGGACAATGCCAGTCATCTCATCAGCAGTATGCCTCAAGGGACCGCTTGGGTGTATACTTACAACAGGCTTCGCTGTGTTTCGACGTAATCGCTGTTGATACCTGCTTGTATATTTTCGGGGTACGATAGCGAAACAAACGCTCTTGCTTGTATATTCATATTCAACTACCTTGGCTAAGTAAGTATTAGAATTCCGGGCTCGAGATGTCAGATGGCCCTCCTCATGTAAGATAGGGGTTCGCCCAAGGCATCGGGCTTTTAATCTACCTAGGTAGTCTAAGGTTGCTCCAGGAGAATGACGTTATCACAACCACATAGCCAAGCGATTGCGTTGACTTAGACGTCTCTCTGTGATCTCATTCTATGTGAGAAGATGGAACAGCCCCTCTTTCTATCCCTCGTGATAACTCTCCTCGCCCATGTTCCTGTCTTTGTTTTAGGTAACTTCGCCCCAAGACCCGCCACATCATGGGTGAGTTGACTTACCTTATCAGATACCAAGTAACATTATTTTCCACTACAAGCACATTTACCGCCTCGAATGTAACCGACTCCAGATGGAGGCATGAGAGAAGCTTGAGTACGACAGAGCCCGAAGCAAGGGGCTCCTGAAGAATTCGGGGTGCTCGTAAGCCTCTACATAGTGATCCTCAGGGTGGACTTGGCAGTCTCCGTCAGTCAGCGAGTCAAACGCGGTGTTTGTTCTCTTGTATCTTGGAAAACTCTCCAGATCACTACTCAAGTTATTCCACACGAGCCAGTCGAACTCTACTGCATGGAGGGACGGGCACCACGAGATCGCCGAAGAGCCGTGCGTATGTTATGTGATGCGGTACCATCAGAAGTGCTAGAACCAGAAACGGCACTGAAAACCATTCAGGTATGGGCACCAATTGAAATGCAAAGAAATACTACGACAGTTACCACCATATCTTGAGGGACAAGATGCGCTACGTGAGATCAGATCATGCGCGACATTCCATAGGACTTTTTTTCAAGTGGAGAGAGCTATGATTGCTCTTGGATTATATTATACAAGGTCGAATCATGACCCAATTACGCTGCCCTCCAGTATGTGCAGCAGTTCCCCTTTTCATCTCAGATGTTTGTACAGAGTTTCATATACAACAAGGATAGTGAGTCTAAACGAGGGCCTGACCCATGAACATACTTTCTCTAACCTCAGCGACAATATCTCGCCGGTCACTTCTTCCTACTAGTACAATACCTCTTCCCCGCCTCCCCATGCGGCCTGCGCGTCCGAGGCGGTGGATGAAATCTATGGTAGTATGCGGAACGTCGTACAGAATGACGTGACGCACAGCCAGGGTGTCGATACCCCTCGAGGCCAAATCCGTCGCCACGATGACTTTGGTGTTCGGTAACGACCGTCGGCCCTTCGCCGGAGTAGCGTTGACAAAGGGCTCAAGATCCTTCGTCATCGGCTCCTTGGTCGTAAAAGAATCTAGCATCTCGGATTGGCGTTGCTCCGAGGTATCTCGGTGAAGCGCGACGGCGTCGATACCTTTCGAAACAAGATAGTCGGCGACTTCCTGGGTCTTCTCGCGCTCGTTGACGAACACCATGATTCGCTTGACGTCCACTTCCCCAGGTAAGAAGCCCTCGTGACGAACAGCGTCCTTGCCGATGGTCCAAATGGCATCGGCACAGGCGAGATCCTTATTGTTCCGGTAAGGATCCTTGGACACGTCGATGACTCCCAACTGCACACGGCGGGGAATCGCGTGAAGGTTGGGTGTGGTGATCCGAACCATTTCGGGGAATTCTTTGGCGAGGTAATTGTCAAGTCTCTTGGGGATGGTGGCCGAGCAAAGGACCAACTGCTTTATGGAAGGCAATGCGCGATCCAGAATGGAGGTTGTCACGGGTGAGAAGCTGCGATCGAAGAGAGAGTCTGCTTCATCGATGACGAGATGGCTGACTCGAGACAATATGTTGGGGTCTGAATCTGCCATGGACGCCAACAGATGGGGCGTAGCGACGACTAGATCGATGCCGCTCGGCGAGTACATGTTCCCATTGATGACTTTGGCTGACACATTGGCGGAGAACAAACTCGCTTTGAACTTGACAGCATGGGATAGTGACTTGGCTACAGCACCAACCTGGTCGACGAGCTCTGCGGTGGGGACGAGAACGACCACCCTGGGCCGTGCGGCGGTCGGATGGGGTTCGAACTCGCGGGGCCCTGTATAATCAGGCTTCTTCATGGCTTCCCACTGCTTGGTAAAGTATTCGCGGTAAGATGTGATAGCCGGATCAGCGGCCTCTGCCTGCTTCAAGGCATTGACTACAGGTAGGAGGTACGCAAGCGTCTTGCCGGACCCTGTCTCGGCAGCTAAGAGGAACTCCTGTCTCTCAGGCGTAGCTTTATGGCGCGATCGTCGTCCGGTTTCCTGGCCCAGTAGGGCTGGTACAGCAAGACGCTGGATGGGGGTAGGCTTGATTTCAACCATGCCTCTTAGCACATCGGCAGAGATGGCCTCTTGGACTGCGGGCAACAACTCGAACTGGTTGAAAGATTCCACGACATTGACACTAGCTTTCGTGCGCGTTCTCTGACCATAGGGGATGGTTGCCAATGAGCCCTGCATCTTCATAGCTTTTGTGCGGCGGGGGTCCTTCTGATCTCTGTCCCTCTTGTTGTCCCTCCGGTCATTGTCCCTTCGGTCACTGTCGCCTCTGTTGGCTCGGAAGGATGGCCTCGGAGGAGGACGGTCTCGCAGACCAGCAGCAGAGGTTCGGTTCATCCCCCCAAAGGGACCGTCAATCTTCCGACGGGGCTTTTTCGAGTCGCGATCTTGCCCATCTCGTCTAGGGGATCGCGCGACACGATCGGAGAGGGTCATTCGCGAACTTTGGGGTCTGGTTCGTTCATGATAGAATCTCTGCGTGGTCCAGGGTCTTCGAGGATTCTGGATGGCAAGCCTGGTGACGGTTGAGAATAGACATGATGGACATATGGGCGCAGTCACGAGTGACCTCATGACGGAATGGCCAGCTCAAATGCTTGCTGCCGAGACAGTATTGCAGGAAATATTAACTATTCTGCTGAGCAGTCACTCAGTTGTGACTAGATTCGAATTTGGAGCTCTCCCATTTAGAAAATTTCAAAAGCTCTGGTGCCAGCGCAATGACGCAAATCCAGTCTGCGAGTGGTCTGTGCGCAGCCCCTGATAGCCCCTGGCACCTGGCACTTGTGGTCCCCGTACGAAGTACGCTCTGATCCCACATCTTTCCTCTTCGCCCCTGGCCCTCCATCCATTCATTCATTCATTCATCCACAAAGAGCAATCAACGATCTCGGGTCCAAGGTAACGTCATCTGGTATCTCTCGACTCTTACAGCCTTCCTTATTCGCCTTGGCAACTTGGTTCTTCAATTTGACCGCGAGACAAATCGCCATTCGGTCTAGGTAGGGGATGGCGGTTCGTGTTCCAATTGCGAAGATGCCCAAGAGCTTTGTCGATTTCTTGGTCCGGAATGGTCGTTACTATCTAGACAGTCCCCCATAACTCCAGCATAACGGAACCAATGCTACGCAAAATGAACATCGAACGCTTTCATGGACGCAGAGACCCCTAATGCATAAGAGAGCTCGCGATGGGATGGCCTCTGGGGTTCTAACCATGGGAACTCCAGAAGCACCTGCAAACTACCTAGGTACTCAGAGTGACAAGGGCGGGTTCTACTTGACACTATCATAATGCAAATGCACACCGAAATCTATCGTGCGGCATGTCCGCCTGGACTGTATTGGCTCGAGGAATAGACTGCTGTGGCAACTATCGATCAGCCCATGTATTCATCCCTTGATAGATTCTGTGATGTCTCACTCGCTTTGCACCACTAGGAGACAGGGTGCCGCTCAATCGGCTTCAGAAGTACAGAAAGCATACGTCCCTTTGTTGAACAAGTTCTCATCTTCTAACAACTCCAAGGTCATCCTGGCATGTCTTAGTCTCTCAGCGGTGGTCTCAAGGCTATTCGTGGGCTCCGAAATAATCAACGACACTACCTCTCTCTACTACGAGTATGCCATCCATTCGGAAACATGCGTAAAGGAGCTTGTTACGCCTCTATGAATATAAGAGGCATTGACTTTTTGGAAACTTCCTGTACGCCAGAGGCGTTGACCAGTCTCGGAGTACACGGTTCCTAGATGACGGTTCGAGTAGAACTGACCACATATCCTGGCAACTGACCAGATACGATAATATCACTGGTCCGAACAAGAAGCCTACTCGCGGTAACTACAATTCCGCGCTGCTAGTAGGCCTGAGACTCATCAGTTCCGGCGAAGTACAGCAACCAAATATCGAGCGATGGTATTACCCCCCGCCTCAATGAAGCTCTTTGCTTATCCGGAAGGAACTTGAAGAACTGGAAATACCCTTTTGACATAGTGCAAACAAAGCCTCGTGTGTGGCGACAGCTTAGCACTCAGTAGCATCGCTTTGCTGAATAGGCTAGTTATGGGGAGTGTGACATAATGACACACGAGTCCTTCACGAGGCGCATCCGGGGTATAAGGTCCAGTGAGTGCATTCTGGGGTGCGTGCTGAAGTTATAACACCACCAAGGTGGCTTTGAGTTAGACTACGCCATTATCCCCCCCACGGGGGAAAGGGGGGGGCGGATATGAGAGCAGGTGACCGAAAAGGTGTAAGTAGTACTCTCGAACACGGTAGCCATCCTCACCTGGAGGTTGCATGTTCTGCACTTTCACAGGGAAAATAATCCCAAGGTGCATAAGCCTCATGATACATACCTGATACCTAGTGTAGATAGAGAGGAAGTGCTGAAAGTCCCATAAGTGATTCAGAGCCAAGCACCAAGGCTTGATGTGGTAAGACAAGGCATCGATTTATAGCCAACAGTTGAGTGTTTCGCCCAGGCAGGTAAAGGTACTAAGAAACTCGAACAAATGTCATATGCGTGTAGTTGGCCTATGACTATCCACGAGAAAGGGGTATTGTGTGCACGGGAAGGAAGGTGTCAGGGGCTGGGTCAGTCCCTCGCTGAGTGTTCGTCACGTGCTGGAGCTCCACCCTGAATGTACCTACCTCGGCAGCTCGGTTTGTCTTTGTTCATCGACTGACTTGAACATCTCTATGAAGTATCGTCTCGACAATCTGCGGCCGCCTGCTATCACCATCCAAACTGACAGATTGACAGCTGGCCAATGGCTGAGAGTATAATGTTGCAATATTAATGCCCAAGAAGAAGTACCTCGAGCCTGAATCAATTTGAGAGCTTCAGGCTGTTCCAAGTTCAACTTGATGAGTCGATAGTTCAGGTCTTGATGTCGTTAGAGGCTATTTACGTTACTCGTCATGGGGTAAGCGACTTACTCATTTCTGAAACCGGATTTGCCTTTGTCGGACGCCGCGATACTGCCATCATCACTGGGCAGAAGCCACTTCGCAATATTTGGCCGAGAACAAGCTGACCTCGACTAGTTCCGCTCATCATGGCATGTCGATCCTGTGACTGGCAACTATTCGGCTTCCATCCGCTCCCCAACTGGTCTGCCTACAGATCCGGTCCTGACGTCTCATGGGGTCGAGCAGTCTAAAGAGCTAGCAGACCACCTGCTGCAGCTGACGCCAACAATAGATCAGATCTATTCCAGCCCGTATTACCGCTGCCTGCAGACAGTGCAGCCGTTCGTGCTAAAGCGAAGGGCCACGCAGAGCTTGGCACAGCCGCCCCCGGATGGTTCAGGAGGGTCGCTTCTCTCAGTACGAGTCGAGAACGCCCTCAGTGAATGGTACGGTTTGGCGCATTTCGAGCATCCGACATCTGCACCCCTGAGTGAGCTGCAGGTACACTTCCCCCATGTGGACGCCAACTATATTTCTTCCCCCGGACCCCCGCGTAATGGAGAGTCTATCACACGGCTGCATGAACGGGTGGCAAGAGCAGTTGAAGACATAATCGAAAGGAGTGACCGGGAAGGCAAGAGATCAGTGTTGATATGCACACACGCAGCTGTAGTGATAGCTCTGGGCCGCGTCCTAACGGGACGTATGCCAGAAGATGCAGGTGAGGAGGACTTTGGTGCCCACACATGTGGTCTAAGCATGTACAAACGGCAGACGGAAAAGAACAACGTGGTAGCTACCGCTATAGCGACACCACCCAGGGACAGGTCAGCTGGAGCAGAGCAAAGTGGCGATATTGCATGTAATGCACGGCGAGATCTCGATCTAGATCACCGTTCTGGTGGGCTCGGCTTACTGAAATCGACAGTGCCGTCGCTCGGGGGCTGGATTTGTGAAACGAATTCGGATTGCAGCTTCCTTCGCAGCGGCGAGGAGAGGGGATGGTGAGTCCACACAGCCCGAGCGAGCAGATTTTCTTCTTCCCACATCGGCAATATCTGACTGGTAGCAGGAGGTTTTCGGGAGACGAATCGTTCATCGATCCTTTCAGTCGACCAGGGGCATCAGCCGACGAAGACCAAGATACTAGGGCGGCCGTTGCCGGTACAGTGCCTCGAAACGGCCAAAGCTCTAGCAAGCCAGGAACCAGCAGTCCCAAACTATGAGCCTAGACTAATCACTTTCCCGGGGAAGAGTCTAATAAATAACGCAAACATAGGCCCGTTCCAATCGAGTATCGTAATTATGACTTTCCCGATCGAGAAGGACCGCTGATTGCAGAAGAAATCCGAGGCTCGTATATGGCCGAGGGTAGTACCTAATGGCCAGCAGTTGATAATTCAATCCACGATTACTTTGACACACTCAGGCTATGGTGTTCAGCTCGCTGTGTGCCTTGCTGCAGTACTTGGTGGTACTGCGGGACGGCTCATCATCCACGTTCGGATGGTTGAGTTGCTTATACGGCCATATCGTCAAGTTGGAAAATACGAAGGAAAAGCAAAGCCCACTGCAAGTATCTACCACGTAACGTGAGACAGAAATAGGTGATGGACTTATCAGCTTATACTGGTGACACAAACATATGATCTATCACCTTGAAGACATCCAGCACTTGTCTCACCACTAACCTAGTGCCCCCAGGCAGGAGGAAAATGCGTCTGTCGCCACAATAATAAAGAACGCCACGCGCGGCCTCGAGAGTCACATTCGCTTCGACCTGGTATCTCAGCAGAGGGTCACATAATCTTGACCTCAGCCCTGTTCAACGATTCCGGTTGATATGGATCGCAAAGTTCATGTATGATGGTTGAAGGGTCATGAAGGGTTCGTCAGGAGTCCAAGCTCGTGATCTCAGCCGAACACCATGTGCTGACCCGTTTTGCCCGTGTCGGCCGGTAGAGGAATCTGGAGAACCCTTGTCCCTGACCTGGTTTTTTTTTTTTTTTTTTTTTTTTTTCAACTTCCGTCAGAGACTCTTATTCGTCATCTTGTGGTAGATGATGCCCACCAGCCAATGAGCGAGCGAAGTTGACACTGTACTCCCGAAGCCTCGCGTTGCCACCACCAGCCGTTCTCAGGTAGCACCGGACATGCCTCGCTAGCTACAAGCTGCACTTTGCAGCTCATTGGCTCACTCGCCTTTCTGGACACACCGACTAAACAAGAATAAAGCCGGACGAGTGCCGTTAGGGGAAGCCCCACGATCTTCTTCTGCAGCATCGGGGTCATACAAGATTCGGCACACACGGTGCTATGTGTACTAGGAGCGCCTGAGGCGTTGTAGAAATTGCCTTTTTTTTTCTTATGTTGGCAACCGTACATAGTATTTTTTTCCGGAAGTGGGAGGTGGCAGCTGACCGGTGAAACCGGTGAGGGAGCTGAGAAGAACCCCTGCCGCCGTCTTCTGCCCGTTGGCGGCGTCGGGACTCGGTCGAGCCTTGTGCGACCACCGGACTGTCGGAACATCGTGAGAAGAATAGTCGCGACTGTGCAACGGCGGATGATGTCTGCCGGTGGTTGTCAATGACACGGCGTCCTAACTTCACCACCCGGGTGTTATTTCTGTTAAGACCTCAGGAGGTGATTATTCAGCACTGCCAACCAGGGACTGACTATTGATAGCTGGCAGCTGGCGAGTGGCTATCACCTGGTCGTGGCCGTTGCCACGTTTCTTTTCTGTGCTGCGCCGCAACACTGTCAACACTGTCCTGGCCACCTGGCTGGCTGAGTAGAGCAGGCTCGAAATGAGAGACTCGAAATGAGGATGTGGCTGATGGCACGTTTAGAAGCTACCTACTTCGTACCTGGGCTGCCTGGGTACGAAGTACTCCTAGCCGCTCTGAAATATCTGCAGGGTTGATCTAATCTGGAAGCATGCCTCGCTCGTCACATGCATGCAACAGTATGTGTTGGTAGGGTAGTTAGGCTGCGGCCATGGGTAGGCCATTCGCCAGGTTTACCGAGAAGTTCTGCAACTGCAAGGAATGGGCACAGCACCACACAATCCTCGTTAGAGTTGTTTGTTTTCCCCTCTGCCGACTCGCCTCCCGCGTCTCGCCGGCCCGAAGGATGGAGAAGAGGGAGAGTAAGCAAACAGACGCAGGGTACAGAGTCTACAGACGGAGTACGAAGTCAAGGTAAGCAGGGAAAAGTCTCGACCAGTGTGATCCCCCACCATATTCATCGTCCAATCAGCCCGACTCTGCCACATCCACATCCTCGCGCTTGCACGAACCAGAAAGACAACATCCCCCCCCTTGGCGCTTCGTCTGTCTATCTGTCACCGCTGCTCCCTACTGCTACCACTTACCCATAGACGCCCGGCTAGGATGAGAACAACAACAAGGGCGATGAGCAGCATCACATCTCCTAGAGTGGCTGGGGTGTCGGAACGGCTGGGGCCGATCAATCTCAAATCCAGCTGCCGAGGGACGCCTTTGTCACCTCAAACCAACAGCAGATCTGGCATAAATTGGTTTTACCTTACTTGACCTCACGCCGTTGTTGAGTAAATGAGAGAAAGTGAGTACGTGAGTGAGTGAGTGAGTCGTGCGTGCGCGACCGACCGACCGACCACCTTACATATCGCGCCCCTCTTTCGCCCCTTGGGAATACCCCCGTCTGATCAACTCTTGCCCATGCTTCGACCGATGCCTCCATTGGTCGACTTGTCCCAGCAGTCTGGTAGCCTCTTCACGGTTGGCCGATGGCATACTCTGTGGATTTCATGCCTTGTCACAGTGTACCATGGTGTGTGATCCCAACTCCCTTCGCCGATCAGGCAAAATGCGCGTTATTGTCTCTTCTCCCGGCCACGAGAACGCCTGAACGGGTCTACACGGCAGGCCGCCCTCACTATACTGTCATGACCCTCGTCGTCGTCGTCGTTGTCGGATACAACTGGCGGGACGTGCGTAGCTTGGCTGGCTGCTTCTCAGGTTAGCACCGTTCTGGCACAATCATCTCATGCAAGAGCGGCTACCATCGACAAGCCTGCATCTAATGTTGAAACACTGTGTGAGTGTGTCGAGCGCACGCCCAAGGGAAACCCTTAGACCTATGGTCCCCCCTTGCGCCATGATCCGTCCATTCATGTACCTTCATGTATCCCATCGTAGAGCCTGCGCTCCTTTGCCTTGGGTATACCGCCACTAGATCCAGGCATGGTCATCCTGTCCCCCCTGCTCGCCGACACATTCCTCTCCGGCGACTCGGCCACCCAACTCTCCCAGAAACCGTACCGTACAGGTACAGTTTCCATGCAGAATCATTGCCCTTCTCTCCGCGCTGATTCATGTCTCTCCAAAGGCCGCCTCTGTTCTCTAGTTGCAAATATGGCACCTTGCTGAATTTCCCTTCCCGGAAGAGAAAAAAGCAAGTTACCATGAACACTGCATCATGTAACTACGGCATATGCACGGGTAGGGGTTGGAGCAAATCGCTACCAGCACCCTGGGGTGATGTTGCATCACGCTCGTCTGCAAGAGATGACCCTACTCTTCAGTAGATTTGGCCCTACACACCGGGACGTTGTTGGGTCTATATTAATCACTGGGGCTTATGACAGACCCTGGTCACCCACTCTTGTGTTCTACCACATACTCAGTAGGTACGTTTTCGAGATCATAAATAGTCTTGCTCCTTGTGCCCTTGATTTCGAGATTGGCGTTCCCCATTATCAACGTCTTTGCGTCTGTTTCTTCCCTTGCTTACCACCGTGTTCTCCCTCTTGTCTGTCTCGTTATGAGCATGTTAGTCATGGACGATAAACCCACGTCCAATATGGAATCCGCCGCGATCCCTAGGAGCTGTCTTGATGTCTCCTTTCCGTTGGGCGAGCTTCAACGCTTTCGACGACTCTCCGGTTTGACCGAGCCTAGTAAAGCAACACGCAAGGCTAGTGACTCTGGCACCCTTGGGCTCCTCTGCGTCAGCTCACCGGCACGGTCGAGCTTTGGCTCCTGTACGTCTTCCCGAGACTCGGTAGCAGACTCTTGTTCGACGATATCAACGGAGCCTCCATCACCGCAGACGCCACGGCCAAAGACGGAGCCACTGGATGACTGCAGCATTGCTCAGGTCGACTGGACGTCACGACGAGGGTCGATCAAGCGAAAGTACGAGGACGGCGAGGAGGAAGACGTCAAGAAGGTCAAGTTGCCCAGTCTGCATCATGAGATCCCCGATGAGAGGCCACGGCAGGACAACGCAGAGCACCGGGTCAAACGTCAACTGCAAACCCCAAGCTGTAGCCCTGAACCCAGCAAAGAGTATATCTTCTCTAGGCCACCAACTTTAGCCACTGAGGATCCCATCACCCGGAGTCTCAACATTTTACGGAAAGCCAGGGACAGTTCTCGGGACCTGCTGCCTGGGCTTCACGACCTGGCAGGCAGCTCGCTCAACATCGCCCTTGACTTCACCCCGAAGCAACCTATTTTCTACCGCACGCCTCCACCCCACTATGCCTTTCCTCAGTCAGAGAAACCCCTTTACGTAGCTCAACACCAACCCTCGCCACCACCGCCAACAAAGGGTGCCAAGAAGGAGCGCGCAAGGCCAAAAGAAGGGCATTGCAATATCAAGTACACCACCGAGGAAACCGATTACATCCGGTATCAGAAGACAGACCTAAAGCAACCCTGGGCAGTGGCGTTGAATGCATTTCAGGTCAAATATTGTTGCGTCCCAGGCCAGCCACACCGACAGGTTCAGGGCATCCAGGGGTGCCACTACCGACAGCATACGCATATCCCCGATCGTGATAGGCACTTCAGGAAACTCCGGTTTCTTCCTAACGGACACATAAAGGCGGTTGATCACAAGATCCGCTCCCAGGGCGACGACAAGAGAGTGTTCGGTCTGTTGTACCTTTACCCAGAACGAGCCATGCACTACGACTGGGTATCTCGCGAAGACCGAGAATTCGCTGCACAGTTATGTAAGTCAACACGGAATCCACTGGACGGCTCAACGTTGACCAAAGGGGTACGACAATGCTGACCACATGATCTCACACAGACAAGGAACGCATCCCGCAGATAGAAGCCGCCAGGCGCGACGCCATGGAGCGAGGGACGTGGGTCGAGAGGGACGAGAGTGGCAGGTGCACATGCTGCCCGAAACCCGACCGAGAACGGGATGTTCAGAAGCAGCGTCGTAACAACGGCGCTCCCCCCACGGAGATCTCTACTACCCCGGACAAGAAGAAGGACAACAGCAACAACAACCCCAAGAGAGAACATGCCATGTGGATGCCCATCAGACAGTGGCACGCCGGGGACCATCGTGTATAGTGACGAAAGAACGAGACTCGCTGACCATGGGAGCTCTGCCCCCATGACATGATCTATCGGACATGATGCTGTATCCTCTTCACTCCGCCTTTGTGGTCACCGCCGACATACCTTCTACACTCCGTACTACAATCTTTCGACCTCCATATATCACCTTTTTGACTTCCACTTCGCTTCATCGACCTCTACATTGGCCTACTCAACACCCTTATTTTTCAGCGACACGTACCGGGCCATTCATACCAGACGCGAGGGTGACTTGTACTGCTTCTCTCTTTTGTTATAGCTTTCTAAATCGATACCCTTACATGTTCAACCTACCTACCTACTCACAGCTCATGGTCTAATTCGCAATACCCCCCAACATCATTATTATATCTTATTATTACACATTTACAAACCGGAAGAGTCGAATCTGTTGCTCCTCATCGGCCTAAGAAGAAGAAGAAGAAGAAGACTCTTTCTTCTTTTACATAACAGAACACCGCATCCGATCGAGCACGGAGGAGACACGAACACACCACAAATACCTTCTTCGAACCTTCCATCCATCCACCCATCCATCCATCCATATCCCATGTTTTGACGCCCCGGAAATTTTCAGGGGCGGGGAGCTGGCTGAAAGGGTGGTTGGTTGGATCGAACACAATTTTTTTCCATTCGTTTTCTTGTTTCCTCCTCCTCCCTCCTCTCCCCCCTGTCTCTCCCTCCTCTCTACCTCTCTCGCTTATACACACACATCCACGCACACATAAATCAGATCTTTCCTCAGCGATAATGGGAAATAAAATGAATGAACTGGGAACATGGTATTGATGAAAATAAACGGAACGATCAGGGACGAAATGGAATGGAATGGAATGGAAGGATGAACTCACTTTGGCGGAATGGGATTTGATTTTTTGGTCTGGGGGCTTTTTTCTTTCTTTTTCTTTTCCTTCTTCTGTCTGTCTTGGTGCGATGATGCTGTACCACCACTAAAGATTATACCTATCGCTATATCCTGATTTCCTTTGCTTTGCTTTACTTTCTCTACTTACTTACCTACTTACCTACCATCTATATATCAAACATAGGACGGACGCGGGAAAGGGGGTCGACCCCGTTGCGGGGGTTTCGGTGTTTTGTTTTGGTCTCCCCCTTTTTTTCTTGTTTTTTTTTATTTGGATTTCTTGGAATTTGGTCAGCAGGCGTTTCTTTTTTCGATTAATATATCACAATTCTGTCTTTATTCTGGGTTCTTGAGAATTTCTACGGCGAACTTTCTTTTCTATCTCTCTATCTGAGTGTGTGTATGTGTGTATGTGACTCAGGAGGAGAGGTCTTGCTGCTGGGTGGGAAACCGGCTGGTTGGATACACATTTTGCCTTAGCTACCGTTCGCCGTCCAGGACGGCTTTTGTTTTAGATGCGACGAAGACAATTAAAAGCGGTATCATTTTTTATCTTACTCTACTAGAAGCCATTCACCACCAGTAGGCTTTTGTGAGCCATCGTATTATTCTGTTTACCCATTTTGCTTGCTGTTCTATCGCCCGGACGGACTATTTGTTCCTTGAGATAGCTAGTCTAGCCGCAATTTCCATTGAAGACATTTCCCTCTCCCCTCCCCTCCTCTCCCCCCGGGCGAGCTTTTCCTGGGAAAGAAAGCGGCAAGTAAGCACGCCTATCATCATCACCATCACCATCACCACCTTTCTGATTCCTCACCAAATGTGACCAAAAATGGCCTTGTCACCCTGGAAAAGCACGACGGGGAGACTCAGGGGGGCGGGCCTGGTTCAGAACCCAACAAGGGGGTTTATGGGATGGAGGGGGGCATACCTAGGCAGAGGCACGCATGACCAAGGGGAGAGTGGAGATACAGGCGGCAATTAGAAAATGTTCTCTGCCCTGTGTACCAGGTTTCCGGGTCGACAGAATACTTAAGCCCCCCCCCCCCCCCCCCCCCCCTTCTCCTTTTCTGTACATGAGCACAGACAGAGAGCCCGGTCTGCCCTATGGCGACTGAAGGGAGGCCCCGGGGCCAGAGGGGGGCGGCAGGGGGCTTGGAGGGGAGGTAGGTGTGTGGTAACTCAAGGTTCACATATGTATATGTAAAAGACAAAAAATTCAAAAAACATGAAGCACGGCAACCAGCATAGCATTGCGCAGAAGTCCGAAAAGGGTCAAATGTCATATAAAGTGGCATGCAACACAGTCTAGCCTGCCCTTTCCGGTCCCGGGGCAGAGGTAGAGGCAATTCTTTGCGATTCGGAATTGGTGGTACCGTGTGAGTTCACACGGGACGCATTAAATTATTTATATATTGGGGCAGGGTGCAGGTGGGAATTTCCCAGGATATGGGCGACCTGGGTAGGAGAGGAGGGTTCCCAGTCGCGCACCAATGAACGGCCGGTGTCTTCATTTTCCTCGACGGCGGTGCTCATTTGGGTTGTTGGCTGCAGAGTGTGCACTGCACGCACCTCGGAACCGCCCAGGTGGAAAAATCGCCGTTGCATTGGATGGTACGGTCGATTGAAACGTGTTTGCTCATGCCTCGCTCGTCCCATTGTTGGACCACCACCCCCCTCCCTCACCCTCTCTCTCTCTCCCTCTCTCTCGGCTCGTGCCAGCCCCCATGATCCCTCCAGGGCCCGAGTCGCACAGGCAATGTCATCGGCAACCGACTTTCACCAACGGGCGCGTCTACGCCTCACACTAGCATGACTTCGATATCAACCACGTTTCATGCTCGGTGTGAGTACTACCGCCAGGTCCTTTCATTCCGACTTTGCCGCGCGGTTTTTCTGTTGGCGAATATTTGTCCCACGTAACCCTCCCTAAAGATGGTTGGTTCTGGTCCCATTCCTCCCTATGTACGTCTTGAACCCGCCCGATGATTCGTCGTCGTCGAAGGGAGATTCATCCACGTCACCGTCGACATCGTATTCTTCCATGTCCGAAGCATTACCGGTACGATACGTGTACGGGTTCTGGTTAAGCTCGTCATCCGAAGCCACCTCCTCATCAGGGTAGTCTGCCGTGTAATAATTCTCGGCTATCATACTGTCAGCATAACACCGTTCATATCGTATAGGAGGATGAGGTCAGATCTGTACCATTCTCATCTTCGTCATCCTCCGCCCATTCGTCCTCACTCTCGTCGTCTTCGCCATAGAAGAACTCTATATCTGGTTCCTCGTCGAATACCAGAAGTCCGATATTCTGAGGTGATACATCGGCCGACATCTTACTGACCGGAACACGAACGTATGTCTCGATGATATAGTCACCATCGTCACTGTCGCTCACGGCCGCATCACCGTATCCCATATCCGTGTCGACAGAGGCATGTGCCGACTCAGGATGTCGCGCGGCGTACCTTTGAGGTGGCGCCTTGGGTTTGAATTTGAGTGGTAATGCAGTTGTTTTCTTCAATAAACTCACGCGCTCTTCCTCTTTCTTCGTTTCGTCCACTTCTTTTTGTAGGTTTAATCCAATTTGCTCCAATGCATATGCATCCATTTCGGCCGTCAACTTCTCCATATCGACATTCCAGCGCTGGGTGAGGGAACGTGGGAGTTCGGCCTTGTATTTGGGGGCCAGCTTTGCGACACCTGGTTTCTTGAACTTTCTGGGTTCAGGCGTATCGACTTCCATAGCTTCTGTCAATGTCGAGGATGTAGGAGCAGGCGAGGGGACGGTAGGGTGGTTCGTGGGCGCATTCGCAGCAGAATGGAGCTTGTCGTCAAGCGTCCGCCTGGACGAAATCCTTTTTATTTTTCGCTCTATAAAAAGCGCAGGGGCTGGTCGCTTCTTGGATACTCCTCCATGGCCTCGAGGAGGATGAGGAGGGGTGGCAAGCATCATATCCTTTCTCGACATATGGAATCGTCGGGGTTCCGAGGTAGCACCAACACCAGTGTTGTTGGCCGTGCTGGGACTGGATAGACCATGATCGTATTGGCTATTTTCTTTCGGAATATCGGTGGGTTCCTGCGCCTTGGTTTTCTGGAATGCTGGGAGATCAGATGGGTAGGTGTGTATGACAGGCTTCTGAATCTGGATTGGAATGTTGGCAACAGCGGAAGCAATTTCTTTATCTTGTCGTTGATATATAAAAGAACCCCCACTCTGGTGTCTCTTATTCTCCTGAACACCTAGCAGAGAGACTTAGTAACTGGCGCAAAAGGTGGCATTTGAAGACAGGAGCGCGCATACGGAGATAAGAGACAGGGGCATCTTCGGAAGCCTTCCGCTTCACGCGGATCAGCTGCGGGGGAATAGACATGGCAAGTGTGATGAGGTGACTGCTTGCGATGTTAAGTTTGTACGTGAGCAGATGCCATGGAAAGAGAGAGAGCTTTGAATTCGCAAGAGAGGCTGGGAGGTTTGTCCTGCTGAATCAATCCAATGTTGGCCTTGTTTGGCAATGGTCTACCAAAGCAATCAATCAATCAATCAGTCAGTGTTTCTCACCGCCTTGGCAGAATTAGGTACCTAGGTACAGTACCATAAATGTCAAAACTGTGGCTGATTCTAGTGACATATGATCGCAACCTTTCATTGGCTGCTTAGAAGTTGGAAGCTCCTCTCGAGGTGTGTGGCGCAAGTTCATGTGGGTCTTTCTCCGCGGGGTCTACTAGTGGATGTATTGGTGTCTACCCGTCCGGAGTACTTACCGGTGTGTCCACTTCATCTCATCATCATTATCTCAATCCATCATGCTCTTCTTCTCAGCGAAACCCATTTTGACGATAGTAGGGCCCTGTATCCCTCTGTGTTAACTGATCCCCAGTAATTCTAGCCTCTTTACCTACCTGAACCTCTGACTAGATGGCCTAGTGTTGCATATCACACGGGTACTGAATAGTCGTGCTCCGGTATCTTGGAAACAAGGTTTTGTGAAGCCCACCTGGCCATCCTCTACTGGGACCGGTGTTTGCTTGTTTGCATCATATCAATCAGGCTATGGTGTGTAGAACATTCCCTTTTCACGCTCATCCTGGGGCTTGACAGGATGAGATACAAGGGAGAAAAGCATCCAGAGCTTCACTCTGGTGACATCCATGGACAACCTTATGGCCCATACACGGTCTGTATGGCTGAAGCATTGCTTCTGAGGGTAAGTATTAACACCACCTTCACGATATCAAATCTCTTGTAATCAGACACAAGAGGTCTGGGACAAGTTACCTACACATGTACATATGTCGTGTAAAGGTACCCAGGTAGGTAGATATATCACTAGGTGATATTTAGGGGTCAGCTCGGAGGTAACGTCCGGCACCCTGCCCACCATGGAACTGAACTTGCTGCGGGGGGGACTGACATGATGAGAGGCATTACAACATCATCCAATGTCCACTGGTTTCTATTACTACGTAATGAGCCAGATCTTCTTCAGCTCAGTCTACCCCTTGAACCTTGTCTCTGCGGGAACTGCGGCAGCTTTGAACGGCTTTTCTGCATATGTACTTGTAAGTATCTGGTATGTATGTCTTACCAACAAGTTGCCATCGACCTCCCTTGCACAGCTCTGTCCCCTCCAATGAATTGAACTCAATCTACATGGATCGACCTTCTCAGCAAAAACCTCTTTTGTCAATCCCCCTCGATAGTTCAAGTGCTGAAGCCCTTCAACCCGATCCGTGCCTTTCACAAACACAGACAGCCTACGCTCCTTCCTCTTCCACTATCTCCCCAAGTAATCCTGCATCATTGTATCCTGCATTATTGTAAGGTTCCAAGGTTATTTCCAAGGTTATACAGCTCTCAAGCCAACGTCACATATCTCTCTCTCTCTTTCTTCCCCTTCTCTGACTCCCAAACAACTGCCAGTCCAGCGTTCCCGACGCGGGTTTCTAACGGTTCTATGGGCACCGCTAATGACGCCACGTCCATCGGCCGCCATCTCCGTCACTATTTTCCTGATCCTCAATACATCACCACCCGGCATGACCTAATAATAGTTGACCGTCACTTATCACCGTCCATCGACATGGCTCCTAGAAAAGTCCCTATCACTTTTACCTACCGCAAGCCCGGTACGACTCCCCCCATCTTTGTCGCCGGCAACTTCTCAGATTCGGAATGGCAACCACTGGAGATGGACGTCTGTATGGACCAACATGGGGAAAATACCTTTACCAAGCAAGTCCTGGTCTCCGAGGACTCAGAGGTCCAGTACAAGTTCCGAATAGGACGGGGAGACTGGTGGGCCCTTGACGAGAATGTAGACACAGGTAAGCTGATTCTCCAAATACCACCATCACATCCTTTCATTTTCGTCCTTGCTAAAGTCTGGATGACTAGTCACCGACGACCAGGGGAATGTGAACAACATCCTACGAGTTTCCATCAGAAAGCCTACGGATACAAACAGCAAACCTATAAACCCTCGTGTCGGGGCGCTTAAAGGCTCTCCACTTCCCCACGGGGTAATAACTCCAGAATATGCCAACACCGCCGCCGAAGTTGCTGATGTTGCCAAATTCCTCGATCCAGATACTCCCGAAGAAGAAGTAACGGACGAGGTAGCTGGCAGGGTGGGTTACAGGCGTATGTCCCAGACACCCATAGAAGAGGTTGCAAACACCGCCATGGAAGTCGCCAATGTGGCTGCGACCCTGAGTGAAGATCAGTCCGGAACGGATGATGATTATCACAATGGCAGTAACCTGGCTGAAGGTGAATCTGGAGCAGATGATGAGCACGATAACGGGAATCTCGCCGGAGATGCATCTGGAATTGATGATGAAAACAATGGAGGGGACCCGGCTGAAGGCGCATCTGGAGTTGATGACGGTCATGAGGGACGGAACCTAGCCGAAGTTGAATCTGGAACCGACGGTGAGCACGACGGCGAGCACGACGGCGAGCACAACGGCGAGCACAACGGCGAGCACAACGGCGAGAACCTTGCCGAACATGCATCTGGAGTTGATGATGATCACGAAAGAGGGAATCTGGCTGAAGGTGAATCTGGAATAGATGACGGGTATGACGCCTACGACGCCGATGACTATCCCATGTTTCCACATGAGTGTGTTGGCGCCCCGGCAGAACAATTGCATATTCCTATTGCGAATGACACAACTGAGACCCAGCTACACCAAGACGTTACAGAGCCCCCCAGGGAACAAATCGAGTTCTCGGAACCAAACTATGATGATCCGTCACTTGAGCTGTTCCCATCTGATCGAGATGCTATCATGGCAACTGTACGACGCCTTTCGACAAGCGTGAATCCAAACGACTTTATCATCGTGGATACTCCGCAGTCCCCTCTAGGCTCGACTCTAAGGCGCCATTCATTAGTCGGCTCTCCCAGATTATCCGATATCCTAGGGCCTTCAGTCACGATGCCTGGCACATATGATCTTGACAGCGATGATCGCCGTGATTCGAACGAGGATGTTGACCTCCGTCCAGCTCGTGTTTCGATGCTCTCACTACAGTCTATTGCGGAGGATGGCGAGACCACGAACAACGAAATGGCGGAAGAGCCGGTTTCAAGAGCTGTCCCACGAGTTCATCCTGGTCCAGCACAGATGTCAGCTATTCCACCCGAACCAAGGGCTAGCGATGAAGACGAAGGTATTGCTATGAGCAATGACTCTCCTGAAGACAGCCCTAAAAAAGAGCTCGACGCAATGGTCCATAAACAACCTGGCCAGTCAACCGGTGAAATGCACGAGACAGATACGCCACCGGCTGAGAATCCTACTGTTGTCAATAAAAGTGAGCCGACCCCCCCAAGCAACGTGAGCATTTCGCGTCTCTTTGAAACTCCAGCCGAAGATATTCCAAGTATTTTTCTACAGCGTTCCAGTGTTGACGAAACCACGAGAGATGCTGTGAGAGCCGTGGAAGAGAGGGGGGCTGGATCAACCTCGATCGAGCCGAGCGACCATGGCAAGGTACGAAAACGAACCTCTGATCGGCCCAACACCCCAGCTTCAACGCATTCGATGCACGACATGGTCAAGGATGGCAGTTGGCTTCAAGGCATAATTCGGACAGTGATAGTGGAATGGATCGGTGGTTTTGTGAGATGGCTCTGTGGCCACAGAAATAGGAACAAGGTGTAAGATGTTCTTCCCGAACCCCACGATTTGGTTTTCTGTAACTAGGGGCGAGATCTCTGGTGGCTTTTCCAGAACCCAGATAATTGACGGGTTGCAGGTTGTTAGCTGCTGGAACACTGTCCATCGGTGTTGGCATATTCTGGCACGCAGACACTCTAGGAACCTCGTTGTCAATTCCCGGGCTGAGGGCTGTATCCATGACACACCTCGACAACCTCATGGCATACTTTTGAGACGAGGTGGACGCAACATAACTACTGGTAGCTTTTAGTCGACTATTGCTATCCATAGCATACTAGCAAAAAAGAACTTTGCCCCACAACCATTTGCAGTGCTTTCTGGCACCAGATTACACCCCATTTTGTGTCACAGTGACTTCCCACGTGCCTGGTCATCGGTTGACCCTCCTCCCCTTATTAGGTATCATCGCCTGGCAAGCATGGCATTCGACTGCATGGTCAACATGCGGACAACGGGAAGATATCCACGCCATCGACTGCTCAGAGTGGCACATGAGTCGACATTGCTAGGTTAAAGACACGATAAAAAAAGGGAGGGCAAAGGGCCTCATTTTCATTCAGAACCCGAATAAAGGGGTGTGGTAAATAGGTATGTTTGTTATATATACCGCAAAGCATAGCTCTACAGGGAATCGTAGACTGACCAATGCGGTTAGCCAGCCCCCTAGTTATCCAGTGAATTATGGTATGAGTGCCAGGGAGGAAGGAAGGAAGGAAGGACAGATGCCAAATATCTGTTGAGCGTGTTTTTATCGAGGAAGCAAATGTCTGTCTGCCGCCGCCGTGGAGCTGGTGAAAAAAAAAGAAAAGAAAAGAAAAGAAAATGGTCGAAATATGGTAATATGGTTTGTGTGTTACCCCTGAGATCCTTACTCCCAAGAGCATAGACTATGAGCAACAGGTCATGGATCGACAGTTGCCTTTAGATATGTGGCATGAGATGGCTCGGAGCATGGGATAGATAAAATAAGGCTAAGGATAATGCGTAGTTCAGATGAGGAAGGGAAGGGACTCTGTTGCTTGCTGTTGTTGTCGCTGAAGGCAGAGCTGAGTCTCCATGGATTGATATAGGAAATTTCAAGGAAAGAAAGAAGAAGAAAAGAAGAAGGAAAAAAAGTCGGATAACTAGACTACAAGGTTTATCTCCCATTGACCAGACATATAGACTTGCATGGACAATGGCATATCATACTTGTGTGAATAAAAAAATAAAAATAACACCCTATGCCAGTGACCGTCTCTGTGTGTGGGTGTGTATCCGAGCAAACTGAGCAGCGACATGTACCTACCTAGGTAGACTGGTCACCCTCTGCTACCGACCTGTTTATAACATCCAATTGAGCCGATTTCTCTCAGCGTAGTTATTCTACTCAGCTCCACTCCAGGGCTGAGTGAATGACTATGCTTTTTTTCTTTTTGTTCAATTTTTCCCCCCAAATTTTTGCACACCTGTGCACCCCGTGTTACCTGTCGGTCAGCGGTTCGAGTCGCCGATCCGTCGACTTTTCTATTATTTCTTTTATATATAGGCGCCCATTGGGTAATGAGCAGTAAAGGAAACATAAAAAGTCTGCATTATTCAACTTACCGACCGGTAATACTTTCATGCCCTTCTCTTCTTTTCTGTTCTTCCATAGCTTGGGTAGATCACGTTCAATCCTTGTTGTCAAATTGCGTTACCGTTTTCCCCCTTTTTGTGTTTTGATGGGCACCACCTACTAACCTACGAGGTACTGTTTTCCAACAGATACACCTGAGGTTTTCCGGCTTGCTAAATGCCATTTACACTTATTGCGGCAAGTTAAGATCAATATTACAAGTTATTCAGTTTTCAACACTGCATGGTTACGTAGTAAAAATTAGCTCGGTACCATACAATGGCTGCCTCTGGAAATATGTAACATCGACCTCAGCGTTATCATATACGTTCATGAAATGAATACCGCAGAATCCAAGCCAGTACACCAATATGTTTACAATGCCTTTTTCTATCCACGGTCTAGGCCACCTTCCATCTATATCTCTATGGTTTTCCTACATGATCTTACAATGATACAAGGTTGATACAAATCTCATGTTCCCAACTTCTACCAGACCTTCGGACCGAATGTCTCCCCAGGCTCCAGCTTCACCTGTATGGCCGTGTCCTGATAATCCATCGTGCTCGTGACCACCTTATTTCCCCACCACTGCGGCGCGTCGATCTCGTTAAGCGTGAAAGCAAAGAATATGAACAACGAGGCGAGGGCCAACCCCAGATCCAGGCCCGCCGACGTGAGGTAGTTGAGACGGCTCCACCACCGGAAATGGCGCTTCTTGATCAGGTACTGGAATAGCCAGCCCACGATGCCCCAGGACAGGTAGTTCAGCGGCGTCGCAGGGGGGATCGCGCCGGCCCCCCCGAATATGAGGGGCGCCATGAGATATTTGGCTGGTGAATGGGGCCAACGCTTCGCGGCAAAGTAGAAGATGACCGGCGCCACTGCGCCGATGACGAAGAAGAATAGGAGGCCGGAGTAGATCTGCCCAGGGGAGAAGACGCGGGCCGGCCCTATCAGACCCCAGATTACCGAAGCAGAAAAGAAGACGCGACCTCCGGGGCAGGTGAAGCGTTCGGGTTGGGTTACGTCACAGATTCCGTCGATATTATTAAGTGCGAAGTTGAGGGCAACCACCTGTATGAAGCAGGACACCGTCGTAGCAACAACCTGCGCCCAAAACATCGTCCTCGGCGGAATTTTCATGTAATGCCCAAACTTCAGATCCGCAACGAACCTAAGAGATTGTGACCTAGAGAATATTTAGTTTGAGTGCATATGTTTGGCGGTGGTGGAAGCTATCAGTGCAACTCACATGGTAATGAAACCGAAGGTTTTGAAACTAACCAGCCGAGTCAGGTACTGAATTACCAAGTTCCAATATGTCAAACAGACTTACAGCATTAGAGCCAGAGGACGGCCAGGTTGAATGTAGCCATAGACGAATTCGGTCAGGACATTGAGACCAATCTGGTGCGTTGTAACAGCCTCGATTATGCCTATAGGTAGTGAAAAGACGAATGAGATTCCCACTGCCAGCAAGAACGCCCACCACGTTAGGTTTGTCGGGTATGCTAGGACTGCGAGGAACCCGAGTGTAAGAAACTTTTGCAACTGTTAGATACCAGACTTGGCAAGACTGAAGACCGATCACTCACGACGGCGAAAAGGGATGTATACCACCACTGCAATGTCGGGAGTCAGTCAGCACATTCCAAGAAGGAAGGAATCAGGGATTGCTAGAAAAAGATCTTGGAGGCGTCGAAGTAGATGACTTTCAACTCTCCCAGGCAGTAAAAATCGACAGAAGGTCATGTTTAGGGAGGGCGATGAGCTGTTCCCAAAATACATACCGATGGTGCCTCCTTATACTTCTTCATCAGTTTCATATGTATGTCGGGCTTCTCTGTAGTGCTGTTCCTCCATTGCGCCCATATGGTCTTGCGATGGTAGAGCCAAGTGTAGACGATCAAAGCGGTTATTGCAGCAAAAGACAATCCGTAAGATAACGCAAAGGTGGTACTGGTGAGTTTTACATTAGATGAGTCGTCAATTGAGCTATGACGAGATGGGTCGGTACCTGATGAAAAGCGGAGAGTAGTTTTTGTATGCCTCTTCATCCAAGGTAAAATCAGGGGTCAAGACCCGGGTCACATCGTATGTCGCTCCGGTATTATCATAGGTGGAGGCATCACTCATTGGCAGGAACTCGGCATACCAGACACCTGTGTAATGGAAAAATGAGGCCATGACGATGAAGAAGCTAACAACACCTATGAGGGTGTTTGCGGTAGCATGCCTGTGACTGGTGTCAGTTGAGGGGCGAGAGTAAGCAATGCAGATACGAACCATGGGGGGATCAACGGTGACCCTATGTAGCCCGCAATCTGTGTCCAATCGAAAGTGATGGGCAATAAGGATAAGCCGGTGGTGCCTCCGAACAACTGGTTTACCACGGCGTTTTGGGGGGCGAACCAGGTCATAACAGCGAAGACGCTCAGACATTGAGCGAAAAAGCCCGGTATGAAGTAGTACAAGCCGGATACCAATGTCACGAGACCAAACCACCTATACTTCGGCATACGACCCCCAAGAACTGATGGATCTGGGGCCTCGTGCGTCTCGTACATAGCATTCATCAAGGCGACCACGACTAAATTTCCAGGCCATATCATAGAGGCAGGGTAAACTGTGAATGGTCAGATATCTCGCAATCGAAATTGTAGCGGAATATTCACCTAGAAATTTCCGCATCATGCCTGCAATGCCATATCCCAGTGATTGGGTTGATACAACCAGGAGCATCTGAAAAATGATACCGAAATTCTGTTTGTAGAAAATGAGCTGGGCCAGGATGATATCCGTCGCGTAAGCAACGGAAAAAGACACACTCGCCATGACCACAATCAGCGAGTGTTCCTTGATATTAAAGGGGCCAGGGTTGAGGTCGATGAAGTGGCCAAATAGCCTGACTTGCTTCTCTGGCACCACCCGTTCCCAAGCGCGGCCTATGAGCCAGGCGATGATCTGGGCAATCAAAGGACTTAACCCGATGGAAGGGGCCCGTAGAGAAAACAGGGTGTTTATTGATGCGCCCAAGAAAACCAATGCCATACCAATGGTCCATGCTCGAAGGGTATTGCAAGGCAGGTCTTCATCATAATTCCGAACTGCGGCCCGGACTTCTTCGTAGGGGGAATTTTCCTCGAGATCCTTCGCAGTCTCTTCATCAAACGTTTCTAGTGTCTGAGAGTCGATACGACGTAGAGCTATAACATCATCCTCTGGAAGATTCGGGTCGAGGAGATGCTCAAACTCTTCTCCTTCAACGAAATCTTGGTCGTGGCGGACACTAGATTCGCCCCAATCTGAGAAATCGGAGAAACGACGCTTCATATTATGAGCAATATCTTCCTCGTCGCTCTTTTGAGGCTGTCCAGAGTCTGCTACCGTCGCATCGACCATCGCCTCCGATGTGGGTTGATCCACGGGGTCACTGTCGTTCCGGCCATGACTCGTCATCCGGCTTCTCCCTCCCTTAGCCATGAGGAAAGGCTTGGTCGGGTCAGATAGCCCAAGTCAAGAGGTCGGGCGGTCTGTGTCGGGGTAACTCAATGGCTACAAACCTGGCATGCAATTAGTTGAGGGTGTAAAATAATACTGCGTGCGTGTTGGGTTGTTCAATGATGATAGGATTTGTTACAAGAGCAGGACAGGCAATAGGTGACATGAAGGTTGTAAGTGGGTCATTATCTGATGAGCCGCACGCAAATCCTCAGGTGTCAGGCTCACGGATGCTTTGAAACGTGTTCTTAGGATGTTGGTCTCGGCGCTCACAAAATCACGAATGCTCATTCCCTCGAAAGATAGTAGATTAATGAGTTCAGAGTTCGATAAGAGAAGCTCGTTCGCCTTACTCGTTCGGACTGTTGGATTCCTCCGTCGAAAATCATTGGTTCTTTGTCGTTAAGCCTTGATAACTCCTGCCATGCCGTTAGCTGGTGCAACCATCATGCATGAAGATAATATATGAGAGTACGGCTCAGCAGTAGTCAGAAGTACACGTACTATATAGCAAATCGATCATCGAAGTAAATATTACCTACATAAGTAGGAAGGGCATATTAGATGCACAGTTTCGCATGGTTTGCAAGATCCTCAATATCCTTTGTAAGGAGCCAGGAGCTTACTACGAAAAAGGCAGAAGTGGCTCTAAGTGCCGCAGTTCCTTGAAGGTTATTATTGTGCAGCGCCTGCGAAACTAACGAAACATCACCAAACCCCTGGCACCTAATAAATAAGATTAAAATGTGAAATATCCAATCCTGATTAGGATTAGCCCCATATCAATATCTCTACTTTCTTTCTTTCAATCCATTCACATGCTTCAATGTTACTTATTAACAACGTACAAGTACCTACATGAGTAGGTAGGTTTCAATTTCGAGCATTCCTTTTTTGATGGACGGGCCACGCGCCTTCATGTTGTATTAACGCAAGAAGAATCCTCCAGGGTCTCCTGAGCATGGCAGATGATGCGCCGGGTTGTTATCACAGGCCTTGGTGCTGTTACACCTCTCGGTGTCGGCGCACGATTGACATGGAATAGGCTCATTGCTGGTCACAGCGGCATCCGGAGTCTCGCCGCACTCCAGGATCAGAAGCCGTGGCGCGACCTGACCAGCACCGTTGCTGGTCTTGTGCCTAAATCAGCTTCCTCTGACGGTCAATGGCGACCCGATGATTGGTTGTCTGCGACGGATCAAAGGCGCATGTCCACCTTCGCTCAGTATGCCGTAGCGGCAGCTGAGATGGCTCTCAAGGACGCTGAATGGAAGCCCGAGGGACAAGATCAGCTTGAATCAACCGGTGTCTGCTTGGGCAGTGGGATTGGTAATTTAGAGGATATTTATGCTACCAGCCTGGCATTTGAACAAGGCGTAAGTGGCCCATCATCAATCTTCCAGGTCACCATGGCTAAACATCATATTCAGGGCTACAAGAAAGTATCGCCGCTTTTCGTGCCGAAAATCCTCATCAACATGGCCGCTGGGCATATTTCCATGAGATACGGGTTTCAAGGGCCCAATCATGTAGCCACCACCGCCTGCACCACCGGCGCGCATTCCATCGGCGATGCCTCTCGGTTCATTGCTTTTGGAGATGCCGATGTTATGATAGCAGGAGGTGCCGAGTCTTGCATCCACCCTCTCACCTTTGCCGGTTTTGGGCGTTCGCGATCGTTGTCTACCGAATTCAACCACGACCCTCCTTCAAGCTGTCGTCCATTTGATCGGGGTCGGAACGGATTCGTGGTATCCGAGGGGGCAGCGGTCCTGGTGTTGGAAGAGCTCGAGCATGCGAAGGCTCGGGGCGCTCACATTTACGCCGAGCTCAAGGGGTATGGTAGCAGCGGCGACGCTTACCACATGACGGCACCCCGAGAAGATGGATCGGGCGCCTTTCTCGCTATGAAGAGAGGTCTCAAACAAGCCGGAATCAAGCCCTGCCAGGTCGATTATATCAACGCTCACGCGACGGGTACCGCCATCGGTGACGCCGCCGAGGCCTTGGCCATCCGGTCCTTGATGATGGGCGAGGAGGGCTACCCGGATGAGAGCCAAGTCACTGTCAGCAGCACGAAAGGATCGATTGGTCATCTACTCGGAGCTGCCGGAGCGGTTGAAGCTATGTTCGCCATCTTGGCGATTGCCGCGGTGAGTTATCAGATCGGAAGTATCTTGAGCTATCGACTGATTTGTGCGCAGAAAACAGTGCCTCCTACTTTGAATCTACGCGACCCGGATGTCGGGCCCAGGTTCAACTTTGTCCCCCTTGAGGCCCAGGAAAGGGAGGTCAATATAGCGATGTCGAACAGTTTTGGGTTCGGAGGAACCAATGCAACTCTGGTCTTTGAGAAGTACTAGGAAGCATCGAAGTCGATCCTAGAATACCCTTAGTCAATTGTATATCAATTGTATATAGTACGTCTTCCGGGACTATGTGTACCTCTATAATTCAATTATATTATACCAATGATCGCCCGCATTCAATAATTCTCACGCCCACACACGCAATGATAGGGTTATGATAGCTGCAGGAGTAGCAACGGAATACAGGGGATAGCAGAAACGGTTAGTGCCGAGGTTACGGTAAACTAACGGTCATCCCGGTCGTTGATCTGTGCGCCATTTGGATGCTTGGCAACTTTTTTTTCTTTAGACAGCTAGGTACGGAGTGACGCGCCAAAATCGTCCATGACGTGAACATAGCAATGTACCTACCTCATGACTGGTACCTAAGATATAGGTGATTATCTGCTTTTTACACCTACCTACAAGCCATATTGGACACATCAATGCCAGGTGTTCGATCCAATTCGCAATCACTCTGCAGATCTCGGTAGCAATGGCATGCCGAGCCTGCTCCAGGAGGCAGGTTGCTCTACTGAGCCGGCGAAACCTCTCCCTCTCCCTCTCCCTCTCCCTCTCCCTCTCCCTCTCCGAAAGCCACCCCAATGCCGCCGTCTCCTCACGACAAGTGCTCCGCCAGTCTTTTGCCCTCACCGGACAGCAGAGGAGCTTCAGAACGACGCCGCGACAGGATACCTCGAGAATCGTCGCATTCATCCGCGACAAGCTGATTACCAGAAAAACCGCCGAGCCCTACATCATCGTAGTCGCAACCGAGAACATATACAAGGACTGCGCCAAACAAGCCGACTATGACATCCCCCCGGCCGACGTCAAAAACGGGACAATACCCAAGACGCCAGAGGGCGAGGACCTCGGCGTAGGGGAGACCACGTGGCATACTGGTGAGTAGTAGTTGCTACCTACCCGTCCCATCGAACCGCGCATAGGGGCCATTTATTATCTGGGCAAAAATATACGGTTCATGAAACCCCCCTTTAGACTAACCCGGGGAACACCGACACGCAGATTTCAACCTCCCGCCGACGTTCAGCACCTGGGCGCAGGTGACGATGCTGCACATGTACCTCATCTTCGCGCGGGTGCGGGACCTAGACCTCGAGACGGCGCGGTCGTGGCAGCGGCTGCTGACGGACGCCTTCTTTTTCGACGCCGAGGAGCGTATGGACCTGAAGCACGGGATCCGGTCGGCCGGGCTGCGCCAGCGGTACCTCAAGGACCTGTTCGTGCAGTGGCGCGGCGTGCTGGCCGCCTACGACGAGGGGGTCGTCCGCGGCGATCCCGTCCTGGCCGCCGCCGTCTGGCGCAACGTCTTCAAGGCCAGGCCCGACGTCGACCCCCGGCACCTCGCCGCCATCGTCAGCTGGATGCGCCTCTGCCTCAAGATGCTCGACCAGATGCCCGACGAGGCTCTGTTCTACCGCGCCGAGCAGGCCCTCAAGTGGCCCGCCAAGAACGAGTTCACCGTCGTTGACACGCCGACAGGCGAGCTCGAGGGTCTGCTGGCACCACCGCCACCACCGCCGCCGTCGCCGCCGCCCTCATCCGATGAGGAATGAATGCAAGTACGCATGCCTGTTGGGCGAGGTGGATGATGGGAGGCCTCCTGTAGATTATGAATATAAAACTATTGCATTGAGAGGCGGCATAGGAGCATCATATCTCGACTGGCCGGCTGGTCGGCGCTTTGGTTATACAGGATCTAGTTGCTCGGCCGGGATAAACTAGGTATCCTCTAGGTCTCGAATGACGCCCCTCCCAAGTTTCAGCGTTGTACAGTAATGTATATCATATACAACAATCAATCACCTAGGAAACTCTCTCTTTGAGGACATTCGGGCATAATATTGCTGTAGAAACTTTACCACAGATGCTCTTTGTTGCCCCTCTCGGATGAGAATAGACCAATCACAGGGGGTATGGGTAAGGTAATCAGTCAACCTTCTCCCACATCTGGAACTCATACCTCGTCCCATTCTCCTCCTGCACCCCCTCGGGCACCGTCTCCCCGGTCCAAGCATCCAGCTCCCCCTTGGACCTCCTGACCCAGCCCTCGCTACTCCCACTATCACCACCACCACCACCATCACCACCACCACCACTACCACCACTACCACCACTACCACCACCACTACCACCACTACCACCATCCCCATTATCCTGTAGCGCTGCTGTCAGGGGGAAGAACGTATCACACTCAAAGTCGTCCATCACCCTCGTCAGCAGTATCCTCCTCGCCTCCCTCAGCCTCAGTGCCGCGCCGTAGATCTGGGCCCCGCCAATGACGAAAACCTTACCTGTCGTCTTCGTCTTCTTCGTCTTCGTCGTCTCCGACCCCGACCCGGAGGTCGTGGAAGAAGAGGAAGAAGAAGAAGAAGAGCGCAGGTACTCGATGGCCTGCTCCAAGGACCCTACCCTCATGGCTTCCGTCTCGGGGTCTATGGTGGAGGATGAAGGGGAAGAGGTAGAGGAAGAGGTAGACCGGCTGATGACGATGTTCAGACGGCCCTTGAGCGGCCGGAACTTGGGCGGTATGCTGTCCCAGGTCTTGCGGCCCATGATGACGGCGTTCATGGCGGCGGGCGGGTCGATCTGTGTCTCTACGCATTAGTTCATACTTATATATATATACTCTTCTATAGAGAATTTTTCATAACAACTAAAGAAAAATTAAAAAAGGAAAAAAAAAATTTTTTTAATACATTGGCGGGAAGACGCTTGGTGACGCGCGCGAAATAGGCCATCTCCTTGCGCAGGCCGGTCCAGGGGAGCGTCCCGCTGCGGCCTATGCCCATGGTGCGGGTCGCGGCCACGACGAGGGTCAGCTCGAGCTCGAGGGGGGTGGGTGGCATGGAGGTGGTGGGTTGTTGGGAGTCGGCGGACATCTGGTGTGTTCCTTGTCGGAGGAGAGGATGAGGAGAGGAGAGAAGAGAAGGAGGAGCTGGGGGATTTATTGGGTTCCAGTCTGATGGTAAGGAATTTTTTTATTAATGTTCGTATCTGGAAATCATGAATGTGATGCGTGAACAAGTTGTTGACAAACGGTCGAAGTCTGGTGGAGGTGGGGGTTTAGAAAGCCTCTGTCGGCGTGAATGAGTACAGTACAGTAGCGCGCTATGGGCAGGCAACCCTGTCTTCCAGCGTGGATATCTGAGTATGCAACTTGAACCTCAACACCCGCACAGGATTGCGATGTATGAAATATATCGGAACACTTTAGGAAAGAGAAGTCAGTACCTTGGGCTATCTACAAAAGTCCAATGCCAGAAAGTCACTTAACCCAGGAAGCCTACCACAGCCACCCGCTTTCGAAACGTTGAACGCCCGCCCTCCACCCTTGGCCCCGGGAAGAAACAACAACGGTCATGGCCCATTTGGATTGTCTTCATGATGGCTCGAAAGGTGGGAAAAGCTTCACACCCCGAAAAACCTCGGGAGGCCGATGAGGCCGATGAACTCGGTATGTATCAGGCTGAACGAACTAATGAACGCCGCGAAGGCCTCTCCAGACTGGGTTCCAGGAGAGTGATTCGCAAGGGCTCGTGAGGTTTTCATTATCACGCCACCAACAACTCTCAAGTCATCTTATCACTTGTTGACATCGAACGTCTGCGATGCTGAATCACATTGAACAAGACCATGGATAGCCGGGTTTATTGGTTTCACGTTGGTGATACATGCCTGGGTATGTTCTCCAGCATACACATCCAGAACCACCCCCCACCATCCCCAACAAAAAACCTCATCTCAGGCCGCAGCTGCGCTCACCTCGGCAGGCTGCTGCTGTGCCCCCTGACCTTTCTGCTTCTGCTTCTGCGCCTCGTCCTCCTCCTCCTTCAATCTCCTCAGCTCCTCCAACCGCATAGCCTCCTGGATGCGGATGCGCTTGGGCGTGAACCCGTCCCGGGGCCCCGTGATCCGCCACCCCTTCAGCTTGTCCTCTCCCCCGAGGCTGCGGATCGTCTTCTGCTCGACCAGGCTGTAGTCGCCGTCGGGCCGGTCGAAGCAGTGCGGCGCCCGCAGCGACACGGGCGGGTTCGTGATGATGCGGACCTGGCGCCGCGCGTTGCTCGTCGGCGAGTGCAGCATGAACGGGTGCGTCAGGTACACGTCGCCCACCTTCCCCACGGCCTCGACGAACGCGCCGTTCTCGCTCTCGCTCTCGCTCTCGCACTCGTCCGCGCACGCCCTCGCCAGGCCCCGGTACCACGCGTGCTTGACCTCCTCCCGGAACCCGGCGGCGTCGGCGCGCGGCACCATCCACGGGCTCACCCCCGCCGGGTTGTCGTACAGCCAGCGGGCGATCTTGGGGATGGCGGCGGGGCAGATCATGGTGCCGCCGCCGTCGGGCGCGATGTCGGTGAAGAGCGGGGTCACGAGCAGCGCCTGCTCGGGGCTGTCGAGGTAGTGGACGAAGAAGTCGCCGTCGACGTGCCACTCGTGCAGGTCGCGCGGTGGCACGGGCCGGCCCTCGCGCTCCGCCGTGCCCAGGTTGACGATGAGCGAGTCGCGCCACTCGCGGCTCCGCGGCGCCACGCGGTCCTCGCCCCCGCACAGCTCGCAGATGGCCGCCCACGCCCGCGGCGCCCACGTCGCGATGTCGTAGACCCGGTGGCCCGGCATGTTGGTCCGCCCCCTCGTCCACGTCGCCCGGTCGTCGGCCGACATGCCCAGCCGCGTCCACACGTTGGCCGTCATGTCCGCCGCCTGCTCCGCCGTGAAGCAGTCGCTCAGCTTGAGGTAGCCGTGCTCCAGGAAGAAGGCCTTCTGCTCCTCGGTCAGAGGAGGAGGGGGGGCTGCGGGTGGTGACGATGCCATAGTCTGCGGGTTTGGCGGTGATGGTGTGAAACCGGATGGGGAAAGGGCGGGGGGTTAAGTAGTAACTAGAAAGAGAAAAGGAGGATGGATGATATGTAGTTCCGAGTCTGAGGATAACGTCGGCCGCACAGGGGAGGGGGTGCGTCGTCACTTGCTGTAAGGGAGTGGAAACAAGAGGGGCGAGGTGGATGGGGGAGGAGAAACGTCGTGAGCTTATATAGTCCAGGTATTTACCTCCTAATCAAGCTACCGGCTGCCGGACCGAACGAGCAGAGCATACTTACGAAAGCTACATCGTCCACGTCGACGAGGCACGTAGTTATTGTCTGCAATTCGTCACGCGGAGGGGCGGTCGACCCATCACAATGGCACTGTCTCTTTCACATGGATCTGCAGGTGCGTTAGTTCCGCGGGGAAGCTCTGGGACAGCTTACTGCGGAAGGAGGGTTTCTCATTGGGCGGCGTGTGCGGGACCGGAGAACTTCGGTATAGCTTCGTCGCGGGTTGCGGAGCGTTGGGCGAATGGTAAGTGGCCCGTCTATCGAGTAAAGGGGGAGGGAATCAGGAGCAACTAAGAAAAAGGAAGAAAAAGAAATAAGAAACATTCCGGTCACTTGTGAGCACTACATTTGGCTAGTGCTACCGTTGCTGCTCTGTGAAGATGAAATGGGATATATCGGTCTCGTCTAGGATCTAATCTACTCAGTCTATAGAGAATCATATCATGCCATGCCACAATAAACAAGCACAATCTTGAACACCGTCACGAGCTTCGGGATCTCTTCCCGTCTCTCCCGCAGCTTTGCTCCATGACGAACCCTTGCTCGCAGGTTTCGTCGCTGGACCCTGAATACCCTCAAGTCACCGGGTACAGAGGAAGAAAAATCAAGCGTTGGCGGCTCTGAGGTCGGCTAGCTTGTCGACGTAGTACGCGGGCACAATCTTGGCTTCCTGCGCCTCCCACTGTTCCTTTCTGCTGACTCCGGTCAGGACCGCCAGGGTGCCTCCCAGCTTGCCCTGGATCCCGAACTGGATGTCAGTGTCAAGTCGATCACCCACCATGCAAGTCCGCGCGCGGTCCAGCTTGAACTTGCCCTCGATGGCGTCCATCATGGCCTGGCTCGGCTTGCCCAGCGCGGTCGGCGTCTCGCCCGTCATGTTGACCAGCGGGACCGAGATGGACCCGGCGCCGGGGAAGAAGGTGTGGCTCATGGGCAGCGTGCTGTCGAGGTTGGTCGCCAGGAACTTGGCGCCGCGGCGCAGGTACTGGTGCGCCGTCGACAGCTTGAGGTAGTTGATGTGGAAGTCGAGGCCGGCGAGGACGACGGCGACGTCGGGGTCGAGCAGCGAGCCGTCGGCGAGGCCGTTGAAGTCCTCCGGGGTCATGTCGCGCCGCAGGGCCGGGTCGGTGCCGCCGATGAACGGCACGCCCTCGGTGCGCAGCTCGTGCTCGATGCCGCTCTCGCCGATGACGAAGACCTTGTTCCTGGGCGCCGCCAGCTTCATGATGCGGGATATGTAGATGGCGGAGGAGTAGGCCGAGGCGAAGATCTCCTCGACGTTGCTGGGGATGCCCATGGCGGTCAGCTTCTTCTGGTAGTCGGCCCGGGACTTAGTCGAGTTGTTCGTGACGAAGACGACACGCTTGCCTAGATCAATGTAGTCAGTCAGTACTATCTCGGTTGCCATTGAGAGTATCAGCAGCCTATCACATACCTCTCGATCTCAGCAGCTCTAATGTCTCGACAGTGCCTTCGAAAAGGTGATCACCTGACCATAGAACTCCTGGCACGAACTAGTTAGCCATTGGGGTCCCTAGCCATTCCGTAGTTGATGCAAACTATACCATCGCAGTCGAAGAGAAATACCTGGTGCTGGTTAGCGATTGATTGACTAAGGGATGTTGTCCATATCCGACGGGTCTACCTACGTCAAATTTATCTAAGAATTCGTTGATGGCGGACGAGTCGCCGGTGAGGTATTTAGGCAGAGCCATCTCGAAACTCGCCGGGTCTGGTGATGACAGAGGAAAGAAAGTCGTTTGTAGAATTTCCTCCAGGGATGACTCTTGATGTCGAGGGGGGTCAGTCGATCTTATTTCTCTTATTTCTGGTGAGATTGCTGTGCTGCAAGTGAGAATCTGCGGCCCGCCCTACTGTGAGTGCATCATCGGGATGGTGGCCGAGTCATCCACTTCGGAGTACCATGACCCGGAGCCGGAGTCATTATCCACAAGCGCTGCCGAGGCTGCCCAACTACTTACCTAGGTATGTACTATGTAGGCCATAGATACATTATTCAACTCATTCAGAGGTTTTATACCAATTACATTTAATATTCCTCTATATTTGGGTTGTTGAATCTCCTCGTATGGCATGAAACACTCCTTCAAGTAGTTAATTGCTCTTATCACCGCATGCAGGTCAAAGCACATGCCATCGCTTACTAAGTAAAGTAAGGAATGGCTGACCTGAGAGAAATTTGAACTCCAGCAGACTCCATCTCTGCTAACCTAGGGCTTTCATTCTCAGGGCTTTCTTTCTCAAGCCACTTGCATGTTGTGGGCTGCGACTATGTCCGTCCCGGCGCCTCCGTATTCTTTAAGAGCTCGCCCGTGAGTCTAAAGATTAAGTTTTCGTCATTATGACCAAGCAGCACCATCATCATCTTACTTGTTTGACCACTCCTTCGTAGTAGCAAGGCTCTGCCTCTGTAAAGAACCTCGGAAAGGGGGTTATATACCTACCTAGAGGTAAGGTTTCATATTAATGTCTACCTAGGTAGAATCTCATTCGTTCAAGGTGACGTTTTTTCGTGCTGCTTGGACGACTATCGTGACAGTCCGTAGCCTTATTCCAAGATGAAAAGATGCTGAGGTGCTATGATGCCATACACCATACTCAGCTGAGATGTTGATGTTAACCCCACTAAGTACCACGAGGTAAGTACTTACCTAGGTAGCCCGACCCCTCCCGAGTACCCGAAGCCCCGCCAATTTTATAGGGCAAGCTCAGTACCTACCTAGGTAAGGTAGGTACCATAATAGTGATATCTTACGTCAATCACCCTTCCATCGTCAGTCGTTCTCGTAACTACCTAGGTACCTAGGTAAATATTAGCATCAACAACCTTACAACACACAGACGCACACATGTCGATTTCATAAATCTGACTGCCGAGTGCCTTATTCTTCCTATTGCCCTCTTGTTTTGAGCCCTTGCTCTCCCATAATAAGCTTTGCACCCCCCTAACCTTATCTACCTAGGTACATACCTAGGTATGTAGGTACCTTCAAGGATCACCCTCCAAGTACTCGTTGTGCGCCACAACAAGCGGTCATTGATTGCCTCAATATTTGACATTGAAAGCTCTACCTACCTAGGTACCTAGGTAGACTACTTACTTCCATTAGCAAGGTCAACACCTATACATAGTACCTACCGTATGCAGTCTGGGACTATGTAGAGACAAATACATCGCATCGTAAGACTTATTAATAATTAACATCAATCAATCGATCCCACTGTTCCCAAACTCATACAAACTCATACGATCAATTCAATATTCAATATCTCCAGGGTCCCATCATTTTCTTATCGATAGTCCCACTACCACAAATTCGCTCGTGAAGCTCACAGCTACTGTAACTCCCCGCCAGCAACCCCACCATCCAATTTCCTACATATCCAGCAGCGTCACCCTTTTCTTTCGACTTCCACCGCACACCATTTCCCTCTTTCCCCCTTCGACCTCCATAATCAACCCATTTTGACTTCCTCTCTCGAGCTCGAGCTACCTGATTACCTGCACTCATCATGCCGGGAAAGCAACCAAACCTCTACGCCTTCAAAGACGTCAATGAGCTCGCGTCCGCCTTGCGAACCTACGTCATATCTTGTCAGAATGCCGGTCTGCAGCGCCACGGCGTCTTCAAGGTCGGCGTGTCCGGCGGCTCTCTCCCCAAGATCTTGGCCCAGGCCCTTCTGCAGGAACCCAAGAGCGAGGAGGACACGGTCAAGTTTGACAAGTGGGAGGTGTTCTTTGCCGACGAGAGGGCCGTCCCACTCGACCACGAAGATAGCAACTATGCGCTCCTCAAGAAAGAGCTCCTAGACAAGATCCCACCCGGCTGGGGCCAGCCCAAGGTCCACCCTATCGACACCCGGTACCTGGACGATACCCAAGAGCTGGCCGATCAGTACGAGAAGGTCTTGGTCGACTCGTTTGCCAAGGGCGACTCTGTCAAGCTTCCCATCTTCGACCTTCTGCTTCTCGGGTCCGGCCCCGACGGCCACACCTGCAGTCTGTTCCCCGGCCACCCGCTGCTCCGCGAAACCGACGCCTGGGTGGCGCCCATCGAAGATTCGCCCAAGCCACCGCCGAGGCGCATAACCTTGACGCTACCGGTCGTGACGCACGCCGTCAAGATTGCCTACGTCGCCACAGGCGGTGGTAAGAAGGAAATCATGAAGGAGATTTTTGACGAGGGCAATGGTCTCCCCTGCGCACTCGTCAACGAAGCTACTGGCGAGCGTTGCAGTTGGTTCGTTGACAACGCCGCCGTCGAGGGCGTCAGTTACCCCCGCCGAAGCTTTCTATGACGGGATGGGCACCGACTCCCGTGAACAGCCTCTTTACCGCGAGCTGTCAGGATTGAACTGACGAAGGGCTTTGAAGGTGTGGACTCCCGCATCAAGTTGGTGATATCGAACACCCTTGGCTCAGCGTCCAAAGGGGCTATCCTTTTTGCCCGTCTCCGTTGTTGTCGACTGTCGACCCACCAACCAACCACTTATCATGCATTACGAAGATTCCGAAGTTTGGGGAAGTTTTTCACGTTTTTTAGATTTGTTTCCATCTTGGCAGGTCCGTCTTCGCGGATGGCGGAAGGCAGTCCTCAGCTAGACCTAGGTGGATCGTTTTGTCTTCCATGTGTACTCAAAGTCAAGATCTTTTTGCGTCCCAAATAAACCCCGAATAGCATTATAGAGATTATACACCATTTAGAAAAAACACCTCGGAAACACTCACACCATGTGTGGTGTATGTCTCTTCGACTGTGATCTCTGAAAGAAAAGAGTAACCTAGCAATAAGACACTCAACTTCGTGAAGGATTGGCCATGGCATGACGGGAGTGGTAACGTAACAAAGAGTCAAGTCGTGACATTTCCCGCCTTTCCGATAAAGGAGTATGTTTCGAAATTTGGCGAATAGATCACCAGTGAGTTTTCTCTTATATCATCCCTTGCAATTGGCGCTTGAGGCGCGATATAATCAATCCCTTGTTGCTTAACCTCAAGCTTCTGTGGTAAAGAAAGAAGAAGAAAAAATTGGTCGGCCTTGTACCCATAAGGTCCTCCTGATTCTTCGAGCCGAAACGACGCATATAACAGGCGGAATGTAAAAAAAAAAAGTGCAAGGCAGACTTCGAGACTAAACCGCCTGCCTGTTGGGCATGAGACGGTTCGTCAGCGTCACGCCGGTCAAGTTGAGGGAGACTATATGATATCTTGAACTTACCCCAAGCCAAATCATGTCGCCGCGTCAATGGTAGGAGAAGGGGGGGCCGCTGTATTCGGCGAGGCAGATGTTGGATTTTGAGCGCTGGCCGCCGTTTAGCTGTACGGTCTGGCTACTTATGGCCAAGGGGTTCGTTGCTTGGGCTCCAGCTGCTGGAGAAGGCGGCTGAGCCGTGGGAGTTGAAGCCCATGCTTCTTCAGGGTTGAACAGGCGAGAGAGTCTGTGAACTGATCAGCAGCTACTCGGGATAGATCTATATCATTGGCGTCGGGAGAAATACAAGAAAGACGGTGTAGAGGCCATGATGGAGGATGTCTGTCGAGGCTGTGCTTTGGGATGGAAAGCTACGCCCGGGTTATGTCGCATGACGCGAGGGGGACTCTGCATGCCGCCCATCTGAACAGGGCCTCACCAATCGCAGCTCATGCCTCCCGCATCAATATAATGAAATACAGAGAGAGATACAGAGCGCTCCCGAATGGACATACCGGAATACTCTTCACTGAGAGAGCTAATAGTGTACCACGCTTCTATCGAACGCTATATCATACTCCCTTTTGCCATCGGGAGAGATACTCACTCCATAGAATAAATATATCGACATATATATATCAATGCACAACTATCTGGCATCAATCCTCATGCCAGAAGTATCTTGTAGTTTCCTGATTTGCACTTCGTGTCAGACCAAGCGAGCATGAGATGGGTTTCGTAAGTAAATATCACATCGGCATATCACACCACCCATTCACCCTCCTGAATTCGGTACAATCTTAAGCCAGTGCTAAGAGAGTATGTATCCCTTAAAACCTTTTTTTTTAGAAATACGTCGTTCACCTCTCTTGCCTTTATCCTTACCCCCTCGCCTAGAAAGCGAATAAAGCGAGACGAGTCAGTAAGATAACCCCATCCCTCCCTTAATAGCAACCCCGAACATCAATCCGCTCTCACTGTACTGTATGTATAGAAACTACGTAATCCGCCGAGTCCACCTCCTCCTCCTCCATTGATATTGTTGCAATTTCTTCCCTTTGATTAAAGAACAACACACGAAAAAAGTTTTCTGAATACCTAGAGACACAACGTTTCGCGATCTCAAGTACTTATTTAGTACTGACCTGCCTCCAGTCACGTTCATCATCATCATCTTCCAAACCCCTCCCCTCTTCGCCTTGTTCTTCTGCCTTACCGGCCTTGGAAAATAGGGGTCGACGCAAACCCCCTATTTTCTCGTGCTTTCTTCGTAACTTATGATCAGCGGCGTATAGGACATTAAAGAAGAAGAATTAGGGGGGTGCGCAATAGACGCAAAAGCAAACTGCCAGAAAAAAATCCACGGTGAAGCAGACCATAGATGAATCTGTATTGATCTGATCTGATCTGATCCTGAGATGGAGGTATAGGTATATATATATATATATATATATAGACGTCTCACACATATAAAACAAAAGAAAGGAGAGAAAAAAAAGTTGCAACGCCAACCAAATGCTAGGTATCCAGGCCCCCCTCCCCCCTCTCCCTTTTCCTTCCTTGCCTCGTGCGTATGTATGAATATATCCCAGTCCCAACCCAAAGATCCTTTTCTTTTTCTTATCCCATCCCCTTCTTCCTTCCTGCCATATCCTCCTCCTCTCCTCTCCTTGTTCCCCTGATTTCGCAAACAAACAATAAGACATTCAGATTGGGGGACCAAAAAAAGAAAAGTCATTCATTGACGAACGAAGAGTAGAAAGAAAGAAAAACCCCTATTTTAAATCACGCCCGTTCGATCTCCTTCCCCTTACCCCCCCTCCTCCTCCTATTCTCCACCTCCTCCAGCGCCCGCGCCAGGTCGCCGTCGACGCCCTCGCCCCGCAGCACCTCGTCGCATGCGAGGCACACGCGCAGCGCGCACCAGGCGCAGACGCGGCGCGGCTCGGCGTCCTGGGCCCGGCACATGGCGCACGCGACCGGGTACCGGTCGTTGGCGACGGTCAGCATGCTGGCGTGCCGCTGGAAGCAGCTGAACGGCCGCGGGCTCAGGGGCTTGGGCGAGTGGCAGTGCGGGGGGTTGGTGGTGGTAGGAGACAAACGCTCCTGCTGCTGCTGCTGGGCCAGGAGGAGCAGTTCGCGAGGGAACTTCTCGAGCGCCGCTGTGACGGCGGGTGTGCGTGGGGGTTCGGCTGCCTCCTCTTTATCTTCTTTTTCTTCCTCCTCCTTCTCCTTCCCGTCCCGCCCCTGCTCCCCATCTTCTATCTTGCTCATCCTATCGCCCTCGCCAGCCTCACGGACGTCGTCGAGAGCGGCGGCGGACACGCCGCCGGCCACGTGGCGCGGGGGCGCCACGCGCGAGTGGTGGAAGGGGTTCGTGTGCGCCTCGGCCAGGTTGTAGAGCGCCTCTCTGCTTTGCGGGCGCGGCGATGGCGGCGCCGGTGAGAGGGGCGGCGCCGCCGCCGTTTGGGGCGTCTCGAGGGCGGCCATGTGGCGCGGGCTACTGCCACCGCGCGAGCCTGGTCGCTGCTGCTGCTGCTGTGGGGGCTGAGGTCGTTGGCGCGGCGCGGCGAGCGACGGACGCGCGAAATCTCGAGAGGTTTTCGGGTTCAACCTCTGCTGCTGCTGCTGCGCGGCAGCAGGGGTTTGTTGCCCATGGGAGGAGGCAGGGCCGCCTCCAACGGGGCGACGGGTGAAGGGCTTTCCGGACTCCTTCTGGGGAGGAAGAACGGGCGCCGTCACATGAAACTGTGGGAGCTCGGCTCTCGGGGCATGCGTTTGCGTGGTGGCTGCTGACTCGGTAGTCTTAGTCGAAGTTTCTTTCACGTCCCTGAGTTCGGCCGTTGGCCTAGCGGCTGGCTCTGTGGTCCCCTCACGTTTCTCAGCAGTCTCGACGTCCTTGCCTCGGCGTGGAGACTGCTCATTGACCCCACTCGCGAGATTCTGGGAAATCTGGCCTACCTCGCCCTTTTGGCTGGCCTCCGGCGATGGTGCTTTTACAGGTCTGATATTTCGGCCTGGCAATGAAGCGCCACGAGGAGGCAGAGCCGCTGCGGTAGTGTTGCTGTTTGGAAGAGGAGGCAGAGAACGGGACTCTGTCATGTTAGGAAGCGAGGGTTTGCTCGAGAGATCGGAAGCAGGGACGTTTTTCTCGTTAGAAGCCTCATGCTGGCTTGACTTGTTCGATTTCGAGGGAGGAATAGGAGGTAGCGGACCGGTCTTGACTGGAAGGGGGTTCGCGATGAAATGATTGATAGAGCCATTGGACTTCAACTCGTTCGTATGTGTCAGGCGCTCAAGACGAGCAGTGCTTCGTGGAGGTACCGATGGGAGCGGACTTGGGTTGGGAGGCAGTGATCTCAACGATTTCTGTCCATTCTGCTTCAAGCTGTTCTGCTCAGACGTGTGGCTGGGCATCGGCTTGTCCTTCTCCAAGGGTTCAGGTATGCGACTCTCTGTTTTTGGCGCTTGCGCGGAGGCAGCGGTTGAACCGTGAGAGACTGACAACTTAAGCTCGGCGACAGCGAGGCTGCGATCCGATTTTGAAGACGCTCTCCTGCGCCAGATTTCCCTTTTTGGTGACGATCCATTTCCCATAGGCATTGACGGCAGCACGGCATCACTAAGTTGAGACGCGCCAAATTGCCGCTGACTCTGCGAGGTAGTAGGTCTCCCGATATCCTTCAAGGGGGGCGGTGGCGGCAAGGCTTCACTTCCAAACATGCCATCTTCCACAGGATTCGCCTCCTCTGCATAGGGGTTTCCGGAAAACGCGGCGAAGCTTTCTGAAGACCCTTTCAATACGCTCTGCATTCCCTCCCCGTCGGGTGAATAAGATGGCTCACTATCCTTGGTTCTGAAGCTACCTTCGGAGGACCTTTGAACTGAATCTGACGAGGTGTGGGAATAAGCTGATAGCAGACTCGATATCGAGGATTTCCGTTTCATCTTCTTTGCTTCTGCCTCGGATATCGCTGTGGGCTCTTCTGCTGGGCTCGTAACTGGCTGGACAGCCGGCCGGACGGCTGGTTGCCCTACTGGCCTTCTTGGGATGACTTTCATGGGTGCTGAGAATTGATAGGCGTCCATCTGTGGTGGTAGAGCGGGCAGCGGCGAGTCCAGTGGTTTCGTCTTGCTGCTTATACTGGAGGTGGTCTTCACACTGGTGCTGTCCTTTCTCGGTGGGAATGGAGACAGAGGTGGCAAGACTCTTGGTGTAGTCTGTGGTCTACCATCCAAAGCCGGTGGAGGGACTGGCAGGGCTTTTGAGAAGCGCGAGCGACCCGTTCTCGGGGCCTGAAGAGTTTGATCCATTATTAATTATCGGCTGGAATACCTAGCTTACGACAGGACGGTGTGAAAGACGGACGGGGCGCGAAGCTGACAACTGTCGACAATGTTATTAATACGTGGAGAGGGTTTTCATGCTCTCATATCGTTTCGTCCCATGAGGATGGAAAGAAGAGATGGATGGCCCGCAATCAGGTTGCAGATATATTCCCGGGGGAAGGATGGCAGATGGGTGTCAGCCAGGCAGCCCTGTCGAGATGGAATTCGCGGTAGGTACTCCGAATCGATGTATGTACATAACCTAGTTGCTACCACCCGCATATGTATGTACCAACGGCGACGGCGGGCTAGTGGTTGCTGGTACATCTGCTATCCACACAAATCGCGGCGAAATACAACCTGACGCAGGTACAGCCGTTGCGGGATCCACCAGACGATGATCGAACAAGTCGCGAGATCCTGCCACGGTCCACCTGCATGTGTGGTGTCACTGGTCACTGGTTTTACTGGTGTGTGCCGTCAAGAACGAAGTAGATCGATTGGACAGTCGGAGATGACCCCTGAGTTGGTGTAGGTCGTACTGTGAGTAGAGGGCATGTTACGTAGGACTGACACTTGCAATAGCGATTGTCGGTCGCCCTAGGCCCCTAGCAGATTCGCTGCATCAGCGTGAATCACAGTACTGAGTTCATAAGCTGGTTGGTTTCTTGGCTTCCACCCCTCCTGTGGAACCCCTGAAAAAGGCTGAAACAGCCGTGAGATACGCCCAAAGAGGATGTTAAATAAAAGTCGAGGTGGTATCGACAGGGGGTTTCGCGTCTACCGGGATGATAGGTAATGTACCTCATCACAGACGAGGGAATTTTTCGACTGACCAACACCGACGCGACGGTTAATTAAACGACTCTTTCCCATTCGACAATTCCCACCTCGTTTAAGGCAGAAGTACACCGGAAGGGGGACGGGCTTCTCACGCGGTTGGTCACTTGGTCACATCTATCTACCTAGACGAACCGTTGAAGAAAGGGACAGGACGAACGAGAAGGGATGAAGTTTGAAAGTCTCTAATCTTATTTTTTTTTCCACACATGATACATACCTAGGTACATAAATAATAAGCTGGAATGACACGATGACTCTCGGCTGTGCTCGTCCCAGTGATTGAGAGTGATTGCTTACGTGCATGCCAATCCTTCAGCCACAATATCATGGCTCCTTGGTGGAGTCCAATGGCGAAAGAATCGAGAGAATCAAGGAACAGGCCGAACCAAGCTGCCAAGTTCCCACATCTCACAGGCAGCCTGGGGGGATCCATGCATCTGAGACAGCTCAAGTGGTTCCGGGGGGAAAAAAAGAAAAATCAAGGGCAGCTTCGAGGGCCGCCAGCATGTGGAGACTAGGTAGGTCGCTCCGGAAGCGTCGGGGACTCGGGAAAGCGATTCGTCTTTAATATGTAAAAGACATTTAATAATATCAAGTCTAGACGTTTGGGTGGATGCATGCATGGTGTGGTGCAAAAGGCTTATTGAAGCTGTGTGCCCTAAATACTACAAAGTAGGCTAACCTTACCAGGGAATCGGATAATGCTACCTGGAACTCGAAGATCGTCATCCGTGCGATCGATGGTGTAGATATGTATGTAAAAGATGATCTGTGGTTTTGAAGTATCCGGATGCCAGGTATTAATTATTGTGTGCGTCCAGGCGTTCCAGCAGCGTGGGCACACCCTATTCAATAAAAGGCGTGAGTGAGTCTCGAGCTGTGTTTGAGGATCCAAGGACCTTTCATGCTTTATTTACATACTATGTACGAAGTACTTCGTACAATAACCTTTAGCGTAACCCGACGTCCCACCAGGGCTGTTGCCTGTCCACGGGTCTCTCGGGGGAATCGGAGAAAGCGTCCCGGTTCCACGACACGTGCTCTGGTGTAATCGTGAGGTCTGACCAACGATGAGTTGACTGCGACATTTCAAGGTACAACGGCCATGGAAAAGTCAAAAGTCAAAACCTTGGAAGTTAATTGCTGTAAGATTATCGGTCGAGATGAGCTTATTTGGGTACAGTCGCACAACGAGCCATCTCCTCTCCGTTCTTGTCGTGGCTTTGGGAAGCCAGCTTGGCAGCTACTATAATATTTTCATCCCGTATACATATATTGGCTCACAAACATCCAGGACCGAGACATTATCTAGATAGATAGATCGATCTATCAGCTGCGTATCCAGTACGAGCTCGTTCTCCAGAAGGTATCTCTTTTTATTTTGATTACCAGGCTGTGCGACCTGTGGTGGAAATGACGACTCATCCCATCTTGGCAACATTCGACATCATGGCTGAGACCTGCTTGCTTCGGGGATTTCCCCTTAACCTGTTGGTTGGCTGACGATCAGCGAACTCCGTGAGCCCAGAGTATCTTTTGAGTCAATCGATATTGTGGTCTGTCTCACAGAGGCGATGGCCGGATACTCTGCTTCTCGGTGCGGTCTCCCGAGTGACGGGAACCAATGTGGATAGGTATTGGACGAAAGCGACATAAGCTGTCACGAATCAGCTGCGCGCGTCACGTGCGGTTGCCAAAGCACTCCCCCCCTCCTCCTCCTTCTCCCCTTTTAAGCCCTGTAGGGGAAAATACTACTTCCACAATAGTTGCTTTCTATTGCCGAATTCTTTATGGTCGTCGTCGTCGAGTCAAGGCGGCTGGTCAGTATGTATGGCTCACCGAGTCCATCCATTACGTGCTGATCACGCCCTCTGCGGATTGAGCGATCGTCTCTTCGACGAATGCCGAGAGCATGAGACAGACGATTGCTGGTTGAGAGTTGGCACATCCCGCCCTGGATTAACATCGACATTATCGTTGATCTGAGAGATTCGCGTACATGGGAATCAAGCTTTTTGCCCAGAGTGCTTCCCAGATTGCGACCAGCAAAGTCGACTGCGCGCCTGCATATGCGTACCCAGGCAGCGACAAGCCTGTCAGCCGCTCGGCTATGATCCTCAGACTACATGCCAGAATATGGGCGTATACGAGATGGGACTCATACTTGTGAACTTGATACTATTCTTCGACATCAACTCATATACTGGACACACTGCCTGGCTGAAGGATTAGGTGTGCGGCTCGTGGCAGGAAACACTATCGATGGGCCAAATCAATACGATGATTGCGAAACAAGATTGGTCTGCTTGGTATGAATTCCCTGGGACCTCGACCTGGGCTTCAGGATCCAGCAGAAGAACTATGCCTCGATGCAAGTCGTGAGATCGAGATCGTGTTGCTTATATATCCAAAGTAAACGTACCAACATGAGATAGGTGGGCTGTCTTTCAAATCCGGGGTTCGTTCCCTCTCCTTTTCCCTCTTGATTATCGTCTTGATCATTGTTCCATTATGCAATACCCGTGGACTCTACCCTTTCGGGTTGATCTCTGGATATCATCTATCCGTTCCCATGCTATATCTTATCGCCCCCAACTTCCACCCAATCACAGCAGACCAGCTCCTCGTTTGGCGACAATCCTCAGTATACGAAGTTAGCTACCTGGTATTCACTCGTGACGACTGGAGGCATGGCAGCTACCTGGGAACATATACCTGCATGCTTTCACACTGATATTGCAGCAAATCAGGAAGAGGCCTAGTTTCAAAAGAAGACGTGCAGCAGTCACGAAGCTTCCTCTTTCTAGTAGCCTCTGGGTAAACTTCTGCACTGGGAGGTGGTCCTTACGCGAGGAAAAGCCTTTTTCTGCAATATCTCTGCTTGTCAGGCTGGTAATAAACTCTCGTTACCTTACACACCTACCTTACCTACCTTTCCTACCTTTTCAAGCAAAATCCCCCCCATCCAACTTTTGAGCCTCTTTGCGATGCGACTCGACTCGACTCGGGACCTCCCATTCTCTTTCAGCAATATCAACGCCTTCGCCACCATCACGCCCAACGTCGGGTGTATTAAGGTCAAGGCCGCGCATGCACTTGAGTACCATTTTACTGTTGGACTTCACAGGTAAGCAACACCATGCTTCTATCTTTACAGAGAGACACGGGCTGCACATATGATGATGCCTGGTCGCCTCCCTAGTCTTCAAATCGATCTTCTTGATCGAGTGGCTTCAAAACTTCTTTAAACCTTTCTAGCTGACCATCTTATGAAGACACCCTCTACACTCTACACATTCACCTGCCAATTCCCCAAGAAGCTGGCTGTACGTCCCAGTCTTATCGCACACCATGCCAGCCGAAGACACTCATCAAAACTTCCATTTCTGGAACAGACTGCCAGACGACTTGCAGTTTATGGTCTGGGACTCCTTCTGGGATTCGATACCCCCTTTGATTCACGTTTTCTCCGTCTACAAACGGTCATTTGATGATAAAGTCATCACTTATGCCGCGTACAACCCAGAAACGCGAAGTCTAGCGGTGGACTTGCACGCGATACTTGCCATCAGTCCTCCCTTGCAGTCATCTTCGCGCTTCAAACGATTACCCTTCCCCGACCCAAGGGTCTACCGAATCGTTGGAGATGACACGACCAGAACCATTCGGCCTTTCCCTCTCCGATCTTTTTTGGCAGACACTAACCGGGACATGCTGTACCTGTCACTGCCCCGGTACCAGACCCGCCTAATGCACCAATGGATTGATGATTATTCCACGGATTTCCAGCACGTCGCCACTACCTTGGATACGCTCGACGGAGTCGACAGTCGCCTCCTTCGCTGGTCTTGTAATCCGCACGGCCGGCATCTCACCGTGTTAGGGGAGCGAGAAGGAAATCGCCGCCTGAGCTTTTTGGGAGAAAAGCGTGATTTCTTGGATACGCGTTCCAAAACCCCAGCAGAAATCCGCTCTAGCATCAAATATGACGAGTTCGGATTCGTGAGCCCAGAAAGCATTCTGACGAAGACGTATTTCCATCCAGTGCTGCATAGCCAACCGGTCCTCAAGCATCTCTCGACCGTGTTACCGGACCGCTACGAAGACGAAACTCTTGAGTGGGAAGCACGCGACATTCACGTCTCCGCCTCGTTGAAGTGGTGCCTCGCAGAGAACGTCTTGGCCCCTGGTCAGTTATTGGGTCAGTGTCAGGAAGATGAAGTCGTGGAAGTTGAAGACTCGGAATCGGAATGCGTGGAATCTGACGACGAGGAATTGGAAGGCGGGGAATATGACAACGAGATATCTACAGACGATGAATATGAACACTGGGAAAGCACCTGGTTAGTCTCAGGAATCCGAAAACGTGGAGGCTGAAGACGGGGAATCTGAAGACGGGGAAGCTCAAGCTTAAGGGATGCTGGAAGCTCGGACGATGAAAGCTTCGGCCAGGAATTCGGCATGGCGCAAGGATGAACAAGATTATTTAGCTATATGGACAGGTGGCAGGTGATGCCATCGCGTGATCGTAGATGCGAGTAGCAGACTACCTATCCCGGTAGTTTACCATAGTCTTGCTCGCGTGGGTTCTTCCTGATGCCTAGCGAAAATAAAGACTGTTCTGACATTTGCGGGATGAGGTGTAACAGGCGACTTGAGCCTGGTACGTGACATACCTTTTTATTTTATTTTATTTTTTCAGTGAATAGTGGAATCGAGGATATCTTGTATCTTTTTCTTCATCTCGTCCGTTCAACTTTCTACAAGCCTGCTTTACGTACTGCATATGGGATCCCGGATGAATAAGCAGGTATCTCTTGTGTGGAATAATCCATATATACTACTGCTTATATCCATTTATCCCTCTCTTGCTTAAACGGCTGTCCCATATTGTCTATAACCGCTACGCTAACATTTAATATTCCTGAGGAGTGTGTGTCCAAGATAAATTTAGCACTGCACTTATCCAGTACATTAAACTTACATACTGACATATCTATTCAGGCTTGCACCCAACACTACTGTACTGATCTGTGTCTGGTCTTCTGGATTAAGTCAAGAAATTTCACAAACAGTAACATCTGCTTCGTCCTGGAGTAGAACTACTTTGTTACACAAGAGAATTCTGATATGATTGGCTTGACATCTCAGAAGTACACTACCTCCAGCCACCAATCAGCCCCATTCCCGTATCTATCCGCTGCAAGGGCCCGCGCTCCGCTTGTCGGGATGATGCCGAACTTAAATTTATATCATCTTTCCCCGACCAAGATCCGGCCAAGGCTATTCCCAAATACCTTTACTTTGGTAAAGTGAGGGGATCAAATTCCTCCCGATCTGCTGGATTTCTTTTCTTCTATTTCTTTCTGCTTGGAAGTCGAGACCGCTTCACTCGTGACTCTCTCAATGTCTTCCATCCCCGTCCACGCCGAGAGCGCTCCATCGGCCGAAGCCGCACCGCTCCTGGGCCCGAACGCCTCCGCGACCAGCGACGCGGCCCAGGTGAGGTCTAACGGCACATTCCCGGAAGAAGCAGCAGCAGATGTAGAGAACGGCGCAGCAGCAGGAGGAGAAGACGAAGCGAACGCGGGCGCCAACGGTGATGGTCCGAAGAAGCCCAAGGTCAACATGGCGGCGCTGCTACCGGCGCTGGCCATCGGGGTAAGTGAAGCCCCACCACATACGTACCTGGATATGTACATACATACATACATACGTGACAAGCTTTCCGTACGAGAAGACGAGAAGACCAGAAGACGACGAGGAACGAACGGACAGGCTGATTTAAAGAGCGAATTTTTTTCTTCCAAAAATTGGCTAACATTACACAGGTCTTCCTAGTCGCCATGGACCAGACGCTCACGATCGCCTGCTACGGGCGGATGGGCAGCGACCTGCGGGCGCTCAACAGCACGAGCTGGATCGCGACGTCGTACTTCCTGACCCTGACCACCTTCCAGCCGCTCTACGGCAAGCTGTCCGACATCTTCGGCCGCAAGGCGTGCCTGCTGTTCGCCTACAGCGTCTTCGGCCTCGGCTGCCTCGGCTGCGGCCTCGCCCGCGACATCGTCCAGCTGTGCGTCGCGCGCGCCGTCGCCGGCATGGGCGGCGGTGGGAGTGAGTACTTGTCTAGCCTAGCATGTCCTCCCCGGTCTAAGACTTACGCTTGGAAATATGCTTGCTGTCGTCCCCCAATTCCTCTCCTACAGGCTAGAAAGTAATCGCTGACTCCCCGTTCTTGCAGTGAACGCCGTCGTGAGCATCCTCGTGACCGACCTGGTGTCGTTGCAGGATCGCGGCGTCTGGCAGGGGTACATAAACATCGTGTACGCGGCCGGTGTGGCCTCGGGCGCACCTATAGGGGGCCTGATGGCCGATAGTATAGGCTGGAGGTGGTAAGTCGGCGGCTCGATTGCTAGCCCATAACGGATCGACGGCTCTTGAAGCTTTCTCCGTCCCAAAACAAGGACAAAGAGAAGGAAAATGCTGATCCCACCATTGCGTTCTTGATTAGGGCATTCGTCATGCAATTCCCCATGGCCATCGCGGCATTCGTCTCCGTGTTCCTGGTCCTCCACCTGCCCAAGACGGACCACGCGCACTGGAGCGCCAAGATCCTGCGCATCGACTTCCTCGGCGCCTTCACCCTCGTCTCGGCCGTCTTCCTGCTGCTCTTCGGCCTCGACAACGGCAGCAACGAGGGGTGGGACCAGAAGATCACCTACGTGCCCCTGGCCCTGGCGCCCGTGCTGCTTGGCCTGTTCGTCCTCATCGAGGTCCGGGTGGCCGCGAACCCGTTCGCGCCGGGCCGCGTCATCCTCGACCCGCCGCTGCTGGCCGCGTACGGGGCCAACTTCTTCGGCGTCGCCGGCCAGATGGGCGTGCTGTTCTTCATCGCCCTGTTCTTCCAGGCCGCCATGGGCCTCACCGTCACCCAGGCGGGCCTCATGTTCATTCCCGGTACCGTCTTCGGGCTCGCCGGCTCCCTCGGCGGTGGTATCGTCATGCGGAAGACCGGGAAGTACTACTGGCTCACCTTTGGCGGCATCGTCCTCCTGCTCGCCAGCCTCGTCCCGCTCGTGCTGTTCACGGGCGCCGTACATAAATCTCTTGTGGGAACTGCGATTGGGCTGTGTATGCTGTCTCTAGGCGCAGGGACTGGTGAGTTTTCTTTTATTCCACCCTCCCTCGGTCCTTCTTCTACTACATAATCACTAGCTACCGGAGAAGGACATCTTCCATTCACAGATAGCTGACCGACCGTCGAAACAGCAATAACAACAACCCTCATCGCCATCATCGCCAACACCTCGCAAGAAGACACCGCCATCGCCATCGCGTGCTCGTACCTCTTCCGCTCCCTCGGCACGACCATCGGCATCAGCACGTCGACCGCCGTCCTCCAGCAGGTGCTCCGGATGGGTCTCGCCGAGGGCCTGCGCGACGGCGGGCGCGCCGAGGAGATCGAGGAGGGGGTCCGTCTCAGCCTCGACTACATCCGGTCCCTGGAGCCCGAGGTGGCGCTGGTCGTGAGGCAGTGCTACGCCGTCGCGACCCAGTACGCGTTTATCCCCGCGGCGATCTTCGTGACGCTTGCCTTGATCTCGGCGGCGTTTGTCAAGGAGAAGAGGTTAGGTTAGAGAGGTGAAGTCATACATAGTATGGTCAGGAGAGCGCCTTGAGGGGGGGAAAAGAAGAAAAAAACAACAACCAATTTGCACCTGGGAAATCTGGCTAGGTGTGTCTAGTGAGCGAAGAAGATAAGGGGTGGTGATTCTCGAAAGAACGAAAGTCTTACTACTCATGTTGGTCGAGTCTAGGTTAGGTTAGGTTAAAAGGTGCGAGATGTTCAGATGGGGGAAGAGATAGAGAAAGAAAACATCGGAAGTCGATCTTGAGAGCGGTTCGCAAGACAGCTTGTATATATACTATATCATAGAGAAAAAAGGGGCTCTTCTTGGTCATCCATCCATACGTCCATGTGTGAAGAGAATTTAAGGGTACCTAGCTGTTATGTATGTAATGGATATCTTGCCGTCCATGGATATGTTTCCGACAAAGGTTGGAGGGAAGATATTGGGTGGTTATTGTGAGTCGTCTGTATGTCCCTCGTATACTTGCAGGCTACCTAGGTACCCATTATTCGTTAGCGGTGAGACGGCTCCAGTTCCCACTTTATAAGCCCTCCAGGGGTTGCAATTAGTAGCATTCGGATCTAATTGGCCTAATAAGATCAGCGCTCCCCCAAGTCCAGCGGGTTTGTAGTGGGGCAGGCGGCTTTCGAGTCTCCAATTGTTGTTGCTGTAGTCCCCTCAGCCCTGAGCCAATGTGCTTGTCTTGACCGAAACATCAACATTCCACATTCATTCATTCATGCCTATGCGCCCGACAGACCCCACGATCCCATCATGTCATCATCGAGTGGCTTGAGTCGAACTCGGTCGCTACGCAAGCCTGCTGCGGGAGGTAGAGAATTGGGCCAAAAAGATGCCGCAACAGCCCACAATGAATCGAGCTCGCCCAGTCGTTTGCCGGTGAAACCTCCGACGCGATCGTTCACGTCAAGCACCGCAGCAACTTCCTCTACAACAACATCTCGCACGAGGACAGCGAGCACGGCTGCTCACACGAGCCGGCCGCTCTCGGGTGTGTACTCTAAGAGGATACCTGCCAGAAATGCGGACCAGAATACATCCAATGCATCATCCAATGCTACGAAACCCCTGGGAAGGGCGCCTTCCACCCGTCAAGCGCCTCCTGTGGCAAGTCGCACCACCACCGCAGTCCGCCCGCGAAGTTCTGGCGGTCCTCCTACTGCGACAGCATCGAAAGAAAGGCAGTTCGGCCATTCACGAGCAAAATCCACCGTCACCAATCTAACCGCCGCCACCACCCTGCGCCCCCTATCCCACATCTCCTCGAGCACGGTCTCGACCTCGTCAGGCTCGACGACACCAACATCCGCAACCTTCAGCAAACCCCAGACCCGCTCGCAGACGCACGCCCGATCGCAATCTCATTCCCAATCCGCCGCCTCTATCACCCAACCCCTACAACAGCAACAACCTCACCGCCCAGCCTTCAACACGAACCAGCAACACTACAGCCCCGCCAAGTCCTCGGCCCCGAAACCCCTCACCTCGACCTTCCTAGCGCCCCCCTCACCCTCCAAACAGCCGACCAACATCGCCATATCTGCCGAGACCAGCCGCCTGCAGACCGAGCTCCTGCAGCTCTCCCTGATGCACCGCGACGCCGCCGCTGTTGAGGCCCAGTGGCACGCGAGCGCGCGCCAGAAGCTCGGCGCCCGGTTCCGGCGTCTGGCGGGTGAGAACGCGGAGCTGGCGCGGAGGGAGCGCGGGGAGGTCGAGGACCGGAACATCGGGGCCCTAATCCGGTGGGGCGAGGGCGAGGGGCGGCTGCTGCTCGAGGAGAGGGTGCAGACGCTGGACCAGGTCCTGAGCGGGGTCTGGGCGCTCGGGGAGCCGGGCGGGCGGTACCAGCGCGTCGCGCGCGGGTTCGAGGCCTGGGCCGCGCAGATGGCCGAGATCGTCCGGGCGCAGCGCGCGGGCGACGTCGAGAGGCTGATGGACGGCGATGACGAGGTCGTGTTCCTGAGCGAGCTGGACCGGGGCTGGAAGGCTGAGTGCGCCGGGCTGCTGCGGAAACTCGATGGGTGGAGGAGGATGCTACGGGGGCTGGGAGATGTGGAAGAAGAAGAAGAAACAAGCGCAAACGATGACGTTGACAGAGGAGGTACCACACACCAGCAGCCGCGCTCCGGGCTGTCGAGGATGCTGGAGGGGTGTCGGCATCTGGTGGACGACATGCACGCCGAGCTCTCGGTCATGGAACAGATCGAGCGGGATGCGGCGCGGGCCGAGAGCGCGTGGATCGAGAAGATGAACGAGGACTTGGGGGATGATGACGATACCCATATCCAGGATACCCAGACCCGAACTCCGAGGAGTAGAAGGAAACCACCCAAAGAGAACGTTCCGTTGTGGAAGATGGCTGGTTAGTCAGGCCTGACGATACGGAGACAGACAAGACAAGACAGACAGATAGACCGGGAGACGGGACTAGATATAGCTACTGCTGGGCGGTTTTCTCGGGGTCCAGCCCACTCCAGTCAAGTTCAGTCAAATAGTTACGAAAGAAAGAAAGGAAGGAAGGAAAATAGGAGATTATGACTACAAATGAGAGAGAGATTATGCGAAAGGCAAAGTAAAGTATAGGTAGGGTTCACTTTTTTACTTTACAAAACTTATATATTGTCTACTTACTTACTTATACGTATCCATCATGATGATGATGATGATAAAGACGATGATGATGATGATGACGACGAACAATCAGCCGCCGCCGCCATTTTATCTATCTATTTCAACAAAACAGTAGTAAGTCTATATATACCTCACCAAGATTCAATTCGAGAAAGAGAGAGAACGTGGTCCATGCCATGTGAGATGAGTCCAAGTCTACTTTTGCGCATGTATGGCTGGGCTGGGCTTTGTTTGAATTTTGATTTTGATAAATAAATAATAAATCATTCACCCGGGTAGGGGAAGGGGGGGGGGGGAGTAAAAAAAGAAAAAAGAAAGAAAGAAAGAAAGTGATGAGAATTCCTGGGGGTGGACTCGTGTCGTATGAAGGAAGGAAAGTATAGAGAGCGAGAGAGAGAGAGAGAGAGCGAGAGAGAGAGAGAGCGAGAGAGAGAGAGAGCGAGAGAGAGAGAGAGCGAGAGAGAGAGAGAGCGAGAGAGAGAGACAGAGAGGGATGGGGGGAGGGCGAGAGGCTCTGAAAAAAAAAAAGAAAAAAAAAAAGAAAAAAAGGGGGGTAAGTGAGCTAAAACCCCTGAATCGGTACTTACCTAATTAATTCAATGTTTGATCTTTCCCAACCCGACTCATACTTAACATATTGTGGCCCAGGACGACCTACCGTATACGGGAAATCCCGAACATATCACGACAAGGGGGGGCTGACTGCCCGACTGACGGACTGACTATATGTATGTAAGTGAGCCAGACATTGATTGTTGTATTATCTACCTGTGGATCAGTGAAAGAAAGAAAGTGTCATGGCAACGGGTTGTTTGTTTATTTGTTTGTTTGCTACTACCTAACTAGACACGATCTTGGTATCGGTTAGGAAGAACACCATGGTCAGTCATCATGACCACTCGTCCTTCGGTATCGCGCATTGAGGAGTAGATGCGCGACAAGCTAGTGGCAAGCAAGCAAACTATACGACGAGCTCATTGAAGGACGTCGATGATCTGATCCAGCTAGCCACGTGATTATCGATGTGTTGTGTCTCCAGAACTGGCCAGCGCGGGCGGGCGGCCTCTATGGTACATCCCCTGCCTCCTGGGAATGTGTTGAAAGAGTGCACTTTCTCAAGGATTCTCACATGGTGTCGATTCGCGGTTGACCCTCGGGATTCTTCCTGCCAACACCACTTACTACGGATAGCTCAGTTCCGGATTGGCCGTGAAATTACATCTGCATCGACACTCGGGAGCCGGGCACTCAACATGTCTGGAGAACCACTGTCGGGCGTGGTCCAGGTGCAAGACATGATCGCATTTGAGACAGAAGGTCGGGAACCTGGCGGCCACGCGGGTCTGTAGGTCGAGCGACGCCTCGGGCTTGTCCGAGCGCGGGATGCCCACCACTTCCAGGCAGACCACGCACCGCGGTAGATGGCGGCCGCAGTTGGGACAGCTGACACCCGCGTTGATGCTCGTAGTCATCAAGGGATTCGCCTGTCCTTGCTGTGCTGCTGAAGGAGGCCCTGGTCCCATCTTTGAAAGCTCATACTCGGCGTCGCAATATACACATCTTAGGGCGATCTGCCTGGACGAGGACTTGATTGTGGGAACGCCATTTCGCTTGCTTTTCTTTGTGCTCTCTGTCTCGAACTTAGTACGCTGCAGGAACGCATGGTGTCGTTGGAGATAGGCCCTATATGCGTTTCTCCAGACCAGGCATCGGTAGTCGTTGATGTATTTGGGGGAACAGATCGAAAGCACCAACGTGGCCGTCTGTACATCGCCGAACTTTTCGATGTACTTGGCAAATATATCGACCAGCTGGTCGGTTATTCCCGTAAGCAAGATACCTTCGATATCTCCTGCCTCTGTGGCTTTCTCCACTTCCTTCTCAAGCCACTCAGTAAGTGCGACGTCGTCAAAATACCGCAGTGCAACGTAGGTGCGTTCCCGAAGTGGGAGTGACTCTTGGTTGGCTATTGTTTGCCAGTCATTCGTTGCGATGAGGGTGGAGATGGCCCGAAGATAGGGATCAGTCTTGGAGGCCACTGCATCGTCAAAATCCAGCTGCTCTTTGGCAAGGCCCAGGTCACCTCTCCCTATCAACTGCAATGCGAGAGACACAAACAAGAGCTCCGGATATTCGGTGCTTGCTCTTTTGAGAATCTGAACCGCTTTCCCCGAGTCTCCGCCGAACAGCGCTTGTGCCGCGGCCATTGTATGCCATGACGACGTCCGTTCGGATGGTGACGTTTTGGCATAGTCACTGAATTGGGTGTTTGGGGACCTACCCCATCCACACATTCGCAGTGCCGCCTGTCGATGGGCTGGCTTCTTGGTTTGTACCCCGTCGTAACCGGGACCACCAACCCTCTTATTGATCATCTGCAGGCATCGCTCCCAGGCTGCAGGGTCCTGAGGGCCCTGACCTTCGGTCAATCTGACCGTTCTTTGGGGACCTAGAATTCGTTTCAGCGGAGCTCGAACATGAGTGTCGGCGTCGTCATATACCTAGATCGTCTGACCATAACGTGTAAACGCCGAGAAAGCTGAGGTCGACACCTTGACTTATCATGCCACCATCAAGGGCAGCCTGGTCGGCTCCTGGAATCATGTTAGCTCACCTCTACTGGCACATGTAGGGTTCCCCGACTGACCCGCAATCCAATCCCACAGATCTCGCAACCAGGGGTCATCGGAGGTTATCTTGCGATCGGCAACATAATCGAAGAGATACCTTTCCTTAGCACGAAGCAGCATCGTGTTATTGACAATCGCCTGTGCCTCTTTGGGCAAACCTTTCGCGGTAAGCGAAGATCTGAGTAGTCTTTCATGTAAGTGCCTGTTGGATGGGGGTCCGGCAGAACTCATCGACAAGTCAGTCAAAGACCGGTCCAGGTCCTCAATTGTTTGGTGATGCTGAGTCCCTTCAGGGAGGGATCCCTCGGCTCTCTGCATATCTTTGGAGTACTGTCTCAAGATCCGCAGCTTCTCTGCTATGCTCGAGGCGCTTGCAAATGAATCAGGTAAGGGCACTACGCTTGCCTCTGTATCCTCAACGAGGTCTCGCTCGGATGGGTGGGAGCGCATGGCTTCTTCGAGTGCCGGATAAACATAATCCGAGTTGATATCGAAGATGGGAAGATCCTTAAGTGCGCCATCCACAAGGAGTGACCCCACCATGTCAGGATATTTGGCAGGATCGAATTGCATCAGACTGTGGTAGCTGCTTCCCTCTGCAACAGGGTTAGCCCTCGCAGATCAAAGCACAACGCGTCCTCGTTCAAGGGAGGAACATCCATGAAGCGGCCTAGGCTTACCGTCTATGGCCCTGTAGGGCGCCTGCCATGGGACCATCTTGAATACGTGTTCTGCTGTATACGAAGGTTTCTCGAGGATATCGAAGGTTCCATTTGCGCGGAGAACTACCGCGCGCGGCGTCAGTGCGGGTGAGTCGAACGTCACCCAATCAAACGATACGATCTGGCGGCTCTTCCTATCGTCTCTGGCGTAATCCATGTCAAATTCGTACGAGCGCCGAGTTTCCAAGAGCTCCGGGCTGCCCTCCAGCTTCATATCGGGTGGTGTATACTCCTTCTGGTTGTCGAAGACCCTGAGCTGGCCTGTTCTAGAGAGCACAGCTAAGAGGCCCCGGTGATCTCGACAATACCGCAGCGACCGTATAAGTGAGCCTCTCTCCGAGGCATTGGGGCCTAATTCGATCGCTCTATGTAAGCCCAGAGCAGCACCCCACGGCAACATTTCAGTATCGATAGCTTCCAGATAGGAGGGGGACGATGTAGGTCTTGCCATAGCCCGACGGTCCCATATTACCACACCAGGCTTATCCAGGGAGGATGAAGCGAAGTAGTTCTGGTCGCAATAATCGATGGCCAAATTGTTGTTACATTTGGTGTGGTAGTTGATAACACCATTGTGCGGGTCTGGAATTTGGTCAGTCAGTTAGCTACCATGTCTGAAGACATATTAAGACAGGGTCGCAGTACCTCGCAGATCATAGATACGAATCCCCTGGTTCTTGATACCAGCAACCAAGGTCTGTGGGTTATCTTCAAAGAACTTGATACTTGACACGGCAGTAGCAGGTTCAAGCCGATTAACAGGCTCTCCAAGAATTGACCCATCGAGGGAGGACCAGGACACTGAGCGGTCGAGATTGGCTAGGCGGTTGATATCCCAGACCTGGAGGCATTGGTCATTCCGCACCCGTTCCAGTCCAACGGCCAATAAGGTGTCGGTATTGAAAGCGACAGCATGTACAGAGCGAGGACTCTTCAGGCGTTGCTCGACATAGTGGTTGGAATCATCGTCGAGATTGAGGAGATTCACGTAACCAGAGGCTGTACCAATCGCGATGAAGCTGGGATGGGCGGGTGACCAGTCGTAGGTAGTTAGCGGAGGTATCTCATCGAACTTTGATAACTTGCGATAGTCAAATCTGTTGTGCTGCACATGGCCGGTTGGCTCGTACAACTGCACAGCCCGGTGTTGTAAGTTGACATGAAGAAAAGTGTCGATCACCGGGTTGGGAGACCACTTGATCAGGCCAGGCTCAGGCCTATCCATGGTGATGGCGTGATGTGGTGATGTGTTTCTCAGCAGGCCGATGACCGTACTTGGGTGCACACATTGGTCTCTGAGAGGGCACCTTTCGAGACATGTAATCGAGCTCGCTCCGTCCCTCCCTGGCCTCCTCTCTTGATGGGGGTTCCCCTTGGGCGTAGAAGTAGCGCCTTTCGGAATACCACTTCAGAACAAGAATATCCGAGTGTGAGGTGTGTGCCGCTCGATCTCAAATGCCACGGAAGCTGAAGCTGAAGCTTGGGTGTCGGGTCGTTTCTCAGTTGATCAACTCAGCTCAGCTCAGTAGGAAGTACCGAGGTACCGACTTAACTATCCCAGGGGTGTCGTAATATCTCAAGCGGCAGATTTCGTTTGTGAAGCTGCAGAGTCGCTTATATCTCCCTGGACAGGTGATCATTTAATAAAGACGAGTAACACAGTAACATCCTATACCATGTAGAGAAAGGTGGACATTGGTGGTGTTGAGATGAATACTGGAAGTTATGATCCTCAGAGACCCCGACAAGAACATGTTTTACCGATAAATGCATACTTAGATGGATATCACCCACATAATCACAGCCGAGCTTAAACCCTTGTCGGTTAGCGTCACTAGCGTCTGTAGCGTCTGTATTTCCAAGCCTGGCCCCTGCAAAACTCACAGTCCAGGCTTAGCATCGTCCCTGGTCCCCCCCCTACCTCTCTTTGGTCTTCCGAAAAGGAAAAGGAAAAAAAAAGTCGCTTGGTCGTCGTCCTCAGCTCAATTTTCCTACCGTCCACTTCTGCGTGCCTGTCGTCAACAACCAAAGGGTTTGGAGCACCGCATACACCATGAGCGCTAAGAGGAAGTATTCCGACTTTGATGCCGATGTCCCGGCCGCGAAGAACGACACTCGCGAGCGTATTCCTGGCTATCATGCCACCAAGAGGAGCAAGAAAAACAGCAGCAAGAGAGGCAAAGCACGGCCAAACAACATCAACTGGGTGAAGAAGCGTGTACGCACGATTGAACGGAGATTCAAGCCTGGTGCCCGAAGCCTGCCAGCCAATGTCCAGCACGATCTAGAGAGGGAGCTTGCCTACCATAAGGAGAAGATCAACCAGATCGCTGACGACAAGAAGCGGAAGGGCATGATCAAGAGATATCACATGGTCCGCTTTCACGGTGCGTCCTTTGACTCTGTCGGCAACCTATAACCTCTGTCACATGCACTAACAATGATCCCACAGAGAGAAAGAAGGCTGACAGGCTTTTCAAACAAATCCGATCCCAACTTGAAGCCGCCAAGGATGAAGAAGAGATCAAGAAGCTGAAGGCCGATCTCCACACGGCCGAGGTCGATGGGCTCTATGCCCGATACTTCCCACACCGAGAACCTTACGTCAGTCTATACCCCGTCTCGTCCATCGGCCTGTCGGTGCACGGAGGGGAGAAGCCAGAAACGGCGAGCTCAGCCGCAAGAGCTCTGCATACCGAGAGACCCCAGCTGTGGAGAGAGATAGAGCGAGCCGCAAAAAGGGGGGAGGCCGCACTAGAAGAGATCAGGGAACGGAAAGCCGAGAAGCGCATCAAGGAGAAATCGGCAACAGACTCGACAGCCAAGAAGTCCAATCAGCCCAGTAACCGGAACTCGCTTGAGTCAGGACCTGCAAGATCCCGCAATGAGAAGGGCAAACAGCAGGAAACATCTGACTTGTCAGATTCTAGCAGCGACAGCGACAGCGAGAGCGATGGAGGTTTCTTCGAGGAGGAATAGAGAGGCTTTTGTTATGACTTGAATGATACCCCAATGTGAAATGACTTTTTTCTGCCTAGCAATGCCAAGTTGTTCATGGCCTACATGTACATATAGATATGATTTGCTTATGAGCAGTCCATTAGACAGTTGACACAACTTGTCCGCCAGTCTTGATGTATAAATAGATTGCACAGCACTGTAGTCTTTCAGCAGAGCCGAGCTGACCTGTGAGTTTCCGTTCATATTTAGCACGATATGTGACCTGTCAATTTGCAGGTTTAAGTACATTGGTATGTAGTGATTAGACCATTCCAATCGTACAGTTTCCAAGTGGTTATTCACATTTTCACATTCAGCTGAATGGCCCCCACCACCATCACCACCACCCCTCTCTCTCTCTCTCTAAGGTGCATGCATATAAATTCAGCTTCTCTTTTGTCACTTACACATCAACAACACTCCCGGCCATTTTGGTTTCTTTCTATGCTCCAACACTACACTGGGAGACTCAGGAGTCATGGCCGACCTGACCCAAACCTACGAGGCGATCCAGAAGTGGGCTGGACACCAACTCCGTTTCGCAGCAGAGCATGGTCAACCTGCACCCCTGACCAAGGAGCAGTCGGAGGCCCTCAAGCGCCTCGAGGCTGCGATCCGACCTACCTTCACCGAGGCAGAGCCTGAAATAGGAGATGAAAATTGGGTCGGTTTGCTCGTCGGTAAGTTGAGAAGCAAACACATCTCGAAAGTCATGCAACGTATCCAGTATACAACACGTTCATTGCTAATTGAAAACCTTTTTTTTTTTTTCAGAATTCGAGCAGTCGCGGAGAAGTGCCACTGGCGAGTCGGTGGACATCCAATACGTGGAAGGAGGTGAGAACCTCGCATGGTTCTACCTCGTGAACCTCGACAAGTTCGGTGTCTTGTTCCCTTGCTCCAAGTATGGCGTCAAACCCGATGGGTCGCTGCCGACGTTCGTCCGGTATGTTGTTTCTGTATAAATCATGAAAATTCCCAACATGGGCTGGCTGCTCTTCGATCCGCTGTCTGTTTACTCCTTGGTACCAAAACGACTCAAAGCCTCTTTCCACACCAACGTTCCTTCTCAACCACCAGTGTCTGACTGGCAGTTTACTTACCTACTTACATGCATCAAAACGCTGACAACTAACTGCTCTGTGTGCTCGCCAGGAAGAAGGACGCCAAGCAGTACGCCTCCAAGTGGGCTGTCCATTGGCTGCGTGAGAAGGGCTACATCCCCCAGGACGGCGGAGTCAAGTTTCCTCAGGACGGCGGTGTCAAATCTCCCCAGGCCAAAGTGTCCCCTGTGCAGTCGCCGCCGCCGCCACCGGCCAAGTCGCCCTTCGACGACGGCCCCTCGGCTACCATCGAGGTGGAGCAGCTCTGCCGGGAACTGAATATCAGGTCGCATAAGTATCACATTGATCCCAATCCCGACGACCCCAGATACTTCTCCGGATAGTATGTTGAAACACTTTCCTTTTCTTTCCCTTCCCCCTTTTGATCTCTGTTTCTCCCAAACCAACTCCCTCAATTCGACCTCTATTGGTCGAGGGTCTCTTCCCACTATGAATATAAACAAGGAACTCGGACGAGGTTACAGCATATTTCCAGGCTACCTATATACTGACTCTTGGATCCCCCCCTACAGTTTCGCGACCCCTGATGTCGACTCCCCGCTCTTCCCTAGCTCCCTCACTCTCGTGGAGGACCTCATCGGCAAGAAGGCGGCCAAGGAGAGGATTGCCGAGAAAGCCAGGGACCAGCTACGGAAACTCAAGGAGCAGCGGTTGAAAGCGGTTGGGCTCTGAGGTCTTTTGGGGGATTTGGTGTTAAGGGGTTATTACCGTCAGTGATGCATGTATGGCGCTGGTGTTCGCGGAGTTCAGTCCGCGATACGGGATCTCCTGGTTTTTCTTTTTCCCGCCTCAAGAAACTGTGCCAGGAGGGGGGGGATAGGAAAGGCTTGTCGTCTTGGGGAGAGATCATGATGGGTGTCGCGCAATTGCATTGCGCATGGACAACAGTGACTCAAAAAAGGGCGAGAGAGAGAGAGAGAGAGGGAGACAACAATGACATATTGAAACATCAAGGGCTCCACGAGTGATCTCTAGCTGTGACGCTGGCGGTTGACTACTGGACCACAAGATGACGATGCCTAAACTGCAACATCCTACCTCATGAGCTGGGGCTCGTTTCCCGTCACGGGTATGGGAGCTGGAGGCCTTTAATTCAAACCTTAACTTTGAACACCAAGTGATCATCTGCTCGCGCCGAGGCATCATCAAGCTTACACGCTACACAGGCCATCTTAGAAGAACCATTTCCTTCCATACCAGCCAACAACTCACCATCGCAGCAATCGATACCGGCGCCTGTATATAAGAAAGCATGCCAATGACCGTTGTTCCGTATCACTCGCGATAGTATCCACATATCTATATATGTAGTTACATATGTTTTGGGCCAGTTTTTCTATCATCGTATCAAGAATTAAAAACACGGATTCTGTAGCTAGCCCCCTTTTTTCTTTCGACACGCACCGCACCGACCACGACACCGCCTAGAAATGCATACCCATGAGACGTGCGCGTGCAAAAGCACACGATAACACCAGTATATACTACCGGGATTCCGTCCAGTCCATGTTCGATACTCGTGGCTCTGGAGGATTAACGCCGCATGAAAACAAACTCCCCCTGAACTATCTAAGTAGTTTACCCCTGTGCTACCGCTGTAGGTAACCAACCGGCGCATCGGATTCTACCAACTCGCTTGTCTGTCTCTATATTACTACCCGCCGACGATGAATTTATAACGAAGTAATCGGCGTCGAGCTCCCTGCCATGGGGAGACGAAGAGGTTGGTGGTCTTTCGCGATGAAATCACAACCTCGGGGAAAAGGGGGTGATGGTGGAGGTGGTAGTGGTAATAATGAGTGAAACATCATCTTGCTCAAATCAAGATGGACGTCCATCCGTCCATCTGTCCCTCCGTCCCTCCGTCCCTCCCTCCGCCCAGCCGTCCTTAAAACCAGGAGAGACACTTGACACTTTTGATATCGAAATCATTGTACTTAACTTAGACCAACCAAACCAAACCAAAACCGCCTCTTCTTCCGGTCGAGACTTCTATATACCTACCTAGGTAGGTATACATGTATCTATCAATCAATCAACTAAAACACGCAAAAGGCAAAATCCCCCATGACATGAATGAAGCAAAGTAGACTGACTGACTACCTAGGTAGATTGAAAGGTTTACCTAACTATAGAATAGATTCACCTACAAATTGAAAGCCGATCCTCCATCCTGAGAATGACGAATTATTATTCCTTAGGTATTTGCTTGATAATTAGAGTGCTTTGGTGCATGAGGAGTACGAGTATGATTGTATAGGTTTTTTTTCAATTACCGTCCAGTAGGTTAGCTTCTCCCAAATTGCTTAGGAAATAGTAGACAGAGTATCTTGCGAGCAAGAACCCGTGGCACGCCTTCTGCAAGGACCTCTTAACCTTGGGAGTATTTTCCCGCTGGGATTCTGTAAGGCGATATCTCTTGTCTCTCTCTCTCTTTTATTCCCTTTCTCTTTCTCTTTCTCCTTTTTGATCGGTCCCAGGACTGTAAATACTCCCCAAGATCAAGGTCCACCACACATAAGTTTAGTTCATATCAGAGGCACCACAACCCTACCCTACCCTACCCACCCCTGCCGCCTCTCCCCCCTTTCTGCTTCCCACCCCCCCGTCCACGTCCACCACCACCACCACCACCACCACCCCGAGCCCCACCCCCAGCCCTCCCACCACTGCCATTCTTCCCCATCGGGATCCTCACCTTGACCCCCTCAGGCAGATCCGCGACCTTGACCCCGTCCCTCCAGAGCACCCCGACCCCCTGCGCCCTGCCCCTGACCTCCTTGAAGTACTTCGTCGGCACCAGCCCCCCTTCCTCCCCCTCCCTCTCGTCGCCCTCGGTCAGCACCACCCCGTTGGCGCTCAGCCACCACTTGATCCCGCCGTCCCGCAGGCTGCGCTCCACGTCGACGAAGATGAGGATCTCGGCGTCGTTGCGCATACCGCTGATGACTTTAGACTGCTGCTGTTGCTTTCCCTTTCCCTTCTGCCCCTTCTCCTTCTCCTTCGTTTCCTCGTCCGCGACATCATGGACCTGGACCGGGACGTCCTCGTTATCACCATCCGGCAGACCCGTCCCGAAGTGCACGTGCTGCCGGCCCATCCGCTTGAGCCCGCCCGAGCTCACGATGGCGTCCCAGAAGGCGAAGTACGTGCCGTGGACGACGACGGCCGGCAGGTTGCCGGCCTCGAGGGTGATAGGCGCATGCAGGGCCTCCGAGGCCAGGCCGATACTGTGGCCCTGGTTGGCGCGGATGAGCCAGTGCGACGGGTCGTCGTCGTCGCGGTCTGCGGCACTCGACTCTGCCGCCGCGTTTGCGTCCGGGTGCGTGCGCGGGTTCGGCTTCAGCGTGAAGCGCTGCTTGGCGTTGTCGCGCACCTCGAGCCGGATCTCGGCCAGGGTCGGGTTGAGGGAGCGGAGGCGCGGCCATTGCATCTGGTAATATTAGTAATTTGCCTTGTCAGTCACGGTTATTAATGGGACGTGTGGGATTGGAGAGTTGGGAAATGTGTGAGCAGGTACCCAAGGCCGTAGCATCGGGAAGGGGTACCCTCAGATGGGAAGTCAAATATAAATCTGACCGCCGCCGCGACTCTTGCTTGACTCTGTCCTGTCCAAGCCCATGCTCACGATATCCACCCATCCTACAAACCCGAAAACCCCGCCGCAATAGAACATAGATAAGAAAAAAAAAACCACTACTCACCACCTTATCCAAGGGCGCAAACCCCTCAGCATCAAGCCGAATCCCAGCGTTCTCCGCCTGGTGTCTCAGAAGCGTCGACAGCGCCTTCGAGATCAGCATCTCACGATTCTGACCACCACCACCACCACTCCCGCCTTTTCCCTTTCCCGCACTCTTACCACCGCCACCACCACCACCTTTGCTCCCGCCCCTCCCACCACCGAGCCCTCTACTACCCTTCGGCCCCCGTTGTTGTTGTTGTTGTTCTCCTCCTCCTCTGGTGAGGTGAATCATATCCTCCTCCAGCCGATCTGCATTATCACCTTCATAGTACCCATCGCCGTCAGCCATCTTTCTTCTTCTTCTTCTTCCGTTATTGTGGCTACTAAAGCTTGAAGTGGAAAGTTGAGGAGATCCGCTGCTGTTATTGCTACTGCTGCTGTTTCTATTGATATTGCTGTTGCTGTTCCTGCTGCCGCCTCCGTCACCGCTGGAGTACTCAAATTGATAATAGTCTAACCTCCTGGAAGGCTTGACCGCCGCTGTGGTTTGAGAACTGGTGGCAAAATACTTGTAATGGGCCGGGATGATGATTCTGCTGCTGCTGTTGCTGCTGCTATTGCTGCGCCTGAGCGAGCGGCAGAAAGCCCGGGAGGAGGAGTTTAGAGTAGACACGATTGCACGTGACGTCACTGACGCCCTTTGTAGCAGTAAGCGACTACAAATCACCGGACGGTGGCCTGGGCTGGTGTTTATAAGATGAATGCTGGGACCTGACGTTGAAGTGATGAAAACTGTTAGTGTAGCTTGTTTGTGGTTGGTCCACATGAGGCTGCCTGCAGGTACAAATGAACCCCACAATCTCGGCCTGAGTCACCATAATCTACCTAACCAAGGGACATATGAATATATCAAGTTCTTTCATGTTTGTACTCTAAATAGTATATATATATATATATATATATATATATATATATATATATGTGTGTGTGTGTGTGTGTATCATAGTGTTATTATTGTCTCATATCACCTAGAAACGAAGACATCGTAGGCCTTGGAGGGTGATGAGTGTCGGATTTTGTACACCGCAAACTCCTCATATTCATACAACATTGCCGCCCCTGACAAACTATCTAAATAGTACACAATAACATCTCTGCCCTGCCCCTTGCGCAACACTATGCCGGATCCTTCCCCTTTGCCCTCAATTGATACGGTGGCGGAAGTCACCTATTAGCTCTGAAGAACAAAACAAGGCAAGGCCGGGTCCGTTGACGGCGTGTATAAAAAGGCATACAGCTTGTCAACATGAGGCGGCCCTCAGGGCGGTGTGCCGAGTAAGATCCTAGGATACAGCCCGACATCCTTCGTTGACGGTAATGTATGTACCGCGAGGGATCTTGTTCACCACCGTAGCTATGGCGGCAGGCCGACCACCGATCATCTGGTTGCAATACGTAATGCTGCTCATAAGCATCTCCTACGTGTGCAGCAAGACCAGAAGAGATGCCATGGCCCCAATCGCCCCCAGGAGATGCGGGTAGTATGAAACAAGAATCAAAAAGCCATACATTCATACAGTAATCGGCTTCCATGCAAACGCCTGGACATACGACGATGCATCTCAATATCGTGACAGCATGAGGTCATGAAAACATCAGCGGTAGCCACCGTTGGTAAGAGAGGGTGCTGCAATCATGCTCTCACGATTTGATCGTTTGTTTAGACTGCCAGTCCGCCCAAGAGAAAACTGTCGCTGTGGCCGGTCCTCGGCGGGCTTCTCCACGGCGTTCAGGCCCTCGCGATCAGGTGTGGATCGATCGAAGTAGCGACGAGCGGGTGTGGCCAGGGCCGAAACACTGGACGGCTGAGCCAGTCGAGTGTTGAGCGCCATGGAGCCGATTCGTCTTCGCGGCAGAGCAGATGAAGCTAGCGATTCGGATTCTCTAGATGCGCTAGGTGGCGCAGGTAATTGCGACGTGTACTCTCGGTTGGCCGAACGCACCCCCTGGACTTCAGTTACAGCGCGAGATGGCGTTCGAAGACGAGTATCGTCATCGTCGTTCTCTATAGTTGCGCGACGAGCCCGAGCGAGTAATGATCTTCGTTCGGGCTGTTCTTCTGGCTCCTCTGTACCTGCACGACGGGTTCGTAGCAACGATGGCTGTTTCCGTGTCTCCTCTGGCTCTTCTGTTCCAGCGCGACGTGTACGCGATATGAGTAGGGAGGTTCTGCGGCCGGCTGTCGTACTATCGGTAGGCGTAGCAGGCGTTGTAGAACTATATCTTGGACTTGGAAGCCCACCTGAAGTGAACATACTGTTTCGCTTCTCCTCGAAGCGGGACAGTGCTCTAGGACTGGTGTGTAAGGCAAGACTGCGATCAGCAGCTGCACTTGGTCGTCGCTGTGTGGCCACGCCCGAGAACTTTGTCACTGTAGGGCTAGCCACAGCAGATCCCTCAGCGGGAGGCGCGATAATCTGCTGTTGCTGAGTTTGAACCGCTCCTTCGCTGAGCGCCAAGCACAGCTCAGTAAGACTGCGGCAGATACTATCTGCCTTCCGTCGAAGCTGGCGGTCGGTCACCGTGGCATTGCCACCCCCAACGACACTGCTTGCGCCACTTGAGATGGGGCCAGGCTGCCCAGCGGTGCCCATCATTGAGGAAAGTGATAGAGCATCGTTAGCAGCCGTCTCCAAGGCACCGTAGACCTCAACGTCCAGAAATTGCTTCGACTTCGCCAAAGCCGAATATAACAATGGATGGCCTTCTTTCATGCCATTGGGAGTGTCTACAGGCTGTACAACGCTACTCGCGCCCCGCTTAGGAGATGCTGAAAGCGTTGTCGCGTTTGTGTGAGCCGTAGGCGGTCTCTCATCCGATGCTCGGGATATAGCAGCCCCTGACGTCGGAGGAAGCTTCCCCGTCAACTCGAGACGATGGATGCGTGACTTCAAGTCGTCCAACTCATCCCAGACAGTTGAGGGCGCAGCTGTTGAAGCGGTTGAATCAGTGCCCTCAACGCCATGGGCGGCTTCACTCTGATGTATATCCTGTTTGTGATTATCTGCTCTGGGTACCAACGGTGACGAGTTGTACGTGCGAGGGTGGCTGTAGTTAACGCTCGTTTGTTTCAGCGAGCCCAAACGCGACTGAACAGCTGAACCACCATCAACAGACGGTTGTCTCCTGCGGGTATATGCCGAACCACGATCTGCAGAAAGCTCCTGGAAGGCGAGGGACCGCGGGGTGAGTGGAGATCCGCGAAGAGGCGTAGTAGTGCCCCTCAAAGTTGTCTCGTCTGCGTCCTTCCCTCTCGATAGTCTTCTATAAGAAACAGGAGGAGCGCTTCTCTCCACTGACTGATCATCTGTCATGTGTCTGGAGCGAGATGTCTCCTGCTGGTCTGATAGGCGCCTAGTCACCTGCGGAGGAGAAATCGGCGTGTAGGAGGAAGACATCGCTAGAGACAATGGACGTCTTCCACTTCTTGTGACGCGAGACTGTGACAAAGTTAGCTACATCAAGCCTCCGATTTGTTCATCATTTCGCTTCTCGGTGAGATATGACTCTTGAATGACCCAAGAGATCTATCATGCATAGCTCCGGTAAACACTCTGGGTCGAAAGCGAACTGGAAATGGGGTGTGTGCGGAGTTACGTGTGATGACGCGAGCTGTATGAAACGGCTAAGAATTGGCAGTGGTCCACTTACGATGGCGCTATGGTTATCGCCTCCTCCATTTCCATCACCAGCGCGGCGTGGTGGTTCCTCGCGTGCAATTCTGAGGAAAACATCGCCACTGTCATCGCTATCGAGGCGACCTCCTGCTGAGTCGGGTGGTGTGATCTGTGAGGTATCATCACCGCGCCGACCTTCCAACGCCCTCAGGGTCCTGTCTCGATGATTTGAGTCGGTCCAGTCATCGCCGTAGTCGTAGGGCCGCGAGGAGCGGGCGGTCATGTCGAGAACAAGACTCCGACGTTCGCCGGAGGACCTGAATGACCGAATAGGTGGGATAGAGGCCGTGCCACCAGACGCGTTTGCGCTCACTGGCGGCTTGTATGATACCGGTGGTCGTCTCGCGCCCGACGCCCTCCTCTCATCTGATGCAGTTCGAAGAATCGTTTTGGGCAGTAAAAGTTCGCGTTGGCCTGGCGCACCCTCTGGTGTGTTCTCTCCAGCGGGTGAACCAATCTGGTAATTGTCCGTCGCGTAAGTTCGTTGGGAGGTCAGGCCCGAAGTCTGGCCGGAAACGCTTTCGATGCTGTTCGTCCTAGTCGAAGCGGGAGGGCGTCTCTGTTGTGGAGATGGTACGACGGTCTCTGTCGAGTCGGTGGGTGATTTGACACTATCGGCATTTAGCAGTGCACTGACGGCCTTGTTTCCTGTGAAGTAATCGGTGAATATAGACTCTTTCGTATCGGCAGATGCAGCACCGTCGACGGGAATTGACGGGGTCTGGAATGTCGAAGGCCGAGACCTGACGGGACTTGATGCTTCTGAGAATTGTCCTGGTGAGACAGAATTATTGTTGTTGCTGAACGAGCGGTGATGGGGGTGGTGATTGTGCGTTGGCAGCGGGGCGGATTCCTGGGTGCTGTTTGGCTGTGTTTCGGGGTGCTGATCGGGTTCAGGTGAGACAGGCGACGGGGGAATGTGGTTCTGGAGTAGCGAGGGCAGAGCGATTGAATCCTTCTTCAGATCGGCAAAGCGAAAGGCGGGCAATTTGGAGGAATTGTGACTTTGTCGGTGATAGTGTAAAATATTATGTTTGGATGGAGGAGAGGTCGAAAGGGAATCAGCGGAGGCACTGGAGTTATGGGCATGATGAGCCTTGGGAGGAGACGAGACTTTGTTAGGGTAGTGGTGGTGGTGGTTGTGGTGGGAGGGAGGAGCCGTAGGCGCAGAAGCAGAAGCGGGAGTGGCAGGAGCTGCTCCAGCTACAGCGCCACCAGCACCAGCACCAGCACCAGCACCAGCACCAACACCAGCACCTGCAACTACACCACCTGATTGAGCACCGGTGGCGTAACCATTTTCAAATGACGAAACATGACCTTGGACTACTTCAAAATCCGAGTCCATGTTCCAGTAGGTACGTCTTTCCTTATGCCTCAAGGTCTCAAGGTCTTACTGCCTCACTGCCTTTCTTTTTCCCCCCAATTCCTCCACACAAGCAAGCACACAGGCGATGTGCTTTTGTTACCTACCTAGTCTGGGAAGGGTTGGTGCGAATGGAAGAAGAGACAGAGAAAACCGTAGTGACTGTTGCATAAACCAGGAGATCCATGAATCGAGGGCCGGGGGAAGTAGGAGTGGGTTTAGATCGAGAATAAGGAACGATGAACGAGTGGCAGTTTCAGGATGCTTTCTTGCACCTGTCTGAGTTGGAGGACAATTCAATTGTCACAAACGATCCGAGAGAGAAGGAAAGGGTTATTACTGTTGTTGCGTCTGCCGGGCAGGCTTGTCAGTCACAACGAGGAAAAGTGCTGGGTCGAATTGGCAATTGGATGGAATACATACTTACCTACTTCGTAGGAGAAGCGAAGCGAAGCGATAGGGGGATAATAGTGGACGAGATGAGCTATCGTCCGTTGTACGGAGTATGCCCCGGTGTATGCCAGGGTTCATGAATGGAAGGATTCTTTCCCGTCGCTCCAGTCGAGACTACAAGTCGTAGATAATAGATAACAACAACATTATTTTAAAGTGAAACTTAAAAAACTGACTCGTCGACCCCCATCAGACGCCCTCATGTCGAGTCTATGGATTTGTTTTCTATTCCCCTCCCCTTTGCCCCCTTTCCGAAGGCTGGCGCACGGAGTAGTGTAGGTTTAGATCACACATTTTAAGCCGGAGGCCACATGGATGCATGGGTGATCTGATGTAGCTGGGGTCCGTGGGTCACTAGTAGAAGATACCTGGCGAGCACTTCCCCAGCCATGGTGAAATGCCGTCCGTAGACGGCAAATAGGGGGAACGGCTGGGATTCAGAGAAGTACGCGCCGTGTACCCTCGGCTAGCGCCCCGCAGCGCCGTTCTTCTTTCACGTCTGGCTATGAGGTAGGTATGTGATGAGGTGCGTCTGCAGTACTACGCCAGGTTCAAAGGAACGAACCAATCTTTTCTTTCGATATATAACTTCTAAGCCGACAGCGACGGCGCAGTCGTCCACTCATAAAAAACTTAACATCGAGGATATTCTAGGTTACCGCAACGGACGGGACGTCTTTGATACTATAGCCAGGATTTTTCCAGATATAATCAATCAGTCAGTTTTGACCGTCGGTCGGCCTGACAACAACTTGAACATTCAAGATTCTAGGGGAAAAGGAGGCCGGGATTTTGACCAGGGCCACGCTGCCAGGGGTCTCTGTCGTCGAAAGGCTTGGCTGCTTGAGGAGCCTCTGTTCAAGCCCGACCAAAAATAATGAGGATTATCTAGAACGAGACAGCTGCAGATGCCTCAGCTCCTTTTAATAAAATGGCCAGGGGAGTCATCACTTTTTCGGGACGCCGATTTCTCCTTTCTCACACACACACATACTAACACACACACACACATGATAGAGAAGCATCAAGTCCAGTCATTATTTACCTCATGTACACTGCATGTATGTAATCAGCACGGATCTTTTCCTTGCATTATCGTGTTACTTGACTGCGCACGAAAGCGCATGGCACCTACAGCTTGCGCAAGTTTTCCTAACCAATGTCGTGTCCGTTCTTTTCTTCTTGCCCACGCTGCACGCTGCTGCAAGAGCGTCAGGGGTATGCAGTAGCTCGGCCAGTCTCCCTATCTAGCGGGACACTGGGGATCATGTCTAGGTTACTGCTTGCTATGTTCCAAGGTTCTTCTGGTTATTTTTCTTCCTGTTCATCAACTCTCCCTTCCCGCAAACTGAAAAATTACTCCTGCACAGTATGCAGATCAGGATAAGACGAGATAGATGTATTAGTATCTTGTTGGCTTGACCAACTTAACCATCCACAACCCGTACCGCGCTCGGGCAGTCGGGAGAACCCCCAAACATCCATCCATCTCTCGGGCGCCATGGATCTGTGTGCAATTTTGGACAACTTCAATTATTTATTATTATTATTACTACGGATGCGACAACCCGCGCAAAGTCGCGGTTATTTCACCAGGAGAGATTGATCAACGACCCTTTCGGTGGGGATTTCAAGGGTTCTTGTTCCCAAAAGCGCAACTGCGTACGCCGCAATGGGAAATTCCCGGGTCGCGTCTGACCGTCCAGCGTCCGTCACTAGACCCTGGCGACGATCAAACACAGGAGCATGACCATCATCATCATCGACAGGGCACAATCCGTTTAATATCAGAACCTTGACAGTAAACATCCCGAGTTGGCACGGTCGATATTCAGAACGCCCAAGCAGTACACACAGATCAATCCGTGCAAAGAGATATCTACGAAGTAGGTGGGCCGTCTTCACAGCTACTTGGTTTGTGATTCGAATTTCACTATGACAAAGTGCTTCGTCCATTCTCGAGCTTTTTGGGCAATATCGATACCTTACCGTACGATCACCAAGGTATCTGACCATACCGTAAGACTCCCTTCTCTTGACCTGCATCGTTCCGTGACTACACTTGATGTTTCAAGACATCGAAATTCGAGAATCCGGGCTGCGTATGTAATGATCCGGAATCATTGACTCGTCCGGACATATGGGGTATCCTGCGAACAAGTCGGCGTCGTAACTCCTGTCTCTGTTGGCGCTTCCCGTCCCGCTTGCATGCGACTTCATGCCCGAGTGCAGGCGACGACATTTTGCCCATTAGGCTTGTGCTCTCGTCATCGGGCTGTCCTTGAGGCGCCTCCCATCTCTCAAATATCTGTTGATGCTGCCGGTTCAGATGGGAAACTCCCTCGTCACTTCACTCCGCTTTTGACCGCCGTTCATTTCCATATCAATTACCTTCAGGTGCCCTTCGGCCACGACTGCACATTAATTTGTTGGTCCAGTTCAACACGTGAAGATGCAGTTCATGATCATGCGGACCGTGCCAGCCGCCCTAGTTGTTAGAAGCCGAACCCTGTGAGTTGCATATATGGTTTAAACCACCTTACCAGACCAGAGCCTTTCCTTGATCGTTATGTATGAATCAGAAACGACTTGTGCTCCCGTCTGGCTACCAGATAGCTAGATAGGTAGTGACTATAAATGTGTACCCGCCGTAGCAGCCCGAGGGAAGCTTAAGGGGACGTCGCACCCAACTCCAAAGGCATTGCAGATGTGATGGAGCCATTGATATTGCTCGAATGGCTTGGACTTAGGCCTGAAGGTTGCGTAAAAGATGGAGAATGAGTGTTCAATAGCAAGGAGAATAAGAGTGAGCCATAGCTGGTTCTGCTCTCGAAATATGCTGCTGATGTCGTTGTGAATCTGTGAGGCTGAATTCAAAGGACCTTTCATCAGAAGGAGACTTACAGTCTACCTCCGTTGCGCTATTTCACGGCAATCTAGAATCCTCACCACAGAAATTGAACGCGTTCGGTGCGAAGTGCGCGCACATCGGGGACAAACACAAGATGAACAATCCAGGCAGGCCGTTCCGTCAGTGCATTCTTGAATAGGAAGATTCATGACTGGAACCACCGCAGGTCTCACGTGGCATATGGAAAATAGGGTCGATGCAAGTCCGAGGAACGGCTTAAGCATCTTCATAAGCCATGATACCGTCTGCACTGGGACTGATGAGTGATGATGCGAAAGATGCAATCCCCTCCCCCCTTGTTCAACGACACACGCAATAGAAAGCTCTAACCGTAGTATGTCTGTCCCCAAATCATGGACTGACCTGAAAACGCATGTTGTGTCTCCAAAGCCTGGCGAAGGACTGCATGAAGTACCCCGATAATCCGCTTCGGGATTTGGTAGCCGTTGGCCACTATGCCTCCAGGTTGCTGGTTTGACTTCTCGTGTTATCCGCAAACGTGAGTCATGCATGTAGTCATCCCGAATGACCTGAACCTCTTGGGCTGCTCATGTGATCACCCACGAGGACGAACCGCGCTGACCAAGGGCTCAATCCAGCCCTCTGGTCTCATCAATGGATCCTTGTCTCCTGTCTGGCCGGCCATCTCGGGGTGAGATATAATCAACGGCCTGAATCATACTCCGAGAAGAACGACGACCTGTTCACAACGAGGGGCGCCTGACTAGGGAGCATCGAAGGCCAAAAGCCTAACGAGCTTCGGAGACTTCTTCGAATGTCCGGAGGATGCAAAAGCCATACTATGGATGATAAGGCGCCGGCGTAGTCAACTAGGCGTGCCACCGGATCATCCTCCCCGCGTCGATGGTTGCGCCGCGTTGGGGCACAATGAAAGTCAAGGCTGGCTGGAGGATTGTTAGTCCGTTGGATTGTATGATGGAGTCGACGGGTCCGGCTACATACCTACATAAGTATTTGGCGAGGATATCTCCATCCTCCTTCGAGACAGATATCCGTGCACTGTGCAACATGTGATCTAACATGTGGCTGTAACTTGTAAGCCGTTGCAAGCGCGGACTGCCGATGAGTGACTCTGGCGCCGGAATAAAGCCCTTAGTAAGTTACAGAAATGCAAGCTAAACTACGGAGTACTAGCTGCCATATCTCAGCACAAGGTTAGTGATATGTAATTAACCGTATAAGCTGTAAATAGTAGCAATAAATAAGCGCCAGGGACACTTCGAGGGGCTCGCAGGCTCGCGGCTCTTTTCCGCACGCGCGGGTCTTCCCCAAAGATTCTGGTTCTTCGGAAATCGTATGTAATAAATAGCAAATCATCCCAGTCGCTGGGTGGATGATTCGCATTCAGATTCTTTGTATGCCACGTAGCTGTTGTACGTAGACTATTTACCCGCGGGTCAGGCCGTTGTGAGAGGAGTTTCCGGTTCGACGTTACCACATACTTACTCCCAGGGACAAACCCTCTTTCGATATTGCCAAATATACCGCACCAATCCACAATGACGATACTCAGCTTCGAATGTGTATACGTAGATTCATACTGCAGCTAGGATGTCTGCTACGGGTCAGGCTCGAGCATTGGTTGGGTCGACTGCAGAACAGGGACAAGTAATGAGGCTCCGATTAGACGACAAGGCTCTCGCGGTTCTGCTCGAGTTCCCCAGTACTGTGAGTACGACACGACTTCGACGCTGGTCTTGCAATCCTTGAGTTGGCATGCATATTAACGTTCAATAGTGGAGTTTGCACTCCTGAAGGCCGCAAAAGGATTTGAACTTGCTTACGCCCGAGCTGTCGTGTTATTTGAGTATTCCACTGACGACAGGATGCTGTGATATCATTGAAGCGGTGTGAGCGACAAATGATGCCTCGAACCCGTCTCTAACCTCTATGCAGACATGTGTATATGTGCATGGGCGGCACCTGTGGAAGGACCTCGACATCACTTCGGCCTCTGTTGCGTAGCTAGCTCCGTGATTTCCGACGGTGACGCCGTCTTGCCTTTCGTATATTGTGGTATGCATGCCACCCTCATCGACCAAAAGGGCGCTGAGATTCTGCAAATGATGTCTCAGAGCAGTTGGTCTTCTCGAGTCAGAAGACCGCCATAGCACGCACAAATAAGACCGCTTTCGTACCGGGCATGCGCTACGAATGCAAGTACAACACAAGTACAACACACAATGGGGGCCAGAACTTGACGATTGCTCGTTTCGGCTGATACCTCCCACAGTGATCTATGTATTGCCATTTTATTATTATTCGAAGCCGAAGACGTGCTTTCTGTGAGAAGTTGGTACCATTTGAGGCGGTGATTAATAAAATGTCTCTTTAGACAGCCCTGTGCGGTGCCCAGGCTAAACAGACACAGATGAACAGGAATTGGATTGCGAAGGAAGAAGATCCCAAATGCCTAATCTCAAAAATCCCAGATGGCTGACGATCCGCCGAAGGATACAAGATGAGCATCTGCTCTCGAGGGACGGGATTCTGGAACATTTTCATATTTTGGGCATGCAGGAAATGTAAAATGGCCTGGCTGCCTGGGAAGAAAAGAGTCACAAGGCGGTGGTGGTGGTGGTGGAGGGGCGGGTGTCTTCTGGCTTTTGCCTTGGCGGAGGAACCAGTCGATTGGCGAGATTTTGATTATCAGCTGCAAGACCAAATTTGGATCACAGGCAGTTGATTGGACCGACTTTGGCGCCCACTTACTTGCATGCATCACGCTGCCTATTAATAGATTCTTCCATCTTCCCCAGCCCCTGCCCCTGCCCCTGTCGCTGCAGGCTGCTTCGCTGGTCTCGTTTCGCAAACACCGATCCCTGCTCATACGCGGTCCATCCACCATTCAGCGCACTTGTTAGCTGGGCAACTGACCATCCAGAGCGCTGCCCTCTCTGACCCAGTTACCTGCAGCACGCACAGTCCACACATAGATGTGCACCTTGGTACATCCAGACATCGCACTCCGTGCCTCACTCAACGTTGGAACATTGAACGTCGAACAACTGGGTGTAGGTGTTCCGCAGCTGAGGCCGGCAAGAAGGAACAACAGGAAGAGAGTATCAAATCTACACGAGGCAGGTTGAAATGCCAAATCTAAACAAAACCAAGATGAACTTGAACGAATATGGATACTATCTAGGTATGTACATATGTACCTACCTAGCCTAGAGGTATACATGGAAGTGTATTAATAGGGCACTTGGGAAGGTTCCAAACCCACTTTGCAGGCAATGGCCGATAGGGTGGGCAGGCCACTGTAGGTTAGCGCTTCTAGCCGTGGCAATGGAGTAGCCGAGAGGTATCGGCACTCCCATTGTGGACGTTGGCTGTACCGGAGCAGTACATACGGGATATGGACATGTAGAGACTTGTAGCGCCGCCCAATCAGTCTCGTTGGCCCGTCTCTGTGCCTCCGTGCCCCTGCCTCCCCTGTCTGCGCATACGCCCCCTTCGGAATTAGCCACTCATCTTTCGCCATTCTCTGCCCGCAACCATCGGCTGCGCCCACCCCAATTCTCCTTTGCGCCCTGTCCAGGCTGGCCCCTGCCCCTTGGTTCTCCCCCGTTTCGAATATCTAGGTATGTGCTCGGGCGAGTTGTGTGAGAAAGAGGACTTTCACTCTAGCCTCCGTCTCTCTGGTCTCCAGGGCTTGTCTTGTCTCTCTCTCTAGGTAGACTCTAGCCACTCTTGTCATTTGTCAGTCCAGCCCGCTCAAACGTTTCTTCCCTTTCCCTCACCTCGACACTCTCGCCTACCACTACACAACAGCAATCACCACAACTCCAACACCACAAGCTGCTGCAACCACAGACCACAGACCGCAGACCACAGACCACAGACCACAGTTGAGGCCGCACCACCACTACCAGCCGCCCGACCGCCGCAGGGCCTTCTTCTTCTTCTTCCTGCCCCAAGCACCTACCAATCCGCTCTCACACATCCCAGGGTCTCTAGCTGCTATTATTATCATGGTACTCTAAGTTGTTGTCGAGAGCGCTGACCTCCCAATGGCTGTCGTCCTCTGATCACCCTGTTTTGGATTCCCATCGCGCTTCTTCTGCTAGTCTTTCTAAATTTACCGACTTACATTCCATCCTCCCACATTCTTTGACTTGTCAATCTCCTCTAATTATCCCTCTAATTGTCCCGTCTTGAAACGTCAACTGCACTCGTCCGAGGCAACGCGACTGCCCGGCTCCTCTTTTAGCGAGAGGATCTATTTGGTTATACTTGTCATTGGTTTATAGAGGCGGTAGGATTCCGTTGCTTTGGACTGCCAGCTCAGCCCCTGTAACACGGAGGAGAGGACGAAGAGAGGAGAAGGAATAGGATTCAGCAGCGCTGTCCAGCACAAGACCACAAACAACAACCCTGGGACTTTAACCAACCACCCGCGATCACCACATTCATTCCAACGTCTTCCTTGCCCTCAAATTTAATCATCGCTGTAGGCGACCAAGTATTGCGATTGCGACTCGAAAAGACCGAAACGAAGTTAGAAATACCCAGCCGCTAAGAGTCACGCTCGAGGTATAATAAAGTGGCGTGTTGAAGAGTGGGAGTTAAAAGAACGCTTTGTAAAGGCCATTGACCATGCCTTCCGCCGCAGCCCGACGAATGTTTGAGGATCAACTACCCTCATTCATGTCCATATTCGACCCAGAAGCCGAAAACATCGACGACAGAGGGCTGGTGACCGTGGTAGACTCCAAGTTCATGCAAATGGAGCCCTCGTGCACAACCGGGCAACTGCCCAACGGGCCACCACAGCAACAGCACCTACAACCTCTACCGACTGACCCTACACATCGACACCATGACAGCACCTCGACACAGAACTCGGAGTCTGCTGATTCTTCACCCACGACGACCCTAACCACCGACACTTCTTCTTTGTCAGATCCCTCGCCCTCGTCGTCTCCAGATTCCCCCGTCAACTTAATACCACTTAACTCGTTCCCCGCCACCACTTTTGGTGCGCTACCTACCACCATGAACAACCTGACCGTCAACGATTCCAACAGTCTCGAGAGGCCCATGACCTCACCTTCGCCCAGAAGAGCCCGGAACATGAAAGGCCTTTCGATACAACCGCCGTTTGTCAGCACGCTTTCTTCCAATCTGGTCTCCGAACCATCTTCGCCTTCTTTCATCAAGCCCAAGATTCCCGCAATGAAGAGAAAACCAAGCCAACTCAGCTTAAAGACGGATTCTACTGGGCTTAATATTCGGCCGACTGCGATCGAGGTGCCTAGTTCACCTAGTCTTCCTCCGATTTTGCAGCGGCGGTCATTGAAACACTCGACTTCCTCCCCACACGTATTATCCGGATTGAATGGGCTGAAGTCTGCAACCTTTGGTCCATCTGGTGGTATGGGATTTCCTACCGTCTTCGAACGCGGCACTTCGGGACTATCGGAGATTCTGCGGCCATCAACGAAGCAAGGAAACCCTGTCCCTGAACACGACGCGACGATTCCCGAGGAAGATTCTCCTATCAAGACTCAACTGGCAAACCGAGCTGCTATGGACTTCGAGCCATTCCACGACGAATCGGAAAACAACGAGGACCAAAAGTCGCCAGGATATCCAGAGGGCCCGATTGCGATTTACGATGATAATATTTACCTTTACCTAGAACCCACTGCGGACGAGGCTTCGAAGTTCGACGTCGTAATCAATGTAGCTCGTGAGGTTCTCAACCCCTTCGAGGCTTCTACCAAGGGCAAAGACCAAGATAAATTCAGGCAAAACCCTGAAATAATGATCGAGTCTCCGGTACCAGATACCGCTATGACGAATGACAGTTTTGCCACTGCATTCGAATTTCCACCGTCATACGATGACAATATCCAGACCCCAACCGCACACAAAGCAAGTCCCTGGGACGAGCCTGAATACATCCACATGCCCTGGGACCACAACACCGATATCTCCACTGACCTCATGATGCTGTGCGAGACGATTGAGAAGCGCACCAAGGAAGGCAAGAAGGTTTTGGTCCATTGCCAGCAGGGCGCAAGTCGTTCGGCAAGTTTGATCATTGCCTACGGATTATACCAAAACCCGGGACTGAGCGTCAATGATGCTTATTACGCCGCCCAGTCGAAGAGTCGATGGATCAGTCCAAACATGCGACTGATGTATTGCCTGCAAGATTTCCAGAAAGAAGTTGCCAAGAGAAAGCTTCCGCCTCGATCTGCTGCTGGGCCCAGGAGTGGGAGAAGTCCTACGAAGCACCGTCTGACTTTGTCTGCGGATGCTATAGACATCAAACCTCAGGAACCATTGACTGCGCCACTACCAGGTGACGAGCAAATGAGCGCCAAGCGACATAGTCCCGATCGAAGTCCGACACATTCACGAGGCAAATCCACGCCCAATCTAGAGGCTATATCTCCCGGCCCTTCGTCTGCGCCATCTGCCTTTTCGTGGTCTGAAAAGGAGGATGAAAAGGACACCGGCAAATTTGGGCGCTTCCACTTGGGAGACTCCCTAGAGCCACCAAAGATGTTCGAGCCACCTCGTCATGCAGGACGGAGCCAGGAGGCAATGCTGCCTCCACCCTCGCCATCATTCTTTAACCCGCCTCCCACGCCCGGATTCGGTCCCAATGGCTTTGGAAGCGCCCCGCAAGGTTTCGGGTTCACCGGTATGGGCTTTGGAGACCCGGAGCCGTTGACATTCGGCAAGCCGCCTTGTAGGCTACCAGTTCATCGAGAAGTAGCAGTGGCACCAGCTTTGCCAGATGATGATGTCTTGATGTCCCCGAGGGAGGAGATCATGATGAATAATCCATTGAAAGATTCGTTCTCGGAAATAGCCGGAATGAAATTTGTGGAATCTCCCCCTACACCAACCGAGGGTTTATTCTCACCTCGTCAGACCATGTTTCCGAGAGATCCGTTTTTCCCGTTCGGACGGCCTACACAAGTTGCGGACCCCAGAAGTCCTCCGACTAAAGGAGAGACGCCAATCACTCGGTCCATCGACGATGTACTATGATTGGTTGCTTGTGAGGGTTGGAGATGGACTCCACTTACCATTTACTTGCCATTCTCACACATACGTATATCAACCGCAAGACGTTTGCATATATGCATCAGCCTTACATCCACTTTCTTGCAAGGCTTGGACACAGTTCAGTCTGGATCATGACATAATGATCATGGGAGCATCAGACTTGAAACCTCACCGACATAATGCGACCTCCAGAACGATCTGGGGGCGCCCAACATCTTCCATTTGTTCACGAACTACAACCCATCGTTTCGATCTTCTTATGCGTCAATTTTCGTTTTGGCTCTTCTTACTTTTGACTGCAGGCATAGCGCAGCACTGGAACGGCGAACCGGATACCCGGGCTGCTTGGCGCGATCTCGAAAAGGGGCATAGGACTGGCGGCTTCACTTTTCGTTCTGTGACTGCGGTATCCGAATCAATTCCAATGTATAATTCTGAGAGATGACATGAGTAAGAGGGTATGAGAAAAAGAAGAGGAGTGCGGCAGAAATCCGATCAATTGGTGACGGATCGGAAGCGGCACATGGCAACTGGATATCAAGCGCCTTACCACGATAGCAGATACGATTTTCGTCATCCCTATCCGCAAAACAAACTGGACACGGCCAGGTATATTCCGAAGAAGCATACGTCTGTGATGGTACATTGGTCATCCTTGAGTTGGCAGCATACGATGCCATATGACGAATGAGTCCAAAGTCAACAAGTCGACACCTGCTCTTGTACGCCAACCGGCTTGAACCTGACGTTCCCATTGCGGTCGGCCACCATCAGTCACGGCGTTTTCGTGGTGTTCAGGGGCCACTCATCTAGGAGAAAGGGGGGATGACATGCAAGGACACTCTGTTGCCCTCTTTTGACGTGCTATAGGATACGGGACTTGAGCCGCTTTAAGGCTTCGACCCTACAGCCAGCCGTCTACTACACACTACTTTGTACATATATAATTCATGACCAACAAAGGGGGGGAACGAGGGATACAGAGGGCGAAGTGAAAGGGATATGGAAAGGTGGTGGAAAGGAGGAGGGAAAAAACCAAATCACAAAAGCCCCTATAAGCGAGAAAATCTCAGATCGCTTCTATAGTGTTGCTAAATACATAAATAATCGTTGATAAAAAAAAAAAGAAATCTTGGTGTTCTATGTGATGTGATGTGATGTGATGTGATATGATAGATGGTAATTACTGTAAGTTACCATTTGATTCAATAGACCGACCTTACTTGGTTGGAATTTTGTATCCTATCCATGTATACAGTAAGTGGACAAAAGTCTCCGCAATCCCCCCCTTTTCCCACCAAAACTCAATGTATTTACAACGCAATAAAAAGAGAAGAAAAGATGATAAAAATAATCTAAGAAGAGAATTCTATAAAAGAATACGACAGATTTTAATATCGTCTTTCGTTTTATTTTTCTTATTTTTATTTCTGCTTTTATGAACCTTGAAAGGTAGAAGAAAGTGTTTCTCTGCAAAGTTTCTTAGGCAAAACAAAAATCTATCTTCCTCTAACGTTTATTCTAAAATACACCATTTGCATTAAAAACTAAATAGATAGAAAGAGAGCTTTTATTCTATTCTTCAATTGATTTAAAACCCTATATTTCTTCGATTTTTTGTTTATTTTATATTGTGTTATGAATATATAGTGTTTTGGTGGGAAAAGGGGGGGATTGCGCAGACTTTTGTCCACTTATTGTATAAGCAGCACTGCAAACCTTTAGGTACTTTACTTTTACTTCTATGCGTCTTTGTTATATATATTATTCTATTCATTCTCTTTAAACCCCCCCCCTCCCTTTTTATTTCTTGGGGGTGGGGGGGTGGTCATTCCATTTCGTCTAGGGGGAAATTTTCAGTTATCCTTTTTTTCTAAAAAAAAATTTCCTTCCTATTTTCTTTTTCTCTTGAGGAGTTAGTTGTACATATGTGTGTTAGTCATGGATGGTTCACGTATATATACATATATATTTATACGCGCGTCGAAAAAAACTTCTGCCCTGTGTCTCTCTTTCTTTCCACTGAGAAAAAAAAAAGGTAAGAAAAGGGGATTTGAAAAAAAAGGGGGAGGTTATATGTAGTATGGAGAGAGGGAGGCAGGCAGGCAGGCTAATAATCATAGAATTAGCGACGTCATTTTTTTATTTTTTTTCGAATCTCCCATATATACCTCCTCCCCTCCATCTATTCTAATTCTTATCTTGGGAGATTTTAAATACACTGATACTACCACTACTATGACTAATCGTATTATCGCGTCTTGACATTATCCCATCCCTCTATTTTTCTTTCCTCCTCTTGGCCTCCTCCTTGGCCAGCTTCTCCTGCCGGGCGATTGCGGCCTCGACGCCGATGCCGCCGAAGACCAGGCCGACGCCCAGGACCTGCATCTGGCTCAGGCGGTGGCCGAAGGCGACCACAGACAGGATCATGGTGAACATCTTGCGCGTCACGGTGACGGTGACAAGCAGGACCGAGGAGAAGGTTGAGAGAGTGTAGACTATGGAAATTTTGGTTGTATAATGTTAGATGGCTGTGTTGGAGAGGGAGAGGGAGGGGGAAAGAAAAAGGGGGTGGCGAAAAGGGGGGGGAGGGGTGGTGGGGAAGGGGCGCGCAGCAAGAGAAACTCACAAATGAAAACCTGCCCGACCGCGCCGCAGGCCGCGAAGCCGAGGACGTCGGCCCAGACGGCCGGGTACCGGGCCATAAAGTCGAGGGCCTCTTCGAGCTCGCCAGCGCTGCCGGCGATGTCCATGCCGAGCCACTCGCCGAGGCCCGTGTGGACGAGCCATGGGCTCAGGACGAGGTAGGCGGCGGTGACGGCGGTGCTCATGAGGTTGTTGGCGCACATCATCTGGGGGCCCGAGTAGGGGCGGAAGGCGCCGAAGATGTAGTCCTGGGTGCTGTTGGTGATGCCGTCGAACAGCAGGTTGATGCCGAGGAGCAGGAGACCCCAGGCGCTATTGTTGTTGCTACCCCTATTTCCTCCTCCTCCTCCTCCTCCGTGGGATTTGCCCCCTCCCTTCTTCCCCGAGTGCAGGGTGAAGACGGCGACGCCGGCGGTGACGGCGGCCACGACCAGGTACTTGTGCAGCGGGTAGCGGCGGCGGAAGACGGTGATGTGCAGGAACATAACGGGCAGCAGCTTGCAGCTCTTGGCGAGCAGGAAGGTGATGTAGTCGATGTGGGCGAGGGCGGCGTAGCCGAAGGGCGAGGCCAGCGACGTCGTCAGGGCCACGAGCAGGAGCGGGCCCAGGATCCGCCGCGACGGGATCACGGGCGGCACGGGCGCGCCTCGCGGCGTGCTGAAGTACAGGTACAGCGCCCCCGTCGCCGCCGCGAACAGCGACTGGATCGTGTTCAGGAAGACCGGGTACTTGAAGACCTCGGGCGCCGCTGGCGGGCCGTGGGGTGTCGTCGTGAGCTTCTCTTGGAGGTAGGCCCAGGTCAGGCTGTTCGTTTGTCACCAAGTCAGCCTCAGGTCGACCGTGCAGCCTTCTCAAGCCTCCTCAACATTCGTCGTCTTCGTCTTCTTCTTCTTCTTCCTCCTCCTATTCGTATCGGCCATGTGGTTGATCACTTACAAGGAGCCGTATATACCGGCGACTGCGATGAGCAGCTGCATGACTCCGGCATCGTGCTGTTGCGCCGCGGGCTGACTCGCGGCTCCATTCGCACGTTGTGACATCGTCTCGTTCGCCTTGGTAGAGAGCGTGGTCGACGACGATTCGCGCGTGACGTACTCGGAGGAGGGCTGGCGCTCGACCGGTTTAGCCGACTTGGTCCGCGCCATGGTGATGATGGATGCTCCGTCGCAGTAAACAAGCAAAGCAGTATTAGTAAAATAAAGTCCCAAAGTGCCTATGGAGGACTGGAAATGAATGAATGGATGTCGATTCGAGCAGAGCACGAAATCGACGCAGTTATCACGGCTACATGAAACAGAAAGGTAGATATGATGAAGTGGCCGAATGAGTGAGCGGGCGCGAAGCGAAATAGGACCCTGAAATAGGTATGCCAATGTTGCTATTTACGCAAATGACAGATTGGCTCTTTTTCCAACCGGCAGAATTCATCCCGCTGATGCAACCTTACCTCGATTTGGATCAGGTACAAATCTTCATGGATTAATAAGGAAGGCGGTGAGATCCGCATCAGAAGCTTCACTCTTTGACCCCACTGTGTCCCTGCTCTATCCCCTTTCCGGAATCGCCCGAGGTACGAAGTACCTAGTCTACCTACTTGGGTACGTACTGAGGTCTCGGACCTCCAAGCTCCAAGCTCTGGAGGGAAGGGGAGGAGAAGCAAGAGGAGGGCAGAAGAGGGGGAACACCGACATAAGTTACCGCATGGCAGAGCTAATTAGTCTGTCATAACTCGTTATTGTATGCATCATAGGTATCACCAGCACGCATCAAAAACCCGAAGCTTGAGATCAGTGCCTGCATGAATGAATACATGTAATCAGTCATTAACAGCCACAGCACCACTTCGTCGGGGAAGCCTCCAAGGGCGAGTTGCATGACTGCTAAAAAGATCTGTGTCTACTCCTACATTTGTATCACCTAGGCATATCTGGGACACTAGGTAGTTATCCATGGGTCAACCCACCAAAGGATCCCTAAGGGTTGCGAAGTCATCATGGCAGAACTGGCAAGTTCGTATTAGAAGAGTACCATATGATATCCCGGTACACGGTACAGCATCTGTGTTTAATTCTGTGACAAGAATGTTCTGAGCTGCGCTCTGCATTGATTGTCCTAAGCACTATGACCTGTGTTGAATCATCGAGCACTGGGTAGCCTCCCTCTGAGAAAGAAGGACACTGATTCCAGCCTTCGACGAGCCCGTGTCCTCGAGGGTGTAAGAAATGTAGGAGGTGTTTGGTTCCGTGAGATAGAGATAGAGAGAAATAAGGGTGCAGTGGCACGCGATAACATTAGGGACGTCTTGTAGACTCCGAAGTCAACGGAGACGGGAAGACTTGGGTGGGGAAATCGAACGCATGGGGACGGATGCGTCGAGTGGATTTGGTGTTCCTAAAGGCCTTGTGTGCAGTCCTCGCTCGCCTATCGCCCATGGAAGACGAAGACGGTTGAGGACTGACATGCGTCGTGCGGTTCCAATGATTGTGTCGACCTTATGAATGATGGTTTGGCGTCGTGTAGCTGAACCTAGAACATGCTGTGGACCCACGTGTCCATAGAATCATGATTCTGCTTGGGGGGAAGAGGAGAATATTAGAAAAAAGGGAGAGTAAGACGATGCGAGGCTTGCGCCGCCGAGAATAGTCGTAATCATGTCGTTCATAGATAAACGCCCCAGCCAGGGAGTTGAGCCTCGCGGCAAGTCGATCTGAAAACCCTCCCCGTAATGCAGGGCATCGCTCCGAATCAGACCACAACATTAAAACTGAACCCCAGAACAAACGGTATGAACTCCTGGTTCACCTGCGATAGTTATGAGAATCGAGGAATGGGAAAGACCAGAGCTCTTAAATCACTCGGGTGACGCTGCCTGGCTACGTCGCATCTTCTCCGCCTCCAGATTTTCGTAGAGCAAGAAGAGGGCGGATTCGTTGGCCTTGGCAGTGCCCATAATGGTGAACATTCGCTCGCCCGTTTCATCATGGGGCGCCTGCAGATCATCCGGCCCGTCAGTAAGCTGTGCCACAGGCTTAGCTTCCATGCGGACTCGAGAGCAACTCACCTTGGCAATGGAGATTCTCGCTCCAGAAGTCTTGCGAATGTCGCTAATCTTGCTCCCGGCCCGACCGATGATACAACCAACCATGTCTGCAGGGATGCTGATGTTCTGCGTCTGGATCTCCTCGCCGTTCTCGTCATGGGTCGGGGGGCCTCGAGAAGCGGCATCCGAATCGGAACGGCGATTAAAGGGACGCCCAGTACCGTTGCTGAAATCAGCACCATTGCCAGTTCTCATGACCCGAGGCCCGCCATAGTCAGCTCTGCTGGATTGGCCATAGCCGCCTACCCCGCCAACGCCGCCTCCAGGAGGCAGAGACCCCGCACCGCCAGGTTGGGTGCGGACGACGGGATTGTACAGAACAGTACCCGTGCCTCGCTGCCAATCGTCCACCAGACACTTACAGATCTCCCAGATGGCGCGCTGGATGCCTTCCGGTGTTCCCTGCACCTCTACGATCCGCTCGGTCGACTGCGGCAGCATTTCCTTCTGTGCGACCATACGCACACCGGAGCTGTCTTGGATATGCTTTATCTTAAGACCTTGCCTGCCAATGATGGTGCCCATCTGATTGTGAGAAATCAGTAGCTTGATTGCTAGGATATAGGAGGCCGCATTAGCAAATGGAAGATTAGGGGCCTCAAGGGGAAAAGGTGAAGACGGGTATGGGTTAAGGAAATGCGTGAGGGGAGGCATACGGTGGGTGCCATTGGACTGAATGACGCCTCCCATTCCCATAGCGGGAGCTCCTTCGAGCAACGCACGAGCTACGATGGCATAGGCGCGCGAAATAGCGTCGCATCCACCAGTAATGGTCAAGACGCGATCGTGTACACCCTGAACGACCTTGCTAACACCAGCCTTGACTCCGGTCTCGTCTCGCAAATCAGCGACATTTTTCCCGCCCTTGCCGATGATGACACCAGCTTCCTTGGAGGATACAATGGCGCGCAGAGTCAATTGTGCGGCGGCATACTCCTCGTCCGTCTTGGGAGCGGGCTCGCCATCAGGTCCGAGTCGGGGTTCGCCATCGTCGAGTTTCAATTGATCCATGGATGGCAGATAGTCGCTGCCATTTGGAGGAATATTGTCCTGGGTGACAGACATTTTGGGTGGGAGAAGCGGGGTTCACGATAGGATAATTTTTTTTTGGTTAAAACGGCGACAAAACGGTGTCGGGGAGCTGGATGCTACGTCCTGGGCTAGGAGTTGGTTTGCCCGTGTGGTTGTGGACGGACGGTGTATCTGCGTGTGCGGTGGGAGGAATTGCTTCAGATTGGGCTTTGGAAGATGATATGTGCTGCATTCAGTGACGACAGTGGATATCGTCAAGGTTGAGAGAGTCAGAGAGCTCTCTCTGTAAGTACGAAGTAGGAAAGTATTGAGGTGCTGGACTACTACTGGATCAGCGGGTGCCAAGTTAGCTCTGATAAGCTGCTAATAAATAAAATAAGTATTGGAGGTGGTGAGGGGTGGGCGGTGTTGGTGGGGAAATTTTATGAATGCCGGGAGGCCGTTCATGGATGGCTGTGCGAGATATGTATATATGTATGTTTGTGATGCGAGGAGGAATTGTTTTGTGCTTCTTTGTCTTTTTTTTCTCTCTTTTCTTCTTTGTATTCTTGTTCTTGGCCTACTATGATGTTTTATAGGCAGAGGCAGAGATAGAGATAGACACAATAGCGTGAAGCAGAAGCAGAAGCAGAAGCAGAGGCAGAGAGGTAGATGTTGGGCATGTACAAGTAGGAAGTACGTAGACGTAGTAGAGGTAAGCAACAGAGGTAGGTAGGGACAAACACACAGATCTTATCTCATCAGACAGACGAGTTGCATCTATCTGCACGATCTCGGCATGTGGTCGTAGAAAATAGAACAGGAAATAGAAGCAAGCAGGAGAGAGGAAGAGGCAAGGTGATGGATGATGTGTGGGAAAGGATGGGCGGTCCAGGTCTGGGTGCTGGGTGCTGGGTGCTGGATGCCGGGTCTGGGCTGTTAGAATGAGGCGGGGGCACTGCATACCTGAGTCCTCCTGAGTTCCAAGGTTCTGAGTGGTGCGCAGACAGCTGCTAGCTAGCTCGTGCTATGCCCAAGTAAATGAATCACTGAGCTGAACGAACGCACGTACATACGTACGTATGTATGTACGGTATGTCTGCTGTCTGTCTGTGTGTATGTCCAGTGTATGTGAATGTGAGGTCTTCAAGTTACTGTTGCTATTGCTGCTGCTACTGCTGCTGTTATTCACATGCAGGCAGGTGTCGGGTTTAAGAAGAGCTTCACTTTTTTCTGCTTTGCTTTGCTTTGTTTTGGTTTGCTTTGCTTTGCTTTACTTTGCCTTGCCTTGCTCTGTGGGGTGCCAATTATTTTTTTTGCTTCCCTTTTGGGTCTTCTGGTTTCTTGGCAAAGACGAATGTCGGGTCCACGAGAGAGCACGGGGATGTATGAGGGAGGTTGTTTAGACGCACTCTTCTCAGGGCGGTATCGACTTAAAACAGCTGGCTGCGAAGGCTTTGGACCAGCAGGTCAGGAGAAAGATGGTCGGTCGGGCTGCTTATTCAGTTGATTGATTGATTGTTGACGAACTGAACACCTACATGTACATAAGTAGGTAGGTAGGCTAGCAGGGTAGGTATGTGCAACCAGGGCTGTGAGGGTTAGATAAGCTGCTTGGTCGATGGAAGTCGTGTGCATGTGCATGTGCGTGTGCGTATGCGTATGCGTAGGAGAAGAGGAGGAGGATGGGATGAGATGGGTATATCAGGACTACTCAGAACCAAACATTGACTTGGCTTGTTGGAGAAGGTCCGGAACTTGGTCAACGAGATGAGATGGTGATGAGTAAAGTATCTCGGGTCTGCGAGGGAGTGAGTGAGAGAGAGAGAGAGAGATGAGGAATTCCTGAAAGACTCCTGAAGAAAGAGGTCGGCGGTCCGGTCCAGGCGTAACGACGGCGGCGGGGATGAGAAGATGTCGGCGTGATGGACAAGGTCGAGGGGGGGAAACGGTTGGAGTTGGATGAAAGAGATAGAGGTGAAGAGGGGGAGATGGCGTGAGCGGGTGAGCGTCAACAGTCGTCCGTTTGTTCGTTTTAGTCAGTTCTGTCCTGGAACGCAAGTTAATGTCAATACCGGACTGAGAAGATGGAATGAAACAGAGGGGGGGAACCTTGGGAAGGAAATAGACATCGATTGGCACCCGTGCATTTAACACGCTATCATTCGACATAAACACAGGCGGCCAGCGCACCTCTTCGGTAGTACTATCCAAAACTAGTCCTGTATAATCTATATACCTGAGGTAGGTACTGAAGTAAATAAGTAAGTACTTGTTGCCTTTGACCTCACTCCTGACTCCTGACAATATCGAACCTTAAGCTATCTTCACCTTCTATGTATGGGGGCGTATCTACTACTAAAGTACTTAAGTACCTTGGAAACATTGATATTTTACCAGCATGAAGGATAAAGGATGCACCAGACCTTATATTATACTCATTCTATCCAACGGGAGGGGAGAGAGCGTACTGATATCCATGTATTCTTTTGCCTCGAACCTTCCTGTAGACATCACGCACCTCAGTAATATAAGGTTAGGGTACTTACTTACCTAACTAAGGTAAGTAAGTACCTGCATTCTTGCTATTTACCAGCATCACAACCTTAGAAGACCCCCTTCTCAGGGGCATTAGAGATTAGCACCATACGCTCTGGTATGGAGGAGTGAAAGGATTACTAGGTGTACCTGCCAAGGTAGATATCACACATATCAGAGCCAAACCAGCAGGAGTTGCCTATAGACAAATGCATACCTAAGATAGAACAAGATCCATCCAGTTAGCTCTATTCTACCTAATGTTAGGTAATTACATAGTATTTTTACGACCTCATCATCGTATGCTGTCCCTTGACCTTACGTTATAACCAAGAGTTCAACCCACGGTTCACCTGCCTGCATGTTTTCCATGTCTGCCCACGTATGTATGAGGGATTCGAACCTCCTTGGTGGCATTCATCCAACTAGATAGATAGGGGTCAAGTTGCAGCTCACATATGTACGTATGGAAGTGCTGGACCAATTAGGTATAAACAAGCAATCGTCACAGGCTTTTTTGTTTTGTTTTCTTTTTTTTTTTCTGTTCCTTATATGTCGCCTTCCTTGCAGCAGCGAAGTTCTGTGCTACATACCTAGGTACTTGGTATAAGTCTATGCATTTGAAAGGCGGGGGGAGAGAGGGAGGGAGAGCTTTTCTACTTCACGTGCGCCCTCGCATACATATGGATATATGTAGTCTAACATATACGCACCCGTGGACCGGCTTAAACTTTGGGCGTTGCGTCCGTTTGTTTTGCCCCAGGCGTTGTTTGGTGTATCCCAACGGTCTTGTCTTCCATATGGGGAACGAACCTGTGCGCCAAGACACTTTCGATGTTGCTGGAATGCTTGCTTTTTTTGCTGTTGGAGCTAGGTCTTTTATTCCTTCATGGATACTGACAGGTGTCAAATGTATGTAATAATCAAGCAGCACGGCTTCGTCTGGTTTTTTTTTTTTTTTTGCACTGATAATCAGCATATGTGTTGAGGCTGGACTGCGGGGGAGAAGAGACATCGGCCTACCAGCCATTCTCATTGGTTTCAAAGACTTATATCTGGAAAGTATGGCTTGTACGTGAGATAGCGTCTTAAATGGGGGGCATAGGGCTCTTAGGATACCTATATCTATTGCTAGAGCTCAATGCTACTCGTGCCACCCACCGACGGTGCCTTTGCTTGTTGGTATCTATAAAGAGCCCATCAGTACGTGATGCTCGCGTGGCCGTTGTGTTACACATCGGCAGCAGTAAGGGAGGCGGGCATTCCTCTGCTGGTGTTCACTAGGCTTGCGTACCCCTGACAGATTTACGCCTCGCCCAAGGACTTTGACTGACTCCTCGCGATGCACAGCCGTGGTACATACATACAGTCATGCACCCCACGGACTCGTTGGACAGCGTTTACTTCCCTCTGCCCCCTCTTCCTCCCGCATCGCTCATTGCTTCCCCGTTTCTTCCCCCCTGTATGTTGTCCCCCCGATTACGGTTAGGCTCAAGATCGCTCGTGCGCTCGAATGAGCACGTGAACGAGGGCTGGGATATGCGTGATCTCGTAACCTAGCCTACTCCTTGCCCGGAGTACATACGGTGGCACGTCCTTCGTGGAGTCTCTGAACTTCGCTTGGGCAGGTACATAACAATAACGATGACTTGCCCGTTCTTTTGCCCGATCTTGAGCCGGTCAGGCGGGGAATTCAAGTCACGGCTCGACCCTCTACACCGTGTTTGATTACTTTATTTGTGTGAAGTGACAAGGCTTCCGCAGACCCATTCGATGAGAGAACATCGGATCAACACGCACTTATCTGCTCTCAAGCATCTCGGCTACGTTGCCGAGGAGAAAAGCCGGTAGGCAGGCCGTAGACAAAAGTCCTAACATGCCTGGGTTCCTCGAGGATTGTCAGACGTTGGATTGGCCGGAAACCCCTCGACAAGGCCAGAAACTTGGGCCAAGCTTTACACCAAGATGAGGAAATCGAAAAAATCGGAGTACCATGGTGTATTGTCACCCAATAGTATGATGATATTGGCAATGTCTGACTTGCCAAAGGCTCATTGGTGGGACACGAACCAATCGGCCTCACGAGAGCGATGAATCATGCAGGCCAGAGACGCTTGACGCAATTGCAATCCATCCTCCGACACCAGTGTGGGTGCTTCGAAGTGATTCTTGCGCTGCTGGTAAGCCCAAGATTTGGGGGAAGCGAAAGCCCCGGAAAAAGGCACCAATTGGTAGATATCATGTCTTCAGTTTCACTGCTGCTGTAGCCCGTCCTCATTCTTGAAAACATCCCGTTCACAATGGCAGGCCTCAAAATGTGTATTTATCAGAGGTCTCGCACTACATGCAAGAAGCTTGTCACGCCCTAAGATCAAGGGACGCCCTGTTGAGGTTCGACCCGATATAGTGCCTCGATGAATTGAGAGTATTGTCTAATCCACTGACATCCACGCCACCCCACGCTTGTGGTGTAATTTGTACGCAGCGAGCCATGAACTGTGCATGTCGTGCTACCCCGATGCCGTGCCTTTGGCTCGGCACAAGCGGAAATATGATGGTCTTAAGGGTCGGTGAGATTCGGTGGTGCTCCTATCTGGTGATCCGGTGAATGAAGATTCGGCTAGCTTTGCATTGAACCGACAATATCAACATTGCCTCTAACGGTTCTAAAAAAAAACGTCGAGGTAGTCCCTGGTGGTATGCAAGCTCCTCGAGAAGACAAGTATTGGCGTGCTTCAGGATGTTTACCTTGTTTTTTGTCGCAGATTAGTCGAATAAGATCTGGGTCAGCATATGATCTCGGGTGAGAGGTCCGGACTGGAGAGGTCTGGACTGAGTGCTACTTTGTCATCTGATCTCACAGGCTGGCTGAGGATCAAGCGTACGATCTGAAATCTACACAAAAGGCAGCTAGAATCCAGCGTCGCGGCGGTCAAATTGCAAAACTTGAATCTTGACGATTATTGACCTACGGTGACTGATTTCTTATCGCTGCCGCAAAGTGTTCTCGTGCTATATCGGAATTTGGGAGTTAGCAGATGCTTTTTCTGGATAGTCTGAGGAAGTCCAACGAAGCGCCGTGGGCCCCCTCAACATGCCAGAAGTAAATATGAAAGCTTTCCATGGCTTACCTGTAACCAAAAACGTTTACAGGCTAGATGGCCCCAGTGATCAATCCACCACTCACCAAAGCTGTCTTCGACCTCGTGATCGACTTTCACCACTCTCTCATTGCGTTTTAGCCCACAGATGATACATGCTTTAGGTGCGGTGGGCACCCCTTTCGCTGTCTGGATCTGCATAGTATCGTTCATTTCTGGGATCTTGAGTTGTTCTGGCTTCGCCCTTATCGACGAGTTTGCAGCGGCGACAGCAGAGCGGAGACGACCGACGTGATCTCTCCAAATAGTCAGAACGTCGGTTGCCTCGCGATCTTCGCGCGCCGTCTGTGCTCTGTCGACGCCGGCTAGCTTCATCCCCTTACTTCCTGCAGCGGATATGGACATTCCTTGAGTTAGGAACTTATCCCGGTGCCACCTTTGCTTCCTCCCAGCAATGATGCGGGCTGCAACGGTCGCTAGGTTCAGATAGCCTTTCAGGAACTCGACGGTCTTTGGGTCAGATAGAACGCGATTCTTGATTGAGAAAGCCTGTCCGCTGATGGGCTTATATAGAGCAGTGTTGACCTGATCAAATAATTGGGGGAAGACGGACAGTAGAACGGAAGGCGGAGGTATATTAGTCGGAGGTGGTTTATCATCTCGAGAAGATGTTGCTTCATCAGTCGTCGCGGCTACAGGATCCCAGTCCCACGTAGAATCTTCATTGCTTGGATGATCCTTCTCTGGGGCTTGTGCCACTGGGGACGTTGCCTTCGCTGGCTCAACGGCCGCTGGCTCAACGGCATCCCAGTCCCAATTGGACTCCGTTGGCCTTGCGCTCGACGGCTCCAGCTCGTCTGGCAATACGTCAAACGCTCCCCAATCATCTCCTACGCCGTTTTCTGTGGCAGAAGTTCCCCGGTTTGCGGATGGCCAGGCCGTAACTGGAGTCGACTTTGGGTCTTCCGATGCCTGCTTTCTTGTCTCCAGTGAAGTAGTAAGCGCAAGTCCGGGAAATGGATTTCTATGCTGATGTGACGGCGAGCGTTGTGCCTGGGGAATTGTTGACGTGGGAGGATTTAAAGTTAGGCCTGATAGTAAATCGGATGCACTCCGTCTTTCGGGTGCCTTATATGAGAATAAATCATCGGGGATGAGGTCTGGAGCCGGCTGGGCGGGTGATGCTACTGTCTCAAAATCCCCGAAATCATCGTCTTCATTGACATCCAACTGTTCTCCAGAAAAGTCGTCGGCATCGAAGAGAACATTAGGATCGCTGTTGGTATTTTTCTTGGGCACACTCCTCCGAACCGCCCCGACTGATAGACCCGAAGGTTCTCCGGATGAGCGATGGGTCTTCGAGGCACTCTTGGGCTTCTCAGGAAATGCAGTAGAGTCATCAAGCCCAAGAAGATTGTTTGACATCAAGTCTATGGTATCCACTCGAGCGACGCTGGGCCGAGGCGGTGGGGGACTCTGCAGTACGGCGGGCTGCGTACGGATCTGTTTTGATATGTGACTGTCCGCTGCTAAAGTTAGAGAAGGATGATTCGCGCTTGGAGCTACTTCAAAATCACCCCAGCCATCCTCGTCTTCGTCACCATCTTCATTGTCCCCATCACCTTTGGGAGGGTCTGTTCGATGCGCAGTAGGATTGGACGTCGTGGCCGCCCAAGGCCCCAGACTCGATACAAGGTGGCTACCTTGTCGCTGCGCACCTGCTGGCCCTGGCTGGGTTGCGTATGAAGAGCGTTCCAACCATTGAGAATTGCTTTTGCTGTGCGGGTGTACGGCGTTGCTCGAGGCAGTCGACGGAATCGTGCCAAAGGACAAAGGGGCGGGATGATTCGGTATAGTTTCGTTTCGCGCTCGGGACTTGATGGAATCCTCGTCGAAGGCAGCAAAAAGATCGGCAGACATGATATGATATCGTGATTATGGTACAATTCACCGCCAATCTCTTTGCTCGAGGTGTCGACACGATCAGCGTTGTGGTGGAAGACAAAGCATCCAGTCAAAAGGGAGAGGGCCTGATCAGATCCGGTTCTCGGTCCCGCCGCGCCAAAAATAAACGTGAGGTAAAAGCCCCTGGGCAGCTACCTAGGTAAATACCTAGGTAGTTAACCCCTGTTTCGCGCGTCAATTACATCACTTTCTCGGCGTTTCCTACAGAGATGACCAGAGCTCGGGAATACTGAAAAGAGCTTTTCCGGAGTATCTGTTCCAGAAACATATTTTCCGTCGACTCAGATATTTCTACAATGCTCAACAAAAGTACATGTAATAATACAAAACAACAAAACAACCTTGGAAGGCCCGACCACCATTTGGCTAAAAAGGTAATAAGTAGGTAATCGGTGAAGCTCAGTCAGCCTTGCCAACCGGGGGTTAGCATTCGGTCTCTACCTTATCTACGGGGATCCAGACACATACTCCGTATCCATGGATGATTTATACGCGTTAAAACCCTCTCCGTGAACCTATCATGCCAAGCTTGCTAAGTGCTAAAGACATGTGAACCTCGAGGCTCACCGGAATGCGGACTGCTGTGGATATCGGATTTTGCTGGGAAGCCCGAGTAATCCGCTCCCTTAACTATTATGTAAGTACGTACCGTACACCTTAACGTTGGACTTATCGGTAGGGCTGCAGGGCTAAGAATCCGATATACGAGATACGATACCGACAGATCACCGTCGATGAGGCTCCCGTTATAGAGTCGGAGAACGCTACTCGGGACACCCGCCGATCCCCACATGCCGGGGATGGGAAATATGTTGTCTGATATTTTACCAAGTGAGCAATGGTCTGCGACCCGGTGAGCTCAGGTTGGTGGCGCACCCTACCCCTGTATCCCACAGGGGAAGGGCGGTTACTGTTTCGGGATTAATAGGTATACCTACATCCATATAGTCGAATATATCTCAGAATGAGCCAAGGTACCGGGCCATTCTACCAGGATCTTTGGAATTGGCCCTACGGCACAAGGCGCGCCCAGTTGTCACGACATGAGTTGCATCTAGATTATACCTGGGTACCTATGTCTGTATGTCTGGGTCGATGCGGCACAGGCCGGCCATAGATAGAGTCCAACAAGCATATATGGCAAGGCAGCCCTGCGTGCGAGCAGCTTTAAGAGCCTGGTGTCGCTTATATTCCAGAAAGCGGATTCTCTCGGCACAGAACACGACATATTGAAATACTACTACTATTTAGTACGACCACAACTGACCCCTGAGCCCTTCCCGCCATGGTGGGTAACTTGAACGAGGTGAGTAACCCTTCCTTGGCGCTTACGTGCAGAAGCTTGCTAAGGAGTCTCCCGTCAGGCTTTGAGTCCCGAAGAGGATTCGTCCAGCTTGAAAGATGCAAAAGCTAGGAGAAAGCTGCAGAACCGGCTGGATGTACGCGCTGATCGTAAGTATCCCCCCCCCCCCCCTCCCCGCGAGAGCCTCTCGTTACGTGCCACTTTGCGTACAGTGACCAAGGTCGGCGCAAGGCGCTTGAAAATGTGCAGCAGGAAGGCGTAGTGGCGAGCACGTCGTTCTATCCGCCGTATGACGGCACTGAGCTACCTGGAACGGTCTTCGATCTCAACCTCTATTTAACGTCTGCGGCCGAGCAATAATAGCAGGGACGTTGGACTGTGAGGATTTTGAGAATGACATGACTGGGGGATTCCGGTACGGCGATGATTATCTGGAACAGACGGACCTGGTTCCTCGAGGTAATCCGTGGAGGATTGATGGCTTTGAGGTTTCAAGCGGGTTTGCGAGGAAGTGGGCCTGCTTGTTGGAGGGATGTCACAAGCTGATCGAGTCTACGAATAGGTATAGGGAGAAGAGAGGAGATGAGCCTCTGGTCATTGAAGTATAGCAAGAGGTACCTTTTAACAATGTATAAGCTTGATGACTTGGCTGAATTGCAAGGCTTAGTAGATATTGGTTCTTACTTGTAGATCTCTCAAACAAACTTTCTCCTCCTCACATATACACATACACACACATACTCTCTCTCTCTCTCTCTCTCTCTCTCTATGTGTATGTGCGTGTATACGTGTGCCAGAAAGTGAGAGAGTGTGTGGGAGTGGGAAAAGGGGGGAAAGGAGGAAAGGGGAAAAAGGGGGGGAGGTGGAGGGGGTGGGGTCCAAAGAGCAGAGAGATAGGAACTATCTTACACGCATGCAATAGTGCCCTCGTCCACGCTCGATACCTCCTTAGATCTGGCAATGCACGGAAACCACATACGACGGTACCAAGGTATGCAGGTAAGTGTCTCAGGTAACTTACAGGTAGTTCACAACCAACCAACCCCGACCCGTCCGATCAGAATTCGTTACCGCGATGTGCGGCACAGGCTCTCAAGACGTTCGTTTTGGTTGAAGTATTAGTCACGCATTTGTAAGCTCGCTCGTTCGCTTAATCGCCATTAGGGGGCCGAAAGGCCGAGTGTAGGCCCAAACCCGATACCACGTTGGGATCTTACTCCTGAATCAGCCATATGTAGCTTCTGCATCGTGGGGATTTGATCGGTGTGAGATTAGATTCAATAGGGGGCGATCTGATGAGTCACACAGCCTTTTCGATGCAGTGAGGATCAAGAGTATCATCGGATGGAAGGCTCGATTAGGGGTCCAATGACAAAGGATAAAGCACAGCTTAACAAGAACTTGGCTTGGCTGCCCATCACCCGTCGTTGTCCGTTGGAAGATATGGAATAGGCAAGCCGCCTAACTTACCCTACCTAGTTATTAAAAACGCGCCATGGAGCTGCTACGCGGCTACCGTCACCATGGAACACGTCAAAAGCCTACACTGTTCATCCGTTTAAGGGGTTACCACCCAATCACGATCTGGCGGGACTTCCACATGGCCCCTTCATTTTTGATGGCCATGGAAATTCCGCGCGATCAGGACCCTCTACTCAACGTAAGCCATATGCAGATGGCAGGATGACACGACGAGAAACCCCTGTTTGGGGCATATGTGTGAAACTTTATTAGGCTTGCATACGGGTATTATCTCAGAACCATAATGCAACCCAGACTCTCATCAGATACACCCGGGGGCCTGCAGCCCGGAATCCCGAGCCCGGAGTACGGGGTACAGGCGGTAAGTAGATACCTAGCTAGGTACAGTTAAGATCATTAGCGTGTATCTACTTCGGTATCTACTTCAGAGTCCCTGATTCTCCATAATAAAGTCCTACATATTTACCTAGGTTAATAAGTACCAAGTCTAGGTACTGAGTTGGCCGAGGGGCCTCGCTGACCTCATTCATGATATGGGTGACGCCCGGGCCCTTTTCGAACCCCACCTTGTCTTTTCGAACGGCTTCCGTTCCAAGGTTGTCAGCCGGAACGGGCTGTCAGCTGGAGCCTTTTACCCGCCTTTCCGCTACATCCTCTCGCAGGTTTACTACCCTCGGCTGACCCCCTCCGCCGTTCTCATCCCCGTATCCTAAAGATAGCATATGCGTCGCGGTCGCGCATAATCTACATCCTCCGTGCCTCGTCCCGTGTTTCTCGGGCGATCACCAACCTACTTAAGTAATCAGCATGAGATCTGTCGCTGAGTCCATGTGAGTGAAAATACTTATTTCGTCTGACATGTGATGCTGCTGCCATGCTGCTGCCACTCCACTGTCGCGACAGCCTCGCTGATTATCCTGATCATCCACCTTAGCGCACGATGGCAAGAAACCCTGAAGCATAGCGCCAGTCTCGCTGACTTGCAGCAAGCCGTGAAGCGCAACGGCGCAGCCAGCCCTTGTGTCTCTGGATGTAGATCTATTTGCTGGAAGGTACAGTAACACTCATCCTTAGCCTTCGTCTCCCCTTGTACGAACCAGCGAATGGGCTTCGCTGATTTGCGATCCAGGCGTTTTTGCTGAGCCAGACTACTAATACCGCCAACTGGTCACATGCTTTGCTAGAATCCAGGAGCACGTACGCGTCGCTCAGGGATCACTTCCTGAAATACATCAAGCATCCTGAGTACCTCGCTGCCGCTCCTTCCGACCCCTTGGCTGACGACCCTGATGTAATGTTACCCTCCTTCGACCTCGTAAACCCCTACTTACTCTTCTCAGTCACCGTGGAATACTCTCCGCCACGATGAGACACTGCGCGCTGAGATCTTACAGGATGTCCAGCGCTTGCCCGATGAGCCCTTCTACCACCAACCCCACATCCAGACACTCATTCTCGATGTCCTCTTCATCTACTGCAAACTCAACCCCGACGTAGGCGGTTATCGCCAGGGTATGCATGAGCTTCTGGCCCCGGTGGTCTATGTGGTCGAGCAAGATGCCATTAATCCCGCCGACGCTGCTTCGGACCCTTCGTCAGATCTGAGGATGGTTGAGATGCTCGATGCCTCCTTCGTTGAGCATGACTCATTTGCACTCTTCTCCAAGGTCATGGACTATGCCAAATCGTTCTACGAAGTTGGCGAATCGTTCCCTCCCACAACTGCTGCGGCCTACAGCGGGCGCTCTTCGATCGTGGAGAAGAGCCAGTATATACACGAAGTTTGTCTTTTTAAAGTCGACCCAGAGCTGTCGACACATCTGAAGAATATTGAAATCTTGCCACAGGTCTTTTTGATGTGAGTGACTCTAGATTCGGCAGCTGTATAGAAACCCCTTGACTGACATATCCTTTCCTACACTGAAGACGCTGGATTCGTCTCCTCTTCAGTCGCGAATTCCCTTTTGAACAAATGCTTATACTTTGGGATACCCTGTTTGCTATCGATCCAACTTTTAGCCTCATAGATTTAGTGTGTACTGCGATGCTTATTAGGATACGATGGGATCGTAAGGATAAGTTTCCCCCCGACTTGTGACGGAGAGCTAATGTTTCATAGTTCTGGACGCTGACTACACGGTCGCCTTGCAATTATTACTCAGATATCCTCCTCCTCAGGCCCCTCACGGGCCTCATACATTCATCGATGACGCGGTCCATCTTCGTGACCATCTCAATCCGACAGGAAGCTCGGCGTTGATCGAGAAGTACACCGGTAGACCTCTCAAATCCTTTGGGGGAGGTTCCAGGCCCGCTACACCGGGTACTTCGGATCCGGGTATCCGGCGGAAACTTGCGGGTGCTCGATCACCCCTATCGCCCTCGCGTTTCAAGCCGCCCCCTGGCGGTGTTGAAGCACTATTTCAAGGCGCAGCCAAAGGTGTGCTCGAAAGGGGACAAAAGCTGGGCATCAATCAGGCAGTCCGAGATGCCATGGTGGAAATACGCCGCAACGTTCAGGAAGCCAGAAGCTCGATGAAGACGGGCAGGGACCTCTTCTCGGATCCTGGACCGAACACAGCTGTACAAGCCGTCGCGATAATGGATCGTAGAAACAAGCGTCTTGCGTCTCTGCTCGACGAGACAATCACAAGCCTGAAGGGCCTCGCAATGCCCGATGTGGAGAATCAACAGAAGACCCGAGACGAACTTGAGCTCACAATCGCCAAGCTTCAATTTGTCAAGGTCTATCTCGAGGACTCCACCATGGAACTCCCAGACGAAGTTCCCGTCGTCTCCTCGCCTATGGGCACACCATCGAACGAAGGTGAAAGGACAGGCACCGGGCCCCTTAGCGATGCGGTAGCGGCTATGGCTCTAAATACACCCATGGTTCTCGACTCGCCGAACCCCGAAGGGGAAGGGGTAGAGACTCCGAAAGCCTCCTCGCCTCCGCCCACAACTACCACGTCATCAGCCTCCCAGGCAGGAGCGGATGCACACGTAGACCCCTTAGGCGTATCCTCGACGCCAGCGCAACAACTACAGCGTCCACAAGCGCCCATACCGACCCGATCTACCTTGGCCCAGTCCTCGTTCTCGTGGATGCTCGAACCCGACACGTCCACCTCGTCTTCTTTATCAACCCAACAAGTTTCGAGACCCACCTCCAGCAACAAGGCGTCGAGCTCGCACCGAAAGAGGCCCTCAGCTAACGCGACGCGCGAACGCACTGCGTTTCTGTTCGGCGAGGTCTCCTCCGATGGAAGCGGGAATACCGTGCTGCCGGAGGACATATTTGGTATGGAACCACTGCGTAAGTCTAGGTAGGCTTTTGGGGATTCGGTGTTTGGTGCACGGATGTATGTGGTCGACGTGGATGTGCAATGATCTGGTCCTTCCCAAGGACAGGAGACAGGAGTATAAACTACAAGTCGGTCGCAGAAGAGCAAGCAGACGCACTTCTTACTTAGATGTGATTGTCCCATGTCAAAGAATATATACCCGAGGGCTCCGAGGCCTCATGTAGAACGAAGTGCTTCACTTCTTTTAGAGTTATTCACTTATACGCCAAGGCGACATGAACAAATGACCTGGATCTGTCCGAAATCACCCCTTTACCTCCCCCATCTCATCCGCCATGAACCACACAGTAGGGGAAAGGCTGCCCTTGTTAGGGGGAAGCTTATGTAACCAGGTGACGATAATACGAATAACAGGCAAGAAAATGCCCGTTTTACTCATTCGCACTTCGTATGAAGTTCGATCAAACGTTCCACCACGTTTCACTCGAGGCAACTTCCTCAGCTGTGTCCACTGAACATGTCCCAAGACACTCAATATACATATTCCCACGTTCATGTGTATCCATCCAGCCTCACGTCGGTCTACTGTGATAATGGTCATACCCGTCAACCCAGGAAACGACGTACGAATCGGCCGTATTACCAATACAATAACAGCATACTATATCCACGGGTGGGCTCTCTGCTATGGGGAAACGGTTCATGTAGCCTCGATTCGACCCGGGCACATGATTTCCAGAGGGTTGTTGACCTATGCGCAGAATCCCGTTCAGAGCGGCGGCATTGGGAGACGGCATCACATCGAGTTTCATCCCGCGTGCATACCCTCTCCTTCACAGACGTGCCTGGGTCGTCTACTCACTGGTTGTGTGCGTACCAGAAATAGAACATGGATTCTCTTCGAAGTATTTGAGGAGATGAGCAAGTGGTAGGCGCGGCGCCAACGAGCGGACGGACGGACGAGGGCAAGCACTCGATACCTGAGAGTATAAACACCTACCATCAAAGAGAGAGGGAGAGAACCAATACATAGTCTGCCCATATACGCATACACTATCGACCGAGAAAGTAAACCAATACACTACCCCCCAAGATCACCAAGGTAATTTCATTATGTATGCTACGAAGGCGTCATTCACACGACACACGCCACACGCCACCCTCTTCCCGGGATGTATGTTCACTCGTCACCACCCGGACAGACATCCAACGTGAAGCCTTTTGGGGGAGGTGGAAGAGACACTGGGGATGGGAAAACACGGGGTACGTCAAAAACATTCGTAGAGTAGAGTGAGAGAGATATGGGGAAGGACAACGAAGGAACAAAGGGGGGGAAAAGAGAAAGAGGGAAGAGAAAGACGTCGACACGGGGGGATATCTCATGGATAGATGTTCGCCACCACGGCGACTAGCATCTAATTGGAGTTGTCGTGATATTCTTTTTATTGTTCAACTCTATTTATATATCCACGTCGCTAACTATACCCTAGGTACGATACGCAGTAGTCCACGTATTGATTACCTAGGTAGCTTGTAGAATCTTCTGTTCGCCTAGATTACCTGCCTGCCTGCCTGCCTGTTATTTTGATAGCCGCGACAAGTACTCAACTCAGATACATACATACACCTTAAAAGAAGAAGAAAAAAAAAAGAAAAGGAATGTAAGTCAGTATGTGAACCGCGACCCCGGGAGCAGGTGGATGGATTTTTGGATGGACGGGAAGGGGGCAAGTAGAGTAGATCTCACGGGATGTGGGCAAACAAAGAAATTACACAAGCAAGCAAGCAAGCAAGAGATCAAGCGGTCAGGCACTTCCCGGCAGTCTATCTACGGTATCTATCTATCTCAGGCAGTCAGTCGTTCGTTCGATTCCCAAGTACCCGGGACTGGTGAAACTCTTCCTCCTCCTCCCCCTCCTCCTCGGAGAGCCAGCCTCCTAAAAGAAAAGATAGAAGGGGGGAAAAGACAAAACATCATCATCACCATCGTCATCGTCATCGAAATACCTACCTACTGGTAGTAGTAGTAGTAATCCATCCATCCATCCATACATACCTAGCATCCATACATATCTCCGTACCACCTACCACCTACCACCTGTTATCCATACAGAAAGGGGAAAAAGGAAGCGAGAACGCTGATTGGGTGGAAGTGAGGTTAGGTACCTTGGTAGTTGTCGAAATTACATAACTTATTTATTTACTCAGCGCCGGTCCTCTCTCCCCCCCTAGTTCGCGCAGGGTAAGGAGTGAGTAATAAGGAAAGGGGGAGGCGAAGGAAGGTGAGTGAGGCGAAAAGAGAGAGAGAGAGAGAGAGCTGATAAGAAGAAGAAGAAGAAGAAGTTTGTTGAGGTTCTTCCGATTTTTACCTAACTAACCTACCTAGATCTACCTATGTGTCGGTCCGACTCAATGGGTACGGGGCACGGGGATGGGGATGGGATCGACGTTGTTGGCTTGGGGTAGTAACCGCGGCAGTTGGGACGTTAGTTTCCAGAAAATAAAAAAAAATAAAAAAAAGTCTTTCTTATTATTATTATCAGGTATCTAGTAATCTAGGTAGGTAGGTGGGTTGATCCGTGGACTCGGTCATTGGGATGGGATGGGTTGCCAGAGGGAGGTTGTCGCTTTCACTCACTCTTGGGGGGAAGAAGGAAGGAGTACTGACACTGGAGATTGATCGAGAATACCTCGATAGATAGGAGGTGTGCTCGGGATTCGTTCCGCGAGCGGAATCAGGCGCCGGAGGACGATAGATTCCAGTGCATCCAATCGACACCGCTGACCCTCCTCGAGAGAGAGAGAGAGAGTGTGTGTTTTTTACTACATAATGAAGTCAATGTGGCTGGTTTGATAGATAATGGCTTCTTATATTTTAGGGGTTCCAATAATTTCATATCCAGGGCGTCGACCTCTGCAGGTACACGTCGTGGTATCACGATGGAAACCCTTAGGTTCTGTAGTCCATTCGCCTCACGAAGGCTGGTTGCACATTCGGTGACGCTACGATCTGGAATCCAGGCTGCTGAGTTGCACAAAAAAAGAAAGTAAGAAAAAAAGAGGCAGCAACACCTACCCGTCTTTTTTTTCGATGGCTATTCCGTACCATCAGAAGACAGGGTCTCTTCAGCTCGGTGCAGAGATCCGGAGGTCCAGAGCGAGGTAGATCAACAGACAGGAACCGCCATACGGGGGATATACTTTAATCCATTCGGCAAAGCCCATGGCAGCAGAGACGTGCAGCTGACAACCAGTACCGAGAGCCAGGAGGAGGGTGTTTGTTGGATGACCCCTGGAGGCCTTGTCTCGATGGATTAACCGTATGGGTATTCGTTTTTCCCCTTCCTTCCTTCTCGTCACGTCAGACGGGAACGCGCCACCACCACCACCACCACCGTTGGCAACCCCCCCTCAGCCCCTACCTAGGTAGGTTAAAGGAGTGCTGTCGTCCGGAAATTTAACCACGTCAACGGCGCCAGTGGTCCCTTTTCTTTTCCTCTTCCCCCGTCCCCGGCCTTGGGCCTCCTTGGGGGCGCTTGGCCACTTGCACTGTAACCGTAAAGCTGGGTGTTGTGGGGATCGAAGCGTAGAGAAACCCCATTATTGAGCATCGGCCAAAGCCTGCCCTTTTCGGGGGTCGTCACCGTGCGGCGGCGAACGATTCGAGGGGGAAACTGCCCTCCCTCCATGCGGCGTTTCTCTGAACCCTGCTCCCCCCCCTTCCCCCCTTCTCTCTGCCGTTTACGGCGGCGCGTGGGAGTGAGTGCGACGTGAGGGAGGCTTAGAGAGGAGAGGAGAGGCGGAAAAAAAGCTAGGTAGGTGCAAGGCTTTTCGGTTGAATAACGTCATGCGTGGCGCAACAACTGTTACCGCAGGATTGCCTGTCAAACAAAATACGGGACTGAAAAGTTGGTGCGTTGCAGAGATCCAACCCTCCTGTCCTGGCGAGAGCAGGGTAAGGTAGGATGGAATACGTAGGTAGGGTTGTGCTGCCGGTGGCGGAGGGAAGAAGAATACGACTACGGCTTTTTCCGTATGCGAATGGGAAGTTTTTTTTTTTTCATCAGACAGACACACGATACCAGCAAAAGACGCAGACTGTGGATCATTGAATCAGACTGCATAACGACACACACATATATGGGTTACTTTACTTAGTATTAGGACCATAACCTGGAGACGACCCTCGGAGCTCATTCGTTGGTGGTTCTGAAACATGATAGACGCCGCGCAGTCACATGAGGACCGGTTCGGACGAACAAGACCATTTCAGGCTGCTGCTTATTATCACCCCCCCAATAAGAGAGAGAGAGAAATGGAGAGGGACTGGGGGAGACCGTAAGTGAAAAAGTGCATGGCCGTCGGGTCAATCATCGGGGGGGTAGCGGGGATGCGTACCCTATCGCGGTCTGCAGAAGCATGGGGGGTCTGATGATCGCGGAAACATGTGTAGTAATAATAAGTGTAAGGCTGGCTGGATGTCGAGCTGGCTGAAGGCTGAAGAGCAGACACGTTGGCATGCGACAGGGACAGCTGACGGGGGGGGGGGCCTGGGACTTGGGCGGCTGGGGGCGTTCCTCTTTTCTTGTCCCGCTCCCTCTCTCTCTCTCTCTCTCTCTGAATAGCCAATGCGACACAGGAACATGCTTGATGATGAAAGATCTTCGGCTGCGCCGCGGCACCTGTGCAGTCTGGGGCCGTTTCCTCGAATTTGATGAGCTCAGGACCCAACTTTCCGGTCTGCCACCACCGCATTAGTTATCAGATAGACGTGTTAGAAATCTTAGAAATCTTCAGCAAATGCCACAATTCCGAAAGGGATCGCCGCTCTATTGATTGACCCGCCAGATCTGTATTTTTGGATGTAAGTAAACAAGAGCCGTGATGAGGATGTTGTAGGAGGAGGCTTGCAAGGCTGGAGTTTTTCAGCTCGCAGCTCGCTGTCAATTGGGGTGTGTTTGGGCTCTTCTTGCTGGACGAGGAAAACGGTAGAAGCCTGTGTAATCAAATTGGGAGAGGTACGTGTTCAGAGTCCCATCGTCGTCGCATCCCGCCAGTCCGCTTCGCAGCCATTCACCAGATCAAGAAGGTAGCTAAGGCACGAGGGATCCCCGAACCAAGTAATGCATACCGAGATAGGTAGGATGCGTGGTGACGACGAAAAAAGGAGGGGCGAATCCAAGCCAGATAACTGACGTTCTAATAAAGTAATGACTGGTCTGGTTGGTATTGGCTAGGTATAACCTTGGAGAAGCGCGCTGGGCAGTGAATCTATTCTCTTTTGTGCTTTATACACACACATGCTACAATGCATCGTGAGGCCAGATAATGCAAAGTGTAATGAAAGACGGGCGATGAAGAAGACTCGAACGACAACAATTCAGTCGATAAAGAATGTTACTGCATTAGGAAGGTCATCAGAGAGATGCAGTCTTGTGGTTGGTGACGACCCGACTCGGCCGAAAAACGTCGTTGGAAAACCCAGAGCTCCTCAGATGCAGCAGTTTCATATTGAGATATACAAAGCTCATCTTGAGATCGCTATAGTCTCATGCTTTCGGAACCTTTGGTTTCTTGATGTCTTTCTTTCTTGCTTACGTACCTACCTAGGTAGGTATATAGGTACTCCTGAAGATGAATACGCCATGTGGCGCGAGGGGTGAAGCGTATCTCTCAAGCATACGCGACCACGAAACAGCAGAAACGCAGAAATCGGTTAGGTTAGAGAGGTACAAACCTGCATGCGAGCAATCCACCTAGAAGCGGTCTTGAGCGCCGAAGGGGATGTGGGATGTGTAGGGAAAAGGATGAGATACTACAAGGTGTGAAGCTTCCGAAAATCCGCCGTGGAATATCTGGTGCTCGCCCTCAGTAACTATGTTATTAGCGGTTGAGAGCGAAAAGACGGGTGAGCATGTGCAGTTGATGGCTGAGCTGCATTCATAATGTCGTTCGTTGGCTGGAAACAACAGGTGACGGATAAATGCCACGCACAAAGATCGGCGCTTGCTGACCGGATAGCAGAAGTCGTTCTGCTTCTGATGAGTAGACTACTTCGTAACGATCTGCTTATTATGCCCACGGTGGTGCATGGCGCGCCGATCTCGTCCAGGAACAGGAGTATGGCGCATGTCTAAAAGGAAATCTCGAGGTCTCTTTTCTTTCCTTCAGACACTACATAGTACTCGGCAGAGCTGATCGCAACGGGGTTCATGGAGAAATGGACAAAATGGACAAAATGGACAAGATCGACCCGGCTGTCGCCCCTCCAGTGGTGGTGGAATCCGGCATTCACAATAAGGTTTGGGCATGGCGTGTCAAATGATTCCCAGACAATGCATGAAGGCGAATATTTTTAAAGTAATGAACTGAAAGGCGAACATACAGACGGCTGGCGACACAAACACCCCCATCCCCGGCGCCGCATCTGATTGACGATGTACATCCATACTGTTGTGGATGTACTGATATACTGCGTACCTAGGCAGCTACATACCTAGGTATGTAGGCTGGTAGGTAGGTATGAAATACTCCCTAATAAGATGATACCTAGGTACCTAGGCTGCTAGGTACCTAAGGTTAGGCAGGTAAGATAGACCCGGAGTGTCCGTGAACGCGTTATCAAGCGGGGGCGAGTACATAGCGTTGAAATAGCGTTGAAGGTGGAATTCCACTTGAAAAGCTCATTCTTGGTGCTGGCTCTAGAAGGCGAAAGACTCCCGAGGTTCGTTATTAGTCAAAAGAGGTGGTCAGAACCGATTTTTAGTACAGAGGTAAAAGTACTTAAAGTAGTACATGACTCCGCAGCCAGATCGGCCGCTGATTGGGCGACAGAGTGAATTGTGTGCTAGAGTAAAACCTCGAGCTTCTGGAAAAGCTCTAGAAGACGGCTGGAAGGGCTTTAGAAGGTCCGGTCGAAGGCCTTAAAAGTTAAAACCGGGCGCAATGCAAGGAAGGCCCCAGATCATAGATGCACGACGCAGAAGGGGCACAGCAGCATGCAGAGTGCGAGCACGAGGAGTCGAGGGCAAATCAGCAACAACCATGTCGCATTTCGCCATGTCGCATGTCGCATGTCGCATGTCGCATGTTGGATCAAGTGGAGTTGGCTTATTACTTATTACGATCCGTATGGACACTTCGTACACCAAAACACACCTGTGCTAGCTTCAGGAGTTCCTATTCAATACTGTGAATTCAGTGAGTGTTGTTATCACAATACGAAATACATCTGGTATACCACGTAAGATTGGCTGAGGTCATTATGGGAATGAATAACGCGATGGTCAGCCGCACGGATATCTTCCACAATCTTGATAATAAATTGAAGGCTGCCCAGAGAACAACAAGGGTTCCAGGCAGGTACTTTAAGTATGTAGAGTGGTGGTACGTACGCAGTACTTCGTACATAGTACACAGGTCGGTGCCGCCTTGCTACTACTGGCTGAAGGGATCCAACCAGCCATCATTTTCAGGGGAAGTCGGGTCCCTTGGAAAGCCCGGGGTGCGGTGCGAAGTCCAACCGTTACGGAGTACAGTTGGATGGAAACAACAGAGACACGAAGCAGTCGGGACAGACGACAGACGACAGACGGAAAGATAAAACACAGACAGATCCATGGATGGATATCGATCTCCGGTCGGGAAGGTCCTTTGGGGTCTTTGGCAGCTTTTTCGCTTTAGAAATTTAGGTACCGTTATACCGAGTAAATGGATTACCTACTATAAGTAGGTACCTAGGTAGGTAGGTATCTACCTACATACGTATGTACCTGCCTAGGTAGACAACATTGAATTGAAGAAGGACCTCGGGACTGCTGGCCCCCAACCACGAATAGGAAGTACATTCGATAGGAGGCACCCTAGGAGGTACCTACTTGTAGTAGGGTAGGTACCTGGGTACTCAACTATCAGTCAGTCTCGTTTCCGTGTCCCCAAGCCTTCAGAGTTCCAATGTTGTCGCCAACTTCATCATTATCACCACCATGACCACCAAGGCACCATCCCAAGGTCCCCTCACTCACCTCCTTCGACGATTCTTTCTACATTCAACCATTGCGAAACCCCGAGGCGTATAATCGCATATTATAGCCGCTACGTTAGATACTAATTATTAGCCTTCACATACTAAGCTGCTTCCGCCGCTGGCTGCCAAAACCCTCAGACCCTTACCAAATTCCAAGCGTCTGTCCCGTCGCACTAAAATCCAACTTTTCCCACTGGCGACTGACGGGTTGCTGGCTCCAAAATCTCTATCGCAACTACACACCCACCACCGTCACCGTCGCCGTCTGCTTCGGCTTCGACCTCGACTTTCCACAGTTCAAGAAAGGAAGAAGCAGCCAAAAAGAAAAACGACGACTGTTCATTCCCTACTGTATCTAGTTCATTCCCTACTGTATCTACGGCCTGTCGCCTCCCCAAGCTTCGTCGACACCCCCTTCCTCTTCATCCCTGGGGTGGTCTTGGGTGCCGTTGCTGCTGTGTCGTGCTGCTGCGTCGCTCTGCCTCTGAACCGGTCATACCAGAGGTACATGGCATCACATTCCACCTCGTCCAACCATTCGACAGTATACTACCATTATCCCCCATCTCATTAATATTGTACCGAGTCCATCTTGGACATATTGCAACCCCTCTCACCCACTCATATACGTTCTCTTCCTTACTTCCAAGCACTCAGTTCCATCCCGAGACTGTTTCCGCGCATTCGATTGATTGGCATCCCCCAACATCCGACCGCAGTCGCCGCCGCCACCACTACCACCACCACAGCCCTCGCTGCGACGTACCTGCCTCCGTACGAACAAGCCAACCGCCAGCCATCACCACTGCTCATCACCACTGGTCATTCGAGCGACACGCTGCGAAACCATCATCCTTTCCGCTCCCGTGCAACCCTCGCGCCGTCCTCGATATATGTCCTCTTGTCTCAATTTTTGAATCAGATTTGTACTGAACCACGCCGCACTTCTCTCCTCTTCCTCCATTACCTCTGAACGTCCACCTCCGGTCTAGCCACCCCCATCTCCTCAGTCTGCTCAAGAGTCCCATGCCACCACATCGTTCGACCATTCTACGACATAGACACTCGACCCTGTACTACCGATAGAGCCACTCCTTCCCAACGTTGTCGCATGCGCCTTTGCTTCTTTCGGATGGTCACATCCTTGGTGTCTCCAATTGTCGTGGTCAGCCTGTCGAGGCACCACTTGGGTTTCGAGTCCGCCGCTGCGCGCTGAGCTACGTCCTGACGTCGCACACACATGACTTGAAAGAAGTGGCTGTCAACTCAAACCCTGTCCGGCTATCGCTTGTCACTCGGATCGGTTTGCTCCTAATAGCTGTCGAGCCTCAATTCTCGCCTTGCTCGTACTTGCTGCATCGCCCGAATTCCGATATCGCAGTTGGCGAACGTTGCTCCTTGATTCCTCGTGGCGGAACTGATCCAGTCGCAAGGCTGGCTACCGTACGTCCTCAATAATGGATAGTTCAACGTGTAATGTGATATACGTGGACCGCAACGTGCTGCAAGATCGCTTAATTGGATCTTCCGACATAGAAGACCTGGGTGAATCCGGCGAGCTACGGGAGAACCTCGAACTTCTAGTCAATGCCTTTGGCGACGGTAAGATCTCATGCTTGCCAGAATAATTCCGTGTTGATTCTTAAGCTAATTTTGAACAGTGCACGTCTGCATGAACGGCGCCGATTGTATATCTAAACTTCTCCACTTACACGACCTATCTATGGTCGAACTCAAGCCAACAATTGTACTCATAGATACGCCGCATAATGAGCAAGTCTTGGAGTCTGCTTCTCCTTCGCGGGATCCTTCTCCATGCTTTAGGGCTTCAGAACAGGCGAGTGAGAAGGCTTGTTCGATCGACGAGCTGTATGGTATACGACTTTTGGAACGTATTGTCCGCGAAAGTCATTTGAGGAGCCTTTCGAAACTGGTAGTGCCTATCCCTGTCGCCAGTTTTCCCCTGCTTCGAACGCCCCCAGCCAATGACGGCGTCAACGATGAACCGATCCAACCCCCCTACACCCAATATCTCGCAGAAGCACCCGACCCAACGAGCAAAGCGCTCACTAATCGTGCGCTGGTCCGGAAATGCTTAGACTCGGGAGCTGTGGATGTGATGGCCAGCCCGTTACACGTTAAGACACTGGCGAACCTCGAAGTTCACGCGTATCGAGCTCACAAAGAGGCTGCTAAGGAGCAGCAGGCCCTGCTCGAGGTTCGACGAGGCCGAAAAAGATCCTGGGTCGGCGTTCACGAGGCGGAACCGTATTCGTATTTGAGAGAGGCCATGGTTTCGGGCCTGATGAATGGCATATGTCTCTCTGACTCGGAGAGTGAAAACCGTATCGAAAGCGTGAAAATCAGTGTCACATCTGAACGACGTAATGAAATCGCTGATGCAATTGGCAAATGGCATTTCTGCGCCCACGACTTCGACGACGACTCACTACTGATCGCCGCAAGTTTGATGTTCAGACATGCAATATCTATGCCGCAATTGGAGAAATGGCGGATACCACCGGGTAAGTCTGAGCGCATCTTTGTGCGAACTCAAAACTGCTTCCTGCTAGGTTCCATGGCTAACGTTGCGACAATCAGATCAATTGACAACGTTCCTCGTTGCCTGTCGGGCCGCTTATAATACATTTGTCCCTTATCATAATTTTAGGCATGCGGTGGATGTCCTACAAGCCACCTTCAACTTCTTGATACACATTGGAGCATTGCCTTCTTATCCTGCCCATACCCACACGCAGCCTGCAACAGAAGAGAAATCGCCTCTAGTAGCGATGCTGCTTAGGCCTTTCGAGGCACTGACCTTGCTTGTCAGCGCCATTGGCCATGATGTGGGCCACCCAGGAGTCAACAATGGTTTCCTTGTGGTTCTGAACGCGCCGCTGGCTCAACTATACAACGACCGTTCTGTACTGGAATCTTTCCACTGTGCTGCTTACTCGCAGATTCTTCGAAGGCATTGGCCCCAGGTCTTTCAAGACACGAAGATGCGAACCCTGATGATTAGTTCGATCTTAGCGACCGACATGGGTCTTCATTTCGATTACATGAAGAAACTCGGTGACCTCCAGGAGAAGTTACACGAACATAATTCGACCGTCGGATGGAATGGGCGGACCATAGAGGAGCAGACGACCCTTGCTTGCTCATTATTGATCAAGTGTGCAGACATCAGTAATGTGGTAAGTCTTCTGTTATCAATCGGCCCTCAGCCCGTGGGATATGAGTTCTGACCATGTTCGCAGGCCCGTAATTACGAAGCTGCTCTGAAGTGGATGTACATCCTTTGCGACGAGTTCTCGAGGCAAGCAACAATGGAGCAGGAGATTGGTATTCACTCTTCCCTCATCTCGCAGCCCAAGAAAGACTTCATGTCTCTAGCCAAGGCACAGCTCGGTTTTATGAACATGTTCGCTATACCCCTCTTTCAGAGTGTCGCAGATATACTCCCTGCTATGCAGTACACCGTCGATGAGCTCGATGCCAACAAGGCCCTGTTCGAGAAGACTGTGGCGGAGATTCCTGAAATGGAAGAGGAGAGACGAAAACGTCTGACGGAGGGAACACTTTCGCCACGATCCATGAGCTTAGCGTTGCAGCCTCAAGACGTCAGGAGTTCCTCGACGGACACGGCGAAATGTGATGTGATACCACAGCAGGCTGAAATCAAGAAAGCTGGTTCCTCACCCCCCAACCAAGCAAATTACGTCCCTAACATTCCAGGACAGTATAAAGAGATGAACGGCGTGACCAGCGGGTTCGATAGCGTGGCTGATTTTGCCGCCAGCGATCCTTTCCACATCAGTGAACATGAGAACAGGATAATAGGGCACAATGGGAAACAGCGTTGCAGCGAGACGACGGATGGTAGTTCGGTGCCAGGCTCTGGGGACTGGCAATCGCAAGTCACAAGTGCTACCACAAACAAGCTGCCACTTTCTCCAAGTACGCAGGGCACTAGTATTGTTAGCCAGGAGTCTATGGAGCGACCATCCAGCGTCCCCGTAACGACGGTTACCGCGCCCGATTCCTCCACCACGGTCACGCCCGTCGCAGGTCTCGAGTCTACCCACTCCGATGAGGATTCGAATGGGAAAAGTCTGCAGCCGGACCAGACGCTTAAAAAGAAGTCGAGTCGGTTCAAGATGAACGTATCGACTTTTTTCCGGCGAAATAAAGGGACGACTTCACCGTCCTCTGGCGGATCTGGTGGTTGAAGCAGCCAGCCAGCTGGGAACGGAAATCACGCAAAATCGGGCCTCTCACGGCCTTCATGACGCCCCCCAGTCTCTGGGCATAGTCCCAAATATAGCTGCATGAGCGAAGAAAGCTTACTGCTGTAACGATCTTGCTCAGATGACGACAGAAAGAAGTATTTCTGCTCTTGCTCAAGCGGATCAAAACATGGATTCGTTGAGAAGGAGTCTGTACGTGTACTGTTACAAATTGCTGGTCAGGAAAACAACCGAGAGACAATTCAATAGCCTTCCAGCGGCTCGGACATAGATGTTATGGGACAGTCGATATTGTTGATGTTGCATGCAAGGCGTTTCGGTAGGCGGTCCGTATCGTTGGTTGGAAAAACAAGGCCTGGGATGCAAGAGGTTATGTGCGGATTGGGCAAGCGTCGGGGTGAGATGACAAGAGAGGGAGCATATAGTTAAGGGGCCTAGAGAGGCCTCTACACCTCAAGAACAGGCCGTAAATAAACATGAAGACGAGCTATCTTGGTCTTCATCATGCGGCTAGCACAAGCTCTCCCGTCTCGCGTGTCACCCGGTGTCATTATAGCGTTGGATGGGTGCCCTGGCCTGGTAGGAAAGAAGGGCGAGGATAAGCCAGCGCCGAGAGGATGTCTGTAGCACGTTTACAGTAGACTACTTGCCCAGACCGAAGCAAGCGCGTGGTCAACCGACCAAAGAATTGCAGTCAAGACAACCCATACAGTGGAATCTTCACGATGAGACAGCCACCCAGGCCGTGTCCTGTTAACAACAGGGCTTCGAAGCAAAAGGCAGGCAGTCAGTCAGTCCCAAATTTAAAATGGAGTTTTCAATACCCAAATCGTTGTGTTTATTAATATCTTTGGGGGGGGAGATTAATTCATCGATTAATTGACTGATTGATTTTTTGACGAAAACTCGCATCAGAGAACTCAACGATGATCGACAAAGGAGTAGATAGATAGATAGATAGATAGATAGATAGATAGATATATGGATGGATTGACTTGACTTATTTAATTTACCGATTCGTCAGAGTGAATGAGTGAGTGCATGGAGGGAGGGAGGGAGGGAGGGAGGGACGGATGGACGGATGGGGGGAGGAAGAAGAAGAAGAAGCGCTTCGATGATATATATGTATGAAGCCGCGAATAGCGCGGAGTATTTAACTAATCTTGTTATTTATTATGATGTCGTCGACGATCGATTTTGGTTGATAGACATATATATGTATGTACATCAAGGTAAGCAAGGGTGAGTGAGTGAGGCCTTGAAATTGGTAAAAGTAAAGTATGGAAGTATTGGGGCGTTGTTGGTTTTATTTACCTAGATACTTAAGGAGGTATGTGATATGTGTGTGATATATGCTGGCTGACATCATTTCCGCTGTCTGATCTTTTCTTTTCTTTTTCTTAGGAGAGACTCTAGAATTCTTGGATTTGGCGACGCTGTGTGATTATCGCAAGATGGTCAAGAGGATGGGTATCGCCAAGGCATGTGTACCAAGGGATATCTCAACAGATGCGAGCGAGGCACAACCCTAACAGCGGGCCCTATTAATCGCTACTGTATTAGGAGGAAGAAACCCGAATTTGCCAACCTCAGAAAATGAAGTTGTTCCATAATTGATTCTATTCGCTCGATCTCTTACAAGGGCTGAATCCACTGTTGGCGCTATGCCTCGCTCGCATCTGTTGAGATATGTACCGCATACATTTGACAATCTCAGAAAATGGCGGGCCCACATAGCGCCGTAGCTTTGCTCTACCATTTGCTACAGCCGCCACATTACCGTGCCACACTCCGGGGGAATCCGGGGAGATCTCGATTAAAACGAGGCTTTAACGTGACAAAAGCTACGCTAGAGCCAAAAAGAGCAAGAGATCGAAATAAGCAAAAGCTTAGCTATACTCTATGTGGGCCCGCCATTTTCTGAGATTGTCAAATGTATGCGGTATGTGTGTGAGACTGGGCAAAAGGGGCTGGTCGTTGGATAAGCTAATATCTACTTATATTCTTAAATACCTCTTGGAACTATCATTGCCGTCGACTTGTTGCTCTTTCTAACACGATCTATCTGTGTTATGGAGCTTTGCATCCCGGGATATATCGAAATGGGAGGGAAGGTAATGAGATGGCAAACGGTCGGTAATGCCATACATGGATATTTACTAGAGGGTTGATATGGGGACCAGGGTTCCCCAGCTTTTCACTAAAAGCGGGCGATTGGGCACCACGCACCACGTTGCAGGGCCCTGCAAGCGTTCGAGACGGAGTAATAAAATAAAACGGTCAAGTCGGTACCCGAGCAGCCGGGCTTCTTCTGCGCCAGGTGGTGGGTGGTTTATGCAGTTCGAGGGATTAAGTATTAGTGGAAATCTCTCTAAACGCCGCACCTACCGTTACCTAGAAGCCCAGGGAGCTTTCCAAAGGTTCTTTCTGGGTCCAGCTAAACCTACAGTAGGACGGTCTCACCCACGTTCCAAAGGCCGGCCGCGTTACTGTAGCAAACGGGCAGGTTTATTATTTGATTATCATCATTATCGTAGCAAGCATCATTGGCATCTGGATGGATACCTAAGTACTTAGGTAATAAACTGTTGGAGGGGCAGAGGGGCTCGGTACGGTCTGGACAACTGACGTCTCATTCACTTCCATTTCCAGAAGCAATCAGCCCGTTGAGTCTCAGAAACCCCGCGCCAACCATCCACCATCTCCATCTAGACTTTTAAAGTATCTATCGAATAACATCCACATCTACTTCATCTATTCATTATCCCTCCTCTCCTTGCTCTGTTCTGCTGTGCAGTGCTCTGCTTCTTCCTGCCTGCCTCTCGGCCTCTCTGCCTGTCTGCCGATCTATCTTTCAGTGCCAGTCAAAGAAGTAATAATAATAAATCAAGTCATTCCGGCCCTCCGTCAGTCAAAAGAAGACCAGTCACCAGCAAGCAAGGCCAGTGCGTCCCGCAGCTTATCCACCAACCAAAACAACGCGTTCTCTCACTCTGTGTCGCCGCAACCCCCACTCTCCTTCTATCTATTCTCGTCGGCAACCCCCCCTTCTCCTGTTGCTTGCTTGCTTGCTATTTTCAACCTTCGCCGGCCGTAGGGACGTATACGCTCGATTATCAATTATGAAACAGTTTCATGGTGGAGATCAGGACTACGGTGAGTGATGTGATGCGACAGCGGTACTCATCTCTCATCTCTGCTGTCCATGCCCGCTGATCATCCTTCTAACTCCCCCCAAAAAGGCACCGATGATACTGCCAAAGATGGAGAGCACCAACCACCACCACAACAGCGAGGCCGCGTTCCCACCAGGACCAAGCTTGCGCCTCCTCTACACCCCCCAAAGAACCTCAGCACCGGTAACCTCTCTGCCGTCGCCGAGCTGCCTGCCGAAAGCCGCGACAGCAGCAATAAGTCGCGATTCCGCTACTCGTTCGATGCAGGATCAGGTGCCGCTCTCGACTATGATGCGGTCACAAGGTACGTTCCCGTCCAACGTGTTTCTATGAATAGCCGTTGCCCTCGTGCGGCGGCCGAAAATAAGGCTACCCTAGCACCCTACACCAACTACCCGGGGTCATCTGCGTGTGCTCAGCCGCCCCTGGCCTCCCTACTTTTTTGGAGAGTAATCTTGCTGCGCATCCTAGCATCCATCATATACGTATAATAGATGCTCGGCCGTGACTAACTCCACGGCGTGTCCCCCGAAGTAACAGGTCTACCATAATCACTGAACATGATAATGGCTTGGGCCTATCAGGCTTGCGCCGGATTCGTCAGCACCCCCCTTTGCGTAACCCTACCATGCCCTCGACCACCGCCTCGTCACGAAGTCCCTCAATGAGCAATGCCCGCTCTACCTCCATGTCTATGATGATCCCCTCAGGACGCCCTCCCATACCTGTCACCCCCGGCCCGGCCTCGCCCAACTTCACCGAAGACCTCTCCCGTTTCCCCTCCGAGTCCCTCCATTCCTTTTCATTCGCCCACCAGTCTGAGGATTTTATATACAACCGACAGAATGTCCTAAAGAGGTCAATAGAATTCATGAAAGACCGCATGGGCTGGGCCGTCTCCTCCAATGCTGCTCTCGCCAGTGCCCAGGCCAGAGTCACCGGTGACGTTGAAACACAGAACATGCTTGATTTGCTTGCCAGGGCACACCTGGTTGGTGCAGGGAACCTGCCCAATGCTGACCCTTCCATCCTTCCCGGTCCACTCAGTGGACCAGCCGACGTATCGGGTGAGAACATCTTTGATAAATATTTTGTACCTCGAACCGCCAGCCCCGAACCGTATGCAAGCCCCTTGGTCTCTCCTACCAACACCACAGCGAATCGCCCCGATGTAGATCTGACGACGACGACAAGTCCACGTGCTGCCGAACCGTCCGAGAGTGAAGCGAGTAAGCCGGTTCCTAAATATCTCGACGCAGTGCAAGATCAGACCGATTCCGAAAACTCGTCGAGAACGCCTACAAATGAAAGCGGCACAACCGCGAAGACGTCGCCCCCCACTACGAGGCGTCAGAGCCTACGGAGGACCTTTACCGACGTGGCATCCATTGGGGTCCAGCAGAAACTCGTAGACGCCATGGCACAACCTTTTCACGCTGGGCCCTCAGCAGGTTTCGCCGAAGCACTCCTTTCCCCGACCCTACCACCCCTACGCATGAATTCTCTACACCTTCCTGCTCCCATGGGATCTGGAGTACACGGACATTCGACACGCTGGGTTCCCGCAGCGCAAGCTATCTTCACGACCGAATCCAAGCCGCCGTGGACGATCATAGCCGCCAATGACCTGGCCTGTCTGGTGTTCGGCGTCACCAAAGCCGAGGTTCGCAAAATGGGTATACTCGAAGTTGTGCAGGAGGAGAGACGATCTTGGTTAGAGCTGAGGTTACGGAAGGTAGAAGCAAGTGAGCTCACCCAGGAGACCACGCCGACCGCCCCTCAACCGACCCCGAACACTGTCGGCTCCTCGTTTCTAGGGGGACGCGGCGGCATCACCGCACAACTACTGAGCAAGCCCAACTCACGATCGCAGCCTCCAAAAGTAGCCACTCCAACTCGGCGTGCTCAGACGGTTCATAGTGGAGATCCAACGCCGTCGAGGCCACGCGCGGGAAACCATGGCGGGACTAAATCAAGAGGCGTTCTGCTCTGTGGTGACGTGGTACCCATACAGAAGCGCAACGGCGCTACCGGATCGGCGAGTCTCTGGGTCAAAGAGAAGAAGATCGGACTGATATGGGTCCTCGAGGAGATTCACGAGGATGTGGCATTTTTGAACCTGGACGATGATGGCGTGGTCACCAAGATCAAAGGGAACACAAGTCCGATATGGGGCGTAGAGAACTTGAGTCCTGGTATGGATGTTGGGAAGCTCATCAACCGCATACCTCGGCAAGGAATCGATCCAAGATACGGTGCGCTCGACTATGCGCAAATCGAGAGACGCAAGTACTTCACGTGTCGAAACAGTGCGAAGACCAACGTACCGGCGGTGGTCACACAAACCAGGGGACAACCCGAGCTTCGCGTTTCCAGCTTTCCCCATATTGCGGGCATCATCGTCGTAAGCACCGAAAGCCTCAAGATCAAGAGCTCCAATTCGGCATTCTGTGGGGCGTTGTTCGGCTACGAAAAGCCCGAGGGACAGCAGATCAGCAACCTCGTGCCCGACTTTGGCAAGCTTCTTGATATTCTGTCGGAGCAGGACGGGGTGCAGTTCAGGGACGGCATCGTAGTCCCAGAGCATAGCTTCAGGAAGGCGTCGGCGCTGCTTGCGCTGCAGGACGGCAGGCCGGATGCTGCGGCCAATTTTCTCAGTCCTGTGGGCTTGCCAGCAAAACATCGCGACGGCACCGAGTTGAAGATTGACGTTCAGATGAGAGTCGTTAAGAGCGAAAAACACTCTGAGCACGATTCCGGCGACAGTGATGATGGTTCGACCGCCCACGAAACCGCTGTACATGAGACAGAAATGGTGTACGCATTATGGATCACATATTCGAGGCATCTGCACGCTACCCGGCCGACCACCATAGCTGGATCCCCCTTACTCTCTGGCACCGCGACACCCCTGCATCAGCCCTCGCCAGGGCAAACACCAGCACACACGCCTCAGGACGTGAGCTCGGACACGGAAGAGCCCAAAACTAAAACTGCTCGCTCGGCTTCCACAGCAGCCATGATATCGAGACAACTGAAAGATGTCGCCATCAGCGCCGCCGCCAAGATCACCGGCACCTCGAGAGCCGTCGACAAGCCTGCACCTCCGCCCGTACCTCAGCTTGTCATCCCGCCCGAGAAGAAGACGATAGACAGCTTTGTCATACTCGAGGAGATGGGCCAAGGTGCTTACGGCCAGGTGAAACTGGCACGCTACAAGCAAGACGGCGGGAAGAAGGTCGTACTGAAATATGTGACCAAACGACGTATTCTCGTCGACACTTGGACTAGGGATCGGCGCCTCGGCACAGTCCCTCTCGAGATCCATGTATTGGACTTTCTTCGCCGCGATGGGCTGGCCCATCCCAATATTGTTGAGATGGAAGATTTCTTCGAGGATGAGACGAATTACTACATCGAAATGGCGCCCCATGGCCTCCCCGGCATGGACCTCTTCGACTACATCGAACTACGGACCAACATGGAGGAAGAAGAATGCCGCAGCATCTTCGTGCAAGTTGCAAGGGCAATACAACATCTACACAACCGGGCCAAGGTGGTGCATCGCGACATCAAGGACGAGAACGTCATTCTAGACGGCGAGGGAGTCATCAAACTCATCGACTTTGGTAGCGCGGCGTACATCAAAAGTGGTCCCTTTGATGTCTTTGTGGGCACAATTGGTACGGCCAACCTGCCTATCTATCTATTCGGTCATGTTTCAAGACTATTTGCTGACTTCCTCACAGACTACGCGGCTCCAGAAGTACTAGCCGGTAAGCCCTACGGCGGCAAGGAGCAAGACGTATGGGCACTGGGTATCCTCCTCTATACGATTATCTACAAGGAGAACCCGTTCTACAGCATCGACGAGATAATGGATCGTGATCTCCGGGTGCCTTACACGATCAGTGACGAGAGTATACACCTGATCCGCTGCATGCTCGATCGGGATGTTTCTCAGCGATACGACATCGACCAGGTATTACAACATCCTTGGTGCCAAGTAGACTAAAGAGAGTTTGGGAAAGAACAAGCTAGGGAGGCCAGATTTGACGTTTTTTTTGATATTCCTGTTCGGGTGTTGGGTAGGGAGGCATGGAGAGTCTCTCCGTCGGTCAGGGACGGGATGGGATTGTGTACGGCTTTGCATCGGAGGGATACCCCCCACCTTTTTTTTTCGGTTATGGCAAGACTGTACAAGATGGTAAATCGCAGGCGCTTTCACTGCTTGGCTAGGAAGGAAGGGAAAGAGGGAAACGAGGGAAACGGGATACACAGCTGCACGAGAGAGAGAGAGAAAGATATGCACATACACATACACTCTTGACACCCAAGTACGTATGCAGGCGCGCACAACAGACAAAAGACACACAGATCTGGAATTACAAAAAAAAGAAAAGAAGAAGAGAATGACCGATGAAGGCGTCTTAATGTGCATGATACCCCCCACCCTTCCTTTTTTTTTCTTTCTTTTTTTCTATCTCTCTTTTCCTTTGGTGTGTAGTGTTTTTAAGAAGCACATAAAAGAGAGAGAGAGTGTGTGAGAGAACGGCAGGGAGATAGAGAGAAAGAGAAAGAAAAACAGGAAGAAATAGATAGGAAATACAGAGAAGAAAGAAAAGATAGAGAAGAAGAAAAAAAAGCATGACTTTTTATTTACTTTCCCCATCCCCCTTTATCTATCTACCTACCCATCTATATCATCGTTTAACCAACGTTATCTATTTTATGACTGCTTGGTCTCACTCACATTGGCTGCTTCCGCCTTAACATCATCATCATCATCATCACAAGAAGCGAGTAGCAGCGATGGACCTTAAGTCTACTGGTTATGTTCACTCTCTCCACAACTCTATCAATAGACTTGTATTACGTACACACTGTTCTCTTCTTCTTCTCCTTCTCTCCATGGCCCCCCTGAATGTGGCAGTGTCATGTGACATGACATGACGACCCCAAGGTCGCTCGGAGTAAGCAGAAGAAGTAGTAGTAGTAGTAGTAGTAACATCCTCTTCTTGACAAAATCGACAGGCTGACGCCGGGTTCACCAGATGGTTTGGTCTGTCAAACGAATGACAAGCCAATCCCATCACTTCATTTGCATGATTTGCATGATTTCCGTGGATGAAGGGATACAGATGGACGGGCAGACAGACCACCGAATCCCACCCGGGGAAGTTAGTCTAGCCGGCTACCGGCGGAACAACATAATAATATTTCCTCTCTCATCCCGAGTGGCAACGTACCGAAGGCCATTTCGGTCTCTAGCCTGCCCCTCTCAAGTTGGAAGTCTGTCTGTCTAGACTATGTTTCGTCGCTATCGGAAGAAGCTTACAAATGGACCGGTTCTCTTTGCTTTCGCCGCGTCTGGTGTAGATGTATATCATTCGTATGTATGTATTGCATGTACGTGTATGTATGTATACACAGTCTGCCTAGGCCGAGACTATTTTCATGGCAGTATTTATGTCGTTTGCGACCATGATCCGACCAGCCAAGGTAGTGGGCCCATCTATCAGGGACCGCACGTAGAATCGTGCGAGTAAATTTTGCCAAGACCAGAGACGTCGTAGTCGATGAGGCCTAGGCGAAGAACTGGCTACAGGAGATATTGCTCCGGTGCCCAAGGGAGCAACGTCGCGCTTTGTAATGACAGATCAACGCGATGAGCGTGATCTGGGCGAAGTTCGGCTGAGTCCTGGGCCGGCTTGAGCTCAGCTGGCCACTAGGCCAGTTTGATGTTATCAGCATCACCAAGGTGGATCTCAGCTGTCTCATCTGATTGCTGCTCATTCGCACCCTCAGGTGGAACTTCGTGCATCTGCTGATCGCGTTGATCCCATATATGGGCAGCAGCATTACTGAACGTCTCTCCCTGGTCTTCGATTGGAGAGGGTTCGGCGTAGGATGAGTGCGCGCCTTCAGGTCGTGCGTTCAACTTGTATTGCAGCATGCCGGGGAAGCTCGGTTCAAGTTCGTCCTCGAACTCAGTATCTCGTGGGCTTAATGCGCGTTCATCAGAGGAGTCATGTTGTGCAACGTCACTAGCAGCGTCTGATCCTTCAAGGCTGTTGGGCGTCTCTGCTGTATCGTCGAGGTTGCCAAATGTCCAAGTATTGCGCGTCAGGTGTTGAATACCCGTATTCTGGCTCGTATCATCGGCGAGATCAATGCCTTCATCATCTTCATCGGGCGCAGGAATGCGTACGACGCTGTCGAAGGCCTTGGCGCTTGTCGTGTACGAATCAGCCCCCGAGTTTCCGGCGGGGCGAGAAGCTTCGGCTCCTTGAAACGCGCTCGACGACCCATTCCGGGAGAAGCCACCGCCGAGACGCTGACCTTCCCCCGAGTCAGTCAATCCCTCTTCCGAGCTGTCTTCCGCTGGGAAAAGATCCATAATCTTCTGGAAGCGAGGTCCGCCTAAGGGGAGATCGGACCGCCTGCGATAGAACAGCATGTAAGCCGAAGTATCTACGATTCGATCTACAGAAGCTGCAGTCACAATCGAGTCTACTCGAAAGTTAGTCGTGGCCTTTGTACTCGAGCGGAAACATCTGAGGGTCTTACCATTATACGAGTACCATGCACCGTCAACGAAATTCTTGGCGAAAGCAGTATAGTGACCACCGCCGAGCCCTCCATAGTGGCAGTCGACGCCTATGAGGTCATAGACTTCTTCCTTGTCTTCTGATCGTTGAAGGACACGAGAAGTGATATCCAGATTCTCCAGAGGAAACTCAACTAACGTGTCGACCTTCTTCCTTGAAAACCCAGAAGAACTGAATCGCTTCAGATGAATAACCAGGATATCTGGAGTCTTCCAGAGGTCGAACTTCTTGGTGGCCTGACGGTGTTCCTTGCATCGAGGACAATACCACATGTCTTGCTCCGACAGAGTCTCGTTTCGCTCGAACTCATCCAGACATGCTTCGAGCGTGGTGCCATTCCTCTTTCTAGTCGCCCTGGCAGCTTGGATTCTGTCGAGCTCAGGATCAGCCAAGGTGTCACAGTGGTCCCAGAAGGCAGAGTCCTTGTCGCCAAATATGGTATCGTAGGCCTTCTCCTGCCAATCAACAACAATGGCCTCCCTTAGACGAATGAGTGGGCCGCCATCTGGACCAGATTCGGCTACGTCGAAGGCTTCTTCGGCTTCAAAGGCTTGTTGGTTCTTCCTAGCTTGTCGTTGCTGCTGACGTTGCTTCCTGCCAGCCTTAACATATCCCTTGTTATGCTGCCTCGTCTTCTTGCGGCCTCCCACGAACGTTTTGGTATTGGCTTTTGGCATCCGAGCGGACTTCGGTCGATGAGATAGGGTCTAATTCGCTCGTTAGCATCATTCTGATCTGGCACAAATTCCGTATAACGGTATAGCCTATTCTTACTTCCGAGTTCGCCTTGACAACCCCGCCGTCATCGTCATCCTCGTCACTTTCCTCATTCATCCTGGTAGGCGGCAGGTCTGTACTTCTCCGTGATGCTTCATCAGAGCTACTAGCCTCATTTGAAGCCGTACTGTTAGTGACGTTATCGAATTGATCCTCAGATGATGGCGTCTCGGGGGCGCGCGTAGACAGTCTCGGATACTCTTTTCCCTCGTCGAGGCTGTTGCCAGTCGGAAGCGGGGACCCACTCTCAGCGAAGTATGACATCTCGAAAAGATTTTGGAGCTGAGGAGGTAGGAAACTGTCAGGGCTCAACCAAGCGGGCCTCTTGTGGTTGTACTCATGCTTCACCCGATGTCTGCATTGATGTCAATGATTTTTCTCGTGCCGGTGGCATTGTGACTTACTTCTGTGCGCTGGAGCGTCTGGCAGCACCGACATCCTGCATCTGCACATCCACCATATCGTCCTCACCCTTAACAGATTTTGCGACTACCTTGCCCTCGTTCGAGGAGCCGGCATCCGAGCTACTCGTGCCAACAATCTCGGGATCTGTGCCATCAGACCCTTCGGTTTCCTCGAGGCCAGAGAAGTACGTGCTGGATGTGAAGCTGGCTACTTTCTCCAGAATTTTGCGGCGAATGATATCCTCATTCCTTGCTTCCTCTGGCGTGACGACGATAAAGTGAGATGGACAAGCGTCCGCTAATTGGGTCCTTTGAGATCCTACTCTGTGAGTACCCAGCTTTGTTACCTGAGGTCGACGATGGAAAACAGGCACCAGCATTTTCTCAGCAAGCTCACTGTTCCATGGCGAAGGAACCTTTTGCTCGTCATCGTCGAGCAGAGACCTGACCGGTACTCCCAATCTCTGCTGCTTCTGAGCTTTCTCACCAACGTTCGTAGGTTTCACTTCCAGCTCACAGACCCAGACGTGATCGTTGGGCGACATCTCTTCTGTGGCGGTCGCCAAGTCTGGATGATGCTTGTAGAATTTCTTGTTCCACTCTTCTGTAGACATGAGACGTTCGCAAGGAACACCAGTGCGGTCAGAGACGAACTGTTTCATCGCCCTGATGGTCTCATGGGCTCCTAACTCAACCCTGATATTGATAGGTTTATCATTGAGCGGCCAGAACTTCACAATTTGGTTGAACTTTTCTTCGACAGGTAAAGGCAGCGTCAAGTTGTTGAACGGGTCAAACGTGATGCTGACCTTTTGACACACGGGACAGATAAGAGTCGACTTGTACAGGCCGGTGAACAGATCTGCAATGACCGAGTCGTCACGCTTCTTGGTGATATCCCAAACCTGCTCGGCCATTTGCCGGATTGCCTCGGGATCATTGACCATGGCGTCGGTGGAGTCGGGTTTCTCGATGTAAGGCTTCTTCTTGATACGGCTGAGATCTTCCTGCAGACCATCCAACAAGAAACCGAGAAACTCTTGGGAATCTTGCTGACCATAACCAGCAAATTGCGACGCGTGTCGGCTGAGAGTATTTTTGAATTGGCGCGGGGTCACAGAACTCGAGGCAGAGGGCTTGTATATATCCTTCAAAAGCGTTGCATATGACGACGCAACCTCGCCGTTGTGGGCTAAAACGTTATCCCTATTTAGTTCTTTCTCCCATTCGCCAGTGAGGAAGTATTTGGTCAGCTCCTCGACGCTTCTGACACATTGCAGAGCGGCATTCATATAACACGTATTTCCTAAGTTGCCCAGTCCCACACAACCTGGGGTTCGGCCAGATTTCTTACTTCTACCGCGCGTCAATGGACCTGAAGGAGCTGGACTGACCCGCCCGCTTCTCGTCTCACGGGTAGGCACCGTCAGGCTGTTGGAGCCGTTGGAGCCCCTAGACGCCGTGAAGTTTGATGTCCACTCCGTGCCCTCCTCGTGGGGATCCAAGACAATCGATTGATCTTTGATAAGAGCAAAGAAGTCGAGATCTTTTTTCGTCTGGAAGTCCGGGTCGGCAGTCTGATCGGCCACTTCTAATGGAACCCTCTGCACGCCTTTCTCTAAGGCTAAGAATGCTTCCACGTCTAGAAGCATGCGGTTCCAGGGATCGGATGAGTTGCTTGTAGTCTGAGAGTTGTCAGGTGAAGCAGGCGGTGTCGGTACAGTGGGATCCGAGGTAGCGGAAGGAAATCTTTCAGGGATACTCCAAACTTTGACCCTTTGAGTGAAGTCGATTCTAGCAACTTTCTTGGCCTGCTTCAAGAACAGGTTGAAGTTGAAGTGACGACTACGGGGGAGTCTGCCTGGGGGCGGGTTACTCGACTTCAGAGACGCTTCAACTGGGACGGTGCTGTGGGCTGACCAGAGCCGATGTATCGAGAATACAGGCGGGTGAAGCTCCCATTGTATGAAGCCCGATTGGTTATTATGAGCAAACCGCAAGATGGGCACTTGATCTTCTTTTAGTCCAGGCCACTTCATGAGAAGTTGCCACGCAGCGGGAGGGAAGGGGACAAGATCTGGGGTTTCCTTCAGCCGCACGAACTTCTTCTTCAAAATGTCGACACCATCGCCAACGCAGGGATCATTTAGAACCTCGAGTATGATATCGGAGTTGTCGACTGGTGGTACTGAAGATAAATCATTGACGGCATGCTTGGAGGAGAAGCCTATTCCCGGCACTTTCGCAAGCCAATTTTTGGATACTATGAAGCATTCCTGGTCCTCTTTGAGTGGGCTCCTCTCTTGCTCCTCGTACAATGACTTTATCGCCTGCACATGCTGATCCAAGGAGGCGGGATGTTCCGGTGCTGTGAGATCATTGTCAGCTGCCAACAGTCTCATGAGCCTGAGGACATTCACATACCGGCTCGCTTGTCGCTTTCTGTGTCCATCTGAGAAGTGGAATCTATGTCTGTCCCTAGCGGGGATGAAGTATTGTCATGGGTTGATCCAGACGGGGATTCGGCGTGGGAGCTGTCCGCGGTATCGGAGGGAGGGACCGTTGGAGGAGCTGTTACCATTTCTACGTCTTCCTTCGCATCTTGATCTGCAGTTTCGGGGTCCATACTCGATGCGCGTCGCTTCAACGGGGAAGATGCTCTCTCTGGCACTTCGGCAGCACCACCCATAATGGCGCGGTGGTGTGTGGTTTTAGTGAAGGGTGAAGAGCCTCTGCCAGGGGGGTAAGGAGCAGTGGCGACGAGACTGCTATCGGGACCCGGCGTATCCCCTCCACGCTCGCTATAGATGGATAGATCGGCGTAGGCGCCCGAGGGCGAGCTGGCCGCTGACGAGGTACACTCAAGGTAGCTCGAGGAGCCCGTGGTGTTGGTCTGCAGTCGAGGAGGGAGGCTCGAGGCTGGAGGCAATGAATCGGCGCGAAGGTAAGCGTGGTCGGGGGCAGACGCAGAAGTGGTGTGGGCAGAGAAGGAGAAATGAAGAGCGTCGTCGTCTTGTTCACAAGACTGCAGAGGTATATCGGGGGAGTTGTGTCTATCCAAAGAAACGTCTATGGTGGGGGCCGACGGGAGGTTTGAAATCTTCCTTTTCTTTGATGAAGACGTCTTGGCGGCGAGCTGCAAATGCAGCTCTGGAAGATTCCGGGGAGAGTGTGCGTTGTTTCGTGGCTGTAGCAGGATGTATTAGTCGAAGTGTTGAGAGAAGGAGGCGGAGAGGACAACAAAGATGACAAGAGGGATTGGAAGGCAGAAGAATAATTTGTCGGCCGCCGCGTTGGTGTGGTCGTGCATTAGCTAGTCCCCAAAAGCCAGAGAGTGGCGGCCAGGTGAATAGCAGTGCAGTTGAGCTAGACTACCGCGCGGTTTGCTAAACAGTACCCTGAACAGCCCATAGCGGTAGGCAAGACGTTATATGTATCTACCTAGGCAGGTACCTACACCCGCCTGCTTGGAGGTGCCAGGCCGGTAGGATACAGTACTGGAGGTACTTACAGCAAGCGATGTGACTGGATGATCCGCTGTAGCGGACCCCATATGTACTACTACCTACCTAGGTACCTATGGTAGGAGGGATGTACTTATGTCTAGGTACTTAGGCGACACCTACTTCGTATGAGCACTGTCAGTCAGACTGTCTTCTCGCGGCGGCGGTGCTGATTCAGAGGGGGAAGCTCGGAGGCTGTGCCAGAAGATCCGTACGTACCTTTGTTATTTGCTGCATGTGTGGTGCCTGCAAACTCGAGACATGACCAAGAATGACGGGCCAAGATCGTCAGAATAAGAAATGACAGTTGTGTTACTTGGATGCTTGTGAAAAAAAAAAGGTTGATTTCCGACTTGGTGGGCTGTGATGAAGTCAACGTGGTTGATGGAAAATGATTGATGGCAACGATGCTTCCAAGGTTTATTTTTATTTCTTTTGCGTGGTGGTTTGCAGTTGCGATGAGAAGTCCACACCAACTTGTTGTCCGTTTGGGGATGTGGGGTGTGGAATCGAGAGACGCTAATTGGCGCAGCTGCCCGCTGTAACACAAAAACCATCCAAGTCCATACCCAATAATATTAGAATAGCCTCACTGGATAGCTGGAATTAATTGTTAGAAAAGAAAAAAAATAGCCCATCTCCAGCCTTGAAACCAATAAGTGAGATATTCCGGATTCAACCATATATTCATTTCTATTTCAATGTGTTTATCTCCAGGTGGCATCCACCTGGGCTGGGTAGGTATGAAGGTTAGGGTTTCAAAATGCTTTAAAACATTTTTGCATTTATTGCATCTTTTTGCATTTAAACCGCACTTTTTTAAAAAAATGCATTGTCCCCATATTAACTACCCGATTAGGAAGGCGGTGAAAGGGGTCTGAATTCTGCCACCTTGGCAACCTCACACACCCATACACACACACATACATACACACATACACACACACATATACACACATACACACACACACATACACACACACATACACACATATGATAACTTCAAAAGATGCTATTATTGCAAGACGCTATTATTGCAAGATAAAGACGAAGACGATAAAAATCTTGCAACGTGGCCCTGGAGGCTTATTTGCAAAGCCACTGGGGTCACGATGGCTTCATTGCAAGACCAAGACGAAGAAGAAGACGTAATAAGGTGGCCCGGCCCTAGAGGCTAGCCAGGGGGGGTTCAAAAAATGCACTACTATGCCTAATTAGGTAAAGCTAGTCAAAAGATGCAATAAATGCGCACTAAACAGGGATTATGCATCTTTACGGCATTATTTAATAAAATGCGCATTTTTTGAAACCCTAATGAAGGTACACCTCTTCTACACCTTTGACTGTGCTCTGTGTCAAGTTGTGAACGCAAGTTTCGGCAGTGGGGGCAGGCACCCCTCGGCTTGCATCATCACTGCCAGGGACTGCAGATGGAACTGGTGAATTGTGGCAATTGCCATTTTAATAATTTCTGGAAGCTGCATAACTTCTCCTGTTCATTACGCCGCAGAATAAGAGCCTAGGTTAGCTAGGTTGGGCTTATGCATAAAAATCAGGTACTTATCCTGCCACGTAGTACCAAAAATCTTGGTGTATTACACTCACGAGGGGGTCAACGGGAACATAACTCATTGAACATCAACAAGTCAGTCCCTCTACAACACCTCAAGGATGGTCGTCCCATGGATATCTACCTTTGATAGGTAGATACTTATAAGCAACCAATGCATTTCACGAGAAAGAAGAGTCATCAGGATATTATCTCCGAAACGTCAAATCTATTCTATCATGACCGTCTATGCAAGACTCAAACCCGGACTTTGCCTGAGTCTTATTCTGCATATTTCGCTCTCCCTCTCCCCTATCTCTGCTCTTGTCTTCTTACTCTTTTTCTTTTCTTTCTCTTTCTTGCTATCTCTATTCGCAAGTCATGCTCGACTCCCATCCTACTTCTTACTGTTCTCATCTACCGTCTGAGAAGTGCAACCAACACCTTCCGCCTTTGCCCCTATCTACATACATAGTCTTAAGGCAAATCTTGACTGCGAAAGGTTTCCCAGGATCTACAGGGGGTATCTGATCGTAAACTCTGGTCTGAACTAAAAAAAACACACAAAAACAATGCTGTTGCTGTTGAGGTTGCGTCGACGTGCTCCTCCTCTTGAAAAAAGAGCCTGCCCCGGGGTGAGCAGGGAAGCACATCCGTCGTATGCGCTCTCTAGACTCCCCTCACAACTTGGAGTCTGTGTCTTCGAATTCGCTGAGGTCGTGAATAGGTCGGGCCCCCGCCGTTGCAGATAGTCCCGCCTTGAAGTCCCGAACGTTCTTGATGAGAAGCGGCACTGTGCCATTCGTGGGAGCTGGAGTCGTATCTGTCTCCGTCGCTCTGCTTTCCACATCCCTGGAATGGGAGCCGACACCCTGTGCCACCAACTGTACCACCAACTTGGCGCGCTGGGGCGAGCTGGGAATCATATGCGTCGCATAGAAATCCACCATCTCAGCCTTGGTGAGCAAATTAACTTGAGCAGCATCGCGTTGGGCTATAAAAATTTGTCAGTCAGTGTCTTCAGCCACGTTTTCCAACGGTCAACATACCTGCTTCAAAGTCGTAGTACTCATTAGTTATCTGCGACCAAAGGCGTCCAGTTTCTTGATCCAGGTTCTTGAGTTTCTCCAGCCTCTTGACAACCACGCTCCTCTTGTTGCTCTCAAACTCGGCATCGCTCATATTTGCCAAAGCGGTGGCTTGCGAGACCAAAAATGAGTCAATGCGGGATTCCAGGTACTCTGATGTCCGTTCGCTTTGAATGATGAAACGGAACCCGTAGGTGGTGGCAGAGCCCCGCATGCCGCTGAAGACCACATAGCCAAGCTGCTCTTTCGTACGTAACTGATCAAATGCGGGCTCGTGGAGTATCTGATCCAGTAGCTGGGTCTTCGCTCGGATCTTGCGATCCCCTTTGTCGCCAAGGTGGAGATAATACTCGATGCAGTGATTGACGTTAGCCGGGTCCTTCAGGGTCTTCGTAAAGACGTAATTCGACCCAGGGGGGAATTCGAGGGATCGAATAATGGGCCATTCCTCTTTAGGTAGCACGCGCGGCTTCAGTATCGACTCGAGCATGTCCGTCAGTCTGAGTGCGTCCTCCTTGTAGAGGTTTCCATGCACACATGCCTCGATATGGAGTTGGCACATGATTTGTTTGTGGAATTGTCTAACCGCCTCAGCAGTAATGCTAGGCAGCTCGACTACAAGCTGCTCGACCACATAGTCATGCTCGGACGTGAGCCACGAGATGTAGTCACCGATCTGAGTGAAGGGCTGCTGTAGCTCACAGTTGGTGTAACCGCGTTGCAAACGCTCTTTCACGATCTCGAAACGGTCATCCTTCACGTCAAGATCTCGCATAGTTAGGAGAACTTGCTCCAGAAGCACAGGGAGTTTATCGTTATATCCCGAAACCTCGAAGAAGAGCCCCCGGGAGTCGAGACTGACGTTGTACTGCAAGCCAGCAAGCTCGGCATCGTAGGAGTATTCCTCCAAGGCATCCCTCACCAAATCGGTGAACAACTTAGACTTGACCGAATTTTCAGCTGAAGCGAAGATAATGGGGTTCTTGCAGCTGACTATAAGGTTCGCCTTGGGTACCCAGAACTCGTCATCTTTCTTAAACCATGTTCGCGCAACCTTGTCGTTCCGCACCACCCGCGGGGACAACGCTGGTTTCTCGGGTTCCTTCTTCTCTACTTCAAGTTTAGTCGGTATGAACTGATTTCGATGTGGAAGATGGAGATCTGGGATGCGGTCCTTGGCACTGTACTTGGCGGCCTCGTTGATCTCAGCCATGAAATCGTCCGGTATTCTCTCGGTCTTGAATTCGGTGCCGTACCACGCCTCCTTTCGGTCCCAGTCGCCCGGGAAGTCACGGGATACCAGGGTCATTCTGAAGTTATCCGGGCGTAGAAGATCTAGACCCTGCTTGATCAGCGCGGGGTCGAACTTCCGGAGGCGGCTTTGTCCGCTAAGGAGCCATTCTCTTGGGAGAGGCTTCTGCATGACCGACGCGATCTTGCTTGTGAAGCGGCTAGCAGGCGTTTTCTGTTTAAAGCGGAAATCGACATCAGCCATCCCTTTCTGTTCGTCGAAAATCCAATCTTGTGGAGGTGATTCCCTGAGTAGAGACACGTATTGGAAGAAGACTTTGACCACTTCCTTGTAGTTCTTCAAACCCTGTGTTATAGTAGTATTAGCAGATATAAGACATCCGGATCAGGGGGGAGAGCCTCACCTCTTTCGTCAATCTCACTTGACAGTCAAAGATGCCGGGGGTGCCGGGGCAAATAGAATAAGCACCAGCACTCAACGAATTGGCCCAGCCTTTGCCCTTGATATACGCCATTATGCTGCCTGGACCTTCATGTCCTACCAGATGGCTGATATAGCGGCTGGGCTGTGTTTCGAAGCGCTTCTCCTCATCGAGAAATGGAAAGTACAAATTGAGTTCTCTGGAATCCATTACCGGCTTCGCAAAACACTGTAGCTTCAGGCGGTCTTCTGGGAATGGTACTTCCGTTTCCCATCGATTCTGAGGCAGGTCCTTATTCACCACATCGGAGAATAGCTCGGCTACCCATGTTTCTAAAGTGTCCAGCGACTCTCTCCCAAGAACGCAAAGTTTCATGCGGTTGGCTGAGTAATGCTTCCCATGAAAGTCGATAAACTTCTGGCGGACATCAATGCCCTTCGATTCGGGAACGGTCTTTAGCACCTCGAAGTTTCCCGTCGAGAAATGACAGTACGGATGGTTAGGGTTGGACAGAGATTTCTCCAACTGATGGAGTCTCCATTGGTCGCTCTGCAAATTCTTCTTGTTCTCAGAATCGACAGCACGGAGTTCGCGATCCAATGTGGACGGTAAGAACAGGGGCTCAATGAAAAATTGGGCGAAACGATCCAAGCCGCCATACAACGGTGACAAATTTGTTTCGGATGGCTCCTCGCCATTGCTGGGTTTGGCGGCAATGTCGAAGTAGTAGTTAGTAGAGCACGAAGCGGTATATGCATTAGAACTTCCAGAATGCGCTGACAGGTAGACGTTGTAAGCGTTCTCTACCGGATATTTCTTGGTTCCCATGAACAAAAGCTAGAAGATATACGATCAGCGGCGGGACTTGGAGACATCGAAACATTGAGTGAAGATCAAGTAAGGAAGACCTACGTGCTCCACAGCGTGAGCCATTCCCGGCATATCCGTCTCATCACTGAAGTTTCCGACATTGACATCTAATGCGGCGCTAGCCTTGTCGGTTTCCGGATCATGTACTAACAAGGCTTCGAGCTGGTTGGGTAGACGGATAACTCGATATGATCGATCATCCAAGGAAGAAGTTTCCATTTGGTCCGTCACCCTCTCGGGGGCGCCCTGCTTGAAACTATCTCGTGGCATTACGATCTCGTGTTGGGCTGCGGCCTCCTGCGACATAACTGGGCTCATGAAAGACAAGCAGGATAAGGCAGACGTGATGAAGGGAGGAGCTGCGTCGGCACAAGGAGTAGATGTATGAAGAGTGCCGAGAAATAGAAGGCACTTGTCGACCCGAGGGAGCTTTTAAAGAGTGAAAGGATGTTGTTGGTGGCGACAAGTTGGCGAATTTTTGTCATGAACAAGAAGCGAATGAACGAAGGGGGTGAGGACTAGGTAGCCAGCTGGGAGGCGCAACAGGCTGGATTTGGAAGCGGCGGCGGCAGCGGCAGCGCAGCAACGACAGCGACAGCGTCAGTGCGGGTAGCCTCGAGTGGACAGTGGAGACGCTAAAGTGCCGTAAGGCGGGACTCGGGCAGGGGGGGGGGGGGGCGAGGGCCGGGACGTTACCGACGAGTTGGAATCGCCAGAAAGTCTAAAATAAAACAATGAATAATATCTTTCGCTTCCCTTCACACACCAACGCGCGCACACATACACCAGACACACACCTGCACGCACACACGCACAACGCGGGAAACACCCTAGGGCTCTACTACTGCTTCCCAATGACTTATAAATGGGCCTCGTGCCTTGGCTACCTACACAGTAGGCTGTGTGAGTGAGTAGCGGTAGTAGTAATAGTTCGTGACAGGAAAGCCCGCCGTTCAAGTCGATACTACTAGAATGATCTTCGTATTAGGAAATACCCGTGGTAGGACAGTAGTAAGCGTCGTGATAAGAACACCTAAAGGTCTGCGAGAACCTACACGTGTAGGTTGGTATTGAGTATTGAATCGCCACCTGCAAAGGTCCCCGGATGACTTGTCCGCCGTCTGTCCGCCGTCTGACGGGTACGTGTAATGTAATGGATGAGTGAGGCGACGTCTGCCCTGGAAGTAAGAAGAAAAAAGGTAAGTCCATATTCACACATACGTGCCTACGCTAAGTAGGTAGCAATAAAAACACCACAGGGTTGAAGGTTGCTTTTCTGTCATGCAATAAATGCATCTGACTCTCACTGCCTCACCACCTCCCGCAGAAGGCATGAAACGGTCTAACTAGAGACCACTCACCACAGACCACTCACCACGCTGCCACTTGCGGAGCCTCCGATTCAGGACCCTTTAGAACCCTCTTCGGTGGGGTTCTAGGGCTTCAGGATGCGGGTATGAAATGCATGGATATGGCTAGAACGAACTGGACGGACATACGTACAATTCGATTCACCGTAGACAGTCGGTCAGGGTCTTCCTTGCGGCGGGGTTTGTGGGCGTCAGAAGGTCAGAAATGGCTGACTCGGTTTCGTTGTTCTATCGATATCATCAACCCGGCTGGAAAATCGAGGGTTGTCGGGAAAAGGAGGACAATACTGCGTAGTAGGCAATATCCGGCCGCTTTATGATGTCAGAGTAAGAGACAGAAAAAACAGGAAAGCTGGGAGGGCTGTATACATGCAATTGGCGGGAGACGAGATGGTGTCCTGCTTACTTTTGGCACCTCTCTGGTTTTTCCCCCTCGGGTTCTTCTGGTTTGTTGACGTGAGAGAGAATGCTGATGGTTATAAAGTGTCAAGGCGCAACAAGACGTCAAGCGTGAAGCGAGGGAGCTGCGGAGGGGCACACCGCAGGTCGGCGAACCAACAATCGAGCCCAAGTGGCTGGATGAACGGGGCGCCGGTAATGTACACACCCCAGACTAAACTGTAAACGGGTCTCGGGGTACTTAGAAGAACGCGTCAGAAGCTTTTTTCTTCTTCTTCTTTGGTTCTGGGTTTGGTTCTGGTTCTGATTCTTCTGGTAACGACTCGAAGCGGTCTGCATGCAAAAGAAAAAGGAAAAAGAAGTCCGGGGGTGAGAACAGTTGGGATATGTACCCCAGCAGCAGCAGCAGTAACACGATTTTCTTCTTCTCTTTTCTATCAATGAAGCTCGGCCAATGGAGCGAGGCTGCTGGTTACAACACCGAATGGGGGATGTGAAGCGAGACAGTGAATAGATAGGCAGGTACATATGCGCCCGCTCTAGCTCATAATATCATGATTCGTCGTTCTCGTTCGGCCGATTCGAGAGATAGGAGAGGGAGACGGGAGACAGAGAGAGAGAAAGAGAGAGAGACGTTAGGCAGTAAGGCCGGCCAATACCCTTTGTATGGAGTAGACTAACCTAATAGTCTAAGTGCGGAGATTCTGTCGTCCATTCATTGAAATCAATGGACTTTGCTCATACGAAGTACTTACTTCTTCCTACCTACACCCGATTCGACCACGACGGTTTCATGTGCCTACATTATGACCTAAGGTGCGTGCATACCTAGGTACTTAACATACATCTAACATATACATGTATATCCATATGTACATACCTCCCTAGTCAGCTTGATTATCTTTCACTGGCAAGGTTCCAGACCATGTCAGACAGCGCGTGAAGTCAAAACTGATGTTTGACTTCTCCCGCCCATGACATGGCCCAATGTTGAAACTAGTCATCAGGAGCCCAACAACACGTGGCGAACGGGGCCAGACTTCGACCGGTGCACGTCTTATTTGAAAACAAACCAGGGGGGTTGGCGCTTGTCGTGGCCTTTTCTGTTTCGGCTCCGCTTGCTTGCTTGCTTGCTTCTGGTGATCTTGGGCAACAGAGAGAGATTCTGTCTCTCTCTTCTTCGCCATCCATCCATCCATCCATCCGTCCAGAAGCTGCCAGCAGCTGCTGCTGCTCTCTTGAAAACTGTATCTTCCAGTGAAATGGGCTGGGCTACGTGGATAAGAAAGACCAGGTCAGACAAGAATAAGAACAAATCATGCTGTCTTATCGCCTTACCCGGATCCTGACTCGACGCGATGGGAGTACCCTTCGGGCCGCATGATCTGACAGCATCGTCGTCCCAAATGCTTTTTTTTTTATTTTTCTACTACTTTCTTTATGGCTCGTCCGTCACTCCCGCACGGGACATGGCATTTGATAATCTGCGATCGTGTAACCGACTGAGATCCCGTCGTACTGCTTCACCACCAACCTACCTGAACATCCGGGTAGGTACTTTTGTTATTGTCATTGGGGTTTGTGCGGTTATCTCTATCTCTGTCTCTCTCTCTCTCTCTGTCCCTCTCTCGTGGGAAATCATAGGGTCTCTCTGGCTAGAGCGTTTCTAGCAGGTCTGTTCCCACGATGCCCGGCCTGCTCCGTGACGAGTCGGTCAGAACTTCTCGAGTGGGCAGCTGTTCCTGGAGAGGGCTGGTCAAGCGGACAGTGTCTCTGACGTTCTATCTACCTGGTCATGTCCGCGGTAAATCGTCCCTAGGTAGTAGGTCTGTGATGAAGTTACTTCCTAGAACGGACGTCTTCGCCGCCATCGCCGCCGCCGCCGGCCCCGCAGAAGCTTCACCTGCTGGCTGCAGCATAATAAACACCACACACACGTCCCCCTACCGATACCTGCTCCGCTATGTTTGGTATATATTACCCGCGTGATAAGATAGCCAGTCAGTCGCTAGCCCACGTTTGTTTCAAAACGTCGAGTGGACAACGACGTGCATGTCGTTTAGAGAGCCAGGCCGACAGGGTTCGCGATCTGCGTCTCAAGTGGAGACCGAGTCCTGCCTGGAATGACCATCCCACAACGTCTTGTGCTTGGTGGTGGTGGTGTAATGAATGCAGTGGCACCGAAGAGCCGGATTTCATGCCGGTAGCTGGACTGCTCTCAAGGTCCAAATCAAGATATTTCCGAAACCCTGGCCTTTGCGAAGCGATCCCGATGATGACATCTGCAGATTTACACACAGACAGGGCTACCAACTTTGAAGATGTTCTGGTACTTTGTATTATCACGAGTGGTGATCAGACGAAGCCGCCTTCCTAGCTCAGCTTGCCTTTCCCACGTAGCCCTGGAGGTATATCGTCGCTAGCCACCAGCGGTAACCGAGATCGTGACCCTGGTATCTACTACTCTCTGAACATACAATTCCAGTTCAAACCACAGACCCGCCGGGTCGAGCTTTCTGCCCAGGTTGTCATGATAGCGTCTGGGCAACACGGATGGAGCTTGTGGGCTCGCCCCGTATCAATCGTGATGCAGACACCCTTCGTACAGGGCCACATTCAGCTTGTCTTGGAATATCAGAAATCCTAGGTAGGTCCCGATACGCATCAGCGGTCTACCGGTAACTACTAGTTACGTAACAACACTGATCACAAATCACCGATCACTGATCACACTAGCTATGCAATACCCGAGAACGTTATATTTGACAGCCACGCTAGGATTCCGTGTCTATGCCATAACTGGCATCGAAGCCGTTTCTTCATACCCTGTCGTGTTCTAGAGTTCAGACCTCAAGAGCGGCCTGGAGATATCCATGCTATCGAATGGCATGTTCTGCGACGGTATTGCCGCGCGACGGCCGGCACGTTGACCGCTTATTCGGAGTCTTAGTTGGCCCCAGTCCTGACTCTCGCGAATTGCTTCAACTTGCTTGCAAATGCGATAGGGAGATCGGGGTCATCCCTCGCCTCAGAACTGTATTACTCTAGCGGCACATCGATCTCTGGAATGTTACACTCAGAACAGCCGGCCGGTATGTAACATATCTGGTGCAACCACATCCCGACAGACAAAATCAAACAGGCAGTATTTGAACACGTAGGAGTAGCGGTACGTCATTAACTAGTCGTACCCGAGCACTCCAGTAGCTGATCCATAGATCTGACAACCGTAAACAGGATCGTAGCAGATAGCTTGGACAAAACACCAAATACTAAAAAGTGAGACTCGTGGGCCACAAACTTGTCATAGTCCTTAGGGGATAGGCGGTATGATCCAGACTGCGATGAGGCGATTGATATCACCGAAGCGAGCTCGTCATCATGAACAGAGCTGTGGACACCCGTCTGTTCCTTGTGACAATCGTATGCTGTGTTCCGAAGCCGGACTGGGGCCATCGCTGAGTGTCGTATAGCCTGTCTAGATCTTATCAAGTATCACTGGTAGTTCGATGGTGATCGGTGAACCGGGGAAGGTTGATAACGGCCGTTCTTAGTCTCCGCATGCAAGTTCTGCGTATCTCTGTTCTCGATGTGTCGAACGGCCAGACTCATCATTTCTCCCGGGGTATAGAGCACGGGACGGCACGACATCCGCTTCCAAGTTCGAAGAAAACAAGGGGCAATATTCGCAGGAAACAACCGCGTACCTAGTGTCTGCCGCAGTTCCCCAGGCAAAGTCTTCACCGCCCCTGGAAGCTGAGGTTAGCTTTTAACCGCGAACAAGAAGGGTATGAACGCGGACTTCTCCGGAGGATCTATTTAGGATATACCGAATCTCAAGCGAACCGTGGGTAATGATTAGCCGCTATACCGTGAGACGTGTATGATGATGTTGATCGAGGCAGCCGGTCCAAGACCAGAGGCGAATGAAGATGTCAGGGGCTACTTCGAGCCAATTCCTCGTTGCGAGGTCCTTGCTCATCTGCGTAGTGTGGGCCGGAGTTGTCGGCAAACCGGCATAACTACTAGACTCGAGCGAAGACCCGACCCCTGATTCAACATTGCGTAATGGCCTTATATCGACTATCCTACTGCCGGCTGGAAGAGATAAAGCTACCTGGTGGCTAATGAGCCTATATCTGATCCCTACTTAGCTGGGTTATAGACGAAGCGGGAAGTCGTGTCAAAAGAAGAAAACTGTCCGTTGATACGGCTCGACGATAAGTCTTCATCTTTGGGATTTACAGTCAGCCGCTTTGTGCCCAGGCTTGCCACACCGATGGCAGGCAAATGTTGATGTTTTTCGACTGCCGCCCGAAGACAAGGAAAGGCTAGCACCCCCAGAAGAGATAGACTTCAAGGGAGGACCTCGTGACTTGTTCAGCTTGACCTCCTTTTTTCTTCTCTTGTCCGCGAACTCTTTGGCATTGGCCTTCTCAGCTCTTCTCTTCGCTGGTACAACTCTTCGGCCTTCTTCTCTAGGGTTCTGGCCGTGTAACTGTCTCCCTGGTCCCTGTTCTTCAGAGGACGAATCGGAATCAGAATCGGAATCTGAGTTGGAGCTGGACTCTGAGCTGGATTCATCACTATCAGACTCTTCTCTTTTCTTCTCCTATGTTCCAAAAATGAAGCCCATTAGCAAAAGAAGCACATCAGCTGTTATGAAGAAGACTCACTTTCTTCTTATCCATGTTGTACCGACGAACAGCTCGTGCTAGCAGTGTTGAATCTTCAATCGAGTCACCATCATGTTCTGGAGCATACGAGTCTATCTGTGTAAAGCCGACGCGAACGATATTCAGGGGGGCTTGAACGGGAGGGGCAGAATCTGCAGCCTTCTCCTGGACATCAAGTACCCAATGGGCGTCTCCCACCTGTGCAGCGTGCTTGACCAGAGCTTCTTCGCGTTTCCTCTCATCCTCAGCGATGGCAGCCTGGATCTTGGTGCGGTCGACAAGCGAGTCGACGCTTGGCTGTGTAGTGGATTGTTTTGAGATCTTTCGTTTCTTGGATGGGTTTTCGGTCGTGTCGGGTGTTGTCGGAGTGGATGATGGGGATGAAGCTGCCCTTTGCATGAACTTCATGGTGAGGAGCCTGTTCGACATGGCTTTTGGGGTGGTGGGTGTCGACATCTTGTCGGTTGATTACAGCGCAGCTGTAGGCCTCTAGGAATAATTTCCCTACTTTATAGATTGTTATTTCCAGACGACTGATGGAATCACAATGGAGATGCTATCACACAGTCATCACAGAGTGGCAGCATTGTCGGCTCTTCGCACTACCCAAACTTTTGCGACTTCTGGGGAGTGCCTGAGTGGTTTTGCAGTTTGATAAGAGCTCTTTGTCGCATTTTGGAGGAGAAAAAGTTGGATGGGTTCACTTATCGATAGCAGACTAACCTTAAAGCACTGAAATTTTGGTGGCCCGAGCTTCTCCTGCTTGCTCAACAACCACATTGAACATCCCAATCCAATGCATACGTACTCGTCGTCCAACTCCTAAGACTACAATCTTTCCAATTGCCCCAGCCCTCGGCACCGCACCCGCGACAATGTTCTCACGCGTGACTTTCCGACCAGCGCTGCAGCTATCGCAACGCTCATGCGCCGCTCGTCGAACCTTTGCAGCATCCACCCGACTTCGCGAAGCATCGACTGCCCCTGTGGCCAAAGGCGAGACCTCTCTCGAGACCAAGAGTGAAGAAGAATCTCTAGGCGTGGTTGAGAATGAAGAGAGAGGCCTGAGTCAGGCTCCCAACCGGAAGGAGATATGGTCGAGGAGTCAACGGCCCAGAGCAAAGGCCATGACAGGTCCCAGATTCGAGCAGACCGATTTCGACCTCCAAGTCAGACATCCCTCTCTGCCTATAAATCGTCATTGGGCCCTCTGCTGACTACAGCCCAGCCGCAAGCACCAGCCGCCATTGAACTCATCCACAAGCAGCCCGTGCGATGGACCCATGACCGAGTGGTGGCCTGTGATGGGGGAGGCGGACCTGCTGGACATCCCCGGGTCTTCATCAACGTAGACAAGCCCGAGATCAGTCCCTGCGGCTACTGTGGACTTCCCTTTGTGAGTTGGCCCCCTTCTACTTTGAGTCGATTGAGTGTCGGTGATCATGGCTAGTGACCAAGTCTATCTTAATTCGTCTCCTAGGATGTTTGCCCCTCATTCAGAGATTGAACGAGAATGCTAATATTGCGGACAGGCAAATGAGCATCACCGAGAACATCTGAAATCGCTTCCACAAACTTCATACCCCCTCGAATAAGTCCGACTCTGATCGGACGCTGGCCGGGAAGGACTTGTAGAGCCACCATTACGCGGCAGAAGAGTTGGTAGAACAGCTGCTGCACAAGATGACAGAAAGACGGGCCTTTTTCGCAAAGTCAGACTACGCTTGTACATACTGTACCTATTGTGAGTTTCTAGAAATTCTATCACAGCCGATTGCCTATTGATCGTCCTTGATAATGTCCCTGTGTTATTGAGCGGCATATATTGTTCTTTGTGGCAGGCTTCGTATGATGCAAACGGCAAGGGGTTGTTGGGGATTGGCAACACGAATCTCATGAAGAATTACATAGCCACCATCTGGAAATAATTTCGATAACCGTCTTTCCGTTACTTTGTCGATTGAGTGATAGATAATCTACACATGCACTCATATTGCGAATTCGACGTTACAACCATCTCGCACTCTGATATCACTCACTTACAATTCACCCCCCTTCCGTACCAGTGGAGCAACCAATGCTTCGAAAATCCGACCTTAAAGAAACAAGGACCCCCACTACTGTACCTAAAATCACCCGCAGCTATCCATCCATCCCACTTCGTTATGCCGTCATCCACGTCAACCTCGCTAATGTCCTTCTCCCACCACTTCTACACCCTAACCCTCCTCTCCGTCCTGCTCGTCGCCTTCTTCCCGGGGGCATTCCACTACCTAACCACCTTGCCATTGGCCTATATCTTCCCACCGACACCACCACCACCATCCAGCACCGCCGCCGCCGTCACCGAAACCCCGCCGTCACCATCCCCGATTCCGACCATGTCGTGGTTCCAGAAGCAGTTCACGCTGCCGACCAGCTCGCGCGGCTCCTACCTCGTCACCGACCACGTCGTCGGCGCGCTCCCGGAGCTCGGCCGCTACAAGGTCGGCCTGCTGCACCTGTTCGTCCAGCACACGAGCTGTGCCCTGAGCCTGAACGAGAACTGGGACGAGGACGTGCGCACCGACATGAGCAACGCGCTCGACCGCATCGCCCCCCAGGGGAACAATTTGTACATTCACGACGCCGAGGGCCCTGATGATATGCCTGTAGGTTTTTTTTCTTTTCTTTGGTGACATCCTCCCTGGGAAGAAAGAAAGAAGAAGAAGAAGAAAAAAAAAGCGGCTACTGTACTGTTGCGATTGGACCGAGAAGGCTCATATGGGATTGCAATACCTACATAGGCACATATTAAAAGCGCATTGATCGGCGCGAGCGTCACTATCCCAATCAAAGATGGCCAACTGGTAAGTAAGCTCTTGGAGCCCCCCGACTTTTACGTGTTCGACAGCCCGAACCGGAGGCTGGATGCTGATGATTGTGGTACAGGCCACGGGAACATGGCAGGGCATATGGTATCTAGAATTCAGGAAGGCGAGGCATACGAGACGAGTCGTGGCGACCATCCAGGGCGAGCTGAAGTCATAGGGGTAACTTCTCGTGGTATCTATTGTAATGGCGATGGCAAATGCATACCACTCACTACCTCAGCAGCATCAAATTTTTATCTGTCCATGTTCAAACGAAAAAGACTGCATTGAACGCCATGCATGATGTGAAAACCTTAGCCCCTTAACGCCTTCATAGCATATAAATGCCCCCCTCCTGGATGAAATTTTGAAGAAAGTAAAGAAAAAAAAAAGAAAAAAGAATGCCTCTGTAGTGGTAAGAATTTCATTCTCAAGTCGAGTCATTCTCATCCTTCACATCCTTCATGTCCTCGTCTCCCTCCGCAAGAACCTTCGTCTTGGGTACGTAGCCATCGGGGCTGGCGCCGGGCGTGGCGGCCACCACATCCCCGTTCTCGTTCACGAACTCGAAGTTGTATCGACTCAGCAGGTGCGGTATGGCGGAGAGTTGCGGTCCGTACCGGGCGGTGTTGTCGTAGAGCTCGAAGAGGGGTACAGCTAGCAGCTTCATGTTCTTAGGTACGCTGAGGATCTCTGTGAGATTTTCGTTAGTCAAAAATCGATGGGCAAAGTCGTATTTATAGGTATATTTGGGGGGAGAGGGGTGAGAGGGGAGAGAGGATAGGGAGCTCCAAACTCACTGCTCTCGGGAAGCTGGATGAAGTACAGCTTCTTGCACTCCTTGGGCCGGGTGACGTGGGCGGGGATGAAGGGGTACATGAAGGTCTCGAAGTTGGGGCGCCACCACTGGGCGAGGCAGTCGCCGACCTGCCAGCTGGCGGCCTCCTCGCCCTCGCCGAGGCGGCCGACGGGGGCCAGGCGCTCGTCCAGGCGCGACTTGAAGCCGTCGATCTCGTCGTCCTCGGGCCGCAGGTAGTCCCCCGGCAGCTTGAAGAAGGCGTTGGCGATCTGCAGCATCAGGATGTGCGGGTGGTTGTGCTCGTGGCAGACGAGGATGCCCTCGCAGGTGCGCCGCATCCCGTGCGCGCTGTAGTGCTCCTCCAGCCGCTTCAGCCGCGCGATCACTGACGGGTCCTCCTCCGGCTGCGTCTCCTTGACGCCGAACGTGTAGTTCGACAGCGGGTACAGTCGGATCGTCGTCGGCTGGTTCGAGTTGAACGATAGCGGGATTATGGGCGGGTGCGCGCTCTTCAGCGCCGTGACTGCGACGGTCGACATTTTTTTTTTTGGATGGGGATGGTGATGGGGATGGGGATGGGGGGCGTCGAGGGTTTTAGTAGCTAGGCTTGCTGATGGATTGGGGACGGGGTCGTCAAAATCTCGAGAATCCGACGAAGCCGGTCGATGGTTGAACACGAACTAGCGTTCTTGGGAGTGTTTTACGGTAGACAGGGAGTTCCCGACGGTGGTGTAGAGGACGTCGTAGAGAGTATTGTTCGAGCTTTGATATTGAGAAGCAGCGAGCTGCGATCAAGCTTGAACAGCATCCCGTACTGTACTAAGTACCCCAAATGGGGGTTGATGGAGCTGAATGCCTGATTGGGAAGGCGGTGTAGGTGACTAAGCTCCCCCTATTTATCTGATCTCAACCTCAAAACTGTATTTCGATCTTGGGGTGTTACATTATCTAAGTACCTACATCAGTACACAGACGACCGTCTTCGCACTTCCCATTCTTTTGACTCTATCAAAAATACATCGTTCTGCCTCGATTTTTGAAGATACACTGTAATGTCTACCCTGCAGTTCTGTACCGTCCGACTTCCTCCTCTGAGGAATAATGCGTATCAATACAATGCTCTGCAGGTCGTCTGCCAATTTGATATGCGGTAGCAGAACAGCTATGGACCTCATTGTAGATAGAGCCAGTCTTACTGCTTGCAGAATAAGTATAGTCCTCATCTGGGAAGAAGGACATGAGCTGAATCCGTCTGGGGGGCGCCTAGCTTCCAGTCATGCTACCCGGTCTCACACGCTTTTACCTATCCCTGATGCAACCTCAGGCCTGGAGGAAGTAAATCAAGGTGACTGCGTCTTCGTCTCTACTAGCAGCACGGAATCTGAACCCATATCTCCTTGACTCTACTCTGGCATATCCCCCAACACTACGCAAGCTTATATCCTTCCAAGAACAGAAGTCACTGCTAGGTATTAATCGGCCTCCACGTCCCTGTCCCCCTGAATCTGAGTGCTTACCATGATCACATTCTCTCCTAAACATCCACACACCTACACCTCAGACTAAGAAGGTGATTGCCTTAATGGAAAATTGAGGCATTCGCGCGACAATCTGAATCTTCGAACAGGCCTAAAGGGCAGCACGATCCTCTTCACTTGTAACTTACCGCTTTCCCCCTACCTCAAACTCTGCGGCGAGCCGCCAAAGCCAGTACAGCGACTCGGTACACAGCTTCCTTCTCGCCTTCGACTACCATCTCCTCTCGACGTTTACCTCAGTTGCCATGTGGGAAGATACTGGCACTTAGCCACGCAGTGACAAGCTGGTTTCCTATCCAGAGAGAATCCCTCAGCATTCGAGGTCAACTATCACACGCCACCAGGCTAGAACTTCTTCACCACCTGCGTACTGCGGGGACAACCTTGTATTTCCTCCATATATTCACCATCACCCAAACATACCTTCAGGGATCACGTCCCCAGTATTCAAGTAAGTTACTACTGGAGTAGGACACCAACAAGATCCGCGCTTCTAGAAGTATACGACCTTACCACCTTCCGTCTCTTTCTTTTTTCCAGCCTTCTGCCGCCCTACCATATGTTTGGGCCTCATGGCAGACAATTTCTACCTCCCTCTGGTTGACATCTCTGACTATTGACAGCATTCTTCCTACTTGATACCCTAGAAGTGAGCCTCTATAACGTATGGGAAGCCTTTCACTCCACCATTAACTTCCTGATTACACTTTCTTTTTACTAGCATCCGCTCTTACCATTCCCACCCTAACTTCCTCTCATACATTCACACCCTACTCTGCTCCATTGACGAACTCACTTGCCTATGATTGTTTTCTCGATTCCTCACTGCTGTAAGTCTTGACATGTGCCTCATTCCATCGAGATACCTGTTCCTCGCCCAGCCCCATGGCTTAACTACCTCATGCCTGAATGATTGTTTCTTCACTCTTCACACCACTTTCCAACGTTACATAAGTGAATCAGACCAACCTATTATGCGCTTCTCAACGGGATTTCAAGTATCGATGATCGTTGCGGGTAATCTAACTTTTTAGGAACACTTATTTGCACCCGCAATCACATCTTTCCCCTTGCACTTAGATAATTAACTGACCATTTCTAAATCTAGGCCTTCTCTTGAACGCCTTCCACCCTATGGGATGCACCAACCGCCATTGATTCACATGATATCCGCCCAACATCCCACGAGTGAAGTACTGGGCGGATATCACGGTTTGCAGATTTGATAGATCGCATCGGTCAAATCCGCAACTCCGTCTTAGCGTTCAACATGTCGGTGCACGAGCCGGAGGGCAATGCTCTTCTACAAGGTGCAGACTTGTCTTCTCCACCTGAAGACTCAAGTAGTCGCCGAACCGCTCCTCACAAAGACCATGGCTCACCCGTGCGGGCTGTGGCAGAGGTCAAGGTTGAGGCACCATCACCTCCTCTATCCGATAATTCAGATCCAAATACGCCTACCTTGAACAAGGAGAACTTTCCGAATCTGAAGCAAGCGTTGTCATTGGAATCAGCCCGTGCTCTCGACTCGTTACGCAAGTCAGGCACAGATCTAGTCAGTCAAATACTCCGGAAACTTCACTGTGCTCAGGACAGTCGTGATGCTCGCCATTGGGAGAAGTCTTTCCGCTTACTCAGAAAACGAACACATAACTCAAAGACAACATTAGGAGTTGTCGGTGCCACAGGTCAAGGCAAGAGCTCAATCATAAACGCGCTTCTGGATGAGAAAAAGCTCGTGCCGACTAGCTGCATGAGAGCCTGCACTGCTGTGGTTACAGAGTTCTCATGGAACTACTCAGATGAACCTGACCAACGTTACAGGGGCGAGATTAAGTTCATCTCCCCCGAAGAGTGGCTGCAAGAGCTAAAAGGTCTTTTCGGAGATCTTACGTCCTTTGCTGGTGATGTTTCGGGAGATTACACCCACAAGGATACTGATGCAGGTGTTGCTTGGGCCAAAATCAAGGCCGTGTACCCCGAAATCACCAGGGAGACATTCTTGGGGACAACTCCGGAGTCCCTAGCTAGTGATCCTACAGTGAGTGAACTACTCGGCACTACCAAAGAAGTGCGCAGTGCAAAGGCCAACCTCTTCTATGCCGACATCAGGGGGCATATTGACAGCAAAGAAGACGACGTGAGCACCGAAGCCGAGATCCCCGTTGGTACTATTGATGATGATAATGATGATGACGCGGAGTATCTACCGGCACCAGAGACAACGAATAAAAAGGAGATTCGGAGACAGTTCTGGCCTTTGATCAAGGTGGTTAAGATATTCACCAAAGCCGACGTCTTATCTACGGGTGCCATTATCGTCGACTTGGTAAGACATCCCATACATCACCACGGACAGTTTGCTGACATGTTCAATAGCCAGGTGTTGAGGATTCCAACGCAGCACGATCCGCAGTTGCAAACAAGTATATCGAAAAGTGCGACGGCATTTGGGTTGTTGCTGCAATCACGCGAGCAGTCGACGACAAAGCTGCCAAGATGCTTCTTGGACAGTCTTTCCGGCGTCAACTTCAATATGACGGCAATTATTCTAATGTTACGATGATATGCTCAAAAACCGACGAAATCGACATCAGTGAAGCTGCTCCACAGCTGAGTTTACAACACGAGCTTGATGACCTTCAGGCGAAGGAGCGAGGCTACGATGAGTGGATTGAAACTTATCAACTATATTGGGAGAGGGATAAATCTCGCCTGAAAGCTTTGACGACCTACACCACCGAAATAGATCGCCGGCTGCACCGTTGGGATAAATTGGCAACGCTGGTGGAAAAATCTCGAGATACTGGAGAAGTGGTTACACTGGCACACGTACCGGCGAAACGTAAAGCTATAACTCAGATCTATATCGAAAGCAAAAGGCCGATGACCCGCAGCTTCGTGCAGAGCAGTCAACTGCCCGAGTATAAGCCTGCAACAGATTCCAGTGGGAACTTGACAGAAGATGAAACCATACTACTTCGGCAACAACCCCTGACGGAGGATGGTTATTCATCGGCATTTGACTTCTGGAACAATCTATGCGATGAAAATATCGAGTTCTCTGAAGAACACCCGCTGTCAGAGGACGACATACGGTCCATGATTAGACGTCTGAGAGAAACAAGATTCGGTGCGGTGGACGAAGCAGCGAATCTTGAGAATACGATCTACAGCGACAGTCAATACGGCTGTGAACTTCAGAATGAGCATAGCAAGCAGCATGTGAGGCTCTATGAATTGTGCATTGAGGGGAGGAATCAATTTGCTCGCAAAGAGATGCGAGAGGACTTCGCTGCTGGAATCAAAGAGTTGGTTTAACCCCATCGCACAAGTCTGACTGGGTATGAACGAAAAGCTAATGTTCTCTAGACTAGATCAAGAGAATTCTCAACGCGAAAACCCCGAAACTTTTGATCCCGACCATGAGGTTAGAGACTACAGGAAGGTCGCACAATCACTGTCTGTCTTTTGCGTCAGTAGCCGGAAATACCAGGCGCTTTCTGGCCGCCTTCCCAAGAAGGATTGTCTTGCAATAGGTTTCCCGGATATCGACGCAACTGGCATCCCACAACTGAGAGAACATGCGAAGGTCCTCACGGAACGGACACGCGTGACCAACAACAAGCTCTTCCTAGGCAATCTTCTTGAGTCCCTTAACTCACTGCATATCTGGGCTTCAACCGACGTCAATGGGCTTGTGCTTACAGATGAAGAAAAAGAGGCAGAGATTCACAATGTGAAACAAGATCTAATAGACCTCGATGCTGTAAGATCCGACTATCTCATTTGGGAATAGAGCAACAGCTGACAAATACTACGTTAGGATCTCAGAACTTCACTTGCTAGCTTCATCCATGAGTGCAGGGACGTTTTGACGGAGAAGCTGTTTGATCGTTTCGAAACAGCCGTAAGTATCGCATTGCAGGCGGCACCACAGACTGTTCAAGGGTGGCCACAGCGGAAAGGTAACGACAACGGGCTTCGCTGCCAGTCCTACAGGGCCGTCTGCCGTCGCAAGTGAGTATCTTCTGACATCAAGACTGACAGCTACTTATTTTTTTTTCTCTAGCGGCGTTTTTTCGGGGAGCAGAGGTCTGCGGAACTTCAATGAAGGTAAAGATTCCCCCCTATCTTTCAGATGGATGGCGAGAGGCCCTGGCTGGGATTCAATACGGATTCAACACGGACCTACCAACTTCTCCGGATTCTTTTGCGAGGACGAATACTGATTTATCTTCTAGAACTTCTTCGACCCATCATTCAGAACCTTGCGGGGACCTGGGAGAATGTCTTTGAGCAGAAGATACCCAGTCTTTTGGATGATTATGTCCATGCCTCAGAGAAATTGCTTGAAGGCCTTCACACCAAAGTCAAGGAACGAATGCAAACCAAGGCAAGCTTCGCGAGTATCAATGCACTTCAGGTACAGATACAGGCTCATGCCCATAATATCAAGCTCTCGGTCAAAAACTTTAGCCGACGAATAACACAAATGCGACGCGAAGCGCACAGAAAATTCGAGCCGGCCATTCAGGAAAATATGGTTGACACCTACCAGCTTTGCGGTGAAGAAGCCGGTAAGGCTTACCGACGATGCCCCTTCGAATGACATCTACTGATCCATCATGCAGGTTCAGGTTGTTTCGTTCGCATTCAGAATCACATGATGAGGGCCATCGAGGACGAGGGAGAGGCTATATTCAGGGGTGTGACGGATCCCGTGAAGGACCACTTGCTGGAACTGTGCAGAAGCCTAGAGGAGGAAATGGGAGCCAAGATTGCGCAGATCCTCGACCGCATGAGGAAAGATTACGACAACGTGATCATCGGGAGTGACATTACCGAGTCATCTCAAAGAGCACGCTCAGAGATTCATGAGCTGCTGCAAAATGTCGACGCCGAATTCCAGCACGACTCTGCGGAAACTACCCAGTGATATCGTATCGACGGTATCACTCTTACTGATGGTCCTGTTCACTCTCTACGAGGTGAACCTTGGCGCACGCTATAGTGGTTCAAAATACTATGCGCTATGGTCTCATCGAGTTCCCATTATGCTGGACGTTTTTTCCTTCAGCTGGGACAATGGCGTTGCTTTTACCATACTGCTCTTATCTTCTCGGCGCCGGCGTTGACGACTGACTACACGATGCAGTCGCTGCTGGGCGAGGAATGTCAATGCGCTTTGAATTACTCTGGCCTTTTTACACCTCTGGGACCTTGAGGAGGTAATACTTCCTGTGGTGACATATTTGGGCCTGTATTTGGTTGTTGCATTGGGAGGGAGGGAGGGATGTCCAGTATCAGGCTGTATTGGGGGTATTTGGAAGTCTGCATCAACTGACTATACCAGGCGTTGATTTCGTCTACTTCGTATCTATCGCGTAGACTTCCATAGATCGATGAATCTACCTCGTGTTGCGTTCTAAACTTCTCCTTCAAGGCCAGGCCCTAAGAGAAGATCATTGGGTCAAATGGACTTTTTACATCGGCATTACCTGCGAGAGCGCCCTTGCAGAGCAGAATTATCTGATGTACCGCTTACTTGGTCCACCGACATCATTTCAGGAGTTGACTTGTGTCGAACTCCGTGCAGATAGCCCGGAGGCCTATTTCTGCGGACTCAAAAAGCACCAGACCCATTGAAAGTACCATTTACGCTCTAAACCATCTACTTGAGGTTTTGCAAAGATCGGGTGACGAAATCTGAGCCCTATCTTTGACCGCAGGTGGCATCCTGAATCGCCTGCCCACGGTCCTAGTCGTCGTATTCGCCAAAGTCCCAATATATCTAAAGTGCACCTCGATGACAAGAGGCGTTCGCATGGAACATGGCACGTCGACAGCAAAGAAACATTGCAGACTCTCAGACCCCAATATCTTGATTCCACCACTGACAGATGTGGCAGATCAACGGCCACTCATGCCACCGGACATAGGGGACTCCTACACTACCTTCGCGCACGGTACACTTCTCAGGGATAATTCATGCTCGCCTGATCATGGAATATCACGGTTTGTGGTTATTTTCCAATTAGTAAACAACCCCGGATTCTGGGTTTTGAGTACTTCAGGACGGGTTTCAGGGGTAAATCATGTGGTACCCCACCCCATCTGTGCCCCTGAAATCATTCGAGGTCCTTGTTCCACACTACCTGACCAGCAGCATTCTTACCCCTATTTACCATACCTACTCGAGATTACAAATCACCAGACCCTACCACGAACCTCCTAAGCTTGGCAGTCAAGATATATGAGTAGGCGACGCATATTGTTAGATAAATCACCTGAGAGCTCATCGAAATGATCACACACCTCCCCCGACCCAGCCACCCACCCATCCATCCCTCACCATCAAAGCAGCGTGACCGGCAACCGGATATCCGCCGCCGTGCAATTCTGCAGATGGTAGTCGCCCACCTCGCCCTCGTCGGTACAGCTCATCTCCAGCGTCGCGCTCGCGACCCCCGTATACGCAACTCTGGACCCGCCGCCATGAGGCGACGAGGACAGCATCAGCATCAGCATCGGCACCAGCACCAGCACAGCTTCATGTAAATTGGGGAGAAGGAGGGAAGGGAAGGGGGGAGAATAGAAAGAAAGAAAGAAAGAAAGGGAGAAATAGATACTTACAACCGCCCCCCTTCATCATGACAGAACCAAGTCTGATTCAACCCCAGCCTCCTCTCTGCAAGTGCGAACCGCGCCCCCGTCGCCACCGTGAACCGATGCTTACCGTCGGTATCCCTTCGGTCTGCACACATCTGCCAGACATCACCATCATCATCACCATCATCATCATCATCATCATCATCATCATCATCGTCGTCGTCATCTGGCTCTGATGATGATGACGAGAGCGGGAACGCGCACTCGGTATCGACGGCGTTGGCCTCGTTGGTCAGCGCGAAAGACATGGATATCATCTGCTGCTGTTGTTGGATATTGTTGTCATTATTTTTGTTGGAGTTTGGGGTTAGCGCCGTGTAGTTGCCGTAGCTGATGAAGCGTAAGGAGAAAGAGGTCGTGGTCGAGAGGGAGGCGCATTCGGTGTTGCCGTGGACGGTCTGGGGTTGTAGGAGGAGGAGGAGGGCGGCTTGGGAGGTTTGGGTCTCGAAGAGGGGGGAGGGGGAGGAGGTGGTGGTGGTCGGTGCTCGGTTGAGGGAGAGGGAGAGGGAGAGGGAGAGGGAGAGGGAGAGGGGGGTGAATAGGGGGAGGAGGAGGGAGAGGGGGAGGAGTTTCATCGTGTCGACGTCGTGTATGGGAGGATTGTTGACAAGCTTTAGACAGATAGAGTCTGTTTGGCTTTTGGTGGGTGTCAAAGTTGAAGCTGTCTTTGTCTCGTCTTGTTTTCGTTTCCGTTCAACATTCTCCGTCTTCGTCCACCACCGTCATCGCCCGTCATGACGAGGCCGTCGTACCCAAGCCACCGTCCCAAGACCCAGGGCATGGGTGGTAATGTCGCCGACGTGTACACGCGGCATCTCATTCGCAGAGACATATTAATGACATATACCCCACTGCAATATATCCAGCATCGATCCTGGACGTGATGGTGCCGCTGCTGCGCAATTTATCCAGTTCCGTAGCCCTTGGTGGGTTTTACCCGCCAAGCTGATCCCGCCAGATGATCGATGAACCGCTTCAGCTACCCCCCGAGCGGCCTTTTGAGTCCATGTCATCAAAGAGATTTGGTATAATTCCAGAATTTCTATCATCAATAGTGGCTCTTTAACTCAGTTCGACTCGCTTCTTTTACTTAGAGTATGTATGCCCATTATTCTCGTTCATGCGGTATCGGCTTCAAGAGTAAAACAAATCCTTCCGCGTCATTGCTGGATGCTCTCCAGGTCACCTTTGTTCAGCTCAACGTTGCTTTTAGATGAGGTCCCGAGCTGTAGATTAGTATATATCTCCGAATTGGCGTTTAGCATGTAATCGAGCACACTCAGGGGAAATGGCTGGTTGAGGCTTACTTAAACGATCGGGCCTGATCCCCGACCTCCCCATCATCATCATCATCACAGCGCCAGCCTGATCCTCGTTTACTTATCGATCTCGACCGACGATAATACTTGGGAGGGTTCTGGAGACTTACGGTGTTCACCCAAGCCTGGTTATTTCTATCCCTGACTATCTACTTGTTCGCAGGTCGGTTGAAGCTTATAGAACCCGAGCTTCGCTCTTCGGCCCCCCTGGAAAGAGAGTCATGTCTCGAGAGTCGACTTCCTCCTCGTGCCATTGAATGAGAGAATACCATACCCAGGAATTCAATAATCTACTTACTAATCTATAGAGTGGAAAGGTCTTGATAGTGATAAAGGGCATACCCTAACTCTAATCAAGGGGGGCTGCTGTTCAGCAGCCTATCGCTCTTTCTCCCTCAAACCGACCGCGCGAAAGGTTGGCGGAGACGTACGAATGCAGACAGCGATTTACTTACCGAGGCGACTCAACATACCTGGGTAGAAATTATTCTCTGGGATATACTGCAGAAGAAGTCTACGATTGTCCAGTTCGTTCCGTTGCAGAACGGAACAGGGTTGAGCAAGACGAGGTCAGGTTTGCGGTGCATATAGCGAGCATATATATATACATAGAAAAAACAATTCACTCCAGGGGGGCGCGAAATCCATAGCGGGAGCCGGCTACGAAGGGATAGTTTGTAACAGGCGACTGAGAGTGGTGGAAGGGCGGAAAGGGAGTCGGTATCTACTGTCGTGCCCGTACCAGCAGGGGAAAGGAGAAGGAGATGCCCCTGAAAGCCGGCTACTTATCGACCCCCGTATTTAGAAAAAGCCAGCGCCTTAAGTATATAGCAGCTTTTCACCCCTCGTTTCGTATACACAAAGGAACTAAAGGCTCAAATGTCATTCCAGTAGAGTAGAGTAGTCCGGGTCAGGCCAGGCCAGGGGGAAGAGACGCGTATCGCCTTTGAAGTTTCTACTCTGTTTTTTTTTTGAAACCTACCATCCATGTCCTATGTACATGCACAACCACCTCGATCGAGAGCTTCTTTCCGGAATGGAAAAAGACAACCAAAGAAAGGGTCGACGGGATGATCGCATAGTCGCGTAGATAGAGACTTCTTGAAACTTGAAAGAACGATGGGGAAAATGCACCGCCAGGAGGAAGTGAACCCTCCTTGCTTGCCTATACATATCTGTGTCTACCTATACCTAATGATAAAGCGTATAACTTAGGAGCCAAGAGAGGAGAGGACTGCGATTAAGCCTGCAGCCCTGGCGTGATCTGTTCCTTGCCATATAGTCACAACCTTTCTGTAGATCGACGCAATAGGGAGGGGCATATTGTTATTCATTCAAGGCAGGGTATAAGTGCGCGGACGAGATGAAGAAACACCCAAAGGCCCAGACATAAGACATCCAGTCTGCGCCCCGTGGACAGGCCCCCAGGGTAGCCAGGTCTTCTTTTGACGTGAAAGCTCGAGCAAACTGATTATGGCCAGATAAGACTGATCTCGGGAAGGCTCTCTCTCTCTCCCTGACGAACGAAATGCAATACATATGTGTTCACATGTCCGCGGCCCAAAGGGGGCCGTTTGCCACGTCAGTACTGTAGGTGGGAAGACCAGAAGGGGGAAAAGGTTAACCTGACGAGCGTCTCCATTCCCCTTTCTCAGTAGGTTTCGCCCATTTTCTTTGGCCGCAATGATCTCGCGGAACCCGGATGAGTTTTTCCCTCCATCCATCCCGATCACCATAACGTCTGCCTTTCCCTCCCCACCGTTCATGTGGGCCAAACACAATCAGCTATCCTTTGACACCTTCTCTCCGGCCATGTTGCCTCGACCCAGCCGTCATTGTCTGTCTGTCCGTCTGTCTGTCTGTCCTTTCCCCTAGAGGGAGTCTCGCTGCGGCCTTGGCACGCGGATAGATGCAGAGCGACCCGACGTTCGGATCAATCCAGAAGAAGGCGAACGTGTCATGTCGTTAGCAGGGGGTGGTGAATTGGGGGGTTCGCGTCAGTCTCAGCAACCGGGAAGATAGGCGAGTCATCATCGACGACATCGACGGAGATGAGTCAAGTGATGGATGGGATGAGGAAGGGGGAAAGAAAAAAGTGACAGGTAATATTTTTTTCCCAGAGAGACGGGAAGGCCGAGCCTAGGTGTGATGAAGTACGGTTCTTCGAATCGGGGATCCATAGACCGGGTTATACAGACAAAAACCTCCCCTAGGCCCTCACCCTCCCCAGCTTGAATGTGACCCTACGAGGCCGTCGTGAAGCGATATGGTTGGGCGCTTAACGGGGCTCATACGAACGGCTTTCTGGATTCAGGACGGCCTGCATATTTCACGTTCGGGCTCAGGCCATGACGAGGGAGATAGCCGACAGGATCGAGCTGTTCCTCCCTCTTTCGACGACACCCTTTCCCTTATTAGCAACCCCCCGGGGGAGGATTCCAGGAATCCCCGGAAGGCAACCTAATGCACGAGCGGCACGGATCGACGAGGAAGCCGGCGGCTTAGATTACCGGAACCGACGACGAAAGAGTTTAAAGGATGGCGAGGATAATCTGCAGTGGATAATTCGCTGCGATGCTGCCTGCTGCTGCTGCAGGTTACCCGATGTTGCTTCCTACATCATGACCAACATGGCCCCGGACGGGGGGGACAGACAGCCAAGGACGTATCTAGGTGGGGGTGCTGAATGAATCGGGTATATCAAGTAGGTTAAGTAATAAAAGCGGTCGGCCTCGCCCATGAGGTCTTATCCTCGCGTCTCCAAATGCGTGTGATAGACAGATTGGGGGCGTACAATGCAAATGCAGGCATGACAAACAAGTAACGGTCCTGCATAACCGCGAGCGCCAGCTTCCGGGTAAAGGGGAACAGGCAGCCGGCAGCCACTAGCACGATAGTCGCTAATAAATGTAGAAAAGAAAAGCTGTTAACCGGATGTGTCGTTATTGCAGGGGAGGGAGGGAGTGGGAGGAGCAGGGGGGGAGGGCCGGGAATCGTCCGCGGATGGGGATGGGGGAGGAGTCCCCCGTTAAACCCCCGGTAATGCAGAAGCCCACATGACGATGTGTCATCATGCGCCTACCCGTGAAGTTTTTTTTTGCGGCCTCTCGGGGCGTAACAGGATCTAATAATACGACGCAGCATACACACTCCGTGCCTCTCGAGAAGCAGACGAACATTTTGCCACCTGGTTATTAGGTGGGGGGAAATGAGATAATATATGCCTGAATAGGTTATGTAGGTATTGGAGGTGTTAGGTGTGATGCAAATTACAAAAGGCAACCATCTACGATTGGAGGTGTTAGGGGGGGGGGGGGGGGGGGGGGGGGGGGGGGGGGGGGGGATTGTGGAAAAACCACGAACAGGGCTAGAAGTTGGAGGGTCATGAAAAGGCTCACCTGGCCGGGTTACTCGCATAGGTAGGTATATGCTTGTCAATTTTCTTTTTCTCTGTCGTGCAACAGAAATCGGGGGCGGGTAAGGTTGTCCATTCCTCCCGTCGCCGGTGAGGTTGCCGAGATATCGACACGCGGGTAGCCGCAGCAGATAATCAAGTTCGGATGGGGGGGAGGGGGAGAAAGCAAAGGGGGTCGCCCATGAGGTCTGTCTGCATGCAAAATTGACAAGCGACGTCTGTGTCGTCCCTCCTGCAAGTGGACTGAAAGAAGACGCCCGCGTCTGTTGTGCGACAACAGTTACGTGGGGCCTCTGTTGCCATATACGTTCGTGGTATGCTCAAAGGGGCAATGCATTCGTAGCATTCGTAGCCGACCCTCTTGTCGAGACGGGCCCCGTCATATGGCGTAACAATGAGGCTCTAGATGTGCGGTCAACGTCTCGGTTCCCCCCACCCGAGTGACATGTTACTGGATTGAGGCGTCTTTGGGGGTCAGGGGAGGGAGTGCTATGGTGAAGATGAAGAAGCCGAGGGTTAAGATATGGTCATCTATATTGCGTAGTTACATCGTATGAAGGACAGTATTTCCGCCTAAGCTTTGTGGGTATCCCGGAATAACAGACAGCCCCCCGACCATGTACCCTATCGGCTGTTGTGACGAGTAAACGAGAGTAAGTAAGGAGATCCAAAGTAACCCCATCTTGATTTCCTGAATCGAAAGGAGCAGAAAGCACACAGTCCACCAGAATTGCTCGGTGGCTCCCGTCGCTATTGGCAGTTGTGAGGTGCCATCTACTAATGCTTCCTACCGTGTTTCTTATCCCTGTCGTCTAGCTTCTTCGAAGACGTTGACGTGCCGTGTGCGATGATCACGGACATTTTGTGAGGTTTGGTACTCTTACTATCGCTGGAGCTGGAAGGCTTGTAGCTCTCTTTCTTCTCTCTCCTCTCTTTGTTGTCGCGCCGCTCCCGATGGGAGTGAGGCTGAGAGTGCGAATTGGAGTGAGAACGATGCGAATGGTGTGAATGATGACCCGAGGCTCGAGAGTTGCTGGACTCAAAATCAGATACTTCTTCTTTGGTCAACTGGGCCCTCAGAATATTGCCGCCATAATTCTGGCCGTTGAGCTTCTGAACGAGGTCGTTGGCAGTATCTTCGTTCCAGAATGTGGCAAGGGCGTAGCCCCTGTTCAGGTTCCGATTAGAAGCCATGGGTAAGTCGATTCGCTGAATTTGATCAGCATCACGGCCTGCATTCATCTTGAATAGCTCCAGTACCTGCTCACGCGTGGCCGAGGTCGGGAGCTGTTTCACGATGATCTTCCGTTGCCTGGTCGGGACCACTCCAGAAAGAGGCACTGGCCTCTCGGATCCGTACCCCGATGAAGATGCGGTATTGCCATACGTAGTATAGCCATTATTATGGTAATCTCCGACCTGATACTGGCCGTAGCTTGCTTCAGGGGGATACTGGGCATAGTTTCCCGATACCGTGTATGTCTGGGTCGTAGGCGTAGTTTCGTACGGGAAATGTGCGGTCCCCTCAGTGTAGTCATAGGGCAGCGGTGGGCTATAGATTGCGGCTGCCCCAGTCGAAGGCATCATTCCTGTGGGTGCAGACACGTGGGAATTCCACTGACCACAGTCAATACATGAACAACTACGTGCGACTGAAAGATAACATGTGGAGGTTAGGAAGCCACTCACTTCTCCATAACTCACGGCTGGGGGTTGCACCATTGGTGAAGTCGTGGCGGTATAATGTGAGGAGGGAGCCGTTGCATGCCTCGGTGTAAGGGGCGATCGAGGTGATGCACAGGGTCCCACGAGCTCTTTGATCATGATCGGGTCCGTGGCGTTCTTGCCGTCTGCGCATAGAGCTCGGTCGTTGAATATACCCCCGTTGAGCAGTTCTAGTCATGAGATTAGCCGTAGCTGTGAGACAGTGGGCGCAGTGCCATCATACGGAAAGCCACGTCGAAGTTCTCCCGGCCCTTGACACAAACCCAGCCGGAAGTGCTGTCGTTGAAGACTTCGACTCGGTCAACTGAGCAGACCGTCCTCACATGGTCTTTCAACTGTTGCCAAGAAGTTTGCCATGGCAGCTGTATTGGGCCGCATGTTAGCATAGTAAACTTCCCGAAGTCGGTGATCGGATCAAGTATGACCAAGAAGTGCTCGAGACTCACGTTCGATATCAAGATATAGTACAAATTTGTCTTGGTTCCAGGCTCGACCATGTGCTGAACCGTGCCATTAATGGGCACTTGTTGAGAGTGCGCTTCCGATGACATCGTGAGCGGACAGCTGCAGATTTCGTGGGACTGATATCGCGTGGGAAGATTTGCCAGGGCACACCCCTAGATCGAAGTGCAGTTGAACAAGCACAACGAAAGGAAACACTCCGATGGATCTCTATCTATGTTGCAGGACGAGAGGTAATGATTCAATAGAGTCGCCAGGCGGTTCTTCTATTTTCCCATCGATTCATGAGTCACGGTACTAGCACTTGGAACTTGTACATACAATGACTGTTTTCTAGTCACTCAAGTTTTGTTTTCTTGTGCTTCCGACACGTGTTCGAACGATTTATACGCGGCCACACACATCATATTCCTGAGGGGAGAAGGCACTGTTGGTGTTTCAGAGACGGGACGGAACGGATCGCTCGGCCGGATGTACGAACTTGGAGGTATAGTGCTGAGGCATGGAAAATCGAACAGGCACAGCTAACTCCAAAGACGGGGGTCTGGGCCATGGTGAATAACTTGATGCATAACTTAGCCTCGGCATCGGCTTGATCGAGTGCTTGGACTGGCCGATGCCATCTCGTTGGAACAATGGGCGTATGCAGCTGTACGTAGACAACCACACGGCCTAAGGAAGCCTGGCAACGGGTTCATCGTTGGAGGTATCAGTTCTGGAGAGATGGAACCGGGTTCGATGTAGCTGGTCACAGCAAATATGACCAACCAACGGCAGCGACGAATAGTGGTTGGCAGACAAAGTAGAATAGCAGCAAGCTGCATGTTGAACAATGAAGCCTGACATGGTAGCCTGGTAGCAGCAATTCGGCATGCTGTGGGGTAAAGGGGACCAGCCCAGTATGCCTTGTTGGTTCCACGTACCGGGTTACTGTCCGTACGTAAACGAATACCTCTGAGGCTCTGGCCCATGCCGCCCGCGGGTGGGGGCTTCGTAGGATCGAGTTCCAGATCGCCATCTTCACCCCATCTCTCCCCTCGATCCCCCTCCTCTCCTCAATGGCCACCGGCACTTCCCGAAGTAGGTTATGCGAACCAGGATTCTGCAGACAAGGAACTCCCTTCGCAAATTTTGGCATGCTCGTATGTTTAGATTGTCAGTGGCTGCTTCTGGAGGGGTTCTGCCACTTCACCATGCCGCGGACAACCACGATGACCCAGCCGGTGATGCAGATGATGCCCATGGCTTTTGCTAGCGAACAACGTCGTAGTATATTGGCTGCATACGGAATGAGTAGAACTCGCGAGAGCTCATCGTGGTAGCTTACGGGTTGCATTTTCAAGCCGCATACGAAGTACTGGTGCTCCAAAAGGGACAGATGCAGGTGATGTAACCCAACAGGGCCTGATGTGTCATTTTCAATGCTGTAAGAGCGAATTCGACCTGTGATCAAACTGCTTAATCTCTGCGTGCGCAAGGGCTGATGGGTCTGAGCACTTACCTCTGCAGCTATTAGTGATCAAAAAGGGCCAAGGGCCATTGGCCATTCACGTACGCCGGATGTCGTTCCGCTAGGGCGCAGGGGGGGTAGCTCGGACAGTCCACGGTGCTGGAATTTCATTCGACATCTACTCCGTAATCTGTCTGATATGTGATAGATCTTTTACACGCCTGATAGCCCGCGTCTCACCGTGCTGAAAAATCTTTCTTGAACTGGAATGTGTCATCCAACTGGCTATCTTCGTCCATGTCACTAAGATTTTCTTCGCTTTCTTCATCACCCCTGGCAGGAGTACGATCTTGTCGATCGTTTGCGGGCAGATCCTCCCAACGTGGCAGCCCATCAGGCGGCGATGCTAGAGAGCCAAGCAAAAGTCTGCGGGTGTCCGTGAAAAAAATGGCCGCAGATTCTGTGGTATTCTTCAACCAAGTGGCGTAAGTCCTACCGCTGGTTTTATTCTCGGGTAATCGATGGGCAAAATCGATCAGGCGTGGGCCATCACTCAAAGGATCCCAGACGAATACAAGACCAGCATACTGTTCACCTTCACACCTCATAAGTAGTAGCTCAGGTTGCGAGGGATGCCATTCCACTTTGGTAACGCTAGAATGATATATCAGTACAGCACGGAGCTCAGAGGTGGGGATATCCCAGATCCAGATCGTAGTTGGTGCATCTTCCATCCTGGTGGCCAGGAGGGTTGATGAGCAATCGAACTTGGCAAGGTTACCACCTAGTTTGGTCTCTTGCGCATTCGTAGATGGGCCGGGCGAGATCACTGCCTGCGCTGCCCTGACAAATCTTGATGCCAATGACCCCCCCGGTGCGTTGTGCTGCTCTTGCCATACCTACATACGCTTTAGTGCCTTGGGTTTCACGGCATTGGAAGAGGATATCAGACTTACATGCAGTGTATCTTTAGGCTGGATCGGTTGGATATGCCGAAAATGCAGTTCTGCAGTCATAGAAGGGCCATTAATCATGCATATGCAACTCGAGCCGTTAGCGATCGCCACATGCTGTCCGTCTGGGCTGAATGCAAGTAACCTGACTCCAAGACCATATTGGGTATCCATGTTCCTAGATCCTGCAGATGAGACCGGCCCATGCCAGTCTCTGAAGATGTGGCCGTCAGAAGTGTAGAAAATCACCCTGGACCCCTGAGCTAAGGATTCCCACACAACCAACCATTTTCCATCTGGGCTCCAACTAATGCCTTGTGCATCAATAGTGTCAGGAAACCACGATCGTTGGGCTTCCCTGGTGTCGGGCAAGTGAATGGCGATTATGTCCTTGCCAGCAGTCCTTGTGAGCAGTGCTAGATGACGCGAACCTGGACGGAATGCACACCCCCTCGACGCGGACGAGCCATGGAAGAATTTGGGGTTGCTTATCTCTACCGCCTTGGAGGTGGAGAGGTTAACGATGGTCAACTTGATACCGAAGGGAGACCATATGCAAAGTTCGTTGTCCGTAGCACCAAAGTCGATGAAGGACGGCTTGTTGGCGGGCGGGGTCGGAAGCTTCACATTGGCCTGAAAGTCGCCGCCATCTATGACGGTGAAAAGCTGGACCTGGTCTACGACGGCAACAAGAAGTCTCTTAGAGGATGACGACCATACAAAGCTTGTGATACCAGTGCTTAGCTCTGGCGGCAGTTTAAGATTGCGGGTTATTCTCAACGATTCGACGGCCCGAACGACCAGACTTGATTGAGAGAGTGTGGCAATGAACTTTCCATCGGGACTCGGGATGGAATGAGGAGATGCTGGTTGCTCTGGTCAGTGTGCATCGACATAACTAGGGGTGGGGGGGAGAGGAGGAGGGCGAATGAATAAAATGGATGGTAACCTCGGACAGTGAGAGGACCAGAGGGACATCGTACAATTTAAAGACCTGGAATAATACATCGTGAGGCTTCTTGGGCTCTCATAGCATGTCAGACTGAAATTTCAGCCTGGAATGGTAGGGGGTTGAATGGGATTGGTCACGAATTGCAAGTCGGCGTTGAAACCGGCGAGGATGCACTCGGTCCTAGATTCCTGCTTTATCGAGTCATAACCACGTCAACCAACAAGGGGTTTGATTCTCGGCCTGTCTCGACACGTGGCTGGCTAGCTAATCGGCAGGTTAAGAGATATAGAGAGACAGTTATCCCTGTGTATCTCACACGAGCTTGAGTTATACTTGAGTGAGTGTATGTGTGAGTGTGTGAGTGTGTGGGTGGGTGCGTGGGTGGGTGGGTTTAGGTCAGAGACGAGGCTGAAATTGTTTTGAGGCATATGTGATTCGCAAGGATTGGATCATCACGAACATGTTGTTTGTTGACTTCCAAGTTCCAGCTATCAGTTGATTTGGAGGTCACCTACGAAGTAAGCCGCTAAGGTTACAGTAGTACCTCTCCAGGGCTGTACCTTTAGACCGACACCGACCACCGACCCCGACAACCCGAGCTTTGGTTTGGGCAGGGCCGCCCAGTCCACTCGCCGACCCACCCTTTCTCTCCTCCAGCGCTGGCTGTTGTCCGCCGTTGTCCGCTGTTGGCCGCTATTGCCCACTGCAGACAACTGTAAAATACCCGCTTACTCATCGTGACGATTCATCAACCCGATGGGAAACCATCTGTGGCGAAACGGAGTGCTTTCAGGCTTCCATCAATTCAATTCTAACTTGCCGATATAACAAGCACTGGCAGACTTGGACCGGTCTCATATCGTGCAATTAGACATTCAGCTCAGCCTGCAATACTACACCATTTCGCATCGCTGGACGCCGAATTCATCCATCTTTTATCTTTCTTTTCCACTACCTACCTACCTAGTAGGTAACTCGGTACCTAGGTATGGCTCGGAACGCTCTCTTTCTGAGGCGCCAAGTCTTGTGCGCAACTCGACAACGTCAAGGTGCGGCAGGGGCACGGCATATTGCCACGGCAGCAGCTGTAACACATACTACTGAAGCACGCCTCTCAGATCTAGAGTCCAGGCCGCTGTCTCGTCGAGATTCGCTCAAGTATGCGAAACCATTCTCCGATTTCCTCACCGACACTTTCCATCGCCAGCATGACTACTTGCGCATATCACTTACAGAGCGGTGCAACCTTCGGTGTGTATACTGCATGCCTGAAGAGGGTGTTCCCCTCTCACCCCAGAGGGAGCTTCTAACAACCCCCGAGATCATCATGCTCTCATCCGTCTTCGTTGCTCAAGGTGTCAACAAGATTCGCCTCACCGGCGGAGAGCCGACCATACGGAGGGACATCCTCCCATTAATGCAGCAAATTGGTGCCCTTAGGCCACACGGTCTGAAAGAGCTCTGCCTAACAACAAACGGCCTGGCTCTTCACCGAAAGCTCGAGGGCATGGTAGAGGCTGGGTTGACTGGCGTGAACCTCAGTCTTGACACGCTCAATCCGTGGCAGTTTCAGATCATGACCAGGCGAAAAGGATTCGATGCCGTTATGAAGAGTATCGACAGAGTCCTCGAGCTCAACAAGCATGGTGCAGGCATCAAGCTCAAGATAAATTGTGTTGTTATGAGAGGAATCAACGACCGTGAGATAGTCCCGTTCGTTGAGATGACACGCGAGCAAGATATCGAGGTCAGGTTCATCGAATACATGCCTTTTGACGGCAACAAGTGGAACGAGGGCAAAATGTTCAGCTATTCTGAGATGCTGGATCTGATCCGAGAGAAGTATCCAGACTTGGAAAAGGTACGCGATCACAAGAACGATACAAGCAAAACCTACAAGATACCCGGTTTCGCTGGGAAAATCGGGTTTATCACCAGTATGACTCACAATTTCTGCGGAACGTGCAACCGCCTTCGCATCACCAGCGACGGCAACCTGAAGGTTTGCCTCTTCGGCAACTCGGAGGTGTCGCTACGCGACATTTTGAGAAGATCCAACGCGAACGAACCAATAGACGAGGAGGCATATGAGGCCATGAAGCAACTCGAGTTGGATAGGCGGCAGGGGCTCGCTGAGAGTTCTGCGCCTCCGGGCCTTGCTCCGAATGAACAGGAGCTTCTGGATCTCATCGGGATGGCCGTGAAAAGGAAGAAGGAAAAGCACGCGGGCATGGGCGAGCTCGAGCACATGAAGAACCGGCCGATGATCCTCATAGGTGGGTGAACGCCCCCGCCCCTGGAGGAGACCTGTTCTCTACCAGGCAGGACAACCTGAAAGTGGATAGTCTGCACAGCAACTGGATTAAGCATGTGACTGTGTGGATTATTCGCATTCAGACTTCTGCCAGACGGCCGACGTTGCGCTTGTAAGCGTCGTCTTTGCCACCCATATCTGATTACGGGACTCGAACTGAAACGGGAGCCCTGGCAGATCCGCAGCAGCCAACGTTCAGCAGCCGACACATACCGAAGTCCTATTCTTTCCACCCGTCACGTGGGCTTCCTGCGCGGTCGGCGTCTCTCCACACGACGATGCCATCCTCTTTCCTCGTCATGCCACCAAGCCAAATGACTGCGGCGCAGTACCCGCTGCGCCAGTTCTCGTCTACTCATAGTCCGCGTCGGCAATCATCGGCTGCTGGCGAGGGTGGCGAGGGTGGCGACCGGAATGGTGGCAGTGCAAGACTAACTCACGTGTCCCCCTCGGGCTCGGCGCACATGGTGTCCATCTCGGACAAGGCGGCGAGCCAGCGCGTCGCCACGGCGGTGTGCAGCGTGCGCTTCAGCTCAGGGACGGCGTACGTGCTCATCCGCGAGAACCAGATGAAGAAGGGCGACGTGCTGGGCGTGGCGCGCGTGGCCGGCATCATGGCGGCGAAGCGCACGCCCGACCTGATCCCGCTGTGCCACCCCATTGCCATATCCAAGGTCAGCGTGGACCTGACCGTTGTCGACGTCGAAAATGTCGACCAATCAGCAGGGGGCGACGGCAGCGGCGGCGGCGGCGGCAAGGGGCATTGGCCACGCGTGGACATTCAGGCCACCGTCGCCTGCGAGGGTAAGACCGGGGTCGAGATGGAGGCACTCACCGCCGCCTCGACGGCTGCGCTCACCGTCTACGACATGTGCAAGGCGGTCGACAAGGGCATGCGCGTCGAAGGGCTTCGGGTCGTTCTCAAGGAGGGCGGGAGGAGTGGGAGGTGGGTTGAGGGTCAACCAACCAGCAACAATGGATGACAGTGGACACTAAAGCGCCGGCGAGAAAGGGGGAATGAATAAATCAGTCGATTTGATGGATGGGGGAGGTTTTACTTGATGACTTATTGCCACACATAGTCGCATAGGCATTGATCAGTCTCGAGGGCAATGATCCATGGTGTGGTTCTACCCTTTCCGACTGAATTGCTCCCTCGGTCTCCCAAAGATGTGGATGGTATATATACCCATATGCTTATTATGCTTACATGTGGTTTCCGTGCCGGCTATTATATATAATCATTACTACTCTTTCGCGGGTGACGGACGCACACGTCAACTACAAGTCATAGAATTATCTCTGTTCCCATTCGAAGCAAGTACCATATAGGTATGTCACGGTGAAAGCTAGGTATGTACCCCCCAGATCTCATCCATCCATCTATCCATCTATCCAACCCGTCCATCCATTCCTCTCTACAGGCTGTACCACAGGTGGTGAGCGGTCCCTCAGACTCATCCCCGTCGGATAGCCACAAATTCAGGTTTCCCCTCTGCGTCTGTATGGTACACGCTAAATGTATGTACGGCATGCATCATCATCACCCACAGCCCCCCCCTTTTTTTTCCTCCTCTTCTTTTTCTTTCCTTTCCTTACAGGCCACCGACCGACCGACCGACCGATTTCCCCCCTTTTTTCCGATTTTACGGAGTTAAGAGTTCGCGATGCAGGCAGGCGAGGAGACGGGCAGTAGGAAAAGAAAAGAAAAAGAGAGAGAGAAAAAAAAACCCCCCTCAGATACCTGACAAATAGCAAGCGTCGTAGATGACTAACTAAATTACCTTAACTGACTGCATGAGCTTTACTTTTCGAGTATTACTAGGTACCATCACCACCAGTGCCAGTGATTTTGACGTCTTCGGTCCACTCGTCCGTCGGTTCGTCTGTCTGTCTGTGTCTGACAGTTCTGTCTGTCTAATAACAAAGCGCAAGCGGTTCTCAACAAATCTCGCAGTAGTCTCGCACATGTTCACCAGCATCCCCCTCCCTCCCTCCCCCCTCCTTCTTACCATCTTTTAACATTTCTACTTACTCTTTCCCAGCACCATCATCACTAGAGACAGATAGCGGGCGGCTGGGCGGGGGGGCGCTGGACTATGCTATCGATGTGGACAGCAACAAGCAAACAAGCGAGCGAGCGAGCAGCGGAATGCGAAGACCGCGGCGGCGAACGGTTGGCGGGAGGGGGAGGGGGGCTAACTTACCGATGTGGGCAGGCAGGCAGCAAAGCGGACTGCAAGACCGCGCGCTAATAATAAGGACGGCCGTAGTACTGTACGTGTCTAATAAAAAAAAAGCTCTTACATAACGCGACGAAAGATAGTGGTGCCGTCCATAGGTAGATATCGATTCAAGTCCAAATAATAATAAAAACCTACCTACATTATTAGACGTGTAAAAGCAGCTGGCGTCCGTAGAAAGCCCCCGGAGCTTAAGAATAATAAGCAGCCTAGAGACGCCGCCGGTAAGGCCGTTCGAATACATACGTACCTAGGCTGCTAGGTAGGTTAATAACCCAAAGAACTGGGGATAGACTAATAAGTTCTTTACGAAATATGTTGGATGGGATTGCCCTTCTAGGTCATCATTAAGCTGATGGCCAATCAGGCTTGGGCGATAAAGAAATTACCGGCGGTTCCACTTTGGACCCCTTCTTTCTTGGGCTCCAGGATCCAACCTTGAAAGCGTCCTATTCATTACGTACAACGACGGTCGGTCGACGGCCACTACGCGGCGCAAAAGGGCGAACGGAGGGGGAAAGCGGGAGTCTCGGGAAGAAGGTCTGGAATTCCTTTTTGAGAGAAGACAGACGGGGTGGTCGGTAATGTGTTCCAACAATGTTGAGTTGTTATTACTGTCTACCTAGTGCTGCGGATAGGAGAGTTATTAGGTCGCATGTGCTTTGGCGTAATCATGAAATTTAGTGCTGTACTTCGAGATTGCGTGGCGGCGTTCGCATTGGATGATGTCAGCCCGTTTTTTTTCGGGAAGGGGTTTGAGTTTGGCGGTGTCGACAAGTTCCATCGGTTCCATCCCTTATCAATCAGTGACTTGCAGCAGTCTGCGAGCTGAGACGTGGTCATTGGCCAGCATTTTCTTTTCCCGCAAGCCACATGCTTGTCTGTGTGTCTATTCCACGGATCAGCGATCCGATGGTCGGCGGTCAAGCTCCTCAATCCTGGGTCTGTGAATGGCTGACACGCTGACACCGCCTGCGCCGCGCCGCTGAGTGGCCAGTTTTTTCAACGGAACTGGCATCAGTGAACTTTGCAGCCTCCAATCAGCGCCGGCTGATAGATAACCTACCTAGCATCGCAAATCACTGTGTTGAGACTGTGCTGCGAGATCATCGAGGAAAATCCCCAGAGACGTGCCAATCATAACCACTCGACCGACCGCGGTGAAGGATTTTTTGTGTGTCTGACCCTCTGCACTACATACGTTTAGGCCTCCGCTTTCCAACGAGCTCTCAATGGCACCGCCGAGAGCCCGAAGACGACTGTCAGATACCAATCTTTGAGTCGTTGAAGATGGAGATAGCAACCTGATCCGGTTAAAATGGCCTATGGCACGAATGCATCGATCGGAATGCCGCGCGACGAACCTGGACCCCGATGGTCGTCGGCTCGCGGCTGCGCGGGTCATGTTGGTGGAGTCACTGAGGAATCGACCAAAGATTGAGATATGCGGTTCCAATGGGGCTAGATCTCTACCATGCGTAGCCTTCTCCAAGTTTGGGAGCGGGCGCGATTCCTTGAATCGCTACGGCTCGGCTGGTCGATACTGCTTCGGCGTAGTAGCCTACTAATAAAGTGGTACGTAAGAAATCATCGTGAAGAATCAAAGATGCTCAGCCACCAAGCCTCACTCGAGCGAGTACTGTGGATGGCGTACAGTACCGACACCTTTCTCGACTCCTTTGTGTGCCCGACAGCCGGCAGCATCCTGGCAGATCGAGCCTCTGCCGCGTCGTCGTAGTCCAAGTACCACAGTAGTTGACATGGTGGTTGAGCGGCAATACGTAATAAGTCAGGCAGGGTTTCAACATTGCCAATGACGGATGGTGATGCTACAACTACATATGTATGAAATGAGGGCCCGGCGAACACGCAGATCAGGACCTGAGCCTCCGAAGCAGATGTTCGGGGCTGGGAGTCGGAAGAACACATATGGATAACAGCATGGTTTGGTTCCGGGCTGACAATGACGCTGCCAATTGGCATCGCGCAAGGACGTCTTTCTCGCTGCAGGAAGGCTAGTGGTTGGGATTCGTCAATGGCCACTAGGTATGGTCTTTTAGATGGGTGATTAGGTTGCAACGGTGGGTTGGGCCCGATGCCGATCAAAAAAGTTGTCGAGATTGTCGGGAACAGCCCCTGGAGCACCGTCATATTCGATGACTGACGTCGCGAGCGGGCTTTTAATAAGAAGGAATCGACCCTTGGGCCAAAAGAGGCAATAAGACAGACGACTACTACGACCGATCGCTAATAACGAGGAAGCAGCATGGAGCCAGTTGGAACGCTCCGACGCTTCGACGCTTCGATCTTCTACCTTTCTCGGTGAGGCCAAACGGACAAGACGGGCCGGGAGAGGATCCATTTGCAGTGCGAGACAGTTGAAAGACTCGAACGAATCCGAAAATAACAACGATGATGATGATGAAGCTGTCGTTATTGTTGTTGTAGTTGTCGTTGTTACTGGAGACAGCTGCACCTCTGCACCTGTCTATTGATTGGCCTCGCTGCCTGGTGGCATACACGAGACTCCGTCCCCAAATCTCAACCTTATTACGGAGTACACACACAGTAAGAAAACGACCGGCTTATTTTTGGTCCAAGGGCCAAGGCTGTTGCTTGTTGCTAAAAGTGGTTCCCAGCCATCCATCAGACAGATCTATCAGGGCCACCCCTGGTTCGACTGACATTTATCGTAACACAACAGTATTACACATCGGAGCATCATTCCCTTTGGAGGGGTTGCGGTCTGTACGAAGTACGCGTGCGGGCGGTACGGAGTATGCTGCTCACCATCTGTATGGTGCTATCGGTCTGGCTGTGTGTTATCCGTATTCTTGTTCAATACTCGTACCCAGTAAATTTTCTTATTATCCATCTCTGCATGGAGGTGTCTACTTCTTGTCCTGTTGTTATTATATTGTCTGAATCCCAAGGACAGGCCAGACTCCCGGGAAACTTCCAGTCATCTAACCTAGCGGAATAGCTTATCTGTGGCTGAACTGGCGAACACTAGTTTCAAACTCAACTCAACTCAACTCGACCCAACCTTGGAACTCACTCGCTCATTCTCGCTAGCATTTTGCCATGCACCTCTGGCAGTATCTAGAGCGTGCATGGAGAACGACCGACTCAGTGTGTTCGCCGGCACTCCAGCATCTCCCCTCCATATTACCCCTGCCTAGGTACCTATCCATGTACATAGTACTAGCCAATCCACTCGACTTGTTTTAGTTTGTAGGGGACATTTCGTCCCATCGACCGTGCCCACTGCCGGATATCTGCGAATATCCACTCCTATTGGATCCTTTGAGCTGCATCGAGTCCACTTACCATCTATGAATGTACTCAGGTACATATGTTCATACTTCGGGGTACTTACACGCCGGACCGCTGAACCCTCTCACTACAGAGCCACATGTAATAATTAAGTAGAGGGCTAATACTCCGTACCTTCGCCCCGAACGCATTACCGACTACTAATATTCCAATCGCTATCATCCCAACCATCCTCAACTCGACTCAACTCAACTCCTTTTAAAAGTACTTGGTCCATCTGTGTCCTCTTTGTAGAGGCAGGCGGTGGTTGTACACGATTCTGACCACCCCTTTCGTCGTTTACCTTGTGGCTTCTATATTCCTTGCAGCTGTCGTGTGGTCTATTTCCCTACTAGGTACTTAAGTAGATACTCTAGGAATCTGGTCGCGAGACCATCAAAGGACTCGCTCGTCTCACCCTGCCCGCCCACCGCCGCCGCGCAATTACATACAAAACTCGACACTCTCACAACTCGACCGGTCTCGGGTCTCACCTCTGACCTTTGGGTCACGACACAAAGAGCACTTACACAATTGCGACGGGTCAAAGCAGGATGGCCACCGATTTCATCATGCCTAGACTGCCTGATCAGCAGCAGTCGCATTATTTTTCACCTCAGCAACAGCCGTTACCGCCGTCGGAGTCGCCCACCTATACACCGCAAGGTTGCCAGTCTCAGCAAATCTCACCCTTGAGCACATCCAACAATACATCTCCAACATCTCCCAAGTCCTTCCAATACAAAGCTATACGGCCGCTCTATATGCCTGCCGTTTTGCGCCCTAACGAATACTACTCGAGGAAGGCTCGGGACAATCACACAGAAGGACAGGAAGCCGATGGCCACATACCGAGCAATGGTAGTTTCATCAGTCTCGGTAGCGGACTCGCTGCTCTGGGACGGCTAAGCCGGAGGTCCACAGGCGATAGCGGCAAGTGCATGGATGATGAGATGGATCTTGATAGGTTTACCAAGCCCACTGCGCAACCTACGCGACGACACTGGAAGGTATGTCACACACACATTCCAATGCCCTAGCAGCGAAATGTCTCGGTTTTGCAACCTTGTTGCCGGCGACAAGAAGTTGCCAACGTGGCAGCGCATCGCAAGAATATTCTACTAACCTGAGGGGACATAGCCCGATACCGAATCCTCGATATGCGACGAGCCGTCCTGCATGCGACACTTCAACACCTGGACGCGACGGCATCACTGTCGCAAGTGCGGTAACATCTTCTGTGATTCCCACTCTGCTTTTGACATCCCACTCGACGATCAGGCAGACTTCAATCCGAAGGGCACACTGAGCCGCGCATGCAATCACTGTTACAACGAGTTCAAGCTTTGGCGCAGCACAAACAGCCGGGCGTCCAGCGAGGGGTCGACACCCGGATCCCGCACAGCGCCCGCCAGCCCTATCGTCTCGACACCAAATAGTGGCAAGGGTCCTCACGGGCACCATCAAGAGGTAGCAATGAGTGTACCGCGTGACTGGAATTGGAGCACCTTTTGAGGGAAGAAGGAGCGCAAACACCCTTAAGATCACAAATTCAGCGCTGCAACCCGACAACATGCCCCGATTATACCCCTCCAGTCTATTGCCGTCCTCTCGACGCGGTCTCGGTGGGCGGTCTCGGTGGCTGGCCCTCCAGGATTACCCGACACCTTACTACAAACACACACCTATATACGAAGCTACGGCCCGAACCATATCTAATGACGAACAGTCTTCTCTCTGTGTCGAAACAAAGATGGAAGACTCGCGACGAAACCCCCGATAGACTAGGAGTTTTTGTTTCCTGGATAGACCGGATACCTTCTTTCTTTGTTCATCGTCCGGTTTTTACGAGTTGGCCTCGACATTATAATGCCCTTACGGGAAGGAAATCTTGGTATTCTTTTCCGCACTTTTGATACCCAAATCAATTTTTTGGCGGTAGATTTTTTCCCGTTGCGAATCGGGGATCACGGAATGTTAGGATCACCCTGGAAGATGAGGGAGAGGGGAAGAGAAAGAAGTAATGGCGTGGAAGGAATACCCTCTGCTAAGGGCACTTGAGGAACTGCTCAACCGGGATGAGAAATGCTTTTTTTTTTTGCCATTTACGGGGGCGATCTGATGGGAAATAGAATGGAGTTCACGGTCTCGTTCGGTTCACTGCTTTTAAGGCGAAGGGGGGGGACAGGACGGAACAGCAGTATACTTACTGCATATGGCGTTTCTGGAGTTGTATGGTATGGTATGGTATGGGTGCTAGGTACAATACCAGCCCGCCAGCTTGTTTCTGGCGTATATATATCGCACGATGATGTATGTGTTCTCCCCCCCCCCCCCCCCCCCCCCCTATGATAACCTTTGTAAGGGGGGGACATCGTCATAGAATAGAGTACATGTGATATGATCCTTTTTAGGATCTACTGGATAATTGGATGTTTTGCTTGTTCATTCATCCGCGAAACGGAGAAAGGACGTGAAATGAAAACGGGTGAATCTTGTGATATCTGTCAGTCAGTCTGTCCATTCGAAGGGGAAGCGAGCCATTAAGTACAGTGGCAACTCACAACCCCTTAGCCCTCAAACTCTCAAAGTCTCAAGCAAACCCCCTTTTCTTTTTTTTTCTTTCCTTCCTTCCTTCCTCTACCCGTGTCGGGTCGCTCAACCAACCGTCTGTTTACAGTATGGGTTATACTTACTTATTTATGTAGGTAGGTATCAAGTCAAATACTTTAAACATATATATAAAGCCACACCTGCTCCTCGGGCATGGGCCTCTCTCTCGGACTTGAGCAGAAAGAGAGCGTTTCTCCTCTGTAAGATCTAAGTAGTTAGGTAGTTGCTTGGTCATTTGGCCCAGGAAACCTTACAGTCGGGGGGTTAATAAGGGGCCTTGTCTACTCACTCACTCATACACACCCCTATGTATCTACCGCCAACATACCTATCTAGGTAGGTACAGTTCAGACGAACGCTTTTCTCCGGCCCCCCCGGACGGGACCTAAAGTTGGAGGTTTCTGGGAGGTGTAAATGCAGAGCTCTGGGCGAAGATATATATGTAAGAGATATGTACGTACTAGTGGAGTGGAATGGATGGAGAGGGAAGAGAAGAGAAGAGGAGAGAAGAGGATAGAATCCTGGCTGTCGTTGTTGTGTTCGTGCACCCGTTTTATTTTCTTACCCCCTTTTTCTGTATGTTGGTTGTGTATCTAGATAATGCGCGTATGGATGGGAGTGAGTATGACGCCTTTCTCTTGGTGGGAACATGTCCTGGAGATAGTTGGTCATATTTTCCCCTTACGGATGGATTGCTCGTGCTTCGACTCGTTGTTGGCTATGAGTAGGGTACTTTTTTTTATATTAGGTGTTGGGTGATTACCTGAATGATCCGTAGAGGGTCTTGCATTAATCCGATGCGCCTACAAGAGCTCATCGTACTCTCAACATGGCCGTTTGCTCAGTATGACACACTTTGTCGGGTATGATCTGAGTATGCTTTGAGGTATATGACTGAGGATAGGAGGGTCTCTAGGGCTGGTATATGGTCATCGGCTTCGAAAATCGTGTAGGGCCTGTCTTCCATCTACCGTATAGACTCTGCAAGTGCTTCCCAAGGTCGGATCTGCGCATTCAGTCTAGCATGATTCGAGCTTCTGCATATATATACCTAGGTATATATATGGACTTGGTTTCTCTTAGACAGTGTTTCATCTTCCCCTTTATTCAGAGGCTCTCACTAGCGCAGTGTGTTCCCGGCCCGGTGGTGCTTGCCAGACCTGCATGAGCACTACCCCCTATCTTCTGCACACTGCTGGCAGCCTTTATCTGAAGACTAAAAACAGTCTACAAAGAAGGTACCCATCCCTACGGTACTGTCTCTTTGTCAACAGCTGACCTAGTGGTTTCCAGGGTGAGATGGTCTGGGGTGTTGCTAGGCAGAACAGCAAGCGCTATCCATGGTTATGAAAAGCAGCAGTCGTATCCCAGACCTGAACTCGGTTCTTCTTTCCACACCCCTTTCCTTCATCACTCCAGACCATCACGTCTTGCCTCAGTAGTGGTATTCACCAATTAGGTAAACCCACTTACACCGGACGGTAATTCTTCACTCTCCCCTCGCGTCCTTCGACATCGTCTCCCTCATCTTGCTTGCTTATGCTGGCTCCCATTCTCTGCATATTGCACTGTACCCGCATTGCATTCGCCATTAAAGTGACCACAAGATAACTATTACTACCCGATACCATGAGACATGGCGCCCTTTGCTAATGATAACTGGCTCCAGATGAGCTTCGACGAAGACGACCCGTCTGCCAACAGTAATATCTCTCGAAACGGTAGCGCTCATGTGCAGAGTAAAGATCTTCTGAGGTATGTCCTGTCAGTTTAGCATATGACGCGCTACAGCTGTGTCTCTCGCACACATTACACGATAATTCCTGCTCAGCCTTCACTACACTCACCTTCGCCACCTCGGAAGCCATTGTGTCCCTCACCTAACCCCCTGAGTCGCTACTCACATACCTCATGAGCCAAGCCTCTTCGACTCATCACTACAGCACTGAGCCGAGAATTACTAATGGAATGAGATTTCAAAGTGATACCGCTGAGGGACAGATACTCAACCATCCCACCATCCACCCCCAGCCTAACACCATGCAGGGCTCTTCTCCCATACCTTCCCCTTCCCCGGCTGCCCATTTCCCTACGGCTGCGCCGCCTTCAGTCACAGATGCCAACTCAGACACAGATGGAGAATTAATAAAAATCATGCACACAGGTAAGCAAATGATCCCCAGATGATCATAAATACTGACACAATGAAGCTACAGCTGGCAAGTCTGACAGCATGGCTGAAAAAGGCATGATACAAAAAGCCCTATTCATCTGGCAGGACTGCGTCAAGTCCAATGACATCAACAACATGCTCAACCGCTTCTACGACATGATCGATGAAAAGAAGCAGATAGGTCCTCGCAATGGACTTGACAAATGGCAGGTGCCCCTGTCAAACACTATGGCCATCCACAAAGTTGAAATCACCGACGGGAACCCTGGCGAGATGCTGGGTGTCAAGCTACTCAAACAGACTATCAACCAGTCCCCTGAGACGGCTCCTATCTATTTCGTAAAGCCCGATCTCTTTGACGAGGACAAAAGAACCCTCTTCGATCCTGACAATTTCCTGGTACCCCTTATCAAGCTTTTCCGTGCCCATGATGTGCTGTACTATTGGTGGTCAGAGTCAAGTTCTGGGGCATACATCACCATCAAGGATGCAGTCAAGTCATATATGATCCAAGAACTAACTCTGTACTGTGGTCCTGGCGTCTCCCCGAAACAAATCCCAGATCTCGGTCATCTCACCAGCCTCGTTGCAGTACGCCCCGGCAAGAGCAGCCCCGTGCCACCAAGCAACGCAACTGTGAGCAACATTGCCACGGATCATTCCCCAGTCATTGTGTCCAGAGGCAGAAACCCTGCACCCAAGGATCATCAGACACCTCTGCCAGAGACTGAACTAGCAGCGCACCCATCCGCTGCTACATTAGGGTCGGGACTAGGTAAACCTTCTGGTAAGTCTACCCGTGTTCCATAAAACGACGTGGATTGTAACTGAGTGTCATGTCTCACGTCCCAGCTCCTGTCTCGCGGAAATTTATAACGAAGGGGCTCGCTTCCTCACGTCATAATGTTGAAAGCAGCAACGGCGAAAGTAGCCAAAGCCGCTCTCGTCCCCGCCATGAACCACAACCCAACGGCCAAAAGGATATTACCAGCCCGAATAGTCTATCAACTAATACACCCCGGCGAGCATTCACTTCCATCAACGCATACGCAAAGCAGAGTGCTCCAGGTGTGAAAACTTCTTCCATCCCGTCGAAGAAGGAATGGCGAATCCGCGCTGATGCTGCTGAATTTATACCAGCGAACGCTGGCATCCGATTTGCCAGCTCGAGCCTCAACACAGTGCTTTCTGCTCCCCTTCACGTCCAGCAACCTCAGCCGACCTGGTCTTTTCCCGAAAGCTCGACTGCTTTTCCACAGCCGGCAAAAGCAGCCTCCGCCACTAAGGTCCACACAGACACCGAAACACCAACCAACACGCTCAAGTCCGTTCCTGGTAACTGCAAGAACCCAGAAAATGCCATTGAACTCTTCGAAGAGATGGTGAGTGACGGTTGTGACTTCAGAACTTGCGCTGCTTACCTCGAATCTGAGCTGCTGGCGCACATCGACCCTCCCCTGGGTGATGCAGACACGGCCGAATGGGAATACCAGGACACCATCAAAAGATTCATACTTGCCCTGAAGAGCTCTTTCTTGCCGCTTGGCACTGGCACCATGAACATGGGTGTGACGACCCCGGACCTACACTCCTGGTTCCATCAGGTGAATACACGGGCCGAGGATATGCTCAAGAAAAAGGAGCAGCGGGAGCGAGGTGATCTATTTCTTGGTCAATTACTCCGTTCAAGCAATGCTAACGAAGGCGCTGGGTCTGATGACTTTCGCTCATCTGACTGGCTGGAGTGGTAAAGTGGGTGAAGGATCTCTTTCTCCTTTTCGGGGCCTGGGGGCGTTCCATTATGAATGAGGAAAATGGCGCGGAGATCCTATGCGTAGGTATTGCCCAGTCGCGTTTGATTTACCAGAAAGCTACCAGTCACATGTGAGGTGGCCCCAGATCTCGCGAACCGTCTTTCTCTTGCAAGAGATCCTGTCCAGCATCGTTTGGGCCCCCTCCCTCGTCATGAGGCCATACATACTCCTTGCGATTTGCTTTTGACGCTCATACTCAGATCTGGGTCGCATGATATTCTCTGTTTTCTCAACTCACGCGAGTCACGTCTTGAGCTGTACGGTATTGTGATAGGTTGCTCACCTAGGTTAGGCACTTACACGTAGGCTGGAGATACCTAAAAAATAGACAGACAGATATAGGTATATGATGTGCTAGGCAATAAAAACCCATGCTCCGGGTTCATAATGGCCGATTGATTTTTGTCGGGGGCTGCTGCTATGCATGATGCCTCTTCCCGGCTTGCAGATTTGTTATGGGAAAGGGCAGCTGAAGCTGAGACGCCACAACTCACAGCCTACCTAGGTACATATGTACTTAGGTAAGTACCTTCAGACTCATAAATAACATCCCTTCCCCCTTCCAGGCTCTCAAGTGCTGCTTCATCCTTCTCCCTGTTCAGTAATCGAAAAGAGCGAAAAGAGATGCAACACGCATCATCCCGCAACTCTTCCGGTAATAGACTAACCAACCGTATATGTAAACCTAGGTAGGCAAGTATGTATCATAGACGGTTGCCTTTTGTAATTTGCATAGGTGAGTATGTATGTATGTATGATATAAGTAAGCACCCGATTTCAAGAATTACGCTTTATAAGTACTTATAGTATCTAGTCAATCATTAAGTTAACATGCAGTACTTTACTCGCCCAACACATTCCGCCGCTGGTGAATTGTCTCCCCCCCCTTTTCTCCGCGTGGAAAAAAAAGAGAAATTTGACTTCAGCAGCCCCCCATCCAAAAAAACACTTCCTCCTGAACACCATTTTTTTTTTGAATTCCTTGTCAGAAATCCACCTCCGGAACTCCACGATGACTTTGAAAATATGACCGATGAATGCCATTATGCTTAATATATGACGTGACGTGAAGGAGATAGACGAAAGACGACCGACGGAGTAAGACCGTTGCTGTGATCGAGTAGGGCGGATCGATCGATTAAGGGTTCACTGAAAGGATTGTTTCTTTCATAGGGGAGAAGCAGCAGCAGCAACAGGAGCATCGGCTGAATCATGAACCTAGTGCTTCTTTCCGTTGGCTTTTCCATTCACCGTCCCGTTGACCTTTCCGTTGACCTTCCCATTGGCCTTGACGGCACCACCGTTGGCCCCGGCCCCGGCCCCAGCCCCGGTCCTGGACCTGTCGTTGCCGCTCGACTCGTCGCTGTCCTCGGCGATGACCTCGCCGGCGCCCTGCTGGCCGTAGACCTCGCGCTCGAGGCCCCGGGCGGCGTCCCAGCTGGCCTTCTCGGCGAGGGCGACGTTGCTGATACGGCGGCGGTTCTGCTGCTGGTCGCCGGCCGCCGCCGTCTTGGCGCGCACCCCCTCGGCCTTGCTGCGGCGCAGGTAGCTGGTGATGAAGAAGGAGACGAACAGGTACGTCAGCGGCGCCAGGTAGACCACGTTGAGCCAGATGGCGAAGGTGGCGCCCGACGTGCTGATGCAGTCCACCTTCTGGAACCGCGTCACGTACGCGAACCCGCTCTGCTGCGCTGCCTCGGCCGCCTCCGGGGACGCCGCGACCGCGCCCGCGCCAGCGGCCTCTGCCACCCCGAAGAGGCTCTGCTTGATGCTGTCGAGAATGCCGCCGGCAGCGGTGGCGGTTGGGGCGGCGGCCGTGGCGGCAGCGAGGCTCGAGGTCAGGGCCTCGGTCGCGGGGACCTTGACCTGGACGGGGACCAGGTAGGAGACGAAGGAGTGCGCCATGGCGCAGGAGGCGCCGATGATGAACTGGGAGATCTGGAGCGAGGTGAGCGTGCGCTTGATGATGGTGGGCACGCGGATGTTGAACGCGGTGATGGTGTAGTACGTGTACTAAAAAACCACCCCAAATCAGTCAATAAATTTCTTCTTTTGAACTTTTTTTTTCGGGTACGCATTTATATCGACGACAAAAGACTTACCATCAGAGCGTGGATGGCCGAGTTGAAGAAGACAAAGATCCAGATGGGCGTCGACATGTAGCGCATGCCGGCCCACATGGCCATCATGGCGCCGGCGTGGTGGTAGGTCTGCAGGGTCGAGCTCAGCTTCCCCTTGGCCAGGATGATCAGGGTGTCGAGGACCTCGTAGAACTTGCTCAGGTAGAAGAGCCAGCCGTAGAAGGCGAGGCCGTCGTTCCAGAGCCGCCCGGCGTCGGCGCGGCTCGGCGTGCCCTCGGCCGTGGCGAACAGACCGCCCCCCGAGACCGACTCCCAGACGCCCCGGTCCTGGTCGTACGCCTGGGCGTTGCCGAGGCCGGCGGGCCCGTGGAGCTTGCAGAGGCTGTCGACGGTCTCGACCCAGCCGTGGGGCCCCGACGGGCCGGCCACGGTGCTCTGCAGCGCCCTGAGCATGCCGAGCCACGTCCAGGCCGAGTACACGGCGAGGAAGACGTTGTGGAGGACGACGAAGGCGTGGAAGGCCCGGGTCCGGCTGATGGCCCAGGGCTTCTTGCCCGTGGACCGGTTGTACGCGTTCAGCGCCTTGGCGCTCACGGCGTACAGGGTGGCGATGGTGATGGGCACCTTGGGGTCCAGCGCCGCCACGTACCAGCTGTCAGGCACGGTGAAGGGGAGGTCAAAATGGGGCGGGGGTATGGCCTCAGGGGCCGAGTGCGGAGGGAATCTGAAGAGGCTGGCCGCCGGGGCGTGGGCGAAGACGACGGGTGCAGCCATCGTGACGTTATATTGTTGAAATAACGTCGGTTGCCAGGTGGTATGGTATGATGTGGTATGGTGGGTGGAACAAATCCCACGGTGAGAGGGCTCGTCCGGACGAGCAAGCAAAGTACCTGATGGATATCGGGTGGACAAGAGACAGCTCAGTCAGGCGTGGGAAACAGTCAAGGTGACTATGACGTGATCTTGAGCAGTTTCACGGGAATAAATCCCAAGGAGACCTTGACGGCTTCAAGGTTGCACAGGTCGAATTACAGCTACCACCAGCAGAGAGAGAGGCAAGCCGAAGTGTCGGTGAAACAGACGGGGAGCAAGCAGTGGGAGAGGGAAAAGGCAGAAGACGAATATGAGTTTCTCTTCTATACAACGAGAATGGGTAATCTCGTCTCTTCAAGGAGCCGCTCTATTATCCCCGTCGCCGGTCTGGAGATGCAAGAAGAAAAAATAATAATAATCAGTGAACGGAGTACCGTATTTTCCCTCTGTCCCTGTAGCAGCCGGAGCAGCAGAAAGAAAAAGGAGCGGACTTGTCAGGTTGGGGGGAATAAGTCTTCAGGGACCATCTAAAAGCCTCAACAAAAATCCAGGGACGCGTCTGATTGGCTCGACGGGCGCATAAATTCCCTAATTCGTGCGAAGCTCGGGCCAGTCCATGATGCCTCGGAGCTTTAGCCAAACCGTCTGTCTCCCAAGTCCACCAAGTAAGTAAGACGAACGACGAGGCGATCCAAGAGAGTTCCCTCCACATCCTACCGCCGTGTCGATTGTTTTTTTTTATTATCATTTTTTAGGGAGGGCGTTCTCTTGTTTTTTTCTGTCTTTAGTCGTTGTTGAACATCTCTCTAGTTAGCGTCTTCAACAACAGCACCACTCACCTAATGGGACATGGAAGATTGTTGATTGAGACAGCTGACAGACAGACAGACAGACAAGAGGGTTAGCCTCTTTTCTGCAACGACATATTGGCTGCCCCTTGCATCCGCCGACGCTGTGGGTCCCCCGTACCATGATCCATCACCGAGATGGACCCAGGGACCGACCCTCAAAATGATACCCAGGGGTCCATCGCATGCCAGGTCTTCTTCACCTTTCTGACATGTGAAGAGGCGAAAACCGCATGGGGGGAACAGATGAACGGGGGCTAGGCGGCGGTGACCCTCAAAAACAGTTAAGCCTGCTACTGCGTGCCTCGGTAGGAATGCAGACGAGATGCGCAGCATAAGAGGTTGAGAAGTTCCAGACTCGACTGGCGCCGAGTTGATACGGTATCAACTCGGCTGAGAGTCCAGAGAGGTCTGCGCGGGTTTCCGGGAACTAAGGAATAGTCCGCCGTTGATTTTTTTCTTTTTTCATGGGCCGAAGCGGCCTGTTGGCAGAAGGTATTGTTGATTTGGAGACCGACCTTCCTTGTCTCTTCAATCCGGTGGTTGACACCCCGAAACTTCCGCTTCATTCGGAGAGGGCCAAAAGAACAACATGACCATGCAGTGCCTGTCCTCGGTCGCGGAACATCAAGTGCAGAATCATGAAAAACTATTTTTTGTTTGGCTCTGAGTAGGAGCAGACACAGACTTATCTATTATACTCTTTTCTTTTCTCTTGACCTGGCGCAACAGTAAGCACAAATCGTCAGTGCCGAGCGCTCCGAAGACACATGGGCTGCACAAGCCCCCGGCAACCGGTGCTTTGCAGCAGATGCAGGTCATTCGACACGCGGGTTCGCGATCAAAAAGGTTCTGCGCCCAGGGTTTTGACGTGACCGAAATGGAAGCTCCCAAGATAAAAAATTCCCAACAAATGCTAAGGTTGAAACCCCGCATTGAGGAAGTACCTACCTAGGTATGGAGGTACATACATGGGTCACCTTTTGGGATTAATTGGCTCTGGAACTCTAAAAAGGTACGAAGTACAGGCAGGCCAGCAGGCCAGCAGGCCCATGTATCACCTAATAACTTTGTACTGCTACAGTTATTACTCCTAGCTGCCACCTGCTGCCCCCCACTATGCAACATCCAATGGAAACTGCTACAAACGGTTTATGCAAGATCTGATAAGAACAAGTCAAGCGGCTGAATGACTACACATAACGCAACATCAAATTGACATGATACTAGGTATACATATAAATCATATCAGTATCACGCAGGTGGAAGAGCGTCCGTTCTGCGGCAACAGCAATGAAGAAAGAGTACTTGCTGTAAGGAATAAATCTGTAGGTTAAATACGTTCCAGTTGCATGTGACTGTGGGGAGCCCAGTTATTGCGTAATGGACCCCTCATCCATTCCTCCCAACAAATTCGGCAAGGCAACGGATTTCCAAGGTTGTTTTTTTAAAACATTCAAGACACGACGGGAAGATCATCTTTGGGGAACCGAACTGTCAATTGTGCATAATAATAACCACTTTGTGTCACAGGCTTTGACTAATTACTAGTAAAGTCAGATTGATTCAGGCCGAGGGAACCTAATTATAAATACAGGAATTCTTTAAAAGCCCATCTATCCGACCTGTCTGCCTGCCTGCCCGCCCGCCTACCCGGTGCCCCGGTAGCGGTTCAGGTTCACAGCAGTCATAGCGACCGACCCTCCCTTGGCTTCCGGTTGATCCCAAGGACATGTGCCCCAGGGAAGCCTGGCAGCGAGCAATATATGCAGTGATGGCCTCGGACCATTCGAGTATGCCATGGACCGGTACATTCATCACGACTTCTTGCACGAAAGCAGTGTCGATACCTTAATCTTTAAGCCCAACCGATAAAGGTCCAGGTCCAGGTGTCATTATCTCTCACTATAATAAGTAGGGATTTGGCGCCGGCTTTACGGAGTACTGGTAGAGACAAAAGGCAACCCCTGCTCCGACTTCGTTGCTCACTGAGAGATATCGGGCTGCCGGGAACCGACCGCGGGAATAGCGCGCAGTTGCTTTGGCCACCTGCATCATGCCGCCCCCTTCCCCGCAGAGTACGGAGTATTGACAGGTTGGGGTCCTGCTCCGTCTCCTACGAAGTAGGTCCTAGGTTAAACGTGGTGCGTGGTGGCTTTCGGGAGATGACCTGTAATCATAAGTATTTGGTATTATGCCAAACGCCGACCGAGGCTTCCGTACCCGCATCCCGTGGGTGTCTTCAGTCTTCAGCAGGTGGGGACGACCCCCGGTCGTACTGGATATCGTTCAGGGCTCAGAAGTTGAAACACGCGGAGCCTGCGAAAATTCGAGGCAGCTTGGCGTCGAGAAGCCTGACGGTAAGCCTTATAACCGTGCGACCAACGTACTCATTGAAAGCATAACCAGAAAGTCCCCAGAGCCAGCATCCATGAAACGGGTACAAGAAATGGTATGAGTAACGCCAGAACCTAAAAATCGCTTTTTTTTAATCGAGCTCATCTGCGGCTTCTCCACGAGCAGACCAGCGCCTGTGTCGGCTCGAGGGGAAGTTCGGCAGCCTATTCCTATGACACCGTACCCCTTTTTCTAGAACACCACTTGTTCCAGATCATGGGTGTCACTCATCACCTGGCGGCCCCGATCAAGACGCCCGCCCGCGTGCTCGACTACGACGAGAATCTCACCCCACCACAATGGGAGACACTCTTCGCGCTGTTAGACGCCGTCGTTCCGTCCATCGTGGCGGAATCGGCAGAACCCATAGATGAGAAGCAACACCTTCCCATATCGTAGGCCCAGTGTCTGGAGGCTTACGAGTCAACCAAGAAGGACATGGTACATCCACCGAGCTATGACAAATTTCAGGAGTATCTCGAAGCACGCCTGGTAGACAATCCGCAGTTTGTTCGCATGGTCAAGCGTGTCATCAGTACCCAGCCCAGGGACTCGCTAAAACGGCTGGCTGGGGCATTGGACTTGATGGCGTAAGCACAACTTCACGCATATGTGGTTCAGGAAGTTGAGAATGATCAACAGCTGACACGTCTCGCAGGACCCGTCTCGGTAGCCTGGTCGCCACGGGCTACATGCTGCCCGTCGCCGAGCAGCCGGTGCGCGTGCGAGAAGCCATCTTCCAGTCCTGGAACCGGGCCTGGACGAGCACGTGGCCGAAACTGGCCAAGGCCTTATCCACGATTGCCCGCCTCTGTTTCGCCCAGTCGGACCCCCTGCTCTTCGAAATCAGTGGGTACAGGGAGTACGACGAGGACTATCGACCGGGGCCGGGCTTCGACTACGTGTTCATGCAGTTCGATCCCGCATCTGGATCCACCACCGAAGACCCGGTGATAGTCGATACCGACGTTGTCATAGTCGGCTCCGGGTGCGGAGGTGCCGTGTGTGCGAAGGTGCTCGCCGAGGCGGGCCACCGCGTGATCGTCGTCGAGAAGGGCTATCATTTCCCCCCTTCCCACCTGCCCATGTCAACGGAGACGGGCTTCGAGTACCTCTATGAGAACCGTGGCGGTATGATGACGACCAGCGGGACTATGTCGGTGTTGGCTGGCAGGTGCTGGGGAGGCGGCGGCACGGTGAACTGGAGCGTTTCCCTTGCGCCGCAAGGTTTTGTGCGACAGGAGTGGGCCGACGCCGGGTTGGAGTTCTTCACGACTCAGGAGTTTCAAAATACGGTCGACCGCGTCTGCGATTTTATGGGGGTGGGTGATACGCGGATACAGCACAACCACGGGAGCCAGGTCATCCTCGACGGCGCAAGGAAATTGGGCTGGCATGCAAAGGTGTGCCCTCAAAACACTGGAGGTACCTCGCATTCATGTGGGTTGTGCTCCTTTGGATGTGGGTCGACGCAGAAAAAAGGGCCTGCCGTGAGCTGGTTGCCGGCCGCGGCGAAAGCTGGGGCTCAGTTCATCGAGGGGATGGACGTCTCGGAGATCCTCTTCGACGAGGGCAGTGGCAAGGCCAAGAAAGCCGTCGGGGTCGTCGGGACCTGGACTTCGAGGGATCAGGAGGGGGGCGTACATACGGCGGGGTCGGAGAGGGTGAAGAGACGGGTCAAGATCATGGCCAAAAAGGTGGTTGTCTCCAGTGGCACGCTCAACAGCCCCTTATTGCTGATGAGGAGCGGACTGAAGGTGAGAAAGAGATGCGCTCTGTTGGTCTATACAGCAAATGCGTGTTTGCTGACTTGAGACAGAGTCCTCATATAGGGAAAAATCTCTATTTACATCCTACCAGCTTCGTGACAGCTACTTTCGATCAAGATGTCAAGGGTTGGGAAGGTCGGTACCTTAACCCACTAAGGTTAACCTCGCCTGAAAGGGAAAATCTGTACTAACATAGAAACGGCAACAGGCTCTATTCTCACGAGTGTCTGTACCAGCTTCGAAAACCTCGACGGAAAGGGTCACGGCGTGAAATTAGAGCCGTCGTCCATGCTGGTACGCCTCACCCTCCATCTCCATTGCCGTCCTCGTCTATTCCCCCCCCCCCCCCTTAATCAGAGAGCTAACGAGTAGCCAACGCCAGCCCTTCATGATGCTTCACGGTCACCCCTGGAATAACGCGCTGCAGTGGAAGCTCGACATGCTGCGGTACCGGCAGATGAACACGTACATCGCCCTCTGCCGGGACCGCGACACGGGCCGCGTCTTCCCGGACCCGCACGACGGCCGCCCCGTCGTTGACTATGAGCCCTCGCCCTTCGACGCCAATCACATCCACCAGGGCATGATGGCGCTGGCCAAGCTGTGCTACATCGAGGGTGCGACCCAGATCTGGCCCTGGATCCCGGACGTACCGTCCTTCGTGCGCACGAAACCACCCGGCAGCAAGCAGAAACAGAAACAGCAGCAGTCGCCCTCCCATTCTACAGACGGAAACCGAGACGAGGACGAGGACGAAGAGATGATTGATGAGGGAATCAACGACCCGGACTTCGTCGCCTGGCTCAACCTGATCAAGAAGGCCACCCTGAGACCGCCCAGGGCCAGCTACTCCTGCGCACACCAGATGGGCACCTGCCGCATGAGCGCCCGGCCCGCGGACGGCGTAGTGGACCCCCGCGGCAGGGTGTGGGAGGCCGAGGGCTTGTACATCGCGGACGCTAGCGTGTTTCCCTCGAGTAGCGGAGTCAACCCGATGATCACCGTGATGGCGATCGCGGACTGGATCGCCAGAGGGGTTTCTAGAGAGTTGAAGAGGGAGGGGAGGGCCTGAGGAGAGGAGAGGAGTAAAGTGGAGTAGTGGGTGGTAGGGGAGAGGGATGAAAGGGGTAGGACGGGGGACGAGCGGTGAAAAATAGGGGAGGTGGTTTAAAAAGGGGGCAAAAGAAAAAGAGTTGAAATAAGGCGGAGGTTAGTTACTGATTGATTCGCAGTCACGGGAACGAAGGTAATGAATGTCAAGAGCAAAGCCATGGATTTATTACTCATTTTTTCTTCTTTTTATTTTGAGACACTGGTTTTGAGACATCTAATCCCTCATATTGAATGCTCCACCCTATCCATACGACGACCGAACTGTATGACGGACAACTTGGCTTCTTATCCCGGCACCGATGATCAAGGCGACTGAGACTGACTCACAGACGCGCGTTTGATGCCAAAGCATCTACGTGATTGAACATTCACGTTCTGATAGCATATTAAGCCTAACCCACTCCTTACTACCTTACACGACTATTCTCCTGTTTCTTTTTCACTCTTCTGGACTATATACTCGCTTCCCTCTACCCTATCACATTTCTCACAGACAAGTACCCACGGAGAAAGAGAACGAGGATGAAGTGACGGCGGCTAGGTGTAAGGTTAGGTAGGTACCTAGGTAGGTATGGTTATCCGACGCCTAGGTATTTCTTCATCAGATATGTTACCTACCCATACATACATTTATCTATCTCACCGCAACGTAACAACTCACCAACCAGATCCCCTTCCTCCTCCTCCTCCTCACCCCCACCCCCCGTCCTCTTCGAGACGGAAACCTGCATAAGCTGAGGGAGATGTTTGCTTGCACACATACACAAATACGAAATACGCCGAGACAAAAAGAAGGAGAGGGGGAAGGGGGGGAGGGGGGCGCGGCACGTGTCGTCGTCACTCTCAAACCTCGAACCTCAAACCTCGTGTGGGACCGACACGAGGTTTGTACTACCTACCTATCTACCTATCTACCCTACCCTACCTAAGTTACCGTACACCGGAGAGAAAAATTGGTTGGTTGGTTAGTTGGGTGGCGTGGCTATGCTTTGCGCAATCTCTGGGTGATAAGGGAAAAAGAATGGAGGGGAAAGGGGTTGGTAAAGGGTGAAGGGTGAAGGATGAAGGGTGATGGATGATGGGCGGCTAACGTGAGTTGTTGTTGATGGTGATGGGGATGGTGAATGATGGTGATATGTTTTGAAACCTGACATGGGCATGACATGACATGACCGAACCAACCGAACTGACTGACTGACTGACTGACTGACTACAAGCGAGGTCGCACGCAGACAGACCATTGGATCCTCCTTGCGCGTCACACCTACCGCTAGGAAAGATGGGAATACTTGGTTCGTGTGGGAGGTGGGAGGTGAGAATAGGGGGGGCAATAGATGGGATGGGATGGATGGGTTGGTGGGCCGGTATCGGAGGATGGTAAGGTGAGAATCGAATCTCACCTACCTAGAGAGTTAATTACTCAGTTAGTTAGTTGGTCAAGTTGTTGGTTGTTGGTTTGTTTTGTTATTTTGTTCATTGGCTGGCGTCTCCTTCATCACATGTTTATCCGGCGTCTGGATCATCCAGCAGTCGATCTGGGGGAAGGACCAACGAACGACCAACAAACAAGCCCTTATCTAAAGAGCATGATCACGTAGGTAGTTAGAAATGTGCTCCCAAAAAAACTGTGCTTCGGCAAAGCTGAAAAGGAAAGGCTGAATGCGCGGATGGTCCTTAGTTGCCAAGTCGTTTGGGATGGTTGGTCTCTCAGACAGAACAGAATCTGGAGAAGGATTTTGAAGGACAATTGATAATGATAATAAACCCCCCTTTGGGAGTCGCATCGGCCGTTCTGTTCAGCCCGGACGGAGGACTCCGGGGGGTGTAATAGAGGAACAGGAAGGAGGTACTAGGTTTGACGAGGGTCGAAAGCGAGTGAGAATAAGGCTACGCCGATGCGATAGGGCTGTATGATGATGATGATGATGATGATGATGATATCTGTAGATGACACCTGGACGATGTATGCATGCATGCAAGCTCTTATGTATAACTACCAACACCAACACCAACACCACCAACACCGCCACCATCACCATCACCCCTTATCTATCTATCTAATCGGGCAGACTGATAGACGGGGTACGCGGTCATGAAGAATACCAGGTGAACAACCGAGGAACATTCCATTTATTGTATCGGTACATCCCGTTTGTTCACCTTGGACTTTCTTCCTTAACTCACCCCCCTCCTAAATGAAATGGATCATGGGGGGCCACATCCAACGCTCGATCAAAAGATAGGAGTTGGCTCCAAGTCTTACCCCATACATACTGACAAGGCCAGGATAGTAATGCGACCAATAGATTATCTCTTCCTACCTTTCTTCCCTCTCTACCCCAGAACGAGCTGAGCAGAGCGGAGCGGAGCTGAACGAGAGATTCTTATCAATGAGTTGACTCAGTTACCGCATTGAGTAAAGAAAAATCGAATTGAAGAAAAAAGATCCATGGAGCTGACGTGACCCGTTACCAAGGCGCTGGGACATTCCCCTCCCTACGTTAGGGACATAGATACGCGCGCCAACGTTCGCCGTCGGCCGCCTCCGTTACCAATTAACCAATTAAGAAAAAAAAAGAAAAAAACTCAATCCCAACTTCATCTTGTCTACTATACTTACTCTACACATCCCCCTCCTAGATACGGTCTTACTCGGAAGACCCAAGGAGCAAATCAACGCGCGCGCACACGCGCACGTGTGAGAGCGGCGCACGTACGGAATAGGTACAATGGGTTGGTTACTCGACAGTATGTACCTAGCCTACCTACATATATACATACCTAGGTACATACATGGGCGCGTGGGTAAGTGAGTGAGAGCAGCGGAGGCAAAAAGAAACACACACACACACCACATGGACAAAAAGCCATGTGTCCCGTTTCGTTTCGTTTCGTAAGCTGGCGAATCAAAAGACACCGGGGTCTGCGGATGGAAAGAAAGGCAAGGCAAGGCAAGGCAAGGCAATTCACAAGGCGAGTCCTCGGGTGTCACCGTTTCGGATTTATATAGTGAGTCGGGGCTGAAAAACTATAAAAAAAAAAAGAAGGAGGGGAGGTAGGGAGGTGGAAAACTTTATTTCTCCATACCTAACCTATCTAGCCTAAATATCTCTCCCACCCCTTCCCTTCCCCCCCCCTCTTATCCGCCAAGGCGGAGGGAGGGAAAGGGGGGAGTTATCTAATAAGACTCAGCCGCAGCAGCGCGTCTATTGATTGATATGGTGGTATTGTACCTGATATAAGTAGGTATATAACATAAATCTGACCACGGCACGTAATCAATGCGGGTATGTAGGCAGGCTAGGTTATATGAACAATAATAATAAGCAGCCACCCCCCTCAATCAAAACGATAAAAGGGAAAAGGGAAAAGGGGGGAAGTCCCTTATAAGTAAGGTAATAAGGTTTTGCTCGTAGGGCTGGAAATTTCCTTTTTTTTTGGGGGGGGGGGGGTGTTCCCGCTTCCGGATTCGAGATACCGATGCTGACGGCTGATGCTTCTTCTAACCCTCCCTCATTAAGTAAAAATGACTTGTGCTAACTCACTTATAGATGGAGGATTATATGTACATGTCATAATGAGAGAACGTCCCCATCATCTCATCTCATCCCATGCAGCTAGCTGCATTCTCACTCCCTCTCGGTCTCACCCACCCACAACACGTGTTCAGAAAGAACACTCAGCTCGAAAGGAGGCGCGAGGGCCAAGAGGTCTCGAAAAAACCACGAACCCTTCTCTTTGCCACCTTAATTAGACTACAGCATCGTGTTTTTCTTTCTCCCCCATCTTGCCATTGTTGACAATAACAACAACAACAACAACAGTGATACCAAAACTGCAGCCGAGCTTAAAGCAGCAAGGTAGGTAAGATATCTACTCCCCATCCACCCTCGTTCTTTTTTTTTTTCTAAGTAGCGATCATTCACAGTAACCTACCTGCCATGTTCTTAAGAGACAATAGTAAGTAACGTGGTATAATTAACATTTAAAATATCACAAAAATTCCCCTTCCCCTTTCCTTTCCCCTTCCCCTTCCCCTCCTAAGTTATCGGAATAACATGTGAAAAAAAAAGGTGATCGACCTGTATTATATTACAAGCGGTAATCATCGGGTTTGCGCGGGCCGCGAGCCGGGTGGTACATGTTAGACTATGTTGGTGGTGGAACTTTGGTCACTCACTGTGCTTCTATTACTGTTGTAATCGAATAACACCGTGATTGAGTAACACCATGGCCTTGATGCCGATTGCTGGATAACGTGAACAAGGTGGTCGTACTCAAGTCAAGATGATGTCCACTCAGTCTTACGACACTTCTCGTCACATTGCGGTGTATGGTTATACCGACAGTGGCATGAGGACCATCAAGCATTTTGACAACTTGTGTTCAATTATATCTACTAATAAGTTGATGACAAATAAAGCACAAAAAACCAGTTCGATAAGTTTTGAGATCAGGTCAGCGGCGCCGCCAGGGCGTTGCGCTGAACCATCATCAGAATAACCAGCACCTCATGCCACTCAATATATCTTGTTTCCTAGCTCCGGCTGATGACGGCTTTGCGCTGCAAGGCCCGTCATCCCCATGTGGCTCTCCTTCACTCTGTCCCACCGAGTGGCTTCACTCGTTTCGGGAGGGATCCGGATGTAGTGAGGTGATGCTACGTGCCGTACTGTCATTCCTGGCCCTGCGCCGCGCGTGAGGACATCTAGTAATGTCCCCCTATTCTTGCAGCAGGTGTAGCGGTGCCCGTATGCGCCCTGATGATCCTTGAGCTGGCAAGGTATTCAAGGCCACAAAACATCCCTGCTTGGCGCGGCGCTTTGGTTGCATCGTAGAGCGAGCATTCTGTGCTCAAGCAGTACGAAGTTCAGGGACCAGGAAGACGTCGACAAAGGCGGCGGACAAAGGGCTTCGCATCCTCCTGCCCAGCAGAACTGCTCAGTAGCAATGCCCAGCTCCTTCTTTTCGGTGATGATCGTGAGATCCTTCCCCTCTCGCTATCTGCATCCCGTGCATGTGTCCAAACTCTGCCGATCTTACCACGGCTTGCGGTTCGGAGAAGCGCACCATTCAAAATGTCGACAGCCAGTGTCAGTCGCGTGGCAGTATCTCAGATAGCTGCGCACATTTGCGGCTACGATATGTGCGCTGAATCAACCATGGAGGTGCAATCGTACGGATCCAGTCCTTGCATATGTCCATTGAGTGTTCGTCGTCGCTTTCGGGCGGCTTTCGATCTCAGAGAGAAAGTCCAACATCGAGTTGAATATCGTTTCTTTCGCATCGTAAAAGTCGTCGTCCAGGTCTTCGGCTACTCATTATTAGGTCGTTCGTTCATTCGTGACATGGTGAATAAAGTCCAGGGAGAGATGAAGTAAAATCTTCGAAGCGAGTGTCGCGGACGGCTGGAGGAAACGAAGTGAATCGCTCTCGAGGCCGCGCGTGATCGGGGGTATCTTTTCTGAGAAAGCCGCTTTTTGCCCAATACCAAAATGTGAAAAACTCGTGGGAATCCGAAGAAATGGCCTGTCCCGGTCTGCGCCGGGCGATGATGGGGGTGCATTGCTGCGTGTACCTCTTTCTCTAACATATAAAAAGGAAAACCCAGCCTCATATATCTCGAGGCCCTGCCCTGCTTGTAAATGCGATCAAATGCCCACCCAGACCCAGCCATGACGAGACGAAAGAAATATAGCATATGACCGAGCTAGCGGTTGTGGTGATGTGGGGATTTCCTCGAAAAACCAAACGCTCGCTCGCTGGACCAAACAGGAAAAAAAAAAAAAAAAAAAAAAAAAAGGAAAAGGAAGGGATTATATAAGTTGAGATTCTCGATGTTCGTCCATGGTCTGATGCAAGTAACGCCGATATGCCTTGTGGATGCAATGAGGTCTGGTGCCGCGCAAGCTTCGTCCGGATCTGGAAACGGTACGCCGCGACAGGCCGCTCTGGATTGGCTGGACACATCTCTCAAGAAGATGTGACTGCGGGATAGTGTTCCCCTGATACAGGCGGTGGTTGTCACATCGTCGTGGTATACTCTTGGTACCGATCCCATCCGAAGCCACCGTATCCAATGCCAACACCACATTGCGGTGCTAACATGCTGGGCAACGGCAGTGCTGGGATGGGAGATGTCACCATTGGAGTGCTGTAGAACAATCCAGCGGAAGAGTATGGTTGGCTGTACGACGGGGTTGGCGAAGGCAGTTGGGCCTCATGCAGAGCCATATTCGCCCAGATTGGGGTGGTTGACGAGTCGACTGACGTTGATGTGACGCTTGGGCTCGAAGGCAGTATGCGCCACGCGTCTACAGGGGCAGGCAATGCCGGAGAGTGGGTGGCTTGCGACCAGATCATACCCACGGGTGAGCTGGGCAATAGCGGTGGTTGGCGCACGACGTCGACGATCTTGGGCGGCGGGGGTAGCAGAGGCTTGTTGACCAGACCCATGATGTTGCTCTTGACCTCCTCACTCTTTCCACAAAGCAACTCTCCAGCGCCCTCCTCTTCCAGGCCCTCGAGGGCAGAAACATGCGTCCTGAAGACGAACTTGTTGATGGCCTGAACGAAGTCCTCATGGAGTTTCTTGGCATGCTGCTCCTTTTCGGGCCAGTCGTAGGTATCGGCCTTCGCGTTCACGCAATAGATATCCTTGTGGTACTCAATCAACTGTTCTATGGAATCAGGCGTCAACTTGTAGGCGACTTCGTTCCGGAGGACCATGTCCACATGGACAATGTAGGCCTCGACATGGATGAGTTGGTAGTTGACGAGGGCCTCTACCAGCGGGTTCTCGTCCTCGCGCAGTTCAGATTCCGGAGCCTTGGGCAGCATCAAAGAAGCCAGCGTCCATATCGCGTTGGGCGACGATAAGGTTTCTGTCAAGCATCTCTGGTGTTGCGGTACGCTGTTGAGAGGTCGCTTTACTCTGTTGATGCGCTTCAGTGTCTGTGTTAGCCAGGTCTCGACCTTGGAGCCCAGGACGACGTTGACTGATGATGCTCGAGGTGCGAAAGCGGCGGCGGAAGCCGGCAACAACTGTGGGGGCATGGTGTAATAAGATATTATCGAGGAGAGCCAGAGGCAGTCAGACAGAGAGTCACGGCAGCGGAAGGAATATCTAAAGGGCGGTGGAGAGATAGGCTCGGGAAAGAGAGGGTCGGGTCAGACGGGCAAAGGACGAATAATAACAATAAAAATAGGATAAGGGGAGGTCGGCGGACCCTTGGGAGAGTGAGACAGGGAATTAGCTTGCACGCCTACAACCACAAATGGGAAAGAAGAGAACGGTGGACGAGTATCTCGTGAAGAGGAGGGAAGGGGAGAAGAAGGAGGGTGAGAAACTCGTGTTGAGGGTGGTGGGGTGTGTTATAGCATCCAGACAAAGAGCGAGTTCTGTGTGTCTGTGGGATGTGGTGTACTTTGCCGCTCCGACCCGGCTGGGTGCGATGCGGGTGCTGGTGCTGGTGCTGGTGCTGGTAAGTACTGGTGCTGGTACATCACTGCAGGTAACCAACCCATGTCGCCCATCGGTAGAAAAAACCAAACGATCAATTTTCCCTAACCTACTCTTTCCCCATCGATTCCCACCGAGCCTGGCAGAGGTAGGTAGCATTCTAGCCCAGGTTTGGTCCACTGTCTCGCATGCATGATGAGAGAACCTAGCGACCTACAGAAGGTAGCAAGCATGTTGCATCAGCAGGTACATATGGAATGCACCAAAAAAGGAAAATAGCGAGAGGGAGACAGAATATTCGACCGATGGCTCCGGCGGCGATGGCCTTGGCCGGGCTGCATCCTCACAGGAAAGTACTCCGTAGAGTGCTCCATAGTATACCCTGCGCCTGGGATGGGGCATGTCTCCTTTGGCTTTTGGGTCATGCGCGGCAAAAGGAGCCAGCCAGCCAGCCAGCCATGCCATGCTATGCCAGCCATGCCATGCTATGCCAGCCATGCGATGCCGACCTGCAGCAAGAAGCGACAAGAGAGGAGCAAGAAAAAAAGCAGGCAAGAGAAGAGGTAAAGTCGCACTGCGCTGGGAGTGGGAGTGGGAGTGGGAGTGGGCTGTGTCGCGACGTGCATATGGGCCGATGAAACAAAGGACAAATGGGAAGTCGAGCACCGAATCACCGGAGCTGAAAGCTGCAGATGCAAGATGGCCAGTGCTCTCTCTCTCTCTCCTCCAGCTCCTCCAGTCTACAACGCCACCGGCCTGCCCTTGTACATGCCCCATGGATGTAGTCCAAGTACCGGTACTTCCGTCCATACATTACCACCACCTGCAGCTCTTTACCCGGTAACCTTGCAGGTCTCATGCTCTACATACACTCCCACGTACAGTACCAAAAGTACCCTTGAATTATTACGCGTCTACCTAGGTACATAACTAATCGACGATAACTCCTATCGACTAACAACATGAAGCACCAGCTGCATTTGATTTGCCTGCAGTGTGTGAGATCTGATTGATTATTTAATTATCAGTTTGATATACCTGCCCATTGCTAGTTAAGTTGGGGGACCTTTGAAGAAGGGGAGCCGAGCATCCATGTGTAAGAGACGACGGCAGTCTGTAGTCCCATACTCCCACTCTCAGTGGCTAAGCCGTATTACATACTGTTTCTAATCATGTTCTTCTAGAATGTGATTTGTGCTCCTACTACAGGTGTCTTCTTGTTCTACGTCTGATACCATCCTTCTCACTAGCTTCGCGTTGCAACATGTGAAACCACAGCATCTTCGACAGCCAACATGCTAGCACCGCGTGCCAGCCATGCTCATTCACAATACCCTGCAGGGGTTGATCATCCATCCTACTCACCAATAATGACCTAGATCGCGTGGTAAAGGTACAATATCTTCAGTCCATGAATTCCAAGAGGCCCACCAGAGTGGTACGGCTTATTGGCCTCCTTGTCCATGCTCCTCCTCCTGCCAGTCTATGTCAACTTTCGGTAGTATTTCCGCCGCCGACCCGGGTTGGCTGCGCGCTTATGAACCCCGAAGATGCATGTTCTAAAATGATAGTGTCCTAGTAGAGACTCAGGAGCTGACAAGCTGGGCCGTGGGTAAGTCCTAGATAAAGTTGCTTGACATTGGTTCAAGCCCATGCCCATTGCTGGAAATAGGAATAATCAACCATCATTGCGTCCTCCCTCAGCGAGCTGAAACAGAGGAGACATCACCAATGGTAAGGACTAGATGACGGTCGTCTGAGTGCAGATTGTGCATGATCCAGAGACTCTCATATAGCGGCGGAGAAAGGAAGCATGATGCTCGTCATGACCTGCATATGCGCGAGAATAGACTGACTTGTCGTATGGCCTTCTCTCCCTGCAGACGAAACATGTGAAACATAGACTTCGTGGTCTGCATTGTTCCCCTCTGGGCGAGATGCAGCAGTCTCACTCGGATTGTCCTATGCCATGCCAGAGTGCAACACTGGGTCCAAGAAACGTCCCCTGAATACCGAACGTCTGGGGTACAGCATTTCTTGGGCCACAGTACTGCGTTCTCATGCAGGTTCCTGGCGAGCGCTTATAGCGTCAAGCAGCTAGTCGACACCGCGCGGCGAAAGAAGAGACGATGGGGACGAGACTAACAGTCCGAAGCGTCCGGTGGCGAGATGAGGAAAAAAGGGTGAGTTTGGTCTGACAAGAAAGCGAGCAACATGAAGGACGAACGAGAGCCTGTAGATGGCATATGTCCAGGTTGTGACCCATGTTAGCGGCGGACGATGAATTTAGGTGTGTCGAGCAGAAATGCCAGTTCTCGCTCCTGATAGGCCAGTCCTACTGAGCCGAGAGGATGGAGGTAAGTGGAGGCGGGAATGCGGCCGAATTTTGATTGGTCGTAAATACAGGAGAATCAGGGAAGCTTCAAGACGATTTCTGATAGACATTAGCAAGGGATCTCAGCGTAGAAAGGGAAAGACAGACGAATGACAATTGAGAGAAAAAGAAATTAACTGAGAGAATATTGAATATAGTTTCAGAGCTTAGCAAAACAGGTCAGGGTCGGGGAAAGTACGAGAATGGGAAAAGGGAGAAAAGTTCAATTTCCCCAGACGTGTAACCACATGAAATCTCTTTAGATAGTTGTCAACTTGCCCTTTTGGGAACCGATCCGGATGAGTAACGGGATCGCAAAGTTAGCTCCCGTAGTTCTGACATTGCTGACTATGATAAGTACCTAGACCTAGGTATGCATGTATCTTGGTATTAATCATGAATCGATGTTGATGCCAATAGCCTCAAAAAGGAGGTACGGGATACGCAATCTAGACGCAATATGGATCGCGCCCGAACCGGGACATGCGTTGACCAGCTGATGCATCGAGAAAGAATGAAGCCACCTCGGCCCAGTGAAAGACAGATGCGCGTGGGTTATGCGACCAAAGGATCAGTCACGGGTCACCAATGCCTGTCCGCTTCCCAGCTTTGTTGTGAGAGTCGGCAGGACCCTCGCCAAGCGCGCTCTGAAGGTCCGAAAGCCAGCCGGGAGTGACATTCGGTCAGTGAAGGTCTAAAGACAGTCATCTCGATTGGTTGAATGCAATGGTAAATAGATGAAATGAGATCCTTGTTCAGAATGAGAACCATATTACTGGGATGGAATAACGCAAGACAACCGCAACAGCTTCTCTAATGGTTGGAAAAGGGGGAAGGGAAGTCGAGAGACGTATCCGCAGGAGAGGATTCGAAAATGTCTCTGGACATCTCCCGGGGTGGGTTACTGATGGAGTGGTCCGTGCTTGCAAGTCTCGGGACTTTATGGCAGGTACAGAGGTACTTAGGTACTTAGCAAGGGTACCAGCGGCAGAGCTCTCAACTGCGCCCGTCTCCAGATTTTCCAACGGAGGCTACCAACGGCCTGGCCGTGATCCACAATGCGCACTTTGCCGACCGCTCAGAGTCGTCACTTAACCACTTACCTAGCCCTAGGTATGTAACCAACATCAGACCAGCTCGACCAGCTTCTCAACCCGTTGACGTAGTGCAGCTGATACCAGATCACTGGACCAGCGCCATATGCAAGGAGGTTCCCCTCTCAGTGCCGGAGCCGTGTTGAAAGGAGTACAGCGCACGGCGAATTGCGAATGTACAGGATCGAACACGAGGGATGTGACTCAGTTGGCTACTCACGGTAGGGCGTCATATCGGCAATGCATACCCAGATATGGGATCACCAAAGCCATTCGTTCTGGTCAGGGGTAGCCGTTGACACCGCCTACGCATTCTAGCCTCGTCCTGTGTGCACTGTGGATTGTAGCAGCAGCCGCCGGCAGGGACAGGCTCCGTCCGTCTCGTGGGGCAAACGGTATCAACCAGAGCTGACTCCAGCAAGTATCGATTCTACCAGTGGCTCACCGTGTGGCGGGGACGCGCAAGAGGCTCTCGTGACCACCCACCTCGGCTTCATGCGTAGTAGTACCAGTGCGTGTCTCTGGTATTCTTCGAAGATGGATCTCCTTGTCATATCATTGTCAATTAAGGGCCGAGCCGAAGGTCTTTCCCACGGTATAAGCCTGGGTAGCGCGGTGGTGCAGACTTAGCCGCCGCTCTTTTCACCAGCTTGGTTCAGGGATCCTTTCGGATGATTCTTTACCTAGTGTCACTTGACCTGATGAGATCATGGCGATATCCCAGCTGGACGAGCCGCCATACGGAAGATGAAAATTCCGCCGCACCACCTCGTCGTTCTCCGAGACAACACACAGCCCGACTATGAACACAAGATTGTCGCTTAGGTGACTTGTTGTTGGATAAAAACGATTCCGAACACGAAATCGGAGCTCCCCAGCTGGGGCGCAGGCTCGGCAATTAAGAAGACCCCTGTTCCTGACGTCCTCGCCTCGCCGCCTTCCCCGTTTACTCTGCGATACCGGCTCTGCATGTGACATGGAAACATGTAGACCTACACCGGGTCCGTTATGCGCGTCGCGGGCTCTCTCTGTTGGCTACATTTCACGGGCTCTTGCACTACTTCGTAGTAAATGCAACCAAGGCGGCAGGTCCTGAGATGCCAGGATGCATGAAAAGGGGGCAACTCACAGCAGATCGCAGGTTCTATCTTCGTTACCTGCTAGATCCTTGCGTAGCTGAAAGATCTGCTGGCCTTGCGGGGTCCGCCGATCTAGAGCCCTGCGATCCTCTTTTTCTGGGGTGGAATGTGGCTGTGCCTCTCTTCCCCTTTATCCTCACCCGCTACATACCAGCCACAGGAAGTGGCTTTCCACCTATTGGAACCTACCTAAACATTTTCCCATCCGTCACCGACTCTTGCCAGAGTCCGAAAGGCAAACCATACTTAGGTAGCTATGACCTCATACCAGATGGCATCGTCTCCCCGACAGCAGGATTTCAAGCATAAACGAACCTGGAACCATCTGGGAATTCCCTGCTGGGTGTATTGGGTTGTGCGCGTCCGTTCACAAGGAACGTTGAAAATGCCAGCGCATCATCGACTAGCCACGACCCAGACCACAACCGATTCGCCTCTTTTGCCAGCGCACTTACTGATGAGGCAAATTCATCGGAGGCCGCCTGGAGATAGCCAAGTGGTCTCATTCAACAGTCCTGTCTCGACGCGCCGCACTGATTACGAAGAGACGCGCCGAACAATAAAGACGTCGCTGGCAAGCTTTGCCTACGACCGTGGTCCGAGCGTCTGAGGCAGCAAGAAGCCCACTGACGGACAGGTATTGTGTACGGAGCTTTCTCATCCAGCAAAATTTTTGATACCGATTCACGCTCGTCGGGGAGGAAGTTCACGATCTTTACCAAGCCACTTCGATGAACAAGTCGCGCGGACACCGGGAGCTGTCTCTGCAATTAATGGTTCAAATCATCACGCTCTAGAAACGATGCGAAGTTGATCAGAACGCATTAGGTGGGTGAGGTAGGTAGCCTCACTGGCAGTAATCATGTCAAAAACATCTCATCGCAGAGGGATTTTGCCGTTGGCTCTCCCGTGCAAGCCTGCTTCAATTATGTAGGATATGTTTATTCATGTGATTGGTTCGCTTCAATGCAACGTCAAAGCCACCTCGCTTACTTTTCAAAACGAGCTTCTCTGAACCACGGGGACGGCTTCATGCTATTTCACGGCGCATAGTATTGGGCGATGAGAGAAGTCGTCCAAAGAGGAGAACACCGGGCTTCCTTTGGAACGGTTTGCCTCTCTTCCTCTCTTTTCCATACCACAGACAACTGTGACAAAATTCCGAACCACCCCCGCCGCAGCCTTGCGATTTCCAACCACATTCTCCAACTTGGGCGGGGCTCTTGGGCTCCTGGCTAGAATACCTATCGGAAAGCGTCCACGAGGTCACCATACCTCTATAATGTGGTTGCTGGATATGGAGACTCTGACCCTTGAAGAGGTCCTAGGACCAGAAACGGACCAATGCCCGCCCTACGCGATTTTATCTCATACCTGGAATGAGGGAGAGGTTTCCTTCCATGAAATTCAGAACGTCGATGATACCATCAGAGCCAAGGCCGGATACGCAAAGATTTGCGGATTTGTGGCGAAGGCCAGGGAAGACGGGTTTCGATATGTCTGGATTGACACGTGCTGGTAAGTTCGCTATCATAGCCTCCAAGGCGCTTAGTCAACAGTATTGATCAAAACTCCAAGTATCGACAAGAAGAGCAGCGCGGAGCTGTCTGAATCTATCAACTCCATGTACAACTGGTACAAAGCGGCATCTGTCTGCTACGCATACCTGGTCGACGTCCCTGCATCATATTACCATTCATCCGAAGACGAACAGAAAAGCCTTCTGAGTAAGAGTCGCTGGTTCACCCGTGGCTGGACTCTACAAGAACTGCTCGCGCCTCGCACAGTTGAATTCTACGCTGTGGATTGGTCTGAGATTGGCACAAAGGCAAGCATGTGTGATGTTCTAGCAGAGATAACTAGAATTCCGACATATTATCTCATAGGAAACTGTTTCCACCATGCTCCAGTTGCAATAAGGATGTCATGGGCTGCCACGAGAATTACGACTAGAGTTGAAGATGAGGCTTATTCACTCATGGGCTTGTTCAACGTAAACATGCCTCTGATTTATGGTGAGGGGAAGAAGGCATTCCGACGCCTACAAGAAGAAGTTTTAAAGACCAATCCGGACTACAGTCTTTTCTCCTGGGGTAGAGCATATTTCGGCGAACTTCGTGACCTAGCGAAGTCGTTGCTCAATCCTTCTGTACGTTACAGATGCAAATTCGAAACCCGACACTCGGATATATTTTCGCCAAGTACGGCAGAGTTTCAAACCGCAAACCTAGAAGCTTTGATTAGAAGACTTGTCAAGCCTGTGGACTCGAGCCATGATACCGGTACATTAACAAATAGGGGATTGAGAATCACCCTCCCGGTGCTGGCGGGCAGGCTAGGCGACATACTGAAGCAACACGGCCTATTCCTAGCCTACCTTTCTCATGATTCGGACGACAGGAAAGTATGTATCTTGTTGTGGTACGACGCAAGGAGGCTTACATACTATCGTTTTGTGGCGCCCAGCGGGTGTAGCCTCTTCCTCTTGGCCAATTTATCATACAACTTCCGAGCGATGAATCTTCTCATTTCGTCTGCTGATCCATACAAGTCAAGACACAACTCCCACGAGCATCAATTGGCGGGTTTCTACACCGTGGAGATGAGGCCGCAGGGCTCTGGTTCACAATTTGAAGTTTTTCGTACCAAAATGTGTGACGGGGCTATGATGGACTGGCCCCAAGTTGAAGAAGCCAAAAGTAGCGAGATGCTCAAGCCCGATGTGCATTTCTTCCAACTCAGGGACTCCCGTGGAACGATTCTGGTTGCTTTTAGCCCGTGGTGGTGCGAGATCCTGCCTCCGATATCCCAACGCCGCTTTGTCCCAAGAGATGCCCTCAATCTTTACAATTATGCGTTGCACCTTCGCCTTGTAAATGCCGATTACTCTAAAGCCGATATAGATAGAGCCATCGTGTTCGGCGACACTCTACTCACAGTGGCAGCGAAGTCGACCGGGAAGGACTACACTCTTAGGATCAACCCGTCACCGCCGCTCGACGAAGCCACGCTTGAGAGACTGGGAAAACAGGGCGTGCGGAAGCTGGAGCTGGATACGTCGTATTCCGAACAACCGCTCTCGGCCCCCGTTACGTCCGGGAGTTTGATTTCACCGAGCAAACGCACATCTCCCCCTTCACACACAGACACGGTTATACACACAGACGCAGACACAGATACAGACACGTACGCGCCCACACACAAAAGGGGGAAAACAGAAGGTCCTGAGCCCAGGCAGGAAGCAGACCATCCTTCCTCCCAAGACCCGTCCTCCCGTGCGAAAACCAGGTGGTTGGTCAGGGGGTCTCATTCGATCGATCAATCAACAGTCATCAGGCCCGAGAATTCGGGGCGTTCCATTCTGTTATAACACGGGGGCCGGCTGCAGTACACCACGATAGTTAGCTTGAGGATGGCTGGGTATCTGGGATGAACTTTGGGGATTCAACGGCACGCTTTTTCTGTGGTGTGGTGGGTTCTCGGTTTGAATGAGTGTGTGAGCATGCGAGATGGGGTTCTTTTTCTTTTTGTCTCTCTCATTCCCTATTTATCTATCTATCCATCTCTCTCTCTCTCTCTTTCCCCTGCTTTCTCTGCGCGTAAGAATGGACCGATGGATGGGAGTGAATAAGGGGGTGATGATATGGGGAAGGAAGTCAGTCTAGATAAACACGAGAAGCAACGCCTGTCTGTCTCTCTCTTTTTACATCGTCATTCACCACTTGATCCAAAGAGAAAAAAAAGATAAAAAACACTCGCGCTGCTAGAAATATCTACATAAGTCGGGCGTATTCTCTCATTCACCACTCCTTTCCTTCCCTTTTTCTACGAAGTCGCCCCCCCCCCCCCCCCCCCCCCCCCCCCTCACATAGTCTACTGTATAAATCCGGCATCAGTCCTTATCCTTACACGCTGAATAATAAATAGTATGATAGGGCTATTTTCGTTACTTAGCCATCGTCTAACTAACGACGCTAAACGTCCTATGTATGTATACTTCGTTTGACTTGACTTCGTCAAGCCGAATAGGGACGTAGGTTGGAGAGAAATCATCATCTGGGCAATCAACAGAAGTTTGTTTCATGACCATAAAAAGGGCGCACTCACATAGTATCTAAGTGTATATCTTTTATCTAAACCAGACCAGATAGATAGACAGAAGAAAATTTTCTTGTTTTCTTCTCTTTGGGACGATGATCCGTCATGATCTGATGATCAGTTCAAGCTTCCCCCCCCCCCCCCCCCCCCCCCCCCTTTTTTTTTGTGCCTTTCCCGAAATCACAAAAACAGGAAAATATACTACTAATATACCCATCAAGACACACGCTCCCGAGATTTTGCTTTTTATCAACTAGTCTAATATCAAGAGCATATCTTTTGATGATATTATGTATCTAGTCAGTTAAAAACGATGTTTCCCCCGCGATCCAAGAATATTTAGAGAGAGAGAGAAAAACTTCATTCACTAACTATAGTGAGAACAAGATCCTTATTAGTCGTAGCCGTGTGTCCGTGTCCGTCCCGAGGCCCCCTATTGTATTAAGTCCTTGAGTTGATCAGCCAAAGCTAGGTAGATAATACCATACTCCTAAAGACACCCAGACTAGAAACCATGGAATATTCTTTGAATGATTGATTTGTTAACTGATTTGTATTGTTGCTCCGTTACTTCGGGATCAGATCAAAGGTATGATACCATCATCATCAGATCGACCGACCTTCTCTAACTTGGCCTCGCTTGGCTCTCTCTCTCTTTCTCTCTGTCCCCACTATCTCTTTCTGCTTGATTTATTTCCTTCCCGGCCCTTTACAGACTTCCATTGATTCCCGTATCCCTCGTCCTTGATACCTCATTACCTTATAGTAAGTGTCTACACAGATTGTGGAAGTAAGGAGCTCCCAGTCTAGGTAGCGCGTAGTGATGGAAGTCAGGCCCCCCGCCCGGAACCCCGTTCTCCATTGACAACTAAAAAATGATAACAGCAACATATGGTGCCGCTTCCCCTTACCTTCTATTCATCCTACCATCCAGGCGTCCATTCATCATAAGCCCACCCCCTCCGAGGGTCTGGACCAGGAATCAGAGTTCCTCCCTCTCATGACAACATGTATAGCATGCCGTGCTGATGCATAACGAAACGTACCGAAACGAAAAAAAAAAAAAACCCTTGCTCCCAATAAACGTACAGGCACACGAACATGCTAAATCCTGTTCTACCGAACGCCTCATGCAGTCACCGGGTTCGAGACAAGACGACAGAAAAAGGAGGACGGATATGCCAAGCCACACAATGATTCTCCCCCTTTCAGAAAAGTCAAGGAAAACTTAATGAAGAGATCGGATAGTAGCAATTGCCTTTAGGTCAATCGGTCTGCCACCCCAGATGGTGGTTGGAAAAAGGTTCACATGACGGCACAAGAAGCCGCCATGGTTCTAGCACGTCGCCGCCCTGCGGCCGCGGCACCTCCTTCCTCCTCGTCGGCATGCAGTATCTGCGCCTCACGCGCCCTACGCCTGCGGCGACGATGTCCTGCACCCGCAACGCCCGCCTCCTCGACCGCCTGCATGTAGTCGGCCCACTTACGCTCGAGCCTGGCGGCAGCGGCGAAGTCTCCCATTAGGACGCGCTTGGTATGCTGCTCCACCGTCTGCTGCCAGCCGTAGTAGCACTTCATGCCAATGATCTCGGTGGGGTAGGACCGGGTGGTGCGGGAGGGGGTGCCAACCTCTGCATTTCGTGAAAGCACCTCGCGGACGCCCGTCCAGGTCACCAGCTGGCAGTCATAGACGACGAGCCGGAGGCCTACGCGAGGGCGCGTCGTCTGAACTGGGCTCCGCGCCGCCCGTGACCTGACCATGGCGGCGGCCTCGGTGAGGACGAGGTCGCCGATCCGCGTGTTGTCCAGGTCGATACTCTTAAGGCTGGCGCAGTTCCTGATGACAGGTAATACGCCGGCATCGCCAAGCTTTTCGCAATAGCTCAGGGCAAGGTGCTCGAGTCTAGCAGCACACGCCGCCTTCGCTAGATGTTCCGACAGCAGGTCGTTAGTGAGCTCAGGTACATCCTCTAACTCTAGGTGGGTAAGGCGAGGGGTAGAGGCCAAGATGGGTTCGAGTGCCGAGTCGGTCAATGCTGAACAGCCGCTGAGCCGGAGGCCTTCGAGTCTTGGGACAAGGTAGCCCATTGCTTTTACACCATCATTTGTTAGCCGCGAGCAGCGGCTCAGATCAAGATGGCGGAGTTTCCTCTCGGGTACTATGGGCCGATCCGTCAAAATATCCATTTCAGGCCTGACTCCGTGAACCATGGTCTTGAGGGCGTCGTCTGTGAGTTCGGCGCAGCCATTGAGGACCAATCGCTCCAATCTATTGGTTCGGAAGATAGCTTGAGCTACGTCGAGCTGCTCAAACCCCTTAATCTCCCCGGCTCTCAAATCTCTCAATTTCGGGCAACCCACAACCATCATCTTGATACCTCGCGCATCCATATGCTTACACCAAGAAACATTGATGGTCTCGAGTTGGGGGCAGTGTTGCGAGATGATCTTGCAGGTACTGTTCGTCACTGCGGTCATGCCGGTGAGGTTGATATTAGTTAATCTGCTGTTGGCACGGATGAGGTTGTGCAGAGTTTGACGGCGGAAGTTCCGACACCCTTCCAACGTAGCATTGATCAGATTCCTACAGGCATTGACGACAGCCTCAGCCTGCTGATAGTGCTCAATCTGCAGGCAGCCTCTGATGTTCAGGTTCTTGATAAATGGGCCGGCTGCCACTACGATCTTGGCGAGAGAATCGGCAGGAATTTCTGAATAGAAATCGGTGGCGTCGAAGTGCGTCCAAAGTTGTCCGTCGAAACAGAATTGGTGGAATGTCTTGCTCACGCGGGAAGTGCGGACCAGCTCTCTGGGATGGAGAAAGGAGAATATATGCAACCGAATCTCATCAGGCATGCTTCCCCAGAAATCACTCGGGCGCTTCAGTGTTGTGGCAGACCGACTTCTCGTAGCGGCAACTTCGGCTGGCAATGGGGAGGTGGTAGCGAGGCATGTCGTGGAAGCGTTGACGACCTTGCGAGGAGCTAGGAGGGGCTCGATGCATTCGAAAGCTGGGGACTCGATGGTCGGGCTTTCAGAGCCAGAGGATGGACTGTTGGAGAAGTAACCCGGCGTGACACTTCGGGGGTTATAGGGAGCAAAGGAGGGAGTCGCAGCAAGGCTCACGCATGATAGGCTGCCTTTGGTGCCGTAGGGGGCACTGGAAGACCTGGCACGCCCTATCTGAGCTAGGGAGGGCGATGAAGATATCCGCTGGATGCCGCGTATAAAGCGTTGCCGGCGTTTCTCCTTAATGGGTCCTTCGGGGAGTGTGTCGCCGGATGGGTTCTCAATCAGAATCGGGACATTGCTCCTTTCCACCGTGAAATCGTCTGCTGTGGAGGGGGCCATCCCGATGATGCTTGACTCGTAGATATACGAGGTGAAAAGCTAGCACGATAAGAACGGATGAATCAGACTGATGCAGGAGTGGAGGTGTTGCCTAGAACCAGTATCGTCTTCAGTTTGAAGGGCATTCAGTACTCGGGGAGGCGACTTTGAGTTAGGTTTTCAAAAGCAGAGCTTCATGGAAGCAGACAAACACGGAGGTTCAGGGGTCCAGAGGTGGTGGTGGTGGTGGTGGTGAGATGGTGTCTGATGTGTGATGGATGGGGCGGATCCATAAATGAGTGTATCAAGCGCACAGCAACATTAGAGAAGCTGGGTCTGGCTGCAAACAACGAGGGTGGATGGGAAATGGAACTTCTGGCTTGCAAAAAACGCGTCTGGCAGTGAAAGGAAGAGAGAGAGAGAGAGAGAGAGCGTCTGTGGTTGATTTTTCTTGGTTTTGGGGGAAGAATATTTTCGGTTTCGGCTGGGTAGGATGACAGAGTAATGTCTACGGGTGATTGTGCCGGGTGCTCGGGGCAAAAGCTGACACTAGTCGGGTCCAGCTATTCAGTATGTAGGTATCAGTCATTCAGTCAGTGAAGCGGTTGATGTGTGGTTGACTCGCGCGCTTTCCGGAGTCAGAGTTGGTTCGCTTTGTGGATGTCGAGGGGCATGCCTGCATAATAACTTAGAAGAAGGTAGGCAGGGGATCTTGTAACTTGTTGCCCTCGTCGTCTTTACTCAGTCAAACATGGCCGGGCATGCTCAATTGCATACATGTAAGCGAGGGCCGAGATAAGTACAAATAAACAGAAGCTTATCTGGAGAGAGAGCACACCAAAGAACACAGGTTTGCCAGCCTGATGAGGAAGATGACCTCTTGATCATACATAGATTGAATCTAATGGATGGTGGATGGTTGTGAGAAGTCACCCAAGGTCTTAAGTGACAGGTCCATGTGATGAATAGAGGACCCTGGACCCCTCCAGAAGAGTTGAACGATAAGAGACACACAACAGCGCTTTATCGTGCGTCGAGGAGGGGCAGAGGGGCAGAGGGGCAAAGGGGAAGCTTTCTGAGGAGGTAGGGGGGTGGGCAGGTGGGGCAGTATATGTGGAGCTCGGGCGAGGGATAAGTAGGTACTTAGGTACTTACACTTCACACAGGCATACGGGACCCTCTAACCGTGGACCTCCCCTTGATGCCATCTTCAAATAGTCTGCCCTTTTGTCCGTTGACATTCTACCAACTCTCACATCATCATCTCCCGACATCGCGTCTCTCGAATCCCAATCGTCGGTTGTGACTTACTATTACTACACCACGCCCATTGGTTGGGCAAGCTATGCGTGGCATACTATCAATAGCTCTTCCCCGAGGGGTACCACTGCTGCATGCAGCACAACCCCATTTGAGAAACCAGATAAGCCAGGGCTGCTTAGTACAACTTGCCAATACTACCTACCTCCATGTAGGTAACAGCAAAGCGAAAACCACATACGGGCTCAAAGGCGAGGACATCTGGAGTTAGAGAGAGAGGTAGAACGGCTTCTCTCGCTCTACAGGTGTTCTAACCCCCAGAAGCTTTCTTGCCCTTTGTTCCCACAAGTTGCTCTAACGAGTCCAGACGTCTGGATTCACTAGTCGTTAGAAAGAGACTATCTGGTCGGCGGTGGTTCAGCTAGCTAGCAAGTAGCCAACCTGCCGGCCTCTGCGGCTGCATTTCTTCGTATGTACGGAGTAGCCCTTATGTATCTATCTAGTCGTCCTGCAGACGGAAGGAAAAAAAGACAAGCAAGGTGCAAGCAAAAGGTCCCTACGTACAGGATGTTGGTGTTGCCCCTGAGCCCGTCCACACCTACCTACCCACCCTTCCCACGTCTCTTCCACCAATCTGAGGATGTGGGAAAACGCCATCTGACTCTGACCCTAGCCCTGGGAGGGATGTGATGATCCTGTCAAAAAATGCACCACCCCCTGTTTTCACGGGGGGCGCCCCCGCGAACAAGCTGATGACAAAGATGTTTCAAGAACAAACTACCATCTACCCATCTACACAGGGAGAAGAGATTAAGTTGTGAGATCTGATCTGATTTTGCCCCGTCCAGGTGGGATTTGTCGTCTACTTTTATTAGCAACTTCACTAACCTAGAGGACTAGAGGTCCTTTTTTTTTTCCTCTTCAGGGCCCTCATTCCAGGGTTCCCCGCTTGATCCACACATGGAGGCGATTCCCGAAAGGAAATCCCCGCGGATGGATTGGCGCTCGTCACGTTGTTTCATCAGCAATATGTTCACACGAGTGTGAGTGTGCAGCTTTATTACATCGACAAACAAACCGGTTCCCTCCGAAGCGCCGGCGATAAATTCTAGCTAGGTATTATCTACATGTCCTGAAGACGGACGCCCACAACTTCTTTTCTTATCAATGAGTTACATTCTCCGTGGCAAGTGATTCTTTCAGGTGTCGGGTTTCCGTACCGCCTGACTCTTGTCAGACACACAGACAGACACACAGACACACGCGAGCGCGACACGCGCCCCTTACTTGCTTGCCTGCTTGCTTGCTTGGGGGGGTTAAGTAACTTAACTCTATGGCCCGGTGAGTTTGGTTCCACATCGCCCGAATAGACTTGAGCTTGTTAGATAAGTTGGCCGGCTGACCGGTTCAACCGCAGCCACCACGATAAACGGTCTCAGGCCTCGGACCATTCATCAACTGAATTCGTCGAGACGGAGCCGTTGCGTGCGTGCGTGGCTTGTCAGCTAATAAACTACCAGCCAGCTATCGACGACCCGGCTGGGCGGAAGATGATAGATAACCTTACTATCTAATAGTAGTACCTAGTAAGAAGACTTCGCGCCAGTCAGTCAGCCTCAAATTGAGATCGGGAATCGGTATACATAGATATTGCATCTTTTTTTCGCCTGCGCCTGACCATAGTCTTGCTTGGTGTGCCCATCTTCCCCTTCAAGGAACTATGAGGCTCATCATGCCCTTTTTCTCTCTTTTATAACCTCTTTATGGATGCTGAATATCTCTATGAAGCTGACAGGCTTTTACACTTATGTAAGTAACTACGAGTTTTCCTTAACACCTGTGTTCCCCCATTCAAACCAAATATTTCATCTCGATTTCCGGTACCGAGAACAATGGAGCTACTATATATCACTTAAAGGCAACTTCAACGTTTCTGCTGGCCGACTTCACATCTCTATGGGGTTGACCATAAACTCTGGGGGGGAAACAAACAATTTATCTTCTCTATGCAACATGGGGCTGGGGGTATTAACTCTGACAAAGGTGCTTGAAATCAAGTGCAGATCCAAGCGTATTAGGACGGTGCATACGAAAGAATGGAGCAGGAAGCCATCGTACTCGTCTCCCTTCCTTTCCTTCTCTAGGGTTTGCTGCTCCATTCTCAGGTCTGTTTCTGGTGGTGCTGAGCAATTGCGTTGCACAACGAAACAATGACCCACGAGGGGTAGCTCCATTTTCGCGTCTCTGGCTATCTCTAACGCTTTTTCTTCTTTTTCTGTTCACTCCTCTTATGTCCTTCTCCGGTCCCTCTCCTTAGCGGTTGAGGTCGTGAGCCCTTGGCTCCTAAACCACCTGCGCAAGGATGACAAGGGGCTCTAGCATCAGAACCCTAGCAAGTCCTCCTCATGATCCAACACCAGTAGATACTACTGTGTATTCATCCCGAGTTCTAGGTCGTGTGACCCGTGTCACAGAGTATTAGAAAGGGATGCGCCGTGATAGGCGAGAATTATGAATTGTGACGAAATCAATGAATTTGTCTCGGCAGATGTCCAATGCATCATGAACGAAAACCGAAACGAGACCGCCGAAAAAGCAGTAGGGAATGCAGGGAATCGAACGAGCAATATGTATAGAAGGAACACAGCGCTACCCGACGAATTGGGGAGACTACCATGTAGTACTCTCCGATACTCAGTCTTCCAGCTCTATGTGACCCATCCTGTCTGAAAAGCGACACACATGCTTGAACGTAAGTCGATCAAGATTAGTGCCGCTCTTCTCGTCGCGATAGATGTTGTGTTGATGGTCCTGAAGCAGCAGAGTGAAGGTGGCTTCGAGAAAGTTCCATATCCGCTGGTATTCCGCTGACTTCTCAGTCGCTTTCTTGTCCTTTCCGGAGGGTATCAGTACCTCCATCTCAACGGCGCGCCACTTGCGAGAATTATATTCCGGACGGAGAAAACGAAGATCTGACCTGGAGCGTTTCTGCTCAGGTCCAGCCCACTGGTACCCGTGACGAGGACTGTAGGCAACCGAGGTACAGCTCAACATAAAGTCGATCAGGCTCAGTCCAATCTTCTTGTGGCGGAATTCCGGCTCAACAACAACATTGAGCTTGGCAACTAGACTGGAGCGTGTGGACATAGAACCCATGATCCCTCGTCTCGAGACATCCAGGAATGAGAAACCCACGATTTTCCCGGTGGTTCCCTCAACCCAGCCTTCAATGGCAACAACGAAAGGAATGTTCTCAGTCATGCACTGTCGGAAAATGAATTCAAAGTTTCGGACAGAGAGTGGCTGGGTATCCATGAGGGTATAGCCTTCTTTGACCTCTCTGTTGAAAATAGCCGCAACGCCTTCCATATCTTTCTCCTCGGCTGGACGGAGATGACACGGCACAAGCACGGCATCTGGATTGACCTCGGATTCCATCTCCTCGATCTCTTTCTCTCTCTTCTTACGGGCCTTCTCGAGGCGCTTCTCCTGACGGGCTGCAGCTCTAAGCTTGGACTGCAGCTTCTCGATGGCGTTGGCTGCAGTTCTGAAAGACTCAGCCGGAGTCCATTCGGGATCTGATGAAACTCATGGTCAGTTCTCGGACCCAAACAACTCCATATATGAAATAATCTTACTGCGCTTGACCGTAGTATACTCAACTGGTTCGAGGAAATAACCAGTATTGGTATCGATGTCTCGGTCCGCGTAATCTGAGGGGAGATTATCGAAAGGGTTGTTCTCGATCCCTAGGGAGATTTCCCCAGCCCACCAAAGAATGAAGTCTCGACCAACACTGCTCATTTGCAACCACCAGTCGTCGGGGTTCGAGTCCAGTTCAAGTTGCATTTCATATCTCCAGCGCCGCTCTTTCTCTGCCTTGGGGTCGCGTACCGCATTCCAGTCTATCTCTTCCACTGGGTCCTCCTCATATACCGACACATAGTTCCGGAAGTCGCGCTTAGTGGCATGGCCATCTTCCTCGCCCGCAACATTTGCAGAGCTGACCAAGCTGAGTATATTGACCGACTCGCCTTTGGATTTCGGGCAAGCTCCAGTCGTGTTTCGAAGAGCTTCTGCTGTTAGCTTTTGGATACTAACTCCCGGTATGCCTTGCGTCTCAGCAGGGGCATTTCTCTGTAACAAGCGCTCAGGGCTTGATACAGGGGGATTCTCGTCCTTGGGTCTTCCGCCTTCTTTAGAGGAAACGGGGAAGTCAGGATGGCGGGTGCACTCAGGGTGTGTGATAGGTTTGAGCCACCGGTCCAGTGTTTTCTGGCCAGCGTTCTCTGGTGCTTTAACATCGTTCGCGTCAGGTTGAAGGTACTTGAGCATTGACTGCTGCATATAACCACCTCGGTTAGTCTGGGCAGCCTGAACCGGGGGGTGACCGTGTTGATGCTTCGAAACCCTGCGAAACTGGTTCTCTACCTTCTCAAAGCCATTCAACGTGTCATTCTGAGCCTGAGTTGTCGAAAGCTTTGAGCCGTGGGCTTGGAAGGGACCAGAACTAGGAGGCAAGATATCCTGGTTATCATTCTGCTTCTTGGAAGCTTGGGGACTGAGACCATGGGTGTTATGCGTCACCGCTGGTACTTGAGCTTGACGGTTCTCGTGATGAGACTCATTAATAGGTCTTCCATTCGGTACCTTAGCCATGGTCTCCGGAGGGGAGTGTACAGTGTAATCATCGACCCATTTTCTTCGCTGACCCAGAGATACTCCGCCCCCGGGAAGTGCGAGATTGGCAGAAACTTCGCTCTTGGGCGGAGTCGACCAAGCGTTTGGGTTGTACATAGTGTTCAGTTGGACTTTAGACTGTCAAGGAGAATAATATCAGTATGGTGCCACATGTTGCGTCATCGTCTTATGTCCCAGCCAAGCCAGGAAGACTTTTTAGGCAGGGATGACGGTGAAGGTGAATTACCAAAAATGCCACTCACCTGAACTTTGGTAGACCTCACCCAGCGACCTCTGTATCAATATGGGCAGCAATAGAGTGTTTAATACACAACCTTGCATGTATGGGGGATCCCAGAGGCAGTCTTGACGTATTGACGGAGATCAATTTCCCTGTTACTGAACATTAGTTTGCAAGCTCTAAGCATAGGTCAAGGCGGGACTAGTGCGTATCAAAGTGAGAAGGGTAGCGTTTAGCAGTAATTGTAGGAGTATGTCGGCAATGGAAGGGATTTTTGACAACCATCAGCGATGGAAGGATTTCGAAGTATAGCTTGCAGATGTTGATTCAGTCCCAGCCCTTGATAGGGCATCAAATTTAAGTCCATTTTCCCAGATACAAGAAAATGGCATGGGCCATAGAGGTGGAAAACATTGGGCAGTGAGCATATGGAGATGGCTACTGAGGATTGCTTACCAGGCAGAGGAGGTGGCGACGTATGATGCGACACAGCTGAGCCTGAAGGTCGCCTAACCCTTTCATACGCGTTAGAGAAGGATGAAGAACTCAAGAAAGAAAGATCGAGAATAATAGACCTGGGCGCGGCTTCTAGCGAACGTGCTAGGATAGGATCTGTCTGCAGTTGCCTGAGGGTGGAGGTAGGATGGTGGAGGATGGAGAGTGGATGATGGAAGGTGGAAGATGGACGGTAGAGGTAGATTAATGACCGAGCAGACAGCATAGCTTGCGAGTGGGGAAGCAAGGTGCAGGTAGGTTCATAACTTACTAGAATCAGTGTTCTGTTTGCGTACGGGTCGGGTCGCGATGTCGAGATGTTGAGATGGGGAAGGTTAACCAGCCCTGAAGGTAGGTGATTAGAAGAGCTTGCATGGAAACACCAAGATCAATAAATCTGCTAAAGGAAGATCCTGGTGTGTTTCCAGGTGGAACAGGGTGGTGTATGGTGTTGGTTGCTCAGGTGTTGAAAAGTTTAGAGCAGAGGGCGGGAAGTGGATAGAGCAGAGATGGTTGCGGGAGAAAGTAGCCTCGCCGGTGAATGTGTTTTTCCAAAGGAAGGCACGGCCCGTCAAGCAGCAACGTGATTCGCCATGTGGCAACTGCCCATACTGCCTTAGGTACCTACCTAAGAAGTACTTACCTAGGTAGGTAGTAAACACTCGTCTCCAGGGCAATGACAAGATACCTACTCCAAGGTAACCACACGACTGAATTGCTGGACCAATTACCCCGGTGATGGATGTTGACGGGTAAAGGTCGTGCTTCCTTTGGGGATATCACGACTTGAGAATATGAGTAGGCCTTGCTGACCCATGAGCGTGTAGCCCCATAGACCAAAGACATCTCAAATCTGTCCTCTTCTCCTAATTTCACTCGGTGCCGAGGCCATTGCTAGCCCGTCAAGGATATCATAGGTAAGAGACTTGTTCGCTCTTGACTGAACGCTGGCATTATCTATAAGATACTTATGGTATGGCATCTGTGAGCCCCTGAAATTTATTCTTGCTTGTGGAGCAGTTGTCGACAGAAGGACTGGTGCCCAGAGCGGTTCCAACAAGGAAACAAAGAAACCTATCTACAGTGAGATCTTCTTGGAAGCTTCTTTCCCACCGTACTGTTCTTGGTTTACTGTTGTTGAGGCCTGTGCGGAGGCCTCGCCCCTTATTGTTCTCTCTCGCCCTATTGGGTTATTGTTATCCTTGTGTGATGCAAATTACAAAAGGCAACCATCTATGGTACTCTGAGGTAGAACTTATATAGCCTCCATTCCTGTACTGGTCATTTGGTGTGGGAGGGAAATGTGTGATAATTCACCGTTATTCGACTGTCCGAAACTGCTTCTTCTCGAATTTCGGATTGTTAAATTCGCCCTGAGGGTGCGTTGCGAGTCCCAAGTTTGCTCGAGCGAGAATAGACCCCTTGGTAGGAAATTGTGCCACCCCCCATAGGACGGGCCACTGCCAGAACCCAAAATGAATATGTCCTAAAGCGATATCAGCTGATCTCGCAAGAAAGTTTTGACGGCGGTCGTTGATAATCAATGGAGAAGCACCTTAGGTACGTGTCGAAGGCCGAATGTCTTAACCTAGTGGAGGTCCTGCCCAGGGGTAAGCCCCTTTTTTTGGCCGTCCTTAGAAAAAATTCCCACACGAAGGTTCAGAGCGTCGGCCTCGCCGCTAGTCCAATTCACGTTGCGAAAACACCAACTGTTTCTACACCTGTTTCGCAGTCTTCATTTCATTCATTTATAACCTCTAAAGCGTGCGGCTTCGTCCAGTCTCGCCTGTAAGCTGGTCAACACCGGGGGAGCATGAAACCAAACCCTCATGGTCAAATTGACCAATCACACTGGTTACCGTCCCCTGGTGAGGATATCCAATTGGTCGATTCCGGCGAGCCGCCTATTCTTGGCTGTCGGCTGCCCGGCCCCGGCCCGAAGGAGTTCTCGAGCCTAACCTAGCAGTTTCCATCTGGCACAGCCAGGATTGATGGCCTTTCTTGGCTTCTCAGGGGCACACGATGTAGATTGAAAGACTGGGCGACAGTGTGCTATTTTCCAGAGCAAGATACATATTTGATGGGAGTGGAACGTGTCCTTTGGTATCGTGACAATAAAGAGATGGACATCGAAAATCGTCCTGAGGGCCTCTACTTATCGTTACTGAAACGTCGTCACTGGGGCTTGCGTCCTCGAAGCGATCGCAGAGACGGAACGAGTGCTGTGACGTTGGCGCATGCGATGACATCGTTAAAGAAGCCTGGCGCGTGAACTGGAAGAACTCCAGAAATAGAACTTTTTAGTCCATTGCCTTGATGCCAGAGAGAGCCAACTGCAGCGATAACGTCGAGCCGACGGCCAATGGGGGCACCTTCTGGTTGTAACTATCTAGATCCTGGAACGTTGTATGCAGCAGAAGCAACCACTCAGCCACGCAGTAAACCCTGGTCGCCCCCCTGGATATTGGCACGCACACTCAGGAACGCCCGCCTGCCATTGGTTATGTCCAAGGCTGTCCGGCTGAGCCTACAGATAAGGAAAGCCTTCATGCGGGGGTGGTTACTGTGTGACAGGCCTTGAAGGAGGTGTAGAAGGGCTTGCGCCTCGCGACACTGCCCACGGTGATTCGGGATAGGATTGATTTGGGGTATCATCGCATGGGTGCGCGTTGAGGATATCGTGAGCCGGCTGCCTCAGCATGCATGCAGACAGGAAGGACATGAGACATAAAGAGCGCCATATCCTCCTGACAGCACCATACACTCTTTATTTTAATGCAGCCATTTCCAGTGACGAGAGGGCAGATAGATCGATTGATTACTCATTATCCATTCCACATATAACCATTTGTTCCAATATCCTGCCTGTGTCGAAAATGTATTATAACAACAACCCCTACTTCTCCCCTGCTACCACCATATCGCATCCTCAGAAGTGGGACCCCGAAGAGCTCTTCGAGCTCACCAATCCCCAGAAGGGGAAGATCACCTGCCTCGGCTACGCCGCCACGCGCGGCCGGCGATGCTGGAACCCGTGCCGGGCGGACAACGTAGTCTTCGCCCGGACGACGCTCAGCATGCTCTCGAGCGAGGACGCCGCCCAAGTCGCGGCCTCATCATCTGCCCGGCTCGAAGACGTGGCGCGCGTGCTGCTGTGCCATCACCACACGGGCGACCGCGCTCAGGTGGTACGTCAATGGACCGCTAAGCTCGAGCGCTGGGCGGCCCCAGTCAAGCCCGAGGTCCAGGAGATCTCGCTCTCCAGCGTCCCCACGTACGGGCCCCAGTTCTCCGTAAAGCAGGAGGGGTGTTATGCGGATGATTACTCCTACTACTACCCCGACGCACTCTACCTACGGGCCCGCCAGATGCAGGAAAACATCCGGCGGGTGGGCGAGCAAATGAGAGCCAGCAACCCGACGTGGGTGATACGAGAACTAGAGCGCGCGAGCCAAGAAGCAGCACAACAGCAGCGCCAGAGGCGCGAGGAAGAACCAGAGCGGCTGAAGAGGGTACAGCAGCGGAAGCAAGAGGAAGAGCGGAGGCGTCAAGAAGAAGAACAGCAACGGCGCGAGCGAGAGCGCAAAGAGAGAGAAGCGCGGGAAGCGGCGTTTAAGGAGCGCGTCCGCGTGCGCCGCGAGAGGGAAGAGCGCGAGGCGCGCGAGAGGGCCGAGAAGACGGCCCGGGAATGGCGGGAGGCCTGGAGGCGGTACTCGGACGCCTGGGACCGCGCGGACCTGACGGTGGAAGAGATCCCGTGGCCGGTGAAGTCGGGGCTGAGCACGGACGTCGGCGAGGCGGGCGTGCGGTGCTTTTTCCGGGACGCGCCGCCGCGGGAGACGGTGGGCTCGGCGGAGGACAACTTCAGGCTCGTCAGCGGGGAGAACCGGCGATGGCACACGGACAAGGTCATGCAGCGGTTCGGGCCGGGCGTCATGGATAGCGATGTCAAGGAGCTGTTGGATGTCGTGGCCAAGACTCTTGTTGAGCTGAGGAGAGAGGCCCAGAAAAGGAGACAGGAGGAAAAGCAAACGAAGACACAATCCGACTCGTAGGGAGTCGTTAGGAGAGAAACGGAAGATACGCTAATATAGCTACTGGCTAAATCTTCATGACGAGAATGAACGCTATTGAACCAGCTCCTTGATGATCGTACCCTCGCGTGAACGAACTCATCGATTCCCAACGCTCAACGAACTGCTAAAACGACTCGGTGGAATGTTGGAATTCGCCTGGGTAGTGGCTCCTTGTCCTTCGCGTCCGCATACATAGAATCCAGATCCCGATTCCACTTCTGCGCCAGAAGAGCCTGGAATTCGGCCCATGGCCATCCTGCCAGCGATCCGATTCCAGTTTGGGAAATCTTCTCGCCCTCCATGCACCACATCATCTCTTCCTATGTCTGACGCAGATGCATACCGACAAACGGCTTTAAAGCCTCGACATTCTCGATGTCCACCAATACTTCAACCTCGCGATCGAGTCCGAATGTGCGGATTTCGGACACGGCAGGCTCCGAAAATATCTGGGGAGGGAGGATCGCCATCATGAAGGAGATTGCCCGAGCTGAGGGCATGCGTAAAGGGGAAACACACAATGGAACTGTGTTGGGTCTAACTACAATCTGACTACCAGACCAGACTGCAATGTTCTGAGCAATCTTTAGAGGACACTGATTTAAGTAAGCCACCATGTCATGGGGTGACAGATGTATTTCCCCAGCTCTCGGTATGCATAATGTGTCTCGTGTGGCGTCGAACCAACCCCGACTTCGATCCTGTAAGTTACCGAACTTTCGGTGCCAAAATCGTTGGCTTGTTTTATCAGTTCCGAGTACGACCTCTCGTGCTTCCTTGCACACGCTGGCAATCGCTGGTGGGCGGAGGTGCGGATGATCAATTTGGTTTAGCGAGAGTGTCCCTCTCGGTATGGCCAATTCCCATATCATTCGTCGAAGTTCCAAGGGAAGATGTCGGAACAGGGGGAAACGCGCTGTGGCTTCGTTGGTTCTACGAATGACGGCGACTTGAGAATTTGTGTTTCTGCACTTCTGCTGGATTGACTGGATGTTTTGGGATTGGCGTCTCAATTCAAACCATTGTTGGTCAACCTTGAGTTGTAAATTTTGAATATTTGTGCATAGTAGATTGATCTTGTCCAGCAGTTGTCTCTGTTCCTCGGCTTGACGTGCTTGGTTTGCGAGGGCCAGCTGAAGAAAATGCCGGACCTGGAGGTCTTCGCGGGGGCGGTGAATTAATGATGCGGTGGACTGGTTGTGATACATAGTGAGTCGTATTCCAGCAACTGCTAAAGTCGAGCAGTGAAGGTATAATGTGAGATGTTGTCTGGAGCTATTGGTCAGAAGAAGATGATGAGACTGTTGAATGACAACCTTGAATGGCGGGACTCTTAGAAGGTGACGTGCAAATCGTAAAAGGGGGATTAGTCTAGCAACACCGTGCCACCGCTCCCACCGCTCCTTGTCCAAACTCCTCCCGTACCCCCCCAGCTCTGGAGAAAGAACCCACGATCTCAGTCACGCTTTCCACGTCATCGGAACCTTGGAAGTATCTCGAGAGGTGCCCAGATGCCCAACAAGAGGTTACCTAACCTGTAAACGAAAACTCGGCGTCCTGATTTTCGCCGGTTGGTCTCTCCACGTTCAGGGACTTACCTGTGCCTTGATTTGACCTTGGGTTTACTTACCGTAATATAGAGCCATGATCTCTAGGCAGCGTATCCATGGATGTGATAGAAACCCCACATCTCTCGAATTCACAGAACAGAATCTTGAAGTCGTCCTCCGGGACATCAATCGTGTTGTCGCGATGGTTGGCAGATGATGTCAACCTCGGAAGCAACCTTGGACCGGCAACGCATCCTTTCATCATGAGGTCAGACCTTGGAATACCTTACCTACCTAGGTAACGTTCAAGACAGCCTACTGAAGGAACGGGTAGTAGTTGTCGACGAGATCGGATGTGTCGGATGCTCCAGCGCGATCAGGCTTTGGCTTTGGGAAGCCATACTGAGTACTCCGTAGACATCATGGATACATTTGGCAGGCAGTTTGAACAGCTTCCGAGAGTTGCGTGAGATGGATCCCAAAACCCACTATGGATACAGCAACCTACAGTCAGTGCGGGGGGCGGAGGGCCAAGTAGGACTGTTTCTTTTAGGGGAAAGCATGTCCCACAGACCACCTGCTAAAAGTCCCGCGTCGGCGGAGAGTGGGGTGAGTAGAATGTGACGAATGGGTCGGACGAGACGGCGAACCTCCAAGCTTCCTGCTTCCTCCTTTTTGCTACCTATCCATATGTTTAGGTTTGACTCCGATTCATTCAAGCAAGGAATACTGGCTCCAAACTCCATCCACATTCGTACCACTTTCAGTCTATACTCATACTTGATTATTTATCTGGTCACGCAGCGTGCATTGAGGGCAGCCCGATCTTCCTAAGCAGGTCCATTCTTGTTTGCTGGCTACTGTCGGCAATAGACACGACCATGCTTCGGTTCCTTGGACTGAACCATGCTGCGTTGCCAGCGGTTCGAGTACTTTTAATAACGGTATAGTATAGCCATGCGTCACCTTCAACACATACCTACCTAGGTAGTGTTTATCTATGCAGCTTTCCACTATATACAACATACCGATTCGTCACCTAGGTGACATGAGAGGCTGGGGTTCCCCCATTCCATCTGCAATATCCCGAGATACACTTGATGTACTCTCGTGTCGGGACCCGTTCTATCTCACAAAGTAGATTACCCCCGAACTCACCGAGACAAGTTCCGCAGAATCTCTGTCGACTGCTCGGACCGCATCGTCGCGCTACCCTTCTCGTGCGTCTCGAGGTCGTCGAGCTCAGTAACGTACACACATACGCCCACACCACTGGCAAACCAGGGCAACGATATTTGACTTTGACCATGCCCGAATCGGTATCAACGCGCTACCTCGGGGGGTCACCAAGCCTAAAAATGGCTATTCGGCCTTGCAAAAGCTGGCTGTGAGGAATGAGAACGACAGTGACCGCATATCAGTCTTGCTAGTTGGCCGACATACTTGCCTGTCAACCTGTCAGTCTAGTGCGCCGTTGGACTTCTTCTCTAGCTGCGTCTACAGTTCGTCCATCGTTTCAGGCTAGTTGCCCGGACACGAGATTTCCTACCGATTCTATCTTCAGACATGCAGCTGAAGCCCAGAAGCGGGCGAGTTACGCTCTGATTAACTCATGCAAATCTCGATTTGCAATCCCATCCTTGCGTCTCGTGAAAACCAGTGCAATAAAGTTGCGTCACGAAGGATAGCCGACAAGGGCTGGCGGCGAGCCCCAACCCTCATTACGGCAACACCATGGAATCAACTTCATGAGCAATGATCTGGTCATTGGTGTGTACAAGTCACACAGCACTGAACGTGTAACCAACCGCACATCGCCTCTTTTCTCGACAGGTTGTTCCCTACGATCTCGAACATCGCTACTTGCAGTGATATCCTCTATACCATCCATTTCAGAAGTCCTGGTTGGAGCATCGGTTACCGCAGTAGGTTTACCTTGTTGGTCACAACCTACTCTAATGACCTGGTCAGACTAGACGTTCTTGAGGCTGTTCAAGCTGCACAATCGGCATGGTAACCATGCAGCTATTCGTGCCTTCAATGCTTAGCTTGCATGAGGATCGACTAGGATACGATGTGATGGACGACATCTAAACCTCCCGCCTTTCAACATGTCCGGTTTTTTTTTATATTAGCCTGCCTCAAATCTAGCCATCAGACGAGGAGATCAGGGAACCAGGGAAGGGAACCGGGTAGCTCGTCCAGATCTCACTTCACACCGACGTGATTCAGAACCAGTCGTACTGCTTGCCAGCCACGCCAACGGCACACACTTCTCATGGCAATATCAGTCTATTTGCTGGGTTGCTCCTCGGGGGTCAAGCGTCTTGCAGCCCTTGTAGCACTCGACATTAGTTCTACCCCGTCTTTGTTCCGCACATGAGCTTGGGCTGTTCCTCTCGTCATGCTTGCTCGAGCTAGGTAGGCGGGGCGTGTGTTTGGGTGACGAGAACATGTCAGTCACCGCTCGTCATCATTTCCTTTTCCAGCTATTTACGTGGATATGTTGAAGTAAGACGAAGATATAATAAGGGCCATCCGTCATCCCACCTCTGTTCTCGCTGCCCGCTCAGTGACCTCCAGCCTCCAAAAACCCTACGTCCTATTGTGCAGCTTGACCTTGAGTAACCCCTTCGTTATAAGTTACTAAAACCCTCGCTTACCCGACCTTCCTTTTACTGCTCAAGCAGTTGGGGTCCTTCCTAAGCTTCAACTTTCCTTCGCTATCCCAGGTCCACTTCCTTCCCATCGTCTATCTAGCTAAGGTTGCCAACATGAAGGCCGTTTTCGCCTTGTTGGCTCTGGCTGCCTCAGCCATGGCAGGAGAACACCCGACGACGACAGAAGTCATCCTAACGACTACTACTGTATGCCCTATCACGAATACAAGGACCATTTCTGGCTCGTAAGTTGTCGTCGGTACTCGGCACTTCCCAATGAGCCATGACTAACACAGCCTCTAGTACATACAAAGAGACGGCGTGGACAACCTCTACTATTGTCGTGACTTCATGTGCAGGCGGTCCATGTGGTGCTGGTGGTGGCGAAGCTACTGTCACTGGCCCACCTGTGGCGCTGGGGACCACGACCGAAGTCGAGGTGACTTACACAACGACGTGTCCTGTGACCGAAACTATCACCGTGCCAGGCTCGACGTATTACACTACGTACACTACGACCAGCGTCGTCGTCACTCATGTCGCGACAACCATAGTGGAGACGGTCACTGGACCCCCAGCAACTCTCACGACCGGGGAAGTGGGCTACACCACTATAACCAGCTTGTGTCCTGTAGAGAAAACTACGGTGATCCAAGGGGGCACCGTTGTCATTACCTGGGTTTCGACATCAACAATAGTGACCCACGTCCCCACCACTAAGGTCGAGTACACTTCCTATACTGTCACCGAGCACGTTTCCACCAAGGTGTTTGAGACGGTAACCTGCCCGGAGACGGTCTACACCACCGTGTCCGAAGGAAGCACCATATGCATCACCAAGACCGGAACAGAGACCATTTCCAAAACAAAGCTGTTCACAGTCACGGAGACTATTCCGGTGACTGCAACAAAAGAAGTTGGCATAACTGTCACCTCGGAGGCTACCGCAGGGGAGACAATCACCAACTATCCGACTGTATGGGTCACCAACAGCGACACGACCATCGTCACCCAGCCGAAGCCGCCGACTACCGTCAGCTTACCCACCACTGTCGGTGCAACTTCTGTACCACCTACCTCGGCCTCTACCAGCATCACTCCTGTCGCAAGCGCGCTTGCGCCTCGCGGCAACCCAGCTGTGGCTCTGTTGCTAGGTGCCGCCGGTATCGCCGTGATGCTATAGGCACTTGCTATCATGTGAAAGAAGAGAACAATGGAAAGCTTTATAGCTTCATGATGAACGATACGAAGCGACCTATCATGGGCACTTGACAGCCTCTCTATACACTCATTTAGAAGGGGGCGGCATCATTTGACGGGTGGTCCTCACGACTTGATATAATTGGGGGCTGAGCAGAGCTGGTCGATGGACTGCATGACATCTCACGATAGGCTCCTATGGTTTGGGAAGGATGATAATAATCACACAATTTGGAAAACCAAGTCATCATTCGGATGGATTGAGGACTCCTTTACACAGTCCATTACCACCAAACCACTAATATATCACCATTATCTAGTTGTAATTTTTAAACACCTTCTTGTATATAGCTTCCCAAACAGCCTCTCGCAGCAGGGTGACTTGATCAATATGCCTCGGCACGAACTCCCCTCCCCTCCCCATCCGAGCTACTGTGTGACACATGACCGGCCTCATCGTACATTCTTGGATCATCCTGCCATCAAATGCTTCACCGAGTCTGCCAGTCAGAATACCTAACCTACATAATCCATTCATCCGTTCATGGATCCCCCTACCATCCAACAACATTTTTTTCCCCATCATTTTAAAGTCTCGTATCTGGAATATGATCTTGGGCGACATTCACTACCCGCAACTCTAAAATCCATCCTATCCATCCACCCGCCCCCCTTTTCCATGGTCGGCCGGATATCCTCTAACCAGCGCCCGTCCCCCCCAAACTCCCCGCATATCTAGCGTCTTTCCATTCTCAGTTTCAAACACAACTACAAGTAGTAGACCCTCGCCTGTGAGCGTCTGACTTACTAGTACTAGTATTACCTGCAGGCCTAGAGGAAGAAGGTCGTGCCTTTGGAAAAGCCTATTTCTCGTGTGCTTACTTACTTTAGTGCCCCCCCCCCCCCCCCCCCCCCCCTTGCTTGTTTTTTAGTAATGGCTTCTTATCTTTTAGATAAGGTACCTAGTTTGGACGTCATCTCAACTCCTCCTCCTCCTCCTTCTTCTTTACATCCGATCTCCCCGGTAACGCCGGGTGGATTGTCGGGAAGAAGACAGAGTGAGCTTCATGGGAAACCCGCCTGGATGGCTATCGAGTAGAGAACCTGTGAATCTGGAGATATGTGCCCGGGGGGGGGGGGGGGGGGGGGGGGGGGCTGTTACCGAACGCGCACACACCCTTTTCCCTCCAACGGGGGAAGCGTCTCTCGGATGCCCGACCCGGTAGGTCATGGCCATGACCATGTTCGGAAGGGCTTTGATCTCAAAATCATATCTACGTATCTGCATCCCTAGATAAACCTTGTTTTCTTTTTTTTTCTTGCCGTCCGCCCTGTACTAGTAGAATTGAGTTCTGCCTACAAGTCACTTCTTGTTCCTGGAATAGTGCAACTCTAAAAGTCTACTTACTATATAAGTAGTAGGCAGTTCAGGGAAAAAGAAAGTCTGGTGTGGGTGGGTACTAATCCCTGACGTTTTCGAAGTTCGATCATTTCTTCTAGGGTTCTTCTGCCGACCTCGTGGTTAGACGTAGACGGTTACTTGAAGGATCTCGCAGCACTCGTTGTATAGGAGAAGGGTATCTAGGATAGGTATCTACTAAGTAGATAGTACTGTACACATGTACCCAGGTAAGAAGAATCCTATCTCCATTACTTTCCTCTCCTATCTGCCTCGCTTGCTTTTCGGAACTGCCCCCCCCCCCCCCCCCCCCCCCCTCCCCACCAAAAAAAAATTACCACACACGACGTGACTCCCTCCGTGGAACCATCCCGTCGACTTGTTGCCAGCCATACATAAAACGTGACACCTCACGGTCTACTACCCCTTACGTATAGCGTAAACAGCATATCGGTAGCGCAGAGTATCACCTCGAGTTGCATCGACCCCCAATGCTGCATGTATGTACGCCTCTTGCAGAGGGCGGCCAGTCACACACCCTTTGCATGCGTGTCACGGAGATACATTGTCCCAGCAGCTCGATTGCTGGCCTCCGTTATGCCCATACATGGACCTACCTAGCTTCAAGGTAGCTCCAGATATCTCCTACCTATACTCATGTAAATATATATATGTCTGCCATCCCCCTCATCTTGTTGGTAGTTCAGATTGATATCACCTCATAACAAGCGCCAGGGCTGGGTTGAAAATCACGCTCTAGTGTGTGGTATGGTGATGCGTGTGTCACACATCATCTGATTACAGAATCCACCGTGTGCGACAAAGTGAACGTGACGGTGACGCATCGAGGGGCGGCTCGATCTTTTTGTTTTCCATGCCCGGCAAGTGAGGAGGAAAGATAAAGGCTACCTAGGTATCTATCAGATTTGACAACGTCACTGATGGATATGTGGTTGGCCAGCCCGTGTTAGATCTGACATACTGTACGGGGGCGGATAATTGCGTATGGAGCCAGACCAGACCAGACCTATGTATTACTTAGGACAGGACGTACGAAGGGACTGTACTATGATATTCACACGTGGGACGTGTTTGGCTCCCGACTACTACAAGGACATACATATACTTACTTGCCTGGATCAACAACATCTCTGTCTGTGGCGATATGGCCAATTAAGGGTAAGGTAAGAAAAATCTGAAGGAGGAGGATACGAGGTTAAGAATGGAACGAAGCAAGTACTTAGTTTGGTTGGCTGCTTCTATCTCTCTATCTATTTGTCTGTCTGTCTGTCTATCAAGGCTCGAGATCCGTGTAAGGGAGGGGGATTAAAGGGGGGGGGAGAGAGAGAGAGAGAGAGAGAGAGAGAAATAAGGTCCATCCCGTCTATCAATCACCGTGATCCATCGAACAACATATGTGAGTTCATTTACCTTACTTACCTTATAACTCCCCCCTCCCTTTTCCTTATCTCGAGATTTCTTTCTTTTTCTTTTTTCCCTCGGAAGTCAGGTTCACTCGCACCCTTCGTTGACAAGGGGTGTTTTGACCCCTACCTACTCCGTACCTGGTAGTTTAACAGGTCTACTCGAGGGGTCCGGCTGTTTTCCTCAAGTGTTCGTTCCATCTATACATTTCCAAACACCATCATCGGCAGGCATACGTGAAAAAAATATTCTCTTCATTTCTCCTTCTTCTCTCGTGCTTGTACTCGTACTCGTACTCTTCATGCTTGGTTTTTTTTTTGTCATCGGTATCGTAAAGAATTTTCACATGAATGCAACAGGACTCCCTTCCCCCCTTAACCCCCCTGTACTCCCCTATCCCCTTATGTTGGGTTCCAGACGCCAAATCAGTCGGTCCAGCCCCACCAGATCTATGCTCTACCGCCTCCTCTTCTTTTATATCAACGTGATCAAGCATATGCATAGCAAAGCTGCCACTCCATCCGTCTATAGCTTTTAGCTCAGAGATTTATGCACAGCATACATACATGGCGGATAAAGCCTTCTTCACGACCACCATCGCCTCTCGGTCCACCCATCATCACCAGACGCTAGGCCCCGCTTTTTCCTACTCGCAGAGTGCCTGAAGAGCCTGGTTGAGGCCCACGACCTTGAGACTGCGCCCGCGCTTCAGGCCCGAAGGGTTCGTATTCATCAGTGTAGGACTGGACGCGTCGCGCCACTTTCTGAAGACGCTCTTGAGGTCTCGCGGGATGCCCTCAAGGACCACGGTGGACACGGGCACAAAGGGTCGGTCCTCCATCCCCGCCGACAGGATCGCGTACTCCTGCGCGAAGTCCAGGGCATTGTGGAACGAGGCATACTGAGGTTGGGCCTGAGACCCGACCACGATATACAGCTCGAAGAAGGCGTCAAGAATGTAGATGCCAGTGGGCTGAAGGTCCGCCTGCGAAAAAGGGGATAGCTCTACGATCTGTAGGGGGGGATGTGTGTTAGCAAACAGGTATGTCCGGAAGATTAGCAGGATGCGAAACAATGGCAGTGAAACCGACCTGCTGTTTAGAGACTGCGTTGGAGTGGAACAGTCTGCTGCAGTACTTATCGTAATTAGGCTTAAGCCGCCAATGGTCTGCAGACCCAATCTTGTGACCGCCATCGAAGACATCCCAGAAGTCTGCTGGTTCGCGGCCGTCTTCGACTTCCTCCATCTCGCCCGAGAGTGCGTAGTCCATGCCTATTAGACGTGCGCAGCTCAGCTCATCGACGCCGCTACCCTTGCCTTTCCACAGGTAACAGCGGCCGGCTTGGGTGACCAGATAGGGGAATCCCGAGCAAAGAGCTGCCGGCGTGAAATCCACCTCGTCAAAGACAACGTGACCCTGGTAACGTCGCCCGCACAGCATATGTGGGGCAAGCGAGTCGAACTTGTTGCCAGATCCGCGCTGTGTGATGACAATGCCACCCAGAGCTTGGAGAAACTCGGCAGTTTCCTTTCCTTGTTGCACCCTGACCAATTTACCACCCATAGCTCTTGCTTCCCTCGAGACGAACAGCGACGCATCCTCCACAGTGGCTTGAGGAACCTCATCGCCCGCCCAGAAATAGACCTCGGAGGTCTTTTTATCTGCTTCATCCCTGAAAGTATGCGAGCATAGATACATCTCGCGCTCAAACAATACGCGTTCATGATGAGCGGGAACGGGCTGCTTCTTTCCATCTCCTGAAAATTGGAATAACTGTGCGCTCAGGGTTTGGATTTTAGGCGGCGCCAGATTTGGCCTATCTAGTAATATCTCTGCCGTATCCACATTGTAATCTCTTCGCGGACGCTCGGGACCAAAAAAATCACTGAGCGTAGTAGATATATCTAGTGATTGTTTCGTAGGTGAGCGCAAAGGTGACGGTATTGTCGAAGGTGACTTCCGTCCAGGAGAAGGTAAGGGGCGGGGTGTCTGCCTGGGTCCCAGTGACAGTGGACGAATAGGAGACTCCCCTGACCGTACCGTTGCGTGTGTTGGCGGCTGAGGTAAAGGCCTGGCACTAGGCATAGGCGTAGCTTTGTTTGATTCGAGTGCAATATTCGATTGCTCCTTCTCGGGCGGCAAGGCGGTTGGATCAGGCAGAGGTCTCGGCGTTTTAGCCAAAGGAGGCGACTGAGGTTGTGACCTTGCGGAAATTGGACTAGCAGGTTTTGGCTTAGTGATGGGAGGACTGTCGGGCTTTGACTTGACCTCCCTGGACTTTTCAGGTTCGGCGGTCTTCGAGACAGACTCCTTGGACTCATCCATGAACCGCGACATCCGCTTCAGGTCTAGCTTCCTGGGCGAAGAGGGCTGTGATATTGTCTCATTTGACTCCTCGGCCGACTTGGTGGGGGATCGTTGTCGCCTCTGGACAGCAAATGCTGCAGCCTCTGCTTCAATATTGTTTGATGATCTGGGAGTTCTGGTGTAGGGGATCTCTGATGTGGAGTCGAATGAGTGCTTCAGAGAGCCAGACAGAGAGATAGGCTGTGGTCTTGGTCTTTGTGGTTCATTGTAGCTCTTTTCAGAAGAGTCTACCAGAGTCATGGCCTCAGGGGCGGCCGCTGGAACCGGCGATGGCCGTGGTTCAGCCTGAGCGGTCGCGGCATCTTCTCCATTTGGAGCTGGAGTTGTTTTCTTCGGTTCCTCTGGACTGGCAGTTGCTGGACCAGAGGTAGCACTGCTGGGAGCCTTCCTCTTTGGACCACGGGCTCGGCCCTTTGTCATATGCGTCAGCTTAGGTCCCGATCCAGCTTCATTATCATTGACCTCGTCGGGTGCACTCGACTGGGCCGTTGAGGACGAAGTGCCCGATGCTGAGCCTGCGGGTCCCGGGCCCATGCCAGGAGGGCCTCTAGCCAGGAGGCCGGCTAAGGCAGGATTGAACCGGTTGGCCAGCACGCTGCCTCCTATCTTGCCTGGTAATCGCCCCGGTAAACTGGACTCTTTCTGCGAAGGCGACGGTTCAATAACATGTTTGGGAGCAGTAGTTTCTTGGGTGGAATCTCGTCGTATAGCGAGATTCGGACGATCTGATCTTAACGGTAACTCTGGCTTGGACTCGCGCTTTTCAATATTCTGAGATCTCTCCAATCGATCAGTCGCGCGCTCCTGGGCTGAATCCCGTATCGATGTAGCGCTGGACCTTTTTGAGTCCGTCGCAGTTGTCTCTGATGTTGCAGAAGCGCGCTTCACTGTGTTTGCACGTCCAAGTGTGTTGAATCTTGCCAAGCCTTCAGGAACGGGTTTGTCGTTCGCCGCACTGTCATTCCGCTTGATACCTCGACCATCGGTCTGCACTTGCTGGAACTCCTTCTTCTTCGCCAAGATTGCCTCCTTGAACTCATCCTTCCTCTCTGTTTTCTTAGGGCCCCCAGTAATGTTCAAACCCTCCTTTCCTCTGAGAATATTATTCTTGAGTTCATCTGGTGCAACATAATTCTGAGTTGTCGTTTTTCGAAGATTGCCAAACACATTTTTGAATTCTGGCTCATTTGCATCCGAAGAAGTGGAAGGAATACTTCGTGGTTTCAAGTTTGCTCTGAAGTCTTTCTTTGGTGGAGTCTCAGGCTTTGGCTTGTTACTTGTCGTAGGCGGTGGGCTTGTGGGCTTGTTTTCCTCACGGATTTTGGGACTGATCTTGGGCTCCATCTGCGCAACAGGTATTGCGGAACTTTGGGAGTCTTTTGCGGTAGGCCCAGATCCTGGCCGACTGCTGATGGAGGGACTGGGACTATGAAGACTGCCAGATACCGCGGGCCTCGTACCGGTGCCAGGGGCAGAAGACCTCATAAGTCCACCGATACTGACTTGATGTTTGTGGGATATCGTGGGAGACCTGCTTCTTTCCGCACTAGGATTGGCCGCCTTCTCGGCTCTAGCTTTTTGAAGTTCAGCCATCCAAGAGGGCTGATTAGAGACAGCCGGCGTTGCTTTCGGCTTAGGCGATTCGGGTTTGTTCAGAGCAGATTCGAGCCAGCTTCCCTTCGTGGGACTCCATCTCCTTGAATCCATGGTTTTAGAAGGGCTCACAGGTAAAGCAGCATCTGCCAGTTCTTGCTCGGTTGATTCGGGCAATGTTTGAGTATCCAATCTGGACAGAGAAGGGACTTCTGAGGAGTGATCGTCTCTGCCTTGACTCGAGCTCGGTCGTGAAGCTGCTTCGTTGGAAGGTTCCCGGCCTAGGCTGCTCGGCCTTGATATGGCATCCGCACTGGGTCTGTTCAAGGGCTCAAAGCTACTACGATTTGAGGCGACTGAATCCGCCCTTTGCAGGCCAGCTGGTGACTTGACACTCCATCTTTTATTTACGCTGTCGGAACGCTTCATCATTGCGCTTTGCACAAATCCTCCCATGCCCTTGGTTGGCGACGCTGGTCTGTCCGCCCTGGTTGGCGAACTACGACCTAAGGGAGGTGACATGATGGCCGGCTTCTCCTGAGCATCCTCTGGATCTGGCTGATCATCATTTGGGGGGTCCAGTTTTTGAACGCTGGAAAGATGCATTGGTGAGGCCATATTACTCCGAAGCCCAGGGTAACCTGATCGAAAGGTGGGATCTTGTGTCTTGGTCTCGGCGGAGGGACTACGAGACATGCCTGGGAGCTGAGATCGTATAGCAGACATATCTGCAGTCGGACTATCTTCCACCTGAGTTCGTCGGTACGCGGCAGAGCTCGCGCCCCTATCTGCAGTCTGTCGGAACCAAGAAGGATCCTTGCCAGACAGTGCCGACGCGATTTGGTCTCTCGAGATGGGCTCGGTCGCGGAGGTGGGGTCGGAGGGTGTGGTTGAAGAACGGGCAGCATTCTCGGCGGCGACCATGGATAGAGGACGGCTTCGGGAGCCTCCGGAAGCTTGGGAGTTCGGTCTCTTCTGCCATGACAATCCTCTCGCAACTGATCCACTACGCGTGGGTGACGTGTGCTGCGGCTTGTTGTCGGCACTGAATGGAGACTCATTCTCCTTGGTAGGCGAAGCAGAAAATGGGCTTCGCGCCGCCATCTCTTCTGGCTGTGGAGATGAGCTGAATGATGGGGGGCTCGTGGGAGGCTCGAGACTAGGAGAAGACTCAAGATTCAGACGTTCTGCGGCCGAAGCTGAGCCTTGGATACTTGTACGTTGTGCCGATGGTGGGGGGGTGTTGGCGGGTGAAGATTTCTGGGGAGATATAGATCTGGCGCGTTCTGCAGAGAGACAATGAGTTAGTTAACAAATGATTGCCCCGGCCACGACGGCGTGCACCAACAGCGCGACCGAATTTGCAGAGGGCGGGATTGAGTGGGAGAATCGCGACTCTAGTGGGTGGCATCGAAGACCCAATTGCAGTCGAGGAGATATTTGAGGTCAGGTGCTGCGGCGAAGTGCACAGGTCCCAATTCCAATTCCAATGTGGTATGCCACGGACCAAAAAGAAAGCATGGAGTAGGAGTAGTGTGTGCGTGCGGGTGGGATGCCTACCTGCGCGACGAGCTTGCCGTTCTTTCTTCTCTTGCAGGATTTTCTCTTCTAGTTGTCTAGTACGAGCCTCATCCTCATGAATTCGTCTATCGCCCAACTGCTTGACCTCCTCGAGAAATTTGGTAACGTCCCCGGACATGATCTATTTACCGCAGAGAGATGGCTACGCATGTCACGGCAACGCGTGTGGAGATAATTCTCGTGTTTATACCGATGTATGCGGCTGGCTCGAGTATTACGAAGTAGTGTGTGCAGGTGGACGGGTGGATGGGCCGACGGGGTGGACTGGTGGACTGGTGGCTCCAGCTGGTGAAGATAGAAGTGGTCCGGCGTGAAGCTTAACATTAAGGTGGGTGTGGGCTATTGACGTTCACGATGGTGGAATGGGGCTTGAACATCGAAGTCCAATTTTACTGCGTAGAACCGAAATCGTTGCTCATCAAAGTGGCAGAGTGGGTGTCGTCAACCATCTGCGAGAATAGAGGCAACTTCAAGACAAGACTGGAGGACAAGACGAGAAGTGGATTTGTTTTGCGCTTCGAATCGGCGCTTTTCGTTCGTCTGTACAGAGCATCCTTGTCCCTTGTCCCCATGCACCATGTTGTTCCTGTTCCTGGCCTACCTACCTAGGTACATAAGGCAAGGTTACTAAGGAGGATTCCAATATGTATCTGTACTCCGTACTTCGTACCTACCGTTTTTTCCTTAGGTACCTAATCTAACCTGCTCAGTGACAGTCTAGGTACCTGACCTAGGTAGGTACTTAGCGACTAGGTAGATGTTTATGCCTGACTTGGAGCTCATGACGTCCTTATATTTTTTCAAAGCAGGCAGTGGAAAAGGTTTGATGAATGCTTATTGTATGTATGAATTTGTGTCAAGCCGAGTACACCATTATCTCCCGGCGTAAGTTTCCACCACTCAACGTCTTGTCGCCTTTTGACTTTCAATAATTTGGTGGTAACCTCCTTGGAACCGTTGAGATGACGAAATGGTACATCGTCGTCCGTTCCTGCGTTCCAGCAAACCCCGACTGAGGTCTCCAGGACTTGCATCTTGGCACGGATCATCTGATGGTCCAAGTGACAATTTTTTAACAGCGCTCAGACCAACGCATGATCGGCTTGGCATTATCTTCATCTCTCCTGCAGGGTTGTTTCTGGAAACATGTTTCAACAGTTCATCAATTGCATCAAGGACAGGACCAAACTTCGAATCAATGCATGTGTTTGCTGACACAGTAGTGCTTTGGAGAAAATTTGAAACTTGAAGAGCGTTTTCGGGGCTGCCGCCGAAAAAACTGCCCTACGAGTGGACCCCCGAGCTCTAGGTCTGTAAGACAGGTACCTCCCTAGCTGCCTAGGTACGTGTAAACATTGCGATGCTGTCACCCTGTACTCCGTCGGTGACCCCTTTGCGCAGTACGCAGTACGCAGTCTCTCTTTTTTCTTCTTCAATCCATGGCTCTCAATACAGAAACAACCTCGCCTTCGCATCCTCGACTACCCAGGCCAGGCCCTCCCTCAAATTCTCCCCCGTCATAGCACTGCATCGTAGAACATGCCACCGATGCGTCCGGATCGCCTTGAGTCGTAGACCCTGCAATATCTCTGCCTCGTCCATGCAGCCTTGCACGTCCGTCTTGTTGGCGAACACCAAGAGACTCGCGCCCGAGAGTCTCTGAGCAGTACGTAAGTATTGGTAGATTACCTACGCTTTCAGCCCGAGCCTGTCGGGCCTGTCGCCAGGGGATGGGGGGAGAGGGAAGGAGACGCGAGGGGGAAAGAGGGAGGTGAAAAGAAAGAACCCAGACGGACCTCTTCCTGCAGCAGGCCGTGAAGCTCCTCGCGGCAATCGTCAATCCGTAGTCTATCCGTCGCATCGACGACCCAGATGAGCGCGTCCGTCTTCTCGAAGTAGTTGCGCCAGTACGAGCGCAAAGTCTTCTGGCCGCCTACGTCCCCTATTTTTTCCCGCCACAAAAACGAATGAGCACGATACCATACAGACCAGTCGTCCTACATCTTTCGGTCTGTTGTGGACTCACAGATATTCAACTTATACCTCTGGGGAAGTCAGTCGAGTCTAATAAGAAAATATCGGATACCTAGGTATTTGGCGGAAAGGGGGGCGGGGTACTAGCGGTGGTGGTGGCGGTGGTGACGAACAGGACAAGTGACTGACTCACCCCTCATAATCAATCGTCTTGATAATGAAACCGAGTGTCGGGCTCACGGTGTTGACATCCTCGTTCATAATCTTCTTGACGATGGTGGTCTTGCCTGCATTGTCCAAGCCGCTGTCCTCACAGTCGTTATTCTGTTGTCAGTCCATCGGCCATCGGCTACATCATGGTGGGATCTGAAGTGGAAGATGCTCACAGCATCAGGATTCTCATCTCCTTATCCTTCAGCCGCGCTTTTCGGAGAATAGACAACATGTTGATCGTTGTTGAGCCCTTAGCTGGGCAGGTATCGTCAATAATGCTTCTTTTACAGTGGCACAAGTTTTCGATAAGCCGTGATTGTCGTTGGCAAACGACACTTTACCGGTATGTGCTTCAATGTTCTTCATACAGTACTTACCTAGGTAGATAGGTACTCAGATACTGTGCCAAAGATGCTTAAAAATTTAGTGGGACCTGGCAGCCCTGGAGGCAACATCGAGAAAGACCAAAACCGCACGTGTGTGCCTCACTCAAACAGCTACTCCAACAACTGCTAAACTGCGAGCAGCACTCAGAAATCTCTTCTCCTCTCTTGATTAGAATTCTTTCATTATGTTAATTCATCTTTTCGAGATCTGATGCACTTCCTCTCGGGCGTTGACTTCAAGTTACAGGACAGTCCTGAATACTAACCGAAATCGTCTATTGGAGAAATGACGAAAATATCTGGTCCCATGCAGAAGTGCACTCGAAAGTCTTAGAACACCAGATTACGAAGCTCGTCCACCACTTCATTTGGACACCTACCATCCCATGAAGGTTCCTCAATTTGCTACAACCCTTTGAGAGATGTTGGCAGACGAGCGTCAGTTGAAGTCCCAATCCACCGGTCACATTGGAGGGAATTTAGGTATAGCTGGCGACTCTCGGTTTCACATGAATATTGCCCCTGCGAGCTATCAGTCAAGACTGTCATCGAAGAAGCAGACGAGTAGACATACGAGTTCTACAGTGTGTCACTGCAACATCACATGTTCTGGCTCTTTGTCGGTGGAGGGAATTGGTCTCATGTCGCCAGAATTCCACACAAGTCTGCGGACTCGGGGCAATGCAGAAGTAAATAGGTACGCAATGCTAACCCATCGACTCTGTGCATACCGGACATGAAGGATTCTCAGATATGAGAATGCCCGTTGCTCCTTAGATGTAGGTCAACTCATAGCCTTGCCCCAAGAGCACGCCTCGATGGGGTTCCAAACTCACCACCGCACAATTATACTTCAGCCTTTCCTCGCAGGGCGCATCTTTGCATTCAACGCCTCAACGTGGGTAAAAGCTCAAAATGCCGTAAGAAAGAGCATGATCAGATTGGGGCGCTAAAAAGCGCGAGAAGCGCCGAACTCCTCCAACTGTCCAATCAACTTACACACCTGCACCTTGCAGCTGAAGCACCACATTCTCTCAGACGCCACGTGGGGGAGGAGGGGATTTGACAGTTTACCTAGGTAGGTATCCCGAATGGCCAAATTGTGCTACGAGATGATGGAGGTGTCCCTCCATCTTTGTGTCGTTTATCAGAATACCTCGAGCAGGTTGGCGTACTTTTGTACTTCAGCCACCACTCATTGCAATTTTACCCCTCATCTCTCCGTCCATCCGTCCAGCTACCTACCTACTTAATAGGTAAGTATGTCGCTCACATAACATCTCTTAGTTTCACGGACACCCTAGCTGAGATGTTTCTATGCTTGGAAGCCTGGAGTTATGTTTTGCTGAAAACAGCATGAGAGCTTCCCTGATACAGAACGCTACTAGTTAGTATACACACCCGGAGGTGATATCACACGCCATGTCCCTCGATAAGCCGAAAGACTCCGGTGTCTCCCTCACGCCTTTCTTCGACCGGTGTAAGCTGCCGGCCGGCGCCCAGAGCCTCTGCGACGAGTTCGTAAGGTCGACATATGCTGAGTCTGTTGTGCGGCCGGCGCCCTTCCAAGGCTACTGCTCTTACACCGTGCTCGTCGACGACAGTCTCGTCGTGCAGTTCCGGCCCGCGGCGCACGAGCTCGACACGGACATGACACGCGCCGCCTCCGAAGTCTTCGGCGCCCTAGCCCCCGATACCGAGTACCTGGGCGAGCTAGGCGACACCGGGCTCCGCATCTGCTCTATGACGAGGATCCCAGGCGTCGCTCTGTCCGATCTCCGGGCGGGCGGTGATGTTAATCGTCATCGTCATCGTCTACGGTCACGCAGCCGTATCCAGAGAGAGAGGATCGTGAGAGATTTTGCGGGCTTGCAAGCGATGAGTTGGCGGCACGCGAGAGAGAAGACCAGCGGTGCCGTGATCGTTCGCAAGAAGCTGGTCGGCTCGTCGCTCCGCTGGCGCCTGGAGCTCATGGCCTCCTCCCTACCATCCCGGTTCCGGCCCATCGCCCGATCTCTGCTCTGCGACCTGCCGGACATTGAGACCACCCTGCCGTGGACGCTGAGCCACGGGGACTTCCTGCCCGCGAACGTCATGGCGGACCCGGAGTCGGGAGCGATCCGCGGCCTGCTGGACTGGGCCGAGGCCGAGTTCCTGCCCTTCGGCGTCGGCATGTACGGCCTGGAGGAGCTGTTGGGCGAGGAAAGGGACGATGGTCACTTCGCGTACTATCCCGAAGCGAATCGCCTGCGGAGGCTGTTCTGGACCGAGTTGCTGTTGCGGGTTCCGGAACTCGCTCGTCGGGATGGCGGGCGGCGGTTGGCTCTGGTCCAGAAGGCGCAAAGGGTCGGCATCCTTTTGTGGCATGGCATCGCTTTCGACGACGGCGCGCTGAATCGCGCTGTCCAGGAAGGCGTGGACGATGCCGAAGTCGAGAGGTTAGATGCTTTTCTACTTTCCTCACCGGGGTCGCGTCCTCGGGGTGCTAGGATGTTTCGTCGAGTCCTTGGGACTTGTTTTGCACCGTTACGAGGCCTGTTATTTGAGAAGAGAAATGCCTGATAGGTGAGTCGCGCAACTCGTTATGGCTTGTCACACCTGGTCTCAATACAGACTTGGACGGAAAAGATCTCTGGGTCAACATGCAGATCAGGAATATCCAATGATATTTGCGATGCAGATGTACAATTAGATTTGACGGCTCTTGATTACCCTCAAGAATCCCAAGAATGGGCACTGGCAAGTAGGACAGTTGATGTTCAGTCTTAAGATCCACGGCCTGCCAGCCAAAGACTAGGTGACTTGAAAGTTGGTGTGCAAAGAAGGCTTCAAAGGGCTAGGTCCAGCTGATTAAACGGGGACAACCAAAGATTATCTCCCTCCCCCTTATATGTATTCAACAAGCTCATAGTCCATGTACCGAGTAATTTTATCAAAAAAAAAAAAAAAACCCGAATTTCCTCACGAACCAACCACCCTCTGCCCATCGGCCACCCCATCATCATCATGATCATCGCTCGCCCCGTTCGTCATCGTCATCGCGCATCAGCGCCTTCTGCCACGGCAGCGGCTCCCGCGCGGGCTGCACGGGCCCGAGCGGGCCCCGCCTCCGCTCGCGCCAGGCGTCGATGTCGCGCTGGTCGACGAAGTTGCCGTGGAACCCGAGGCGGAGCTTGAGCGGCAGGTGCAGGACGGCCAGGGGCCCCGCGGCGACCCGCTGCGCGTCCCAGATGACCACGTCGTTGCGCAGCTCGTCCAGCCGGTTCTGCAGCGCCGCCAGGTAGCCCTCGCCCTCGCCGTCGGCGCCGCCCGCGCGCGGGATGAATACGGGCTCCTGGAACGTAGACGTCGGGCCCGCGAACCACACGTCCTCCTTTCCTGGCGGCCGACGGCTGCTGCTGCTGCCTTCTCCTTCCCCTGCCCCAGAGCTGACGACGCCGGCGTCGTCGTCATCGTCATCGTCGTTCCAGGTGTAGTGAGCCATGCAGTTGAACAGCCCGCCGGCGGGCGGGCCGCACCGCGCCAGGTCGTACGGCCGCGTCGGGTCGACCTTCAGCTGCCAGAAGTGCCGGTACGGCTTGGTCACGTAGCGGTCGTCGATGCGCGAGAACTCGCCGTTGGTCGCCCACTCGAGCCGCGGCGCCACCCGGGTCCCCGAGGCGGCCCGCGGGTCCAGCACCCAGCGCGTCGTCGGGCTGCTCAGACGGGAGCGGGGGCCGGGGCCGGGGCCGGGGCCGGGGCGGCGGTTGCGCGCGTCGTCGTCCAAGCTGCTGGTGGTGGTGTTGGTGGTGGTGGTGGTGGCGGCCTCCTCCTGCTGCCCGCCGAGTGACTCGGAGTCCGGCGGGAACCAGAAGAACACGTTGCCGTCGGCTACCGTGAGGTCCAGGACCACGTGCCCGTCGGCGTTCTCGTAGCAGCCCGCGACGTGGCCGTGGAATCCTATACATGTGTGGGAAGAAGGGGTGGGGTTAGATTAGAATGGGTTTTTTGGATATGGGGGGTTATCATTTTTAGAGTATCATAATCTGTGGGTGAGGGGGGAGAGGGAGAAGATGAATAAGTAACTTTTTTTTTTCACATCAAGACATTGCTTACCATTATCAGCCCTGAACCACTTGACGTCCTCGGGCTTCCCGCCCCGGCGCGGCACGACGCCGTAGTACTGGTCCTCGTCGGGGTCCCAGGCGAACTTGTTGCCGCCCTTCCGCAGGCGGTCGAGGGACATCTTGAGGGGCGTCAGCGGCAGCACCATGTAGTTGGCGGAGACGCCGCAGTCGTGGATCATGCCGGCGAAGGGGGCCTTGAACCACAGCTCCTCGGTCTTGCGGCCGTCGGCGTCGAGGGTCCAGGCGACGCAGTCGGCCTCGCAGTCGGACCCGTCGGCCCCGGCCTCGTAGGCGAAGCACAGCATCTCGCCCGTGTCCGGGTCGAACTTGGGGTGCGCCGTGAAGGTCGGCGCCGTGATCTGGCCCTCGAAGTCGTACCGCCCGATCGTCGCCAGCGTCTCCGGGTCCAGCGCGAAGGGGGGCCCGTCCTCCTTGCTCGCCAGCAGCATCCCCCGCCAGAAGGTGACGTTGGTGTTGGACACGGTGCGGATCACGCCCCGGACGCTCTCGTTGTCGGTGTACGGGTTCCGGTACCGCCCGAACAGGCTCTGCCGCGCCGCCTCCTCCTTGAGGAACTTGTCCGTCCGCACGTAACGCTGCTTGAAATCGGCGTGCCCGTCTTGGATTCGGATGGCGGTCACCGCACCTTGATGATAGGACAGGCCCATGTCAGACAGGTAGATCCTTTGCCAGTTACAGGACGCTTCAAAAAGTCTCGAGTTCATCACAACGAAAAAGCAATTTTTTTTGAACGTACCATCGCCGTTCTGTGAGTTGACTTGTTAGCGAGTATCTCAAATGCGTATAATCATTAATTGCTTCTTACTTACAAAATGGATGTCATCCTCGAAAAGGGGCGGGAACCTGTGATCCTTGCTAGAGCGTCAGGTCTCATGAATCAATGCTATATACACATTGTCAAGCAAGGCGGGCCGTGGGACACCTTACAGGTTGTATACGGTAGAAAGTACCGTTGATATCACGAGGGATCTCCCCCGTCACTTCCAGATTGAAGATGTCCCCCTCGAAGCGAGAGGTCTTGTTCATCGACGCGAACGCCGGGGTGTTCGGGAACTTGACCTGGCTTCCCGTCCGCTTCCCATTGCTGTAGGGGCTCAGGGATATCTCGGGGGCCAAAGCTTCGAGGTGTGCCATGATGCTATCTTGCCTGATGTCCGTGAGAGCCTACAGAACCTGCTTGTTGGGTTTGATTTCGTGACCCAGTCTCGAAATACAAAGCTCAGAAAACAATGGTCACACGGAGCTGATAGGGATTTCTGGGTACACTACAGCACAAAAGGACATTCACCGTAATTTAGCTAGGCTAGGGATCAGAGCCTACTGCTGCTGCTAATACTATGACTATACGTGGGAACATTGATACGGGGCGCGGACGATTCGGCAGTTCTCCCCCCCAATCCCTACCAGCCAGCCAGTACTCACATACTTGCCACAAAACAAAAGACCCAAGGCAGTTCTAGCCTGGGGGGCACATGTCGTATTGGTCACATATAGTCCACATCAACCCCAGATCGACGTTGGGGGAAGTGGGGTCGGTACCTATATATGCAAGAGGTGTATTGAAGGCTCCTTTACCCCATACTTATCCAAACCCCCCCTTACATCACCCAAGAACCCCACAAACCAATGCTACCTAGATACATAGGTACCTGTCATCAACAAGAACTACCGCACCTCTCCCCCCCCATCTTACCCCCCTCAACAGAAGGGGGCGGGGGGAGGGGGAGAGAAACAAACGTCCTATCCCGCTTTAGGCTATATATATATATCTATCGACAAGCTTGTCGACCCTACCCTACTCTACTTCTACTCTGCGTTCTCGACCAGATCAGGCAGGACGCGGGTGGACCCTCCGTTGACCCACGTCTTCCCCGCGCCCTTCCTGGCCTGGCCCGCGGGCAGCGCGAGGGTGAGCGGGGGCGGCGCCGCGGCCGGGTCCGGGTCCTGGCCGTAGGGCGGCGCGCGCAGGTCGTCGTCGCGCGCCCGCCGGCCCGTCACCGGGTGCGGGTAGTGGAAGGGCACGACGCGCGTGTCGGGCCACAGCATCTTCTGCTCGATGATCTCGTCCGGGCCCAGCGGGTCCTCGGGGAACGTCCGCGTCGGCCACGGGATGTAGTTCTCTGTTGGGGTTGGTTGTGACGTGGGTTTTAGTAGTGGAGTGGTAGGTAGGTAAGTTTGGTTGGTTGGTCCATCGCTGACAGATGGAACCTAGATGGTTTCATTCTAGGGAAAGAAGAAGAAGGGATTATGTGTATAGGGGAGGTGGTGGTGGTGGTGGTGGTGGTGGTGGATTCACGTACTAGATAAGATATTAGTTACTTAGCAAGAGCGCGGTGATGCGAGAATTTTCGTAAGAAAAAGGGGGAAGCTAGAGATGGGATGGGATGGGATGGGGGAAAAAAGCAACTGGTTTTCTACATAAGGTATATTATATACGTACCCTTTGGTTAGCGACCAGCCCTTCTCGAACTCGGCGTGCCAGAAGGGGAAGTAGCGGTAGCGGAACAGCTTCCAGACGCCGTCCTCCTTGAGGTACTCGTTCTCGTAGAGGCCGCCCTCCCACCACTGGACGTGGCCCCGGGGGTGCGAGTCCCGGACGGACATGTGGGTGCCGGCCGACATGAGGGCGCGCATGCGGCACCAGGCGTGCGTACCGCTCGGGTCCACGTCGACGATGTCCTGCATCATGATGTGGTCGAGCAGGAAGCCGTGGACGGGCCCGTTGCGGCCCTGGACGAACGCCTGCTGGAACCGCCCGTTGTACAGCCGCCGCACGCCCTCCTTGCCCCGGTACCGTGAGCCCAGAAACTCGACGTAGGTGTCCGGGTGGTCCGCGTACATGTCGACGACCTGAAGAGAAACAAAAAGAATGTGCCAGTCAGCGATGATTTCTTTTTCTTTAGTTTGGTAGACGCGGTATCTCATAGACGGACGGACAGACTTGCCTCGTTGTAGAGACACTTGTCGAGATAGTAGCCATACTTGAAGTGAACCTTGCGCACTTCCGCTTCGTCCGAGACGCGCGAGATCTCCTTGCGCAGAAGCGCCACCTCCTTCTTCAAGTCGGCGAGATCTGAGTCCATGATTTTTCGTGTAGTCAGTTCGGATGAGTAGAACAACAATATGGTCAGCCGTAGGTACCTAGATATGTATCACTCTCCTCCTCGTGCCTTGAGAATCTCGATCTGACGGGGCTTTTATCTTCCTTTTAAGTGAACCGAGACCAGCTTTTTTGGAGAACCTGCTCCTGCAGCAAGCTCTCCAGGTTTATGCATGTCGCCTCCCCAGCCGGTATTTCGGCAGATGTCACCTCTGCAGTCAAGGCCCCAAGATAGTTCCTCCGGTGCGGGGGAGGCCCCTTTGACCCAAACCCCGCGTGAGTATGTCCACGGAAGTTTTGCTCGGTCTGAGGGACCTAGGCACTTGCTATGTATATAAGAAGCACAGTAACATGGATCAGAAGTGGATGACCTACGGTAGTCAAGATATATTACATGCACTCACCTCGCTCTTTTCCATACAGACCAGAGTCACACACCGGCGTAGGGGAAAAGGGGCATCTTGTTGATTAAGAGTCTTGACTTTGAACTGATCCAGCACCGCTGACTTCCTGAAGTTAAGTAGCATTTATCTGCTAGCGAAAATCCAGGCAAGTGACGGTAATAATCTCTGAGGTAAGATCGTTATTGTAGAAACGCGGGCTGTGGTCGTCCCAGTGTCCATAATCGCCACCAAGCTCCAAAGACGTTTCTTCCTTCTGAGCTGCATCCCTAGGACGCTGCTATAGCTCTGCAGAGATTTATCGTTAAACATCCAACATCCTACGTCTCAATCCCCCTTTCTTCGGTCTACATCGAACTACGTCTCTTCCAGACGCGATCTGCATCCGGATGCAGCTTCGGCACCTCGATTCCTTTTCTCAGCTCCCTCTTTCTCATATGACTCACACCGAACCTCTTGTCGCGCTCGCCGACCACTTTCTCGAAGTCGAACTGGCCGTCGGCCGTGAAGCTCGTCATGAGCTTCGGCTCTCCCAGGGGCAGCGGGTCGCCTCGATCCGTCTGCCACAGGTGGTAGACCTTTCCGTACAGGCCGATCACGTGCTTCATCTCCTGGGTCTCGGCCGCCTCCCACGCTTGCTTTACTCCAGGGGCTATGGGTCCCGGCATGATCAGCATTCCTGATTTCACCTCGTAGACGTGCGAGTGCCACAGTTTGCGTTCTTCAGGCGGCAGCGTGGCGTAGAGTTCTGGCGTGACCATATATTCTATCCCAATTAACCGGGCATTGGGTTCCGGGCTATCGTATAGAATGCATTGGCGCACGTCTAATCACTGTCAGTGAGAGAAAAGAGAAAAAGGGGGGCGGCGGCTCTCTAGGAGTTGCGCCAGGGGAATTCAATTCGGACCTTTGGTCAAATGAGCACAGTAATGATTGGCCTCCACACAGCGGCCGGGCTCGTCGACGTATGTGTGGAAGGCGTTCAGATGAGCACAGAGTTGCTTAGTTGGCTGGAAGTCCTAGAGTGTATAGACGTGAGTCTCGAGAACCGCAAGCAGGTGGTAAGAGGGTTATACCTGAAGAAGAGAAGCACCAGTCTCGAGGACGAGGTCTTCTGCCGGGACTTTGTCGCCAGGAACATTTGTAGGTTTTGTTCTCTGATCCATTGGTAAGGAGAATATGGTGTTCAATGTGTCGAACTTTAACTACCTTGATGGGCTTCGCAAAATAGAAGAGTGAAAAGATGCGGTGAAATGAAGAAAGACTTAAATTGCAACGTTTACCTACCACCTCATGTAGATGTAGATGTGATTGAGATTTGGACAGACCAACACCATGGCCAATATGTTGAAGCAAACGGTGGAACGACTGCGCAGCCAAGTGATGTCATGTTTGCGTTACGCCCCGCGCATTCATTGGATGGAGCCGGAGTGAATGCTCCTGCGTTGAGAAAAAGCCCATGATATACTACATAGTAATAATTCAGTATGTCGATGAGTGCGGTTCCCCTGTATTTGTAAACTGTGCGCTGCTCGCAAATTCTCCTATCCCAATTCATAAGACCGATTAGATCCGGGTGATGAAATAGGGGTTAGGTATAAAATAGGGGTTCAATGACTTCCAAGGTTGACGGTGTACCTAGGTAGGCAGTACGAGTCTGACATCTGCCAGCTGGGCCCCCGGGCCGTTTCATCACGTGTCACCCCCTCTTACGTACTGTACGAAGTATGTGAGTGCTCCATCGCATCGCGCGACAACCGGGCTGCATGCCTAGTTCCGATTATCTCCAACCTTGAAACCATGGATTCCAGTGTTTCGTCAACCTCATCCTAGTTGCTATTTATTGGTCACTCTCGTTTCCAAAGCTGAGCCTTCCAGCTTACCAGCAAATTGGCCAGTTGTATTTGCCACAATACATACCAAAGGCCAAAGGAAGCTTTCCCAGTCTATGTAGACCATGTGCCGGGCCAACTGAGACAAACAACTTCTCCAAGCGCCGACCGCAGCGCTAAGCAATCATGGCCGCATCCCGCCGCGGCCAGCCCGAGTTGCATGTCCGATTACCTCCAAAACCTTCGCTGCCCGCCGCCCTGCCCGATCTTCCTCCCATATCCGCCCTGTTCCTCATCGACTTCGACGTCAAGGCCGGCTACACCATCACCTGGAAGGCCTCCGAACCCGGCGTCGAGCTCGAAGGTGTCGTCGAGTACAAGTCCCTGCCCTCGGGACTGCATACCGTATCCGACGATTTAATATACTATGTGCACGATGGATATGCAGGACTGAGCGCATTCGTCAATGCCCCGGTCGAGGACACCGAGGTGCGCAATGCGCGGATGCTAGCTGTCGGCGTACTGGTGCCTTTGAGCTATGGCCGCCTAGGCAGAGCTTGGAGACACGCTGATGGTCTCAAGAGATTGGCCGTGTAAGTGAGGGAATCTACATCATCGCTATCGCCAACATTCGTTTGGCTTCCTGAACCGAGTATCTGACATCGTAATCAAGAACCTTTGCCGCGAACAGCAAGGACAACAGCCCTCTGGAGCAGTATTGGCAAAAGCATCAAGCTCAGGCCGACGGCCAAGATCCAACCGCTCCGAAGGATACTCTCGAACCCCCTGTCGGCGTCCAGGCCACCCCAAGATCGCAGCGTGGGCATACTAGGAATCGCGCAGCTTCGGACGGGACGTCCTTAATACCACATGGGCACAAACTGTCTCCCTATCATCCAGCATGGAGCCTGACGAAACTGTTGGATACCTTCGGACCACTCATATTCCCTATACATCGTGCCGCGTTGTTGCGCAAGCGCATTTTAATAATGGGCCACGCCCCAGTACAAGAAATCTGCAATTTCGGTAGGTACCATGTTGTTCATGCTCCCATCAAGCAGCTAATGATCCTCCAAGTTTACGATATTTCTATTCTCTCCAATATTCCTCCCTCCACCTACGATCTACTGTCGCCCAGATCGCCCCCGCACCGCCTAAGACCGCTTTTTTCGATTGGTGTTCACGATATACCCTTCCTGATTGATGATTCCAAGCCTGCGAGGAACGATGAAGGTACGACGGGAAGTAATGGCGAGGCAGGAACTGGCTGGATAGCTTGCACGACGGACAGTATCCTCTCTAAGAAAGACACACTGTGGGACGTGCTCATAACTATGCCACCGGCCCATGCCGCCAATGCTAAACGCCACGTTTGGCCATCTGTCGAGTATCACAATGGGGTGAACGTTAGGGCCACACAACGCGATATGCGGCGCTTCCGCGCCCTGAAGGCAGGATTAGCCCGCATACGGGTCGACCAGAGCCCTCCGACCTCCCCGGCGGCAGCACAGAAGGTAGTTGACCAGAATGCGGACAACGCCTACCTCGACGAGGCGGAGCAAGTCGTAGAGCCGCTGAGCTGGACAGCCCTGGCCTATAACGGATTCATGTGGTGGGCCTCAGCGGGCGAGCAGGCGCGCGCCGACGAGGCTGAAGAAGCCGCACACGATAACGCCCTCCTCGCGGATCTCTCGGCGCCCTCCATGGGCATGCCGCGATCCGCAGACCTCGCGGGCTCCATCGCCTCGCTCACGCCGCGGCGCACATCGACCTCCATCACGGCGGCCCTGGACCCGGAGGAGGCGCGCGTGGAGCTCGCCACCATAGCGTACTTCCACCGGCTGACGACGCAGATTCTCTCCGTTCTGACGGACATTGTCGAGAGCAGCAGCGACAGCGAAGACAATGATGACGGGGAGGAGAGCGGCATGGAAGAGGACGACGGCCTCGTCGAGACCGGCGGGGAAGAAGACCTGGACGGACGGGGCGTCAGGATCGGGAGCGACGCCATGTCGAGGATGGGTCTCGACGTGTGGAGCGACTCGGACGCGTTGTTCGTCAGGGAGCTCCTGAAGACCTATTTTGAGCGCCAGGCCCACGTCGAGGGTAAGGGGGTCGAGGTCTGCGGGGTCAAGGTCTGTTGAGCCGAGCCAAACAAATAAATAATAGTCAAGAGACGTTCGTGTACGGTGGAATAAAGGGGGGATAGGGGGTGGTTATATATATATATACATGCCTAAGGTGGTTGATGCTGGAAATAATGGCCGTACACTAATCAATCACCACCCCCCCCCCCCCCCCCCCCCCTTTTTCCTTTTATTCTTCTCCTGAGAGTGGGACTCAAGCTGAGTCTGCTGAGAAGCAGGGGGGTGAAAAAAGGGGGTGATTGGTTTCAAGAGAGAGAGTGTGTGTGTGTGTGTGAAGTTACTGGAGACAACTGTACAAAAGAAGAGAAAGAAGACGATTGATAGGGTGCAATGCAATAGGTGGTAGGTGTCCCAAGGGAGGGAGGGAGTAAGTAAGTGAGATGAGTGAGTTTACCTACCTTTATATTTAGTGAATGAACGAATTGAGTTGAGAGTTAAGTTGAGAGTTGAGTACAAGAAAGAAAGAGAGAGAGAGTGTGTGTGTGTGTGTGTATGTATGTGAATGAATGAATGAACATATACCTAGGTAGGTTAGGTATGCAATATTTTTATTCTATCTACTTACTTGTCTACTTATCTACCTATATACCTTTAGTTAGTTAATCTCCTCATCTCAATCAAGTCACAATGGCGATGGTGATGGTGATGGTGATGGTGATGGTGATGGTGATAGGAGAGGAGTAAGGGAGGCAGTTTTTTTTTTTTTTTTTTTTTTTTTTTTTTTTTTTTTTTTTTTTTTTTTTTTGCTTAAAGAGAGAGAAGATAGCAGTAGGTAAGTAGATATCTAGATGTAAAAAATGCAGTAAGTAAGTACTTAAAGTAGATACCTAATAGCAACATAGGCATAACAAAGTCCCATCTGAAATCTATGGGTTGGTCGGTTGGTGGCTGATAGATGCTGGGCTAGAACGACCTGAACGAGTTGAGGTTTTGTAGATACTTATTAGTTTAACTAGTTGACTTGAGGAGGGGGAGTTGTGCTGTCTACTCACATAGGTAGGTACACAGAGGTAAGTATTTATTTATATCATGCCAAAGCTACCTAGCCAGGACTTTTCTATTATACTTGCTTCGGGGACATGGTAAGATCATATTTCACTTATTCACCCATTCACTCACCCATTCACCCACTCAGGAGGTTGAAAGCAAGTAAGTACCTAAAGTTATTACCTAATTATATAAGTAGTCGGATACCCCTGAAATCCGAGTATCATCCTTTACCTAGGTTACCTACTTACCTACCCACTTATCCACCTAGCCAGCCACCAAGCATATATCATCTATATAATGCTCCCAAAGGAAGGACAGGACAAACAGGCTTTTTATTAAAAGCACCAGAAAGAAGTCCGCCAGTCAAAATAGCATATAATAGAATCAGAGACAGACAGCTTTATTTAATAAAGATTACCATTTCTTTTTTCTTTTACTCCTGACAAGTCAAGCCACCACCACCACCGCCATCACCATCACCTTATGCTAACCAGCCAGCCATTCCATCTTGGGGGAAACCCGTTGACTTAACGTGTGTGTGCTTGCTTTCCAAGGGGAATCACCCCCAGCCCCTGTCAACGCCATATACGCCAATCCCTATGCTGCTGGTTAAGTAACATATTCCCCCCTCATACGCGGCTCGGTCTTTCTCGACGAAGAGGCACTTTTTGTACTTCTACTTTTACAAGGCGTTTTTGGCCAACGAGTTTGGAGGCCTTTAAGGAAGCTTTAGCAGGTGAATGGATGTTCTGCTTCTTAACAATGGGGGGTATATATCTCTCTGGGTGGGGACATCTCTTAACAAACACGCACGACCTTTATGTTACTCTATGATTCATCTTCCGTGTCGGTGTTGGTCGCGCTGGTGTCGGACTCTTCTTCATCCGTACCGCTCTCGTCGTCATCGTCAGAATCCTCTACTACCCGCCTCTTGGGCTTCGTGGCCCCGGGAACACTGCCGCCCTTCAAGGCGTTCATCTGTCCGGCGAGCGAATCTGCGCATAATAGTCAGCGAACAAACAGCCCATGCATTATAATCTGTATCTGGGAACTCACCCTCATCCGGCTCACTGATCTCGTCCTCTGCCGCCATTTGAGCTGCCTTGCTTGCCTCTTCTACGGACAAGGTGACCTCGATCTTGCTATCGAAGCCAATGTAGCTATCGCACACGACGTGCATGACAAATGTGTAGTTGCCCGCCTGAGGAGGAGCAGCAAACTGTGCCTTGAACGTTTGCATATTATATGTTGGTTTACCCTCGGCAGTGAATAGAGGCTTGTCGAAAGTAGTGAAGGTGAATGGTGGCACTGCCATCTTCCCTTGCTTGCTGTCTGAGAGGAACACGTGCCATTTTGGTGAGTAATCACGGGAGTAGTAGGGAGCGAAAGCGATGGGTGGCGAGTTCGGCTTAGACTCCTCCTTCACCAATTTCCCACTGGCATCTTTGACCGTCTTCTTGCGTCCCATCAAAGCATCCAGATCATCCTCTGCTGGATCAACATCTTCTAGATCGAGCTCGTCGACCTCGGGGATTGCTGTGCTTCCGGGCGGAATAATGCGGCCTTTGACAACGAGCGTTACCAACGATGAGGGAATGATAAATCTCTCGCCGACAACCTTAAAGAAGGCTTTCTCTACTCTCAAAAGCGGGAGTTGTTGGGCCACCGAGACAACCGTGTTATATTGCTCCTCGTTCAATAGCCCCTTTTTGACAACGACGTTTCGCCGCTGTGCATCGGGTAGATCCATGAATTGCTGTACCGTGGCATGGCTCTTGGAATCGCCCTCAACCGCCTTGACTACAGCCGGGGTGAAGTGAGGAAGCTGGAGTAGTGGGGATGCATTTGGTGGTACAGCTTGAATGAGTCGCTGGCTGGTGAAGTAGGAAGAGAGGATGGGTTTCGTGTTGCCGTAAGCGAGAGAGATAGCAATGAATGATTTGCAAAGCGACTGAGCAATGGGCGCGACCATGTACTTAGCGCTGTTCAAGGCCGGGTCGTCCAGCTCTACCCGGCCCAGGTAGGCCCAAAGGAGAGCGAGAACCTTGCGCCTTACGCCACTGTCGAGATCCTCTAGCTTTTCCTTGTCCTTAACAGAAAGTCCCCCGGCGAATGGAGCACTTTCGCCTTGGCCCAATATTCGCGATTCGATTTTCGACAAGCCGGATTCGGCCTTGTCCCCTTTCAGGGCTTCTTCAAATTCCTTGCCGCTGCTCAGAGCAGTCAGGAGGTCACCTTCATCGGTGCTCTCGGAATATTCGCGGAAGAGGCTGTTGGCACTCTCGACCCTGACGCCCTCTTTTGTCATGCGTTGAGTGCCGTACCACCAGGATCCGACATAGTAGGGGAGGAGGACACCCAGAAGCAAGGCATAGACCAGCACGACATACTTTCCGTTGCCATCTGACACGATGAACTTGGGAAGTGCAATACCGATGCTGAAGCTTTGCTTGCCGTCGGGGTGACCGTACTGGAGGTAGTTGTTGCGGACCTCTTCGTCGGTCAGGGCCTGGTAGGCTTTCGTCAGATCGACCCATTGAGCACTGAGCGATTCGATGGTCTCGTTCTTGGCAGGGTCGGGCTTGATCTTGTCGGGGTGGAATTTGATACTGAGTCGCTTGTAATGCGACTTGATCTGCTTCTCATTATACGAGTCGGGGATGCCGAGAATGTCGTATGGGTTCCATATCTTGTCGGCTATCCGCTGGGTAGTGATGATCAGGTACAGCATGCCCGCCATGATGGCCCAGCCAAGTATGACGAAGATGGCACGCTTGACCTTGCGCTGCTTCCGTTTTTGCGCGGCGCGCTGGGCTCGTACGAGATCGGCATGCTCAGGCTGGTAGTCGGATTGGATACGGGGAGCGAGGGCCTCGGCATCTTTGCTGGGGGCTAGGAGGCTGTAGGTCAAGGGTAGAGTGATGATGGAGGTGAGGGTGAATATGAAGAAGGGGTAGAATTGACCCTGCTCGTCGTAAGAATAGTCCGAACTCATAGCGCAGCCGGGCCCTGAAGCAGGGACTTAATTATGCGTTGAAGTTTTCCTGTAGTATCTGCTGTCGCTTTTGGGGCACCTGTTCGTGTTGGTGCAGAAGGGAAAGACAGCGAGGGACTGGTGTTGTGTTTGGTTTAATAAGACAAGACTGGACGGTATAAATTTAGAAGCATGCAGTGCACACTTCCGCCAGCTGTCCCAAAGGATTAGGTATTGTCCTGAATCGTGGCCTTCTTTTTAGTCTAGCAACGAACGCTACGTAGTTCTTATCGATAACAAAAAATGTGGCTGTATGAAATAGAAGGCCAGAAGGCACGGGTGTGGCTTGAATAGTGGGTCGTCCCTCCGACCCGATTTTAATAGGGTCCAAGTGCTCAGCTGTCGTCGAAAACCCCCAGATGTTCTAGAAACAACCTTAAGGCGGAATATGGAAGCTTGTTTGGATGGATGACGACAAACAAACGATTGCAGGACTGCCTGAGCAACTTGATCTCCTGCCAGTTTCAAGGAAATGTTCTTGTATGAGCACGGATTTCTACATAGAAGAGGGGCAAAGACATCCATGTCTTCGGATTTCACGGTGTTTAGGAACTATGTAAGTACTACAGGTTCCTAATATTTATTGAATAATGATGCCTTTGCAGCATGCATGAATTGGAATATACCTACTGGTTATTATATGTCTATATGGTGTACCCTCTTGGTGAGCTGAGTACTGGATTTCCCCCCCCCTGGTTGTAATATCTCCTCATGAGATGCTACCAGACGAGTTTCTCCCATCCATCATGTCTGCCCCGTGCACTCCTCGAGGGTGGCCGGCGTGGTGCGTGAGAGACATCTCGTCCTCCACGCTACTGAACGAGACGCTCTGGTCGGTACTGCTTTTCCTCTTCAACTGCTCCGAGTGGATGGTGACGTCCATGCGCTTGTGGATGCCACCCATGTGTGATTCGGGATCTCCCTGGCTGCCCTCGACCTTGGGGCTCGCGAAGGACTGCAGGCCCACCGAACGGCCGGTGCGGTTGTAGCTGCCATCGTGCTGACCGTACGATCCGTGCTCGACATCGTCATACGCGCTGCTGTTGTGTTCGCCCCGTGCAAGTTTGGCGATCAGGTCGGCCATGGTCATCTCGATGTTGAGCTTGACCATATACGTCACCGGGTGGAACTGGATGAAGACGATTTGGTTCGGGAGGAACATCAGACCTATAAGCAAAAGCTGCAATAGAGTCAGCTGGCATGATTCCTGAGGGCAGATACTATCTCGTCTGAGCGGGTCGAACTCACATCCATGGCGACTGAAACAACTAGTAGCTTGGTGTTGAAGCTCACCAATGGAGCATATTTCTTCAAACCATGCTGCTCGAGAAGACGCTTCTTGACAATCCTGACGAAATACCAGTTGAGTCCCGCATCAACAAAACAGATGAGAACCTTGGAGAGCTTATCCCAATACTGGTTGGCGATTACCAATCTATACCCGCGTCAGTGTCCGATCGACCGGCGCGAGGTAGGCAGGTGGCTGCAGTCTTTGCACAGAATACCCGCTTGTCACTTACGCTTGACTGGGAGGCGGAGTGAGATGGGCCGGGATGAAGACACAGAACACCGCGATATTGATCAGCGTGATAACGGTGACGGTTCCCCATTTGATCATCGTCAGCCTCTTTCCCTTTTCGCTGATGACGGCGATTCGGTTGATGATGATCTGCATGAGGAGCTGGATCTCGAAGACCCAGCAGAGAAGGATAAAGAAAAACACCGGCACTCTAGTTATCCCATGAGATCGGAGTTTAGTTGTGTTCGCGACTCGGAGGAGGAGGAGGGGGGGCCCGAAGGAAAAGCGGCACTCACGACGGGCTGAGTATGCCGTCGAGGAAAAGCCAAGCGAGGATGCCAATCACGACATTGGCTGCGATCTCTCCCCAGATCATGTAGATATACAGCGAGCGTGTGGGGTTCTTGTTGCGTCCCGTCTGCTTCATGGCCTCCCAGACCGTGAGAAAGCCGAAGCCCAGCTGCGTGGATGAGAAGAGACGTAAGCTTTCATCTTTGCCCGAAAAGCGGCCAGAGGTGCCGTCAAGACTACTTCGGGAGATCGGGGCTGAAAGAAAACAAGGGAAACACAACACATACGGTAAAGCCAGCGGCCAATGCGGCAACCTGGTAGTCACTTTTCGAAGCCATGGTATTAAGAATGTCGCTGGGGGCCCAGTAGGCTTCGGGTCAAGGGGAGACGAACAGACACAGGTTGTTGGTTTCTTGGTTGGCGTGAGAGGCAGCAAGGACGAACCGGTGGTTGAGTTCGGCCGAAGGCATCTCCATTATTGAATGCTATTATATATATATATTCTTTCTCTTTATCTCTCTACATGCCTGAGCGGTTCGTCTTGCCGGCCAAACTGCCGGGCTTACGAGACCCATCCCCATTTCAACAAGCTTCTCGTCGAATTTGGTACCCGCAATCGACAGAGATCTCTAGTCTATACTACAAAGGGCCAATGATACGACCCGATCTTTCCTCGCTGGTCCCCCCTTTTTTGGGGCAGTTCGTCTACGGCAATGGCGAAATGCCTCTTCTCATAGGCTCATAGCCCCCGTAGTGCCGTTCCGGTGGATGATGACAGGAATCCCCCTGTCCCCTGTGCTAATTAAGTAGTTTTGAAGCTAGAGAGACTGCCCCGGCACTTGTGAGAATGGGGGGGTGGTAAGCCGGAAAATTCTGTCGTGATACAAGTACTGCCACTGCGTAGGTAGCGTTTATTCGCAGCCGGAACCCAATCCGGTAATCGGGCTTAACTTAAGATGTCCAAGATGTACAGATTTGCCGCGCCGCGTAACCCAGCCGCCCCTAATAACTCGCTTAACCTTAGATTTGAGGCTCTGCTAGCGGCGCGCTTCGTTGGCGGTTGACAGATGGGACCGTCCAGCCGGGGCTCTCAAGGACTTCGGCCAATTGACACATCTGAATGACAAGCCGGGTCAAACCAGAGTCGTCGGAACGATAGTCAATATTGAGTTGGAGGAAACCCCCCCCTTTTTTTTTTGCTCTTTCCCCTATCTCCACATTTCTCTACCTTTGGATGTATTACCGGTTTCTTGAAACGCGTCACATGTAGTTTTGTATTTCTTTTCCCGTCCCCTCCGGCTTCATTTATGTACCACTTTGTCCGATATTCTATGAATTGATAATATATCCAGATCCTCGGATCTAAGGTTTACCTCCCCCCCACCCCTCCTCCTCCCCTTTCCCAACCCAACCCAACCCAACCCAATCCACCCGCCCAATCTTGAAGCTACTGTAAGATAATCGTCGATCAGCCGCAAAAATCTGTGCCGGTGATCAAATACGATTCCAACCCGTTGTGGATAATATCGGTCTTCTCAACGATGACTTCGGTAGCTTGCGCTTGGTAATCAAGAGGAGAGAGACATGTAGCGTCCTGCTTCGACGTTCGGCTTGTCTACACTCCCGTACTTAGTTTCAATAGACTAACCAGGCTAAGCTACATGCAGGTACACACTATATAGGTAAAATGTAATGCAGTACGTGTTTCCCGGATGTAGAGCCCCGCCAGGCGAAACATACACCTATGAAGATCGATATGTAGTGATCTTAACGATGAGCATTATTTAAAGCACACTTTCTCTCACTGGTGGGGGTATGTAGATCTGTTATACAACGAAAAAAGGTACAATATCAATATCAATATCGACGTCAACTGGCAGGCAATTCCTAGTACTCCAGCTGTGTAGTAGAGAGGGTTGAGTGAATCTTATTATTGATGAGAGACTGCCTAATAATAACCAACTCTCCCTCTTTCCGAACAAGTCGAGGATCGTGGAGCAGCAGTTCGGAAAGAGGGAGAGTGATTCGATCCGAGGATCGACACGGTAGTTCCTACCTAGTTTATGCATAGTTACCCTACCTATGTAGGCACTTAAGTAGTTGGTGAAGCTATCGACATTCATTACCTAAATAAATATTCCCCTCTCTCTCTCTCTCTCTGTGCCCCCGCCTGACAAACCTATTCATCATCCTACCTAGGTATGACGCCGGTTCATTCATGAAGCCTTCGGGTCTAGAATATGGAACATATTTACTAAGTACTTGCTTATGAGGTACTATAGAAAAATTTCGTGTGCCCTTATTAACCTGGCTAACTATTCACACGTACGCCAAACATACATGACGACGCCTGTCAAAAAAGACCCAAAACCGCGACGACCACCCCCCCCTCCCCTTTCTTTCCCCTTTTCCCCTTCTTTCTTCCCACTTCATGTTCCCGATAGGTATGTATGTGTCTGTCAGGCCTCCAGTAGTTCGTTTGTTCGTTCGTGTCAACCAATGGGTCCGCCAGGCCCTCTTCGGGTTTTGCTTCGGGTCCAACTTCCTTCCGGACAGACAGACAGACAGACGGTCTTGGTACCGAGTATAATCATATTCTGGAGCACATTTGTCAGTAGTCAAAGAAAGAAGAGAAAGTTCCTTTTGGCCTTCGGGTTGTTTGTCATTCGTTCGTCATAGTCGGAAAAATGTGCCACTCGGCCTGCCTGGGAAGGATTTGATATGGTCTAGTCTTTGATATCGTTCCCTGACTAAAAAGAAGATTCACCGTTCTCAGGTGAGAGATGGAACACAGATGCTGTATGTAGAGTCGTTTTTAACGTATGACATGCATTGCTCTTAAGTTCTCCACCATACAAGTTGGCCCGAATCTGGCCTTTAGGTATCTTTACCACCGCTCTCGAATTCCACCATGACATGCGCATACCCATCGGAATCGCAACCCTTGATGCGTAATAACCCCTCTTCAAACGCCATAGCCTAATACCTGTACAGAGCCCGATCCCTTATACCTACACTCCGCCCTCCCGAGAACTCACTTGATGAAGGGTAAACCAGTTCCAGGCTTCTTCTTGTAATTCGTGTAGTCCTCCCCGAACATCACGCTTAGTTGTGCCTCTTCTTCCCTGATGCGGTTCGAAAAGAATCGCCACAGAACAAAGAAATAGCCAAAGAAGCAGAACGTGTTGCCTAGAACCAGCTGGGTGCCGATAGCCCAGTAGAAATAGCCGAAATACGACGGATGTCTCAAGACGGAATACAGCCCCGTCGTGACGAGCTCATGTGATGACTTCCTCGTCCGCTGGATCTTGTGATTGAACGACGGGCCCGCCTGCGCCATGGCCGCGCTGCGGACGAACTGGCCCAGAAACACGAATATGAGCCCTATGAGCAGGAGGATGTGTCGGCTGTAGAAGGGCGCCCAGGAACGATTGGGGAACAGCAGGCACGTCAACAGACACTCTAGGCACGCCGACGCATGCGCGATCCCATAGGCGGGCTGATTGGCCGTCAGGAGGAAAGACTCGATGTAGGCGGCCGACGTGTTGTACTTGGCCGTGGTCCAGAACTCGAGGAAGTGCGTAGCGGCGAGCGCGCCGAAGAAGAACGGTATGCGCCATAGCGGGGACGAGGTGAAGAGCAAGATCGCCAACATGATTATGACAGACGTCGCAAGCACGATGCCGATAATGAAGCTGCGGATCGCGATACCCTCGAGGGACTTGGGCTGGCCCGGGTAATATGCCTTCTCGAAGACCCTCTCGGGCGCCTCTTCGATAGGCTTAGCACTGTAGATGGTAGGAAGCGAAATATCGTCAGTATTTGTCTGAATCGGCGGCGGCGCCGGTTTTCTAGTTGTCGACTCGACCTTGTGGAATACATGGGAATTTCTCCTGCGAGGCCTAGTGGTAGATGGTGTGGGAGGAGCGCCGTTGGAAGAAGGCGTCCAAGGCGTGGAAGCCGTGGAAGGCGTCCAGTGCGGTGATGCCAGGGAAGGTGGCGACGGACGAGGTTCCGAATCCATGTTTGCAGATATTCTTGTAATAGAGGACCAAACAACCACTGGGTTGGCAGTCCAGACTCAAGCGATAAGAAAACCGAGACGGCGACCTCTTGAACCCGAAGCAGTACGTGGTGCGAATGCGAAGGGAGAGGTAGTAAACTTACCCATCTGAGGAGCGATCCATTGTCGGTTGGAAACTCTTCGACACCTTTGTTCGACCGAAGGAGTGGACAGCGACTTCAAGGAGAGAACAAAGACTACCTAGTACTCGGTATGATGTTGGTGGTGGTGCCCGTCACTCGAAGCGGTGTCGAGCGCGGGACAGGCACCTTTTCTTTGTTTGCTTTTCGCGAACGCGAGGGACGACTCGGGTTACTTAGTCTAGGTACTTCCTGACATGAAATTGGCGGTGATGAGGGGCAGAAATAGCGACAGGACGATTCTGCCGGATCAAATGGATCTACACCGCAGACCGGAAATGGATAAGCGTCATGACGGCTTCCGAGACCAATGACGCAACGCTGTCACTGGACGATACTACCTAGGTAGGCACCAGCTGACCAGGTACTGAGAGCTGTTATTAGCTCGACAGGGCTGCAGGGTAGGTTAAGTAAACCTGGAGATCGCAGCTGGTTATGCTGAGGCTATTCCCGGGATCAAAGGCCCGGGGATTATATCTGGAAATCATGTCGTGGTACCGTGTTCAAGCATGTTGAAATCATGGGTAGTGGACGGGTTTGAAGATGGGAACCTTTATTAGGCGAGAAGCAACATTGAAATCTTGGTGGGGCAATGCAGCTCGTTGAGTATTACTTAGTGTAGGTAAGCCGGAGATGCAGGACAGATTACTACCTATATGGTTGTGCTTCAACTGCCTCTTCCTCCTCCTCCTCTCTCCTGCACACATCGTCCCGGACACATATATACGTACATACCTATGTATGCTTAGAACGAGTATCTATATATTCACCTTCATCACCATACCGTAGATCACAAAAGTTGAAGCAATCGTGCCCTTCTGAACTCGAGTGTCCTCTCGTCATGTCTACCTTACGCTCAATCGACCCCGAGGAGAATACGCGACGGATGAACAACGGCGACCTCTATTTCGCCTTCACTCCTGGCCTGATTGCCGATCGCAAGAGATGCAAGGCGGCCATCCGCGAGTTCAACAACGTTGGGAACGTCCCCAGGCGGCGCCTGGTCGAGCTGATCCGAAAGTACGGCACTCCTAGACAGCACGGTCTCGACTGCATCTATTCCTTGGTAACTGACCATCCCTTACTACTATAGAATTCAGAACGATACTTCTCCCCTCCCGCCCCCGGCAGCAACCCCGGAGAAGGATGAGGACCTGTTTGACGACGCTGTCTGGATAGACACTCCGCTCAACATGGACTATGGGTATAATGTCAAGTGCGTCGCCGTACATGGCATGTGGCTTATTTTTTTGTTCTCCCCTGCTCACCCTCCTATAGGTTTGGCAAAAACGTATATGTCAATGCCAACTCCTGTTGGATTGACACCAGCCCCATAATAGTTGGTGATCGCACCCTCATTGCCCCTAACTGTTCTTTCTTCTCCGGTACCCATCCCACCGATCCCCGGGTGCGCAATGGAACCAACGGCCCCGAGTACGGTGCACCGATCACGATCGGCGAGGACTGCTGGATCGGCGGCAACGTCATCGTCCTGCCCGGCGTGACCATCGGTCGCGGATGCACCATCGGAGCCGGGAGCGTGGTGACGAAGGACATCCCGCCGTTCATGGTCGCGGTCGGAAATCCCGCGAGGGTTCTGAAGCCGGTACGAAAGGTGCCACCCAATGAACTGCCTTCCGGCTGGACGCCGCCAGCGGATATCCCGAATTCGGAGGAGCCATAGAACCTTTTATAGACCTCCCTGAATAGTGAACGACGAGACGATCAAGACCAAAACGTTGATCCATCCCCAGATAAATGGGATCCAGGTTGATAGGTCGTAGCAGCCCGCGGTATAAACAGCGCCAAGTCTAAATTGCGTCAGTGACCTAGTAAAGAAGCAGGGGCCAGTCAGGACTCAGGGGGGTTAGCCGTACACGAGGCCGACTATGCTGCCAGCCAGCAGAGACTCGACGCCGGCGACGATGACATAAGATGCCGGCACGGCCCATAGATATTTCCAGACGGATCTCCTTCTCCCGACTTGCATCAGCAAGGCGATGCCGACAGATCCCAGGTGGAAGAGACCGTAGATGATGACGGTCCAGAGCAAGGTGTACCGCCAGGAGTCGTAGACCGTGTATATAGCGCAACTCCGCTTCTGCGGCGGCCAGCACAGGGACGGGAACTCCGGACGGACATAATCAGATGGAGGGTAATCCGGGCACCTGAAGCCGCTGCAGACCTCTCCAGTTAGATGGTTTGTTGGGTTGGAATGAGCGAAGAGAAGCCCGAGGACTTACGGTGATGTGGTGGCCATTGCAACCCGGTTCGACGGGGGCAAATCGAATGCCGGACTCGCGCTATGCCTTTGAAACCTTGGTACGTATATGCTTATGTAGGTAATAGGAGATAGAAAGCTGAGATTTCAGGATGCAATTACGGGTTTTGCTGATGCTCTTGGTTAATCACATGATGGAGCTCGAAAGATAGAACATCAAATTCCTTATTACGCCTGGGAGTTCGTTCCCACGGTGATGCACGGAGTACTGACCTGCCGACTTCCCTCTTCACATCTCGAAATCATGACTAACCCGGAAAGGTAAGTAAGTAAGCGGGGCTTGGCATATTTACCAGTTCACTTAACCTTTCCAGCACCCACCACCGCTTGCCATAACATCAAGCCGCGCATCAAGCAGTCCAGTCAAGTCAACACACCACGAAGAGCTTCGAACGATCGATTTCGGGAAACCCTTTTGTGTAATTGATACAGTGATTGAGCTTCCGAAGATCCTCTTCATAGGCCTATTCAGCTATCGCCATGACGCGTGGGGGCAGTTTGCGTGGTAAGTCACAAGGTCGCAATCAGAAACCGGTTCAAGGAGAGGGTTTGCGATGGATACCCAAAGGCTCGGTTGAATGATTAACAACTTCATTCGTTCCTCGTTCTGGTTATAAGACGAAGCATGAAAAATTGAGAGTGGTAACAGACTTAAACCCAATCAGTGAAGTACCTGCGATTACCTCGACTGTAGCTGGGAACCTGGATAAGCCAACTACATAAGTAAATACTATATTAATGCAGTACTGTGTATGTTCTAATCTCGACGTATCGTGCTCGTTGGAGATGAGTTGTGCAAGTTAACCAAGCCTTTCAAGATGATAGTAACTCAATGACTGACGGTTGAGGGACAGGGATTGAGTAGTGACGTTGTGCCTCGGTAAAAAAAAGTGCGGAATGATGCCGAAACAGCACCAAGCTTCCACTTTCAACTTCAATGTTGATAGCATATCACCAATCCAATGTGACTCTGTCGATTATCAACCACCATGACGTAGAAAAACTCTACACATCACGGCAAGCGCACCAACACGGCCAGAATCCATCATCGCCAGCGACGAGATGCCCGCCGACCGCCTACTCAACACCGTCTTACGGGCCTACCAAGAACCCCCCGACCCGGTCCAGACGGACAAGATCCTCGCGAGCACGAGCACGCTCCTAACCAGCCTCAGCAACCCACTCAACCTCTCCCTCCTCACCTCCCACTTCCTGACTGCCCGCGCCATATGGCAGTCGCCCGACCGCCTGCAGACCTGCCTGCGCGCCATCGGCATCTACAACGCCGCCGCCATCCGCGTCCGCCGAAACGAGCAGGAGAACGCAGCGGCCGCCAGTAACGCCAACAATAACAGGTACCTAAGGCCGCCGGCCGGGAGCGGCGTCCGCGCCGATGACTGGGCCCGCGCCATCGCCAGGGGCGCGGACGAGCGCTCCGCCAGGTGGCAGCACCTCCTGGTGCTGACGGGCGTCCTCGTGGGCATGGAGGCCGACGACGGCGACGGGCGGGGGTCGCCGCTCTCGCGGTCCCTGCGGTCGGCGCTGGAGCAGGCCGTCGTCACGGCCGCGAACCTGGCACTGCGGGATGCGGCCGCGATAGGTACACTCCGGCGATCCGCCGTCGCGCTGGCTCTGTCGTACGCGCTTCCGCTGCTCTCGCCGCCGGCCCGGGCGCAGCTAGACGCCGACGCGCTGCTGCGCACCGTCGTGGAGGCGATGTTGGGCGACGAGGGGTTCCGGCGCGGCGACTTTATCTTGGAGCTCGCGGCAGACCACCACGCACAGCCGGAACAGCGACACGTCCTCTGGAACGTGGCCTCGCCCTCGGTGGTCGGGCTCCAGAGACTCGAGGCGCGGCCGCTGGTACAGAATATGGGTCCCCTGTCGAGGCTCGCGGCCTTCGCCGTCCAGCACGCCAAGGATCCAAATACCGTGCTCCGGGCCCAAGACGAGCTGCTGGGATTCACGCGGGTTCTGCTGGACAGGTGGATGGCCTGCTCGCTATCCGTGATCGACCCGTCGCGCGAGTCGAGAGCCTTGGCGCCCGAGACGCTCCGGGGCCCCTGGGCGGCGCTCTGGCGGGTATTTCAGAAGATCATGTACACGGTAATAGCCACGCTTCACCCCATGGTCGCCCGGTCGCTGCTCGACCCGGCCCTGCGCAACGACGCGACGGCGCCGCGCGTCGCCTCCAAGACCCTGCATATCCTGCGCAACCTCGCCTTCGTGTCCTCGCGCCGCGGCGCCGCCTCCTTCCAGGTCTACACGTTCGTCTACCTCACGTCCATCGACATCCTGACGCGGTACCCGGACGCCTGCGTCGCCTTCCTGCGGGAGACACTGCCGCCGCCGCCACCCCAGACACATGCCGGGGTCCCATTCCCGGCATCCCAGGCCCTGGCACTCTTCTACCTCAACACCGCCGAGCACCTGACCCTGGCGCTGCCGACGCCGGCGTGCGAGGAGCTCGTGGTCGCGCCGGCGGCGGCGTACCTCTCGCCCTCGTGCTGGCTCCTATCACCGGCCAACACGCCGCCCTCGGCCCTGACGCGCGAGCTGTTCGAGGCAGCGCACGCGGCCCTGCTCTCGGCGCTGTCGTGCCCGCAGCACGGCGACCTGGCCGCCTCCCTGATCCCCTTCTACGTCGAGGCCCTGCTGTCCGCGTTCCCCGCGCGCGTCTCCCCGCGCCAATTCCGCCTCGCCTTCCGTGCCGTTGTCCGCATGGCCGGCCCGCCACACCCCTTGTCTGCCTCCCACCCAGACCTCGCCGAGACGCTACTCGAGATGCTGCGGTTCCGGTCCGAGGAGGCCTCTACCATCCCTATCCTCCCGCACTCATCCACATCATTATTGACATCGACCCCCGCCCCCGGATCCCATCCCAACGTCACGGCAGACGTAGACAATAGAGGGGACGGACGAAGGCAAGGACAACAGCAACAGCAAGAACCCGTATTATCCGAACAGGCGACTCTAGTCCTGGCCCTCATCGACGCCCTGCCCTACCTGCCCCTTCCCGTCGTCGAGGACTGGCTCGCGCGCGCCGCCGACGCCGCCAACCGCATCCGCGACCCGGGCATGCGGGAGACGGCCCGGCGCCGGCTCTGGGACGTGCTCGCCAGCGGCGAGATGGACGTCGAGCGCGCGGCCGTCGGGGTGAGCTGGTGGGGGACTGGTGGGGGTAGGGAGATGGTTTCAGGGCACGGGAAAGGAGAAGGGGAAGAGGGAGAGGGGATGTCGATGATGATGAGTGGTGCTTTGATGGATGGTGGCGGAGGAGGAGGAGGGGGTGGGAGGAGTAGTCGGTTGTGAAAAGGAAAAGGGAGGGCACAGGAGGTTTGGGGAGGAAAGGGAAGCGAAGGGATTAGGAGTGATGTAGTTTAGTGAGATAGCCACGACAGGACAAGCGAGGAAGGGTAAGAATTAATAGTTGAGAGTTAAGATACCAGGATTAGTTCAGTTCTCAATAATCTTGCTCTCAGTCTCTCAGTCTCTCTCTCTCAACCTTACTATCTCTCTCAACCACCCAACTCACCCACCCACCCACTCACTCACTCACAAATAATCGTACATACAATAGCACACACGAACCACCTACCCCCATCGATTCATAACCACACACACACACACACACCCTCCCCCCCCAAGCCAGTCCTCACCATCCATGTCCATCTCCAATCTGAAATGAAATAACCCCAACCCCCCAAAAGTTTTAGGTAGGTAGGTTGTCGTTTACGGTTTATGTAGCATACACCTGCACCGCAATAATTAAAAGTACCCTCCCTGCCTAGATGGCAGAGGCTCGGTGGAATATCTTTTCTTCAAGATCTCTCTCTCTCTTTTGTTTTTGTTTATTTACCCAGGAATAAGGGTTCTTTTTTTTCTTTTTTTCCCCCTTCAATCGCCTTTACCAAAAGGTGGAGGGGTGTATATATATGTCGATGTATCTTCAGTGAATGATTATACATATGAATATTAAAAAAAAATAGACTATGTATGGCAAACATAAGATGATGGATTGGATTGAATTGGATTGAATTGAAATCCAGTGTGTCCTCTTTTCTTTTTCTTTTCCTCTGCCGTCGTTCTCTGAGTCACCTCTAGAATGTGATATATATATATATATCTACCTATTTAAGGGAGATTATATTTACTCTCTGCACCTCCATTTAGATACATAATTTATACCGTGCCTATTCAAGGAAGTAAGTAGGTACTTGATAGTTAAGACCACATGGATCAATACAAATAACTCTTCCCCTTTCCCCCTGTAGACTCAGTAACACCCTGTGAAACCTTCCCAGGGAGGAAGAAATCGATGGAAAATGGCAGGACTAGGAAAAGTAAGAACATGTTTTTTTCTTTTTGGCGATGCTGGTATATATTTATCTATAAGCAGTTCTAACTTAGCCATTTCATAGCATCTGTAAACCACTCTGATCCCCCTGCCCTCCCTTTCCCTTCCCCTTCCCCTTCCTCCTCACTCTCATTACCCTTCCCCCCTTAACCCTGTTCCCCCTGTCCTTTTCCTTGTTCCAGGCCTGCGGGTCCGTTTTCTAATAACCCATCAATCGCAGGATGGGGACATTATGAATGAGAAAACAATACCCCATCATCATCCCATGATAATAACAAACCGTGCCGAGGAACGCCGCCCTGATGCCGATAATTGTTGCCGATGCAGAATATCATTTGGTCGTACAATAAACATTTATCCGTCTGTCCGTTCCTCTCGTAGCCTGGTTACCGGACCAGACCGAAGCTTTTCTTTGATACGACGCAAGGAGTCCAGATGAGAAGGGAGATGCAATTCTTTCTCCACCGCTCCATCCACCTAACTCGCTCAATCATCCGTCTTCCTTGCGTGCGTGCTATATATACAGGTGAAACCCAGTTGCTGATCAGTGCACATCTGACGTGAACGCTGAGCTAAGACCGAGGAGTGACATGCCGAGGAACGCGCACATGATACTCAGATTCTGATTGTGGTTTAGACTCAGACTCTCGACAAAGAGGCATAGGGCGACGCTGGCCATGATCCCGGCTGTGATGGCAAAGAGGCAGCCGTACGCTACCTCATCGGGATTCATGTGGGTTTTCTTCGCAAGCTGGAACCACAGCACGGCGATGCCAGCTCCCAGAGGTTGGCTGAGACCGCCTAGGACCGACGCCCAGAGCATTGCTCGTAGCCGGCTGTTGAGCGCCATGTAGAGCGGAAGGGCCAGGGCAAATCCCTCCGAAATGTTGTGAACGAATAGAGCAAGGAAGACGTTGAAACCGAGGTTCGGGTTAGCGTGGTTGGTGGCGTAGGTGATGAAACCCTCTGGGAGTTTGTGAAGGGTAATGGCGATAGAGGTCTGCAGGCCGATGGACAAGAATGCATTCTCGGCAACATGGTGGTGGTGTTGAGCTTCGAGGTCCTCAGAGTTATCTTCTGACTCACGTGTGTTATCTGGGTGGTGATGTGCCTCTCTGGACTGGGCCCGACTGCGCTGATGCTTGGGACTCACTATGGAGTCATGACGATCATGGTCATCCAATTCCTCTTCTACTCTTTCTATAGATGTATCATGATATTCGGAAGCCGCCCGTGACATGGTCGGTACTCGGGAAAGGATGCTCGACCGGCTAGTCAAATGCTTGAAGCATTCCTGACCACAAGGATCCGAATAGCCATAGCATGGCCCAGCTTCATCGCAGTTAGACTTGGTATCTTTGACAAAAGATAAGACTCGATTTGGCATGCCTAACATAGAAGGCCTTCGATCCGAAGTAGTCGCGCGACTACGTGGAAGTCGAGGGAATGTGGGATGAAGAGGAGCAGGAACTGTGTCAGCTCTATTCAGAGCACCCCCATGGCGTTTCGGAGATGCACCATCCGCAGGTAGCAGTGGTGTGGATTCATGGGCATTTCCGTTCTCAAGTGGTGATTTTGATGTGTTGGCGTGGGTTGAGAGGGAGTGACTGCGGTGGTTTACGCTTCGAGCATGGGAGGACTGTCTTCGACCCTGACCGTTTGTGTGCGAATGATCATCTAAGGTATGCTCTTGGTGGCTGTGATCACAATCAACGACATGGGACGGCAACAGTTGATGGAAGAATCTCGAAAGGATCTGTATGCCGACAAATCCACCAATGAAGCATCCCATCATGATGGCTTCGGCTGCTTGTTTGTTGAGGCCACCCTTCTCAAGGTTTTCTTTGGCTTCGGGGAGCATGCTGTAAAGTGACATGAATAGCTGCAAGCCGAGTTAGCCCGTGCTACGCGGTGGCAGCACCTTCGTCATGTGTATAAGGTAAAAGCATACCATGACACCAAAGCTAAGACTCAGGGAGCAGGCTAAGAAGGTGTTGCTGTCCTGGATTCGGAAGTTCCTCTTGCCGGGGAATCGTCGTACGAGTTCATCAACACAGATGATACTTGCACCCAGAACACAAGCTGCAGATACTGGGATCAGCTACGTTGAGGTTGCGCGCAGCCATGTGGTCAGGGTGACCTACCAATACCGCTCACAATGCACATGATCCACCCCCTGGTATCATTGTCCACCTCTGTGACCCTCATGTTGGGCAGAGTCCGCGATGGTCGGTCGCAGATTTGACAGGCCCTGGTCGCCCTTCTGCCTGCAGTAGACGAAAGTTCGGTCGCAATTCGAAGGTATAAGGCTTAAACGGGCATGGATGGGACTTTTGTTGGAGTGGTGTGCTTCGTTCTAAAGATCTAGGTAGGTTTTAAGGGGATCGGAATGGGTGCCTTCAGATGCTTTCGGCCAGGCTGTGGTAGCTGTCTAATTAACAATTCCTGATGGTTTTTTCGAACAAAGAAGACTTTGGAGACACAAACGAGTGGTGAGTGTGTTGTGATGATAGCAGATGAGAAGCAGAGGTATCCTAGGGAGAACAAGGAAGATTTAAACTTTTTGAAGGGCACGCTTGAAGGGCACGCTTGAAGGGCACACGACAGAGATTCAGTCTACTGGTGAGGTAGGTTCTCGAAGGAAAGAATGACTTGAACTCGAATGTTTGTAGGAGTAGATATAAGATATGCATGTACGAAGCACTCATAAGTAAGAAGTATAGGGGCTGGCCATAAGGGTTCTTGATCTTAGGTAAGTAAGGATAGTAAACAATAAGAACCTTTGAAGCTGGTTGGACCCGACGTGTTTGCGCAGCGCGGGTGCGGGCGGCGGCAGTACAGATTTAGATTGCAAACGGGAAGGCGGTGATTCGGTGATGACCCTATGATGCCATGCCAAGCTCAGCAGTGTACTCGCAGGCTGGTAGCTTCCGACCTGACCTTGAAGGTTCCACTATGCCTCCGAGTACCTTGATGGACACCCTTCTCCGGCCACCTCTCTTCACCTGACAGCACTCCCTCTGCCAATTGGCAGTTCAGCAGTACCTGGCTGATAGTCTACCGACGTCGAGTCCCATCGCGTCCCATCGCCTTACATCCGTGAGATAGATTCAATCCAAAGATCTCATCTCATCAGTCAAACTCTACTCCGGGCTATCTTTCTAGCAGTGGGAATTGACTTTGCTGTTTATCACGTCGCCCGCCGGGTTGCCTAGGAACATTTCAATTCATTCATTTCATTTGTTCTGGGAAATACTCTAGTCTAGCACGAGCTTCGACCTCCTTCACCTTTTAGCTCTCTTCACTTTGAGCTCCCTTGAATCGTCAAGTAACCAGCCAAAAACAGAGGAGATGTTGAGCTCTTGATAATTCCTAGGTAAAAGTTCGAGGCTGGACTTCCAAGGTTGTCATTATTAATAAGATTGGGGTCCTCCGGTTGGTCTAGGTAGGTATCGGCAAGTTTTATGCAGGGGCACCACACATTACCACGTGCCCAGCCAGCCAGCTTGGTACTCCACCGCTATTCCAGGAGATCTATTTGTCTGGTATGTCGTCCACTATCAGTATCCTCGACTCCCAGGAAATTTCATATTTTCCGAAATGGCATTAAAAGACGAGGAAGTGAGGGAGAAAGAAAAAAAGCCCTTTCTTCGACTTTTGTCATGTTAGCCATGTGTGGTAGTAGTGTGAGGTAGTATCCTGTGCAGTTTCAGGTCAGTGGGATGGATGTGACCCTACAACCTAGAGTTCACGACCTTATCATCTGTTCACTCTCCTCATCCCTACTCTGCGACTCTGGTCTGTACATTCGATCGATTCAGCTCATATGTCCTGAAAACTACCTGCATCTCCACGAGAGGCGCCTCCCCCCTGAGCAGCGCGACGTGCCGGCATGACAGGTAACATATGCCCACTGCACGTATTCAAAAGATGAGAGCAGTAAGTACTGTACTGTACTTGTCATGACTACATACGCTCGTGGTCTTGTCACCCCAGCTGACCAGTCACTCACTGGTCAAGGCATTTTTAGTGGCATCCTCACCGCTCAGCCTGTGTGTCACTGGTCGCGCATCTTCCTATCGGCTCATTTTTAGTTCGATGCCCATTTTAAGATCAGGGAAGGAGATCCTTCGCGTGGCCTTGACAGGACCGTCAGGACGGGACCAAGCGGGGAGCCTCCAACGCCATTCGCCAGATACATGCTCGGTACCAGTTCCCAGGGTCGCTCTAATGGTTCTAACCGTTCTTCAACGGCTTGCCCCATTTATCATGCCAACAGCCGGGGCTGGCTCAGGCCCTAACAGCCTGACTAGGCCGTGTCGAGGCACAACAAGGTTGCATCAAATTGGATTCTGCAATATGAGCATGGGGTTGGGCTGTAGGTAGGTTTGGGGGGGCAGGAGGGGCAGGGGGTTACAATGACAGCCTTTTTCTCAAAGATAAGAGCATGCATATCTACCTCAACCGCCCCTGTACTTCTCCTTGGACGACTTTGCTGTCTTACTCTATCCGACATTAACTGAAGATCTACCGGCGATGAACCGTTGCGCAGCCTACTCACCTTATGCGACCTGGCCTTACCGAACCCAGCTTGAATGAGCCTTCATTTAGCCTTCGATGCCTGCATCCTAGGCTGTGATCTACTAGAGTCAAGAAGCCGGGGGAGACAACTCGGACTGGGCGACAGGAGATATGGTGGATCATAAGGACCCAACGACGGTTGCGAATGCCGTTTCCTGGACCTTTACCAGCTTGGCTGTGTGTTTTCTGTCCTTGCGACTGTGGTGCAGAACCAACCGCCATAATGGGCTCTGGTGGGATGACTATCTGCTGACGCTGTCGATGGTAAGTCAGAGCCCGACGTGGGACGGCAGGCTGCCTGTACGTATTAACAGGCGCCGCAGGTCATATTGCTCGTCTCGAACAGCTCCCTAAGTGCAGCGTTGACGGCTGGATACGGAAAAACTCCCCTGTCGTCAGGGTGGTGTGTGACTTTACTTGAGATTTCCTACAGCAGCGCTGCCATTGCCACGGCGTGGAGCAAGACCGCCTTCGCCATTACCCTGCTCAAGATCACGAAGAGATGTCTCCTCAAGGGATTCCTGTGGGTGTCGGTCGTCGGGCTCAATGTTATCAGCATACTATGGGCAGTCGTCTTCTGGGCCAAGACATGCGAGTCACAGGACAGTGAGGGCTTTGCTTCGGTTGTCCTTCCAGGACCTTGTTGGTCGGTCAAGTCGTTTGGTCAAATCATGTATACGGCTGCTGGTAAGTCCAAAGACCGACTTTCATACCTTTCTGTACGCTGTCGATAATTGACGGCGTGCTCAGCTTACTCGGCTGTCATGGACCTCGCCCTGGCGCTTTATCCCTGGCCGCTCATCTGGACAACACGACTTTATGTCAGAGAGAAGTTCGGGTTGGGACTAGCAATGAGCCTGGGTATATTGGCTGCCATTGTGGCTATCATCAGGATCGTGCTTCTGGCAGATCTTTCGCGTTCTGATGATCCGACGTGTAAGTTCACTTCCCCAGGCACTGAGCGCCGGATGTATGTTTACTGACACGTCCGTCGTCCTAGGGTATATGGGTCTCATCACCGTCACCAACATCCTGGAGCCTGGGGTGACCATCATCGCCCAGTCCGTTCCCGTCTTCCGCGTTTTGCTCCTGAACGTCAATGCGGAACATCCCACCGTGGCGGATCTCTCGGAGCTCGAACGTAACCGAATCGGGACTTCACCGTCTCAAATACCGTCCCACACCACGCTGGCTGAAGATCCTTTCAGAGATATCGAGGACACGATCAACCTCCGGCTCATCAAGCGACCAGATGGCCGCATCGTCCCTGCCTGATCGATTCTTTATCAAACCTGAAGACGACATTCAGCAGTTCTGGTTGCTGTAGACTGTGTCAAGGAGTATTTCTATTGTATAACGCAAATATGTATATCTTTGGCTTTCGGTGGGTATGGGGGCGGCGTTGGGTGACTTTGTTTGGAGTCAGGATATTCAAGGGAACAACAAGTCCAGGGTTATGAGGTGACGATAAGAGACAACACGGTATGATGGCGTATGCGGAGATTCACGATATAAATATTTCTCGAAGTGTCGGACTAGGGCTTTATCCCGTTATCAAAAGCAGTGATCATATGAGACAGCACAGAATTAGCAATGGTCTATGGCGGTTGACACAAATTCATATCACCAGTGGAACTAAGACCGACTGGCAGAAATTGTGCGTCGCTTGACAGATACAAGTTGCAATGTATAAGCAACACCAGAGAGTACTTATTTCACTAGTGAACTACATGACAGGTTTTCATAATGACAAGATCTCGGTTGAAAGGTAATACACCTTATCTCTTGATCAAAAATCCATACATGATATATTTGGCACAGAAAATAGGAAGCACGTGAGTACGTACTTAAGAAGGTACTTGTGAGCATCTTGGATCGCATGATGCATGCGAGGTCAAGCGACAGCAGCTGTCGTCACATGCCAAGAGACGCGATGCCCTTGCATGCGAAACCACTCTAAAATTGAACCCATCTTTTTTCCCTTCTTTCTTTTGGTGCTTCTCATCTCGCGGTACCTTGCAGTTGCAGCAGCACCCGCCCATCCCCGACTCCTGTCAAGCAGGAAATCATACCCAAGTAGATATCTCGAGTCTGACAGCCCAAGATCCGCCTGAGACATCTGCCCTGCACCACCCAATAGCTACCTCGAACCCCCCACGCGCATCTCGCATCTGCAGCACACCGCGTGAGCCGCATTGCTCACAAACGCCCATTGCCCCCGGCGCCTGACTACTTGCACAGCACTTGCTGCAATCACACCGAAGACACCGGCCGACTTGGACTCGACTTCTTCCTCTTCTATAAATACCCTACGGCACGAATTCGCTCCCAGAGGGAGAGCGGACAAAAGAAAAAAAGCCCACCATGTCCAAAACCACACTCGCCATCATAGCAGCGGCCAGCGCAGGAGCCGGAGCCGCCGTCACAGCGACCATGTTTTCTCTACGATCACAAACATCATCCGAGCACAAGCTTGACACCAAGACTATATCTACTACCACTACCACCACCTCCCTCGCGTCGCCCTCGAGCACCGCACCGATCCCCATACCAGGCAGACAAGCCTTCCCACCACCATCACCGCCCACCAACAACCTCTCGACCTCAGCCCCCGCCACTTTGGGAGGCGGGCCCGCCCCCCTCGTCGACCCCGCGGGGCTCTTCGAGTACGGCTTCCCGGGTCCCGTATCCGACATCGCGACGCGCGCGGCGCTCGTGTCGTCGTTCGACCGGCGGACGCGCAACCCGTCGTGGGTCGCGGAGCACATCACGCCGGCGTCGGTGGCGCAGCGGGGCGGGGACCGGAAGCACAGCGTGTTCGTCGAGGACGCGGCGGTGCCGGCCAAGTTCCGGGCCCTGCTGAAGGACTACCACCGGTCGGGCTACGACCGGGGCCACCAGGTGCCCGCGGCCGACGCGCGCTGGTCCCAGGCCGCCATGGACGAGACCTTCTTCCTGACCAACATGAGCCCGCAGGTCGGCGAGGGTTTCAACCGCGACTACTGGGCGCACTTCGAGGACTTCTGCCGGCGCCTCACGACGCGGTACCCGAGCGTGCGCGTCGTCACGGGGCCCCTGTACCTGCCCAAGCGCGACCCGACCGACAACAAGTGGTACGTCCGGTACGAGGTCATCGGCAGCCCGCCCAACGTCTCGGTGCCCACGCACTTCTACAAGGTCATCTTCGCCGAGGAGGACGGCCGCGGGGTCGGCGGGAACGTGGCCCTGGGCGCCTTCGTCCTGCCCAACGCGCCCATCCCCAACGAGAAGCCGCTCGCCGACTTCGAGGTTCCCATCGAGGCCGTCGAGCGCGCCTCGGGCCTCGAGTTCGCCTCGCGGCTGCCGCCCCAGCGTCGCCGCCGCCTGTGCGCTGATACCAACTGCGCCCTGGTGATTCGCGATTATGCCGATCGCCAGAAGGCTTTCTCTTCTTCTCCGAAGGGTGGTGCGGTGGTGAAGACGGTGGTTAAGTCTACTTCTCCATAAGTGGGAAGGTTTACCTGATTAATATATTGGGAGGAGGGATGGGAGAGATGGAGGATATTTTTAGGGGAATGAAAGAAGGAATAAGAATAACCTTGAAGACATCGACCAATCGACCCACCTAATGGGAGGAAAGGAAAGGAAAGGAGAAGATGGGAAAGGAAAGGGGGAAATGTAACAAAATCATCCATCGTCCTGAACAGAAAACCAGCGAACCAACCAACCGTGTATATCTTTCGTCACCGTCACCGCCACCGAGAAAGCCACCACTTACAACTCCGCAAGATAGTCTATATCATCTTTTGGGACCCAAAGAGGGGAGGAGGGAGTGCCATCAATCGAAATGGTGGTAGATACCTACTTCCAAAATTCCTTTTGGTACCAATATCCACCACCTCTTCTCGCTCCCAGTTCAGTCAAGTCGATATCTTGAGACCATTCAAAATCATGTATAAGTTAAGTTATACGAACAAGCACACATACATATCCATAGCTGCTGCGGATAGAGTCGGCGAAGGAAAGAAAGAAAGGGGTGGTATTGTCATTTTTCATTTCTCATTACCACAAGCATTTTTTGTTTTCCTTTCCTTTCCTTTCCTCTTTTCCCCCCCTTCTTCTTCTTTTCTTTTTTTTTCTTCTTTTTCTTTGCTTAATTTGGGCAATAGCATAGCATAGCATGGCATCAGCATAGCATCAGCATAAGTCTCGTATTTTTCTTTCTTATTTAAACAGGCCCCACACACATGGTTAAATAGATTAAGGTACCTAACCTAGGTTAGGTATTTAGTTTATGTAAATAGTTACAACGCAGATAGATAGATAGATAGTCTAGATAGACATATAGAAAGAACCTCCTGCGCAAGCCGGGTTTTTCTTCAAGGGAATCAATCGATCGATCACTCAGTCATAGAGATTGACAAAAGACAACTTTATAGTATGGGATTCCCGAGGCTGTATTTTATGATTATTGTTACATGATGCAAAGATATTTCTATCTGCTAAACCCCCCTTTCTGAGTAGCCAAAAAGGCGTTGGTTCCCTAAGAAAAAAAAATGCCTGTTATGCCCTGGGTATCTACTGGTTGACTCGTTCTGTAGCTATACATGGTCCTGCTCTCTTCTGGCCCAGAGGTTCTCCTTTTCTGCCGAATCTGTCTCACGAGAGGCTCCTTGCGTTCCTATGCCGACTGACACTGACGGTCCAATTTATCTCATCTACGCGAAACCCAATCGGTGGGTGTTGGTACCATCTTGGAGTGTACGGGTGCCCAACTGTTTGGATAAAGCAGGGTTCAGCAACGTATTGGGATGGAACCGGCATCGCCGAGGTATCCTTGCGGCACTCGGTCCGTGTCGATCAGGAAACGTCGGGATGGAAGCCTTCTCGGAGGACAGCATTTGCTATGGTCATCGCAAATATGTCGCAGAGAAACCCATGAACGGTCATGTCAAAGCTCGATCTCCCTTTTTTGCATGGTAGACTTCCCCGCGAAGACCAGCTGAGATGATACATGACACTATTCACAAAATCGCCTGCTGGGATTTTATTTTTGAGGGATCGACCCAAGGCGTCCTAACGCACTCGAGTATAGTGTCCCTTCTTTTGTTCCATCCGTAAACTTTCCTCCTGGCTAGGGAGCGGTGCCCTGTTCCGTCGTCCAGCGCTGTCAGACTGCGCATCTAAGCCCTGTAAAGGCATTGGCGGCGGGGGAAATCCTGGTGGTAAGGCAAAGTTCGGGGGAGGCATAGACCCAGATGACATCATCCCGGGGGGTGGAGGAGGTACTAGAACACCTGCTTGCTGCATCATCTCTGCAATTTTGGCGAGATCGGCCGGGTTGCTGGGGTCCAAGCCCGGAAGTGGCGGGGGCATACCGTTTGCCATCGGGAGAGGGAAAGGCAAAGGGGGAGCGACTCCGGCCGGTGCTCCGGCCACACCCGGAATCTGTGGCGGCGGGGGAGGTGGGATGCCATTAGTCGGCAACGTGAGGCCAGGTAAGCCAGGAAGCCCGGGAAAGAGTCCAGGTTGCCTAAGCGGCATCTTTTGATCGACCAAGCCTTCCATCTCGTCTTCCAATTCCTGCTCCTCTTCTTCTTGCCTTTGGCGACGACCACCACGACGATCCCACGTTCCTTGGGCTTCAGCAGCGGCTTCTCCAATATGGTATCTGTCCTGGAAGATATCTGTCTCGCCTGGTCTACCTCGGGACCAAAAGCGCGTAATTCGGTCGTTGGAACCTGAAGCCAAGATATGACCCAGCGGATGCCAGTCTAGCGACCATATAGCGAAGTCATGAGCGCAGGGAATCTTGTGGGCTGGATAGAGGGTCTGTACCGGTGCTGCCTGCGGATCCGGGCTATCATAGACGGCTGAGCTGATAGGCTGGCCGGCAGGAGTATTCGGCTCGTCCAGGAGGTAGTGGAATAGCGAGCCTTCGCTTCCTCCGGTGCTGAGCAAATTGGCATGTATAGGATGCCAGGTAAGTGTGCTTATATCTTTTTCGTGACCTTTGAGGAGGCAAATATCGCGCATCATCCGTAGATCGAAGACCCGAGCAGTCTGATCCCTTGCTGACGTCGCAAAACAATTCCCCATCACCTTTTCAAATAAAGTTCTGGTGATGATGTTCTTGTGCCCGTGGAGGGTGGTAAGGCAGCGTTGCGTTCTAGGGTCCCATAGCTTGACCAAGTGATCCTTGGAACCAGACACAATGAGGCCTTTCGTAGGATGCCAGTCGCAAGCCTTGACATCCCAGCCGTGGCCTTGCAACGAGGACTCGGCTACGCCACCGGCAAAATCAAAGATCTTCAAGGACTGGTCATCGGATGCGGTAACAAACTTGGAGTCATTCGGGCTGAAGGCCATATCACGGATGGGATCATGATGGCCTTGTATCATCTGAACATTGTTGAAATTAGGCTGCCAGTACTTGATGATACCATCATGGTCAGCCGATATTAGCCAGTCGTTGCTGTGAGAGTAGCATAATGCTCGAATTGCTACATCATGGGCCTGCATTATGGTCTCAAAATTGAAGCCAGTGCCGTTCCATAGGGTGAATTCGCCGCTGCTGGAAGCTGTTAATAACCTCCGACCTTCTGGCGTCCACCTGATCACGTTGACCGGATGCTTGATCTTGTTCAGAGATGAATGAAGATGTTTCGTGGGTACAGTGTCGGCAGGATTCGTGACACGCGCCAGAGGAGGCAACATCTATAGCTCAGGTCAGGAAGGAAACCCACTGCTTTCAGATCCAACACTTACATCGACTATGTAGCTGGCGCTGGGCCGTTCTACTTCGCCTTTGAATGCGCCTTTGTACCTCGGTTGACGGTTACGCATCCAGTGCACCATGGTAGAACCATAGTCAGTCACGGGTCCTAAGCCAGAGTCAGTCAGTCAGCCAGTCCAGCCTATTAATTCAAGATGAAGGTAGATGACAGTTCAAGTAAAACGTAGGCTAACTAGGTCACAAGAGTGTACACTGTGTCTACTTAAGTACGTATGTAGCTGCCTTGTGGGAGGAGGCGGACATGAATCATATTTCGTTCCGGGTGAATGTCATGAATTTGGAGTATCTCATGATAGAAGATATTGAGGATTCAAGTTACTTACGTCGGCCTCTTGCCCTGAGGAAGCCGCCATCATATCCTCCGCGATCTGGGCCGCCATGGTCCCCTCGTGGATCGTAAGTCATATCGACAATTGGGACATAAAGCACGACTCTACTCTCGAAGGTTTAAATCGTGTGTTGATGGACTGAATCGTTAGGCCTCGTTCGATAATCCGGTGGTATGTGATGTTGATGTTGGGTACTGATGATCAGAGGTGGTGGTCATTTGCGAAGTGACTTGGAATGAAACTGGTGACAGGGACAGGGATCATAAGGACAATGGTCAAGCAGCAAACAATCTCGGACTCTAGTTCCAGCCACCAGCCACCAGCCACCAGCCTTGTGATAGCTAACACAGCCACGAAGCCACAGCTTATTACCTAGCTAGCTGCTAGTGGCTAGCTTCGTACAAAGAGCTTGGGCCATTTTGTCTTCTGAGGCTGATGGCTGAAGCTGCAAGATTATCAGATTATCCGGGCCAACTTCGGTGAGAGAGATGCGGGTATGTTACATTCCCGGATTCTCTTAAATGCAACCGCGGGGACCCCGGCTGCCCGGCAGCTCGTTCGTTCGATAACAACGGACGATTTCCAAGGTTCCAAGGTTCTCACTCTGGGCTTCGGAAAAGTGGCGCGGAATAGTCCGTGGATTGCTCCAGACCAAAGCACATTCCTTCCCTCTCACATGTCAGCCAACATGTTTATTACCTCCTATCACTGTATCGTTCCCGTCTCTTTTTGTTCTTTAATTGGGACCCGGTGTCTTCTATCATCCTACATACTTATCTACTTACTTAATAAGTAGTAGGGGTACAAGGAGCAAATGCAGAGGAGTCCTTCTCAGGATGCATTCTCGGTTACATGAACGCCAATTGATCGAAAATCACCCCATTGATGCTTTCTCGAGCGTTGCAGCGGATTTCCAGTGCTACTGAAATTGATATTCTTGTCTCACCCGAGAGAACTCGGTAGACTTGACTGGCTGTTCGAGCGGCGGTAGTAGGACAGACCAAGCAAGCTACTGCTGTACGAAAACCAGAAAACCAGAAAACCAGAACCTTCCGAGGGCTTGGTTCGCGGAAACCTTGTCAGGAAGAGGAGAAAACTTTATTATGCTTTCATAGTAGGAACCTCGGGATGAAAACTTTCCTTCTGTTCTTGGTTTGGCCGTGAGAAGCCGTACGCAGTACTGATATACAATTCGTCTCTACTTCTGTACCTACCTAGCCTACTGTGTATCTATGCCCCAGGTATCCTCGCCGGGAATATCGACCAGTACGTCCTCTCGACACCAACGGCCCTCATCCCGCACGCGAGTGTGACGAAACACTGACGTATGACAGCCTTTTTACCTAGTATACAGAACTCCCTAACTAACGCACCACCACACCATTGACACACGATAAACCCCATCTACCACCTTGCGATAACGGAAAACCGCCCAATTTCCCGTCCCCGGTCCCCTTCGTGATGGACTCGGCGGATACCACGGGCATACAGACGTTAGCGTCCAACGGCCATGGTCCCCTACGACGACACGATCCTTCCGCTTCCCCTTCGACAGCACCCGGCGAGCAGAAAACCGTAATCGTGCAGAATGGGAGCGGAGAGCGGAAACCCTTGCTCATCAGGCAATATAGACATGTCGCCGCTGTCCACTCCAAGACGAGACCCTCGACCCTGAGTCACGATGCGCCAGCCCTTCCCAGCTTTCTGGGCTTCCGAAACCTGATGGTCATCGTGCTGGGTAAATAGCCATTCAGCTTCAGAATCAGACGCCTTGTGTGTCTGAAAGCAGTACCTGTACTGACCATCCTACGTAGTCGTCGGGAACTTGCGATTGGTCATCGAGAACATGCAAAAGGTCAGTTCATGGCGGACCAAGCTCGCTTTCCGTTGTGTGACGCCTGAGTGCTTATACCGGACATACATAGTACGGGAACCTAATATGCTTGACCTGCCACGACTTCCGCCAGAAGGACCTGCTGCTGGGCCTGCTGCTCTACATTCTCGTCCCGTGCCACCTCTTCATCGCCTACTCGTTCGAGTGGTATGCCGCCAAGCAGGCGAGGGTATCGCGGGCCGCTAGGAGCGGCTCGGCCAGCCCGACCGAGGACCAGCAGGCCAAGTTCCGCTCGACCTGGCTGAGTATCCGGCGGGCGCATCTGTTCAACGCGACGCTGGCCCTGGCCGTCAACAGCTGGGCCGTCTACTTCCACGTCTTCCACCCGCTGATCGGCACCGTCACGGAGCTGCACGTCATCATCGTCTACCTCAAGATCATGTCGTACGCCCTGACCAACCGCGACCTGCGCCACGCCTACCTGCACCCGGTCAAGGGCGAGCTGGCGGCCGTGCCCGAGATCTACGCCCGCTGCCCGTACCCGGAGAACATCACCATGGGCAACCTGTGCTACTTCTGGTGGGCGCCGACGCTGGTCTACCAGCCCGTGTACCCGCGCACCGATAGCATCCGCTGGCTCTTCGTGCTCAAGCGGCTGGGCGAGGTGGTCTGCCTCAGCGTCTTCATCTGGTTCTGCAGCGCCCAGTACGCGGCCCCCGTGCTGTGGAACTCGCTCGACAAGATGCATTCGCTCGACCTCATCTCCATCGTCGAGCGCCTGCTCAAGCTGTCCACCATCTCGCTCGTCATCTGGCTCGCCGGCTTCTTCTGCCTCTTCCAGTCCTCGCTCAACGCCCTCGCCGAGATCATGCGCTTCGGCGACCGCTCCTTCTACGACGACTGGTGGAACTCGGCCGGCCTCGGCGACTACTGGCGCCTCTGGAACAAGCCCGTCTACCAGTTCATGAAGCGACACATCTTCTCCCCGCTGGTGGCCCGCGGGTGGAACATGCCCACGGCGAGCATCATGGTCTTTCTAGTCTCGGCTATACTGCACGAGCTCCTCGTTGGTATTCCCACCAAGAATATCATTGGTAAATAACTCCCTCTCTTTCATTCCTCATTTCTTGCAACCTATTTTCTCCCCTTGAAAGGTCTGGACAGCCTTAATAGGCGAACACAAGAAAGAAACAAGAAAGAAGAAGAAAAAAACTAACACCGAGTTTAAAAAAAAAGGCGTCGCTTTCATGGGCATGTTGATCCAGATCCCCCTGATCTACATGACCCGACCCCTCGAGAGGATGAAGGGCCCCAACGGCAAGCTCATCGGCAACGTCATCTTCTGGGTCTCCTTCACCATCCTCGGCCAGCCCTTCGCCGCCCTGATCTACTTCTACGCCTGGCAGGCCAAGTACGGCTCCGTCGCCAGGAGGATGGCGATACCCGCTCCGATCAATCCCGCCTTCGGATCGTTATAGGAGGACGGAAGCTAGACCTAGACTAGACTAGACTAGCTAGAACGAGCTGCTGATGATGGCTGCTGCGAAAGAAAAAATTAAAAGAAATTTGTGATGTTGATGTTGATGTTGGTTGTCTACTGGGAAGAGGATAGATAAGAGAAAAAGAAAGAGAGAGGGAATAATTTAACTACCTAAACTCATTAGACTTGGGGGGCAATTTTTCCTTCTCTTTTTACTTTCTGGTAATTTATATATAGAGACACCTTCTAGATATAATATAATATATGCCGCCATCAGCAGCAGCAGTCAGGCATATCTGATGAAGTGTCATAGATGTTTGCCTTTTGTAATTTGCATCACACAAGGATAACAACAACAACCCAACAGGGCGAGAGAGAACAATAAGCGGCGAGGCAGGCCTCCGCACAGGCCTCAACAATCTGATGAAGTGTAATGTGATGCGAGTTTTCTTGGCTTCTTATTATATTCCATCGTATACGTATCCAGATCCCAGATCTGATAGATTGATTATAATAATGTATAATATAGTATATGTAGTAGAGTGTATAGATAGATGCCTACTGGTGATTCTTATAATATGAAATTTTTTTTTAAGCCAGACTTCAGTCAACTTCCTATGTATCTATCTAGCCCCCCTTTTGTTCTGTCTGCTTGGATCTATGTCTTGATATATATATATATATATATATATATATATACATCTCTACCAGCTAGGTAGCTCTCTTGTTTCTTTTTTTTTCAGACGTATCCAACCTAGGTAACATACATACTCTACAACCCACCATCTTCCTCGTCAACCCCAACCCTCTCATCCCCACCATCATCATCACCATCACCATCCCCATTCCGACCCCTCGCCCTCGTCCTCGTCCTCCACCCCTGCTTCTCCCCCCTCTCCCTCCCCCTCCCCAATAAATCCAAGCCCAGACTAGCGACGAGCAGCACGCCATTAAACACCGCCATCATGTAGAAGGGTGCGCCCGGCGACGCCACGTCGAACAGGTACCCGCCCAGCTTGGTCAGCAGCAGGATGGCGAGCCCGCCGCACCACGAGTACACGCCGGCGATGGAGCCCTTGAGGTGTACCCGCGATGATCCCCTGGCCGGGGGGAGAATACCCCCCCCGAAGCGGCCGCCTTCTTCGGATTTCCGGCGGCGGCGGGCGTTCTGGAGGAGCGCTTGGGTCTCGGTAGGTTGCGCTTCTTCCTCTTCTTCTGTTTCTCGTCCTTCTCGGTTGTGTTCATGTGGTGAATGCGGGGAGGACGGAGGGGGATAGGATGATGATGATGATGAAGGAGTAGTAAAAGTAGTAGTTGTAGTAAGAGGAGCAGGAGGAGAAGAAGGAGAGGAAGGGGCCAGGACCCCTCGCCCTAGCGACGCTAGACTACACACGATGGCGCCGATCTGACTGATGCCCAGCATGATCACGACGATGAAGACGGCCGGCGATCCCCCGCGGCCGTCCACGTCGCGGATCTCGGGGCTCGCCAGCGAGGGGAAGACGGCGTAGCCGACGAGGCCGAGGAGCGCGGCCAGGGTGACACCGATGTTGACTCTGTTCACCCCTGAACCGCGAGACTTTGAAGAAGAAGAAGAGCCGCCGATGCCACCACGGGACAGGTAGTATCCGAAGACAGGGGCGCACAGCAGGGCGGCGAGCTGGCCGACGCCGGTCAGGATCGAGGCCAGCACGTAGGCCTCGCGGCACTCGCGCTTGAGGTCGGGCGCGGCGTCGTCGGGCGAGCCCCGGCAGTAGCCCCGGGAGATGAAGAAGGCGTTGACGTACAGCGGCACGAACAGCGAGATGGCCACGGTGCTGGCGCGCGCCACGAAGCCGCCCAGGTAGCCGAGGGCGATGTGCGGGTCGGTCGCGCCGAGGCGGAGTGCCGACAGGAGAAGTCGGTGGTATGGTGGTGGGGGCCGGGGTGCTGCTGTACTATTAGCACCAGAGGAGGATAAGTGCGAGTTGGTAGTAGTAAGTGTAGACGAAAATAGCGCGCGCCACCCTTTCCCCTCCTCGCCCTTTAGACCCCGCAGGCCGAAGAACACGAAGACGGCGACGAGCAGGGCCACGGTGCCCACGACGTAGAAGCTGTCGGTGATGGCCTGGGCCGGTGTCACGCCCTCCTTCTTGGAGAACTGCGCCGGCAGCGGCAGGAAGAGGACCAGGGCCACCAGGGCGCCGCAGCCCGTGAACAGGCCGACGTAGCCCGCAAGCGCGGCCGGTTTCCTGCCCCGGCCATCAGCTGGTGTTTCGTCTTCTTCGTCGTCGTCATGATAGTCGTAGGAATCGCTGCCGCGTCCACGGCCGTTTCGGTTCCGATGCTGCTGCGATAGTGTCCGGGTGAACCGCTCCGGTGTGATGGTGGCGTCGCTCTCTAGGCTCATAGCGATGCTATCCCGGGGATTATGTCTGTTCGTCCTGCCGTTACCGTTACTCTCCGTATCCGCGTCTGCGTCTGCATCTACATCCCCACTATATCCAGCGAGCCCGTTCTCCCCCTCTTCTCTGTAGACACCCTCGCCATGATGTCCCCCCTCCCCACCATCGTCTCTAGTCCCATCAGCGTTCCCATCGTCCGTCAACCCGGGCAGCGTAGCCGTGACCATGGTGGCGGCGGCGGTGGCGCCGATCGCGAAGCCGATGCGCGCCAGCACCAGGCTCGGGTAGACGTCGCGGGCCTGGACGAAGCCGAAGAGCGCGATGCCGATGACGGCATAGCCCAGGACGGCGACCCAGCGGACGCCGAGGCGGTCGCTGAGCAGGCCCCACAGCGGGCATGCCACCAGGGCCACTATCTCATCGACAAAGCCCAGGGTGCCCACGATGTTGCCCACCCCTTCCTTCACGCCGACCAGGTCCGTGATGACGAAGGAGAGCGCCGAATTCAGGAACACCAGGAACGAGATGCTGAAGAGCGATATACCCAGCAGGTAGGTCGTCGCCTGCAAGGGGGTCGTGGTCGGGGAGAAGGGGAGGAGGGTGGAAAGCCGGGAGGAGGAGGAGCGCGGCATCGTGGAGAGAGAGAGTGTGTGTGTGTGCGTGTGTGAGGTTCGTGCCGGGGTGCTGTTAAATTCGATAAACTGCTGGTGATTCGTGCCAATCGACAGACTTTACGCTCGTATACCCCGGTCCGTCGTCGTTTCGTCTTCCCTTCGCCTCGACGACGACAAGACACAAAAAATATCCGGATCGTCGACGAGCGCGGCAGTACGGCTAGCTGTCCAGGTGGTAGTCGTCTAGAGCGCCAGGGAGAACGCTTTGCGTGCGTGCTTGCTGTTACCGATCGATCCGGTCGTACAACTGCTCTAGGTAGGGTGTGGTTGGGGGAGGCAGACTTTTCACATCCTTCTTATAACACCACATTCACGAAGACTCGTAAGAGATATGGCTCATGGTACCAATTGTTGATGTTGTTTGGTAGTTGTTTTGCACTTTACACTAGGGATGAGCTTAGGTCAGATAGAACCTAATATTTAGTTGTACCTAGAGATCCATAAGAAGCTCCCCCGCCGCAGGGATAAGCTTGGCCCGCCGACATATTGACGTGATGGATAGCTTGAACTCTACGGAGTAATTGGCCTTGGCATTATCACAGACTTCGAGGTACAAGCTTCACATGGAGTCTAACCACCATAAGGCATCAGTAGTCAGTTCACATAATAAGACGTCTGGAATCGAGTTTCTGTCTAATGATGAATCCCTGGGGGACAAATAAGCAGGTTCGCGCCCTTTTGCATGGAATCCGCATTCTACGGGTTTCCACCTCCACCTTCACCTCCATCTCCATGCAGTTGTATTCCTGAACGCCTATTACAATGGATGATCTATCTATTCCCAAGATCAACCCTAGCTGAGTGTGATGCCAGAAGATCTTGCAAGCACAGCACAGATATACAGCACCAGTAATGTCGACGCGAGCTCGACGGGCAGTAGCACGAATGCCCCGGCCATAAATATCAGTGACCAGCGGAATCGAGCAATCATAGCATCCAAGTCCGACTCAGCCATAGAGCCATGGTCGAACGATCCCTCCTTTGCCCGTTGCTCATCCTCGTCGTAATCATCTCCGTGAACCGTTTCGTCATCCTCCTCCGTTGGCTTGGGTTGTCAGCCAAAGTGGAATCCGCCAGGGAATCCTTGAGCCCGAGTCCGGCCGCCACCGAAACCACCACCGCCGAATCCCTGAGCGCCTCCAAATGAGGCACCACCGTTCATCATATTGAATAGTATCTCGGGATCGATACCACCAGCCATGCCACCCCCCATGCCACCGCCGCTGAACATATCCGAGGGGTCGATGAGATCCTCGCCGCTGTCGTAACGGGCACGTTTCCTGATATCCTGTCAGCTGCTGAATAGTGAGAAATCTCAAGGTCGATACATACTCTGAGTCGCTTAAGGTCTCGTAAGCTTCTCCTATCTCCTTGAAGCGTTCTGCGGCTACCTCGTCGTCCCTGTTCTTGTCCGGGTGGTGAATGATAGCAAGTTTGCGGTATGCCTTCTTGATAGCATTATCATCTGCATCCTTGGGCACGCCGAGTATCTTGTAATAGTCTTTGCGTTGACTCTTCTTCAGCTCCAACTCGGCCTTTCGAATCTCCTTGGCGATTGTCCGATCTTCAGGGTCCAATTCCTGGATGGATTTCCATTCACGAACGGCATCCTCCCACTTATCTGCGTATCCCAGCGCGTTCGCCTTGGTCTTGCGGGCCTTCATGTACTGGGGGTCGAGGCTGATTGCGCGCTCACAGTCTGTGATCGCCTCGGTGTACTGCTTGAGCTTCAGGCGGCAGAGGGCACGGTTCTGTAGAAGTTTCGCGTTGATGCCCCTGTTTGACGGGTCTACATCCAAGGCGGATGAGTATTTGTCGAACGCCGATTGCCATTTGCCAATCTTATAGTCCTTATTGCCCTCTTCTTTCATACGGTCGAGCTTCTGCACCGTTCTCAGCCATTTGATGGCGTCCTTAAAATCAGGGTCGCAGCTCAAAGCCTTCCGAAAATGTTGCATGGCCTTCTCGTGTTCGCCCTGGGAATACCATGCGCGACCCCTAAGTACTAATGCCTCGGGATCCTGGCTGTTCTGTCTCAAAAGAGACATGGCTACATTTTGGGCTTCTCCTAGAGAGTTGAGACCACCCATCTTCAGGTAGGCGTTGCCACGCATGAGTTGCCATTTTCGCGGCTTTATAGCGCCGGGTCCGAGGAGTTTCTCCGCCTGGTCCAGAGCGTGCAGAACCATTGAACCACTAGTTGCATGGTCGAGAGCATCTTGCGCAGCCCGGACATGATGCTGCATTTCCTTAGCGGAGGCAGTATCTTTGGCTGATGGTGGGGGCTGAATTCGTCCGAAGGTGAGCATTGCTTCCTCCGGCCGTCCCATGCTCGTGTAGATACGAGCTAGACGTAGCAGGATCTTGTTATTGGTCGGATCCAAGTCTACCGCTCTGGAGCAATCCTCTAGCGCTGCTTCGTACTTCTTGTCAGACATGTAAGCGGCGGCGCGGTTGCCTAGATAAGTAGCAGACTCGGGAAGCAATTCGATAGCTGAGCGAATAGGTTAGTCAAGTCCCTAGCGGCGGCGATTATATGTCTAACTGAGACTCACCTTTGGTATACTGGAGAATTGCATTGGTATAGTCCTTTTCCTTGAAGTACTTGTTGCCTGCGGCCTTGAAGCCTTCAGCCTCTTCTTCCTGGGAGGGGACCGGACTGGAAGGGCGCGATCCATGAGGGGGAGGTGGTGGTACATCGCCATTGGCAGCATCCTTGACTCCGTTGGTGGGAGAGGAGACGGGAACAGAGAAGGAAGTCTGTTGCTGGGGAGGGGGAGGTGATGAGGGAGGAGCCGTCGACGAGTCCCGATCGACGTCCATCTTGTCGAACGAACTTCGGTTGCTCATGGCGGATAAAGCTGACAAGCGTTTTATCTCGTCAGGGGGCAGGTTCAGAGGATGGGTATTAGGATCGTGTTTGCTGCGACGGGAGGCGTCGACGGATTGCCTCGCAAATGAGCGAGAGGCTCGAGGTTTGGGTGGCTCACGATAAGCAGGCGAAGCGGGGCGGGAGGATTTCTTGGTGGGAGATTTGGAAGAGGAATGGGAAGCGGGTTTGACTGGCGAGGAGGGTTCCGACCGAGGCGAGTGTTGGTGTTGTTGTTGTTGACTGTTACTCTGTCGGCGACTAGGTTGGGGGTGGTGGTGGAACTCGACGTCGTCGCCCGAGGGGTTTTTCTTGGAGGATTTTTTGGAGTTGAAGAGGCCCTTCATTGGGAAGTCGGGTTGTAGATAGATTTCTTTTTTAGTGTATTGTAGAGCCTTGTTGGTTGGGTCGGGTTCCCAGACCCTCTACCGGAGTCCAGTATTACCTAACTGAGTCGGTGGTCGGGTCCCAGTAAGTACTATGTAGGTAGGTACTTTACTGTTAGTAGACCCGCCCTCTAAAAGATGTGCCACACCAAAGCTGAATAATGCGCAAACCTGGACCTGGACCTGGACCTGGAACTGGACCTCGACTTGGACCTGGACTGGACTGCTGGACCAGTTGCGTGCAGCCGCGCGCGAGGAACAAGGATAGATAGGTGAGGTTTGAGAAGGATAAGAGAGAAGAAGAACAGAATAATAGAATAGTAGAATAGAAGAAAGGCGTAAGGAAAAGAAAGCTGTACAGGTAGGTGAGAGACAATCTTGCGGATAAGTCAGGCTGTAAGGGTCTGAAGGTCTTGATGCAAATGGAGAGCACCGAGACAGATGGTTATCCTTCTCTTCTCTTGTCTTCTCTTTTCTGGTCTATTCCGTTCGTGTCCTCTTCGCTCTCTATGCTGGCTGAACAGTCAAACAGTACAGTATGATGACTGCGATGGGATGTACCGGCAAGTATATGTTTCCCTCGTGGTGCTATGTAGACCCTTGTCTCACTATCTCCTGCAAGCAAACAACGGCTTTCTTCGTTTCGGATGACGGTACTCGAGGAGGACCTAAAGAGGCTCCGTTGTCGCTAACTTTAGTCAGGCGTGCTGGTACTGGCAGGCGGCTCGAGCTTCGAGGGGAAACAGCGTTGAGTTGAAGCTGTTTTTTCTTTTTTTTTTCTATAAGTAGAACGGCACCCAGCGAGTAGTTCAGAAAAGGGGACTAGCAATGTCGTCGTTGAACGGAAGAAAAGACAATGGGCATTCTAATGACTTCGAGGCGAGGGAAGGGGTGAGATGGAGATCGAAGGGACGAGCTTCTGGTTTCTAATTTTTTATTCAATCAGCAAACGAGAAGAGGGTAAGTACCATTTATCAACCGACCCAGAGAACAGTACGGGCATATCACAGCACAGCACAACACAGCACAGCATAGCATACCTAGCATAGCCAGACACAGCCAGTGACAGAATGCACAAAAGCAGATGTGATGCGCCCTCACTTGTCCTCTCGTCGAGTTGGAATTAAAAAAAAAAATTGTTAGGCTGGGGGTGATTTGGAAATTGGGTGAGATTTGGAGAACCCCAGCCGGAAATCTGTAGTTAGTACTTTGATATAAGCTATGTATTGGCGGGCTGTGCAAGTACCCAGTACTCCTCTATACTCCCCCCACACTTTATCACGACGGCCCAATCTTCAGTGATGACAGTTGATGGGACCCTTCTATCAACCAATAGCCAGAGTTGAATGTACGTTGTTTACGTTTTCTCCAGCGGCTGCTGCTTCTGACTGGAGGAGACGTTCACTGCAACGCTCGTCAACGTAGTATTTCCCGCGGCCAATCTGGCTATTCTCTCCCTCGTAGTAGGAAACAAAGAGGGGGGGCTGAACAATGAGAACCGGAGACACGAGGTAGCATCGTGAACCTTCTTGTCCTCAACTCTTTCCACCATCTTTTTTTTTTCCCTCTCTCTGTTGGTGACACAATAACGGCGCGGCGGGGAGAGGGGATCCTTGTCACGCGAGATGAGAAGAGCCGTTGACATGGACAGGCCAAGCAGGCTCATTCCGAGAGCGGCGGAGGGACGGGCGCGTTTGCTCCCCCCAACCAACCCCTTTTCGGGTCCCCTGTAAGCCACATCGGCTAGGATGGGCATTCTGAAGAAAGCGATTCTCGAAGCTTCTGTGGGGGTGACTTCGGCTGTCAACGCTTAGGCCACTTATTAGTCCTACTATTCATAATTATTGTGAAATAGCGTCATAGCCTCATGAGATCAGTACAGCCTCATATCGGTTTTGCGCCCAGGAACATAATCTACTAGGCTAGGTATTAATGATGATCCTTGCTCGTGTTAAATGAAGTCCCAATATCAGCGCTATTCATTCAAGTGGGATGAATCTACGGGAAGTGATATCTACAGATGTAAGTACGTGCTCATGTTGAGACGGCTAAGACCATTGAAAGATCACTGCAGCGCATCGTGTTTGTCTTTGCTCTTTGAATTGCTTTGCTATCCCAAATGGTACTCAGAAGACAGGTGGCTTTAGTTGAAAATCATTGGACATCGAATACCTCAGATATATCTTGTAGAGTAGGTAGGAGGTGGTATGTTTGCAATAGATCACGCCTAACACGACTCATATACTCATTGTCGGATGGTCACGTTTGTCCACGCATGGAAAACACAAATTAACATGTCGATGCTCAATATGACTTCAACTCCAAGCAAGACATGGGACATGTAACCATAAAAGGGGTTTTCACCTTCCCGCCATCGTAATCAAACATATTCTATCCAGTGCTGAGGAACCCCGCCCCGCCCCTCAATGGACTGGCACACGAGTCCATGTCTACTCATCTGAAAATCCAGACCAGAACTCCAATAATGCTGCATTCGTCGCCTTCATAGATGTCCGCCTGCCCACTCCTAGCAACCCTGTTTTTCCGACCCAACCAACGAATGAATGCCTTGAACATAAACTTTCTCCGCCCTCAAGCCCGCCCTCAACCCTCCGAGTTCTCATTCGAGCCCGGCTCCGGGTCCCTGTTCCCGCCCACGATGGAGTTGACGAAGTCCTGGTACCTGAACACCTCGCCGCGCCTGGCGCCCCCCAGGCCGCCGTTGGCCATGGAGCTCTTGCTGAAGGCGCGGCGGCCGCTGAACCCGGCCAGGATCTTGTCCGCCTCGGCGGGGGTCAGGGTGCGCTCGCCGGGCTCGGGCGCCGTGTGGAGCAGGGCGTCCCGCAGCTCCGCCAGGTCCACCTGGCCCGAGTCGTCGTCGTCGAAGGCCGAGAACGCCGACAGCAGCTCCGCGCTCGGCGACATCGCCGCCAGGGTGCTGGCGATGCTGTTCAGGAAGACGGCGAGCGTCATGGTCTGCGGGCCCGCCGCCGGGAAGAACTGCGTCACGTCTGATGGGCTCGCTGGGAGTCCTGGTGGGAGGGGGGTGGGGTTAGCTTGGTGGTAAGGACGTATGGGTACGTGTATGTTCTAGAGTAAATAGAAAATCTGTCGATGGGCGCGTGAGCGGGCGTATGGACAAAACTCACCGAGTTGTGTCAGCATGTCGGCGACGTCTTCTCTATTCACGACTCCATCACTGTCTCTATCCAGGATCTGGAACCCGTCCCGGAGGACCCGCACTTGCGCCGGCTGCAGCTGGGACAGCGCGTTTCCATGGCCGCCGACGGGCTGCGTGGGGAGCGGCCGCGCCGAGATGTGCGCGGGCGATCCTAGGGGCTGCGCAGCGGCGGACGACATGTCTTCCGTCTGGCCGTACCGGCGAGACGTCCGGCTCTCTGTGGGACTTGTAGGCGCGGACCCGTTACTGGCGAATCTGGAGGGCGTCGAGAAGCTGGCGTGTTTTGTAGGCGAGGGCGTCGGGGTGGTTTGCCTGAACGCCGACGGGGACGACGGGGACTCGGGTCTGCGGAATGGGGAACTTCGAGGGGAGCCGTAGCCGAGAGGAGAGGGCTTGTATGCAGACGGCATGGCCTTCATTATGTTTGAATCAGTCATTCGGTCTCTGAGGTCTAGATTGAATGGGCAGAGAATATGAGCGAGTGGCGGTAGTTGCGCTTGTTACTTACCATCGTCGCGGCTTCTTCGATGTCAACGATCTCTTTAAGAAGTAAACAAATGTTACCGAGATATGACTTCCAGGGTTGTAAGTCGTGAGTCGTGACCGCACGTTCTCGCTGTGTTTCGTATTGTTCACGCAAATAAAATTATCGCATCAAAGCAGCTAAGTCGAAGAATTAACCAATACCACGTTAATGTAAGGGATTCGGCTATCAACTACGCTACGTATTTCAATTCGGTTGACGATGTTGTCAATCAGTACCGCAGTAAACTTGTCTAGTGGGTTGCGCAGCAACGAATCGTTCCCTCGCTGATTAGATAAGTTTTGAGATGCATGCTAATAACGGACGGGAGTGGATCAAGTGGGTCTGATTGAGGGCCTGTGCTTTTATCTTTTAAATTGTCTCTGAGCACGGATCACGCATGACGTGTTAGCGTAGGGAAATTGGGTGTCCCCCGGTCTGGATATCGAATCATCGCTAACTCGATTCAACAGTTCTCCGCGATATCATTAAAAGTCGTATCGCCTCAGTATTTCGAGGTTTCTGGCGTTGCACCCTGGCCACATTCTGGTAGATCATCAGATGTTCCGCAAAGCTATTGACCATGGTTTCGGGTCATTGACAGATGATATGCACGGCTGGACGGTTATTGAGGTCGCCTTGTAAGTTGTGGGCTCTCCATTATCAATGCACCAACGCCCACGCTGGGGATACATGTCGGGCTGCTGAAGGTGCAAGATGCATACACCCTTGCTGAGGCTCCTGGCTCTTAGACAGCTAAGTTAGGTAGGTTCGTGAGCAAACCGGGTCCGGACTCTCTGTCTTTTGCTACTCGTCGCCGGCTGCCCATGCTCGCATACCCGGCGCCCGCAACTGCAGGTGTCAAGACTCTACTGACTGCCGGGCTGTGACCTGTCCAGCGCCAGTGGAGCGTCGTCAGGCAATTGAAACGGCTCTTGCGCACCTGAGTGGGTGACCTCAAAAGCTCATAGCGATTCCCATGTCTCTTCCGACGCGGTTCCCGAGACCGCCAGGACCGCCAGGACCGCCTCCCGGGTGCGCACGTCTCTGCCTCCCTGCCTCCCTGTCAAAAGTGAACAGAAACCCTCCTCTAGATAGGTGAATAATTATTTTCTAAGAGGGTGTGCCACGTACTGCCCTGCTGCTGTCCCAATCGGGCCTCATCACATGTCGATCCTCGTCGTTGAAGACTCTCGCCTCCCGCCTCCCACCTCAGACCTCATTACAAAGAATGAGTCGGTCGGTTAGAGCCTTGATTGTGTTTGCTGCTCTCCTTATTTGACCGCCTGCTTCTTCGTCCCACGGATGCGAACGTGCTTTGATAATAAAACGAGGTTCGTCATTCGTCGGCCATACTATGCCAGTCTTCATATTACTATATCTGACTTGACAGCTTCTTCATGCTTGCCGACTATTACACTCCTCCAGGCATCGATTATCTCTTCTCGTCTATCTTGGTGGGGGGGCGTTCGCAGAACAATCCTGCGGATTATTAAACGACCACCAGTCGAAGATCGCCCGCAAAGCTGCAGATTTGGCCCCTTGGGCGCCATATTCCATTTATAGACACACCAGACGCATCCTATTCTCATCTTGTGTGCACGTCGGTCCACGTTGGATCCCTGCAGCCACATTCTGCATATGTATTCGGTCATGGTTACACTGGCAGCATTCCTACTGTTCTTCCTCCCGCTCCTTCAATACGCGCAAACCCCGTGCTCGGTTGACTGCTGAGGGGAAAACCGCATGTTCAGCCCGGTGCCCAAATATCGATATTTCTTTTTCCTAGTCTGCCCTACCTCAGACCTACATTGTCTTGTCACTACGTACCCAAAACGACCTGTTCTATAATTCTATTCGCCTTGTCAGATTGCATAACGTATCAGAGGGATCAGCGCTGTCGTGATGGCGGGGCCTTCAGCGTCTCAACCTTGCCAGACCTGCCAAACGACTTCCGAGAAGACCTTTACTTGTATCCAATGCAATAACCTGGCATTCTGCGATGTGTGTTGGCCCAAATGGGTCTTACACGTCAATGGTGCCGTAGGATGGTCAGTCGACGGCCTGGTCTCTCCACTGACTATTATCTAGTTGAACTAACGCTGCTTGATCGACAGGAACGGGAAGCCGCACGAAAAGGCGGATCCGATCGTTGTCAGCCGGCTCCGAGAGATCTTGGAACCAACGCGCACCGAAGCCGACCATGAGTCCGAGCTCCTCGAGGACCAAGACACTACGTGGTTCGGCTTTGGTCGCGATGCTTCCGGTCATCCCGTGCTTCACGACTATGGACGTTTCGCTGCCATCATGAATGAGACCGCTGGCGATGACTCACTCGAGAGGTATCCTCAGTTGGCATCCTTTGTAGGAGAGACTGGTATGTGCCACTCACTCACGGAGGGCCGGGTCGAATTTGACTTGAGTCTTGATCCGGTGCGCAAAGTTGGCAATGTCTAACCTTTTCGCCAGGTGCCGGCAAGAGTACCATCATCAAACTCCTCATTGAGAGTTTCGACTTTGGATCTGCTCAGGGGTCACGCTATTACTCGCCAGTGACGTCTTCCAACATCGATCGCATTTCCACCACTGGCGATGTCCACTTGTATGCTGACCCATCGAGCCTGAAAAGTACCAGCCCCTTATTGTTTGTCGACTGTGAGGGGCTCAATGGAGGTGAAGGAGTTCCCAAACAATTACGAAATCGCGCGCTTGACCTCGGTATATCGGGTCAGACATCGAGGCAGCAGAAGTATCGCTCGCACATCCCGGATTCTCCAGCTCCGATCCCCAGCCACAGAAGATATGGCTCAACGAGGTCCATCGCATGGGCAGAGACGCCGCAGACCAAAAAGAGGGAGTTCACCGTCGCTCAGCTGTATCCTCGCATTCTGTACACCTTTTCCGACGTGGTTATCTTCGTGCTTCGGAACCCAAGGTCTTTCGAGTCTACGGTGCTGAGCAAACTCATACAGTGGGGAGCAGCATCCATCGACAAGTCATTGAACCAGCCGGTGCTACCCCATGCTGTGATCGTCCTCAATGCGACTGACAGTAACGTCGATGAGCGAGAATGGGACGTGGCTCACGCTACTGAGATGCTCATGTCTGATATCCACGGTGCTATCACGCGAGAACCTGCGTTGCAAGAATATGTCCAGTCGTGGCGGAGACGAGGCAAAGTCATAAATAGCACGAAACAGCTACTGGAATGTTACTATGCCTCGATCACTGTCGTTCGGATTCCATACAAAGGCTCCTACAGTACGCAACTACTACCCCTTTCTTAGCGTCTTCTCCGTCTTGAAACGGCAGGTATCACTTGAGTTATCCTACACTTGGCTTGATATGCTACTACAAGCGAAGTTTTGAGATGTTACGGATCATGATGGATAGATCTGAATGGACACCGTCGCTAACTTGCACGTACAGTGTTAATGAACGATCAAATTGGCAAGCTTGCCGGATTGATCAAGGATCGGTGTTCGGCATCACACTCGAGGAAAAAGCAAGTGAGGATGCTTGCGAATGCGGAGAAGCTTCAGTTCTATCTGCAAGCGGCATACGACCATTTCACGAGGGACCTAGATACGCCTTTCGACTTCGTCAAGGAGACGCTTAGGCATAGCCCCGTTTCGCGCAACTTCGAGGGAAATATACTTAACCTAGCAGTATCAATCAGAGATCGGGCAAGCAGTCTAATTCTTCGTAATGACGCAGAGCAGATCTTTCGGGTTTTGGGACCTATGATAGCGAGCTGTGTGATGTTTGATGCTGCTCGGCAGAAACTCCCAGGCAAGCTAATCTCATCTCAATCTCTTTTCATTTGGATCATGTAAACTAACAGTCTTATCGCAGGTACCACGACCCGTCTTCTTGATGACAGATACGCCCAGTCCTGTATTGGGGCCCTCCAAACATTCGCAGATATGTACTGGCCTTGTGCTTTTGTGAACTCGGCCTACGAGGGAGAACTAGGTCATTGTTGTAACGTCAGATCTGGCCACAACCCCAAAGGGCACCAGAACAAACAGGGCAAGATCATCGGCAATGGTGATTACGAGTCCAATCTCAACGTCGAGGCGTTCTGGCCGTTCTGGGAACACCAACTGAAGGCAAGCCTTTCGCAACTCCAGAACTCCAGTCTCCGACTTAGCCACGAGTTCCCGGACAGAAGCGAGCTGCAGATAGCAGCTCTACTACACCAGGAGCGCCTAAATGAGCTATATTCCAATGTTCTAGGCTCCGCCACCGACTTCGTCAGCTACTCTGCATGTCTTTGCTGTCTGAGAGAACTCCCTGAATGCGCGTTGCCCTGTGGGCACGTGCTGTGCAACCTCTGTGTTGAGGTTTACGGAACCCGGACCTCGAGGACCACGATTGAAATCACCAGGTGTCCTCTGCACGTCCGCGACATCCTGGCCATCCCGCCTTGGATAGTTGTGGTCAAACCACCTCACGCAGGCGCTCGAACCCTTTGTCTCGACGGGTCAGTTCTGTACCCCTTCGTATCATGATAGACTCTGACAGCGAACCTAAATAGGGGCGGAGTTCGGGGCATTATTCAGCTACAGGCACTTCAACAAATAGAGATGATTCTGGGCCCAGATCTACCGATTCAGCTATTTTTTGACTTGATTGTTGGCACGGAGTGAGTGTTTCTCGAGACAAGACGTGTACCGCGCTCAGCTAACACGTCTCAGTATGGGCGGCATTATCGCTATCGGGTTAGGAGTCAAGAAATGGTCTGTTGCGTCAACTTTGGATAAGTTTAAAGATTTGTGCAGAGAAGCTTGTAAGTCGCACCGGGCTTCTTCGAATGGGAGATGCTATCGGTTCTTCGTTACGCTCGAATTAAGCTAGGTAGGGGGTTGCTAACAAAAAAAACTAGTTATACCACGAGAAATGACTAGTGTACCACTATTTGGAGCACTGTCGAGCATGTACCATGGCAGTCTATACAAGACTCAGCCTTTTGCAAAGGCTCTCAGGAGATATTTCTCCGATCAACCGTTTTTCGGAGGCGCCACGCATCGATCAAGGCTCACCACCTCGGTGAAGGTCGCAGTAACGGCTACGACTTCATTGGACCGGCGGCCTGTAGTCTTCGCCAACTACAACCGCCCAGATCCATCGGGCAAGAGTGGGTTCATGTGAATTCTGTGGTCGACAGGGCGACGTTACTGACTGGTATCATTAGAACTGCCCTACCAATTTACCCGCTCGGACGTGCCGTCGAAAGAAGTTTCTATGTGCGAAGCGTGAGTTTTCGAAGACTTGCGTGCTAAACTGAGGAAGAACAACTAACATGTACGGTTGACACCAGTGCCCGAAGTACATCAGCCGCAACGCCCTTCTTCAAGCCGTTCATGAAAGCAGAGACGAACCACGAGTACATTGGTGGCGACTCACGATACATGTGCCCAATATACGTTGCGCACCATGAGACCAGGTCCATCTGGAACGATATTGCTGACGTGCCGCCGGACTTGATGCTCTCGATAGGTACCGGTCGAAACCTCGGGGACCGCTTCGTTGAAGAAGGCAGCGTTAGGGCTTCGTCACTCTCCATCAACAGCGAGTCCATGTATACCTCGAACACGATGCCGAGCTCGGTAGTCAAGCAGGGCCGGGGCGGCGCGGGCAACTATAAGCGGCACAACACGATGGGCAGCATCTCATCGGACAGCTACAGGTCGAACAGTTCGAGCGGGTACATCGTGCGGAATCCGCAGGCGCCCATGCTGATCAGCTTCCACAACCCGGTGTCGGGACAGACCAGTCAGATCAATGACCAGCGCCAGGGCGAGCGCATCTGGCACCGGTTCATGTCTGGGGTCGACGCGCCCCGCGGTGCCACCAGTCGCCGGAGGTACATGCGCATCTCCCCCGAGTTCGTCTCCAAGCTGCCCAAATTCGACGAGGTGCAGAAGATCGACGAAATCAGTCGCGAGGCGGAAGAGGTCCTGCGGCAGAACAGCGCCGAGATGACCGAGGCGGCGCATCGGCTCATCGCCAGCACGTTCTTCTTCGAAAAAGACCCCGGGAGCACCAAGCAGCATCGCGGGGGTTATACGTGCACTGGTAAGCTAACCCCCTTTTGTTACCCCTTTCATCCCACATTCCCTCTCATATCAACCATAACCCTCGCTCGCTTTCCGAATCCCACCTAAAGGCAAGAAACCAAAACCTATATATATATGTGTGTGTGTGTGTGTGTGTGTGTGTGAGAAAGAGAGAGAGAGAAGAGAGAGGAAAGCAAGGAAATGCAACTAACCAAACTGCCCAACCAGGCTCCATATTCTGCCGCTTCCGGCCGGCCTCGCCCGAGCTCAAGGCGCTGGGCTGGTTCCTGATCTCGCGGCTCGTGGGCGAGTTCGAGCCCTACTTCCTGTTCGAGGCGCGCGACCCGGGCAGCACGCCGCGGCAGATCGTGCTGTCGGACATGGTCCTGCAGGACATGCACCTGCAGGGCAGCTTCCACCTCGACCCCATCCGCATCACCGCCGCCCAGGAGAGCTCCGAGATCCGCATCTCCATGTGCCTCGGCGCCGGCGGCCACGGGCCCCCGTACCCCAGCGGCGTCACCGTCCTGCCCATCAGCGGCTTCCCGCGGCGGCTCATGGCCGAGGACGGCGGCGTCGTGCCCCATGCTCAGCGTGAGTTCCTCCTCTCTCCTACCCTCTCTCCCCCCACCCTCCTTTCTTCTCGCTCTTTTTTTTTTCTTTTCTCTTCTCTTCTTGATTCTCCTTTCGGCTCTCAACTAAAAAAAAACTGACAACAACAACAAAAACAGTCAACCACAGCTCAGCCGTCGAGAAACCATCGACGAGCAGCGGCGGCTCCGGCTCCGGTTCCGGTCCCGGCAGCGTGGCCGGCGACTCGTCGATCGGCACCACGATCACCACCACTAATACCAATACCAATACCAACACGACCAACACCACCATCGGTACCGCGATGACGACAACGGCGGCTATGGCGTCGACATCGCGCGTGGCCCATTCCCCGCCCATCCTCAGCCCGGCCATGAGCTACGACTCGTTCAGCAAGCTGTCGATCAACTCGCTCGGCCGCGGCGGTGGTGGCGGTGGTGGCGATGGCGACTCGGATTACTACCGCCGCGCCGAGCTCGAGGGATCGATTAGGCCGGCGGCTGAGCTGCCTTCGCATTGATTGATCAGGTTGTCTTTGGAAAAGAGAAAGAAGTCTTTTTGTGAAGAACATTAACCCCCCCTTTTTTGGAATGTGCGCTTAGTTCCTAGTATGACAGGGTTTTGTCTTTCTGTGTATGATGACATAACCCCCCCTTTTTTTTGCGCGTGTGTGTATGCAAGAGCGTTTACCCTTCTTTGCCCCTTTTTTTACTTTCTGCTTCCCATTGGTTAGAAGTAGAGGGGATTGGGTGGTTGGTTAGGTGATTCTCTCTCTCTATCTTCTAATGATAATTACCCTGCTGCATGGATAGAATTATTACCTAGGTATGTGGGGATTCCGGACTATCTATCTACATTGGGAGGCGAAAGAATGAATACCTCTGTGTGTTTTCCGTCTGGGCGGAAACATTTCTTGCTGGGGTTTTTTTTGTAGGTGGTGTATTTAGAGAGAACAAGAGCGTATTCGTTTCGTGATATACCTATTCGTCATTGATATTGGAGAAATAAATCTATGGTGGTTGTTCGGGTTTGAGATTGTGGACGGTATCTAATGCGGGAATAGTGATATGCCTTGACTTTGCCTCATGTCGAGTCCCTTATATCGGAGGCATACTCCGTCAGTGTACTAAGGTCAGGCCACGGTCTGAGGATGGAGGTGTATTTTCGTCAGGCTACTCTCGCTGTTATTGAATTGCTGAGAATCCTGCTTGGGGCCAAGGCTATATGATTGATGAAAAGTAGTCTGAAGTAGAGAGCAGATCAATAATGAAACAACCTCGTCCGTTTTCCTTCAAGTTTGTGAGACAGATCGTGGCAATGGGCTCCGAGAGCCAAACAAACCCCGCAGATCGTAAAGCCATCCTCGCATATATTGCATCCAAGCCCAACATTGCACCAGTTAAATTTCTTCCAACAGCATCTGCACCGTGGGCTATCGTCCGTATAATACCACTGGGAGCCCGACCAGCTATGACCCGGAAGCGAACGATCATGTGGAGATAACCTTAACGGGACATGGACCTCGAGCAGCTTGACTCCCTTCTTCTCAGCGGTCTCCAATAATAATTGGGTCAGGTCATCATGTGTCGAAGCCCACCACAAGGGTGTTCGACCACACGTGTCCGCGATGTTCAAGTCGATACCTTCCACGGTGAGAAGGTGTTTCACTATATTTCTTCGATTGGACCGGACCGCCACTGCCAATAGTGTCGCTCCATATCGATCTCTGTAGTTGATGTCAAGTGTTCCTCTTGCGGACATGAACTCGAAGAGAAACTTGTACACAGGATCAAGATCGTCTGTCTTGTCTCGAGGGTAATACCACCTATTAGCCCGCACAGCGTAGAACAGGCAGGTTCGGCCAGACTTATCTCTAGCCTCAGCGTTAGCGCCGGCGTTCAATAGGTATTCCACGGTTTCTTGTTGAAATTTTGTCGCTGCGCAGAGGAGAGGAGTAACACCACGGACGTCTGCAACCTCCAGGTCTGCACCCTTATCCACTAGTAGCTTCAGCTTGCTCGTCCGTCCCTCCCAAGCTGCTGCTGCGGTAGGTGTTATTCCACGTTGAGCTCCCAACTCAATCTTGACGTCCTTGCGCTCGAGTAACATCTGAGCAATCGCATCAGAACGCCACAGGCTGCAAGCCCAGAATAAAGGTGTCCTTCCCTGTCCATCTGCCAGGTTGACATCAATATCCTTGTGAGCAAGGAGTAATTTCGTAACGGATTCTTGTGGAATTTCGATTGCCGAGATAAGTGGTGTCTTGCCGTACTTATCTGCGATATTCACATTTGTAGTTTTCATCTCCAACAGAACCTTGACCAAAGCCTCCCTGCCAAATCTGGCAGCAAGCACCAATGGTGCCCCCAAGTTGACGTCGGCACCGTGCGCAATCAGGAGTCTGATCACTCCCTCCTCCACGTCATGCCGTTGCGATAATGGTGTATCACCAGATCCATCTTGGCGGTTGACATCTGCGCCGTGAGCGAGTAAAATTTTGACTACCTCTTCACCCCCGAAAGCGGCCGCAGCATATAGTGGCGTACGGGAAAATCTCTCTTCAACTGCGTTCACCGCAGCTCCGTACTCGAGCAACAATTTGACAATCGCCGCAAACCCGGCTTCTGCTGCATAGTAGAGAGGTGTTTTGTTAAGAGTATGGCTACTTTTCGCGTCAACATTGGCTCCCTTTTCCAGCAAAAAGCGTGCAACAGCCTCGTGTTTCCCGCAGACTGCCAATGCCAACGGGGTATAACCATCTCCAGGGTCATTCAGATCATAGTCCTTATAAACAACTTTCACTATTTCAATCATGCCGACATAGGATGCTAGATGGAGGGCTGTCACACCCGCTATATTCCACGGAGGCCGGTGAACATACCGCCCCAGGAAGTCGTATATGCGTGTAACAAGTGATCGCTGTTGAAGGAAGGGCATAATGTCGTCGAAGTCCGAGACCTTCTGAACATGATGGATCCAGCTGAGGAGGGCATACCGATAGAAAGGGTCTGGATCTGGTTTTCCGATGTCTGTATCGAAATTAAGCATTTCCAACATTCCCAATTTCTGAAACTTCTTATATGAGAGATAGGTTGTAGCGATCTTCAGGCTTTTAGGATGGACATCCGGGAACCATCGTTGGTGCGTGTTTTGGAAGTATTCCTGTGTCGTGTAATGTATCAAGCCAATATTTCTTTTGTCCGTATCGACCGTAACTAAACCTGCGCAGACAGAGATCATATCATCAATGTCAGGGATATTCTCTTCGTCTAAGTCAGACGTGTCTGGCTCTACCGCGAGGGCATACCGGAGTTCTTTGAGGCTGGGTGGTTCGCACCCACAAACGATCAAGGCCAACATGCTTTCGGCCATGTCCCTCGAATCTTCATCCTGGTCCATAATACGCTTCATGGCATCTTCATATGCAGAGTCATAGGCTGCTGGCCCAGAGACGAGGTTGTTCAGAGCGTCCTTGACCCTTTTGAGCGTTTTCTTGGATTTGACCTGGTCAAAATAGAGCTGTGCAAGAAGAAACCTTGTGACAGTCAGTATACTCTGACGTTGCGGGTCAGACTAATTACTCACATTCCATCCACTGTTTCTGTAATTCTCCTTACGATCTCTCCTTCATGCTCTTGAAGAACTCTCGACTCCGATTGCGAAATCCGCCCTTTCAGATACTTCTTCACATCCTCATCTGTGGCCCTGATTTCCAAAGATGGGTTTCCTTGGAACTTGTTCATGATATTTGGGATTGGTCTCGAGGTCGCGAGTATGTTTATATGGCAGTTTTTCTGGAGGCGGAATACTTGCCCGAGGAATCTTATTAGACTGTCATCCGAAGTTCGGCACTCATCCAAAGCATCCAGGATAAGAAACGCACAAGAACACTGAGCAGCAACAGCACTGAGGCAATCGTCGATTTTGTAGTCCTGTGGTCTAGTACCTTTCGGCACATGATCGTTGTAGAGATCATACAGTGGCTTCGGCAGAGGAAAAAGACGTTGTGCCAGCTGCTTGAGCAATGGAGCCATCAGAGACTCAGCCCGTTGCTCTTCCTGGCGGCGAAAGTTGAAGAAAATGTAGGCGATTCCGACAGAAATATTGCTATGAAACCGCGTAGACAGGTCGTCGATAACAATTGACGATAACATCGTCTTCCCCGCGCCAGGCATGCCGTGACAGTAGAGAGTTGAACCATTCGTTTGTAACCACGTCTGATACTCGGTTGAGTCCAGGAGCCATTGGCCGGTCCCGGGTTGACGACGGCTGAGGAAGTCGTTCTGCTCAGACGTATAATCGGTCGGGGAAATCCAGTCGAGGATACGCCGCCTTTCCTCACCAGCGTCTCGAACGTCCTCGCGTGCATGCAAGCGCTCAACATCATTCTGAACATTGGCCTGGGATATCTGCACCTGACGCAGACTGTCGGCTAGCTTGGATAATTGTTCATCCTGCTCATCTGAAGATTGATTGATGGTTGCAATCAGTCGAGCGAGCTGGTCCGCGTTTTGCTTGGCACTTTTCTGGATGGCCTGAAGTAATTTGCGGCTCTCGTTCGAAAGTGCAAGACTCAGTAGGCTCTTTTCGCACTCGACGGTTTCAATGATGGCCTTGAGCTCCTTCTCGTCAAAGGGCCATTTGAGGGAGGTGACAATACCGCTTTGTTTCCCCTGAGACTCCAACTTTGTTCTTAGAGTGTCGAGGGCCGATCCGAGCCGCCACAAGGGTGAGCCGGGTGCCTCGAGCGCCGCGATAGTCGCCTCCCATGCTCGACTCTCTTCAGATCCATCGGAGTTGTCCCGCAGTTGTTGCAGGAAATCGTCGCAGCCTTGCAATGCCGTACGCAGTCGGCTACGGTCTTTGGCTGCACCAGATGCTGTTGCAATAAGTTGAACTACCTTCGCAGACAGCTGGATGACAGCGATAAGACTTGCAGAGAAGCTCAGCGGATCCATGGGAAGGAAGATTCACAATGAGGTTGTTCCACTGGCTTGACGATAGCTATGAACATGAATGCGGAGTAAGTCGAAACTCCAGGCTACCATGATGCCAGTATACAGTTCCCCATGGCCGCAGTCGGGTCACGTGTGCTATGTGATGGGAGTGGCTCGCTTAGGCAGACAGGGTCACATCTGCAGTATCATACCGGCGCCAACTGTATGCAGGCAACCGGAAAGGAAGCGTAGATGAAGAATCATGTATGCCGGTCGACGTTCGAAGCAGCATGGCAAGGCACGTTCGCATTGACAAACATCCCGACCTCGCTTTCCCCTGCACATGGCAACAGTTCCCCGAACACTGCATTGACGGCGAGTGGCATCGAATGCTGTGGTTCGACAATCAGAATCAGAGCAAATGTAAGCATACATGTAGATGGAAGGGTTCTTGGTTGAGTTGGTGTAAATCCATACGGGCCTTTCTTACCTCTACATCTCCTGACAACACAAGAATTGTGTACCTGTCAATATACCTGGCACAGTGATCCCAACATATCAATTCTCGGCAACGCAGCCCTTGATAGACATGCCTTATTTTCAGGCAGACTTCATGATGCAGCTGTGATGGTAGTCTCAACGGATTGATGGTAGTGTCGACTGATTTGACAGTTGCTTCGAACGACTTGAACGACTGAAATTCCACATACGTCGTACCCTAGGTCGGTAGGTAACGTGGTGGTCGAGTGGAGGGCCATCTGGAATTACAGCCGTTCAATAACTGACCGACCGACTTGGTGAGGTCCTTCTCAGCCATGTCGATCTCTTGTGGGGTATGGCTTCATATGACATGCTGGCAGCACCCAATTACCTAAGAAGGCAATGTCAAGGTGTTGCAATAGGCAGAGCTGTACAGGGTGATCCCTGACTGTCTTATCGTGCCTCCTGCTCTCGCCGTGTGCCCCCCTCTCTGGAGCGGCTGATAGGAATAGTCGGGAGTGAAATAGGGATGGCGGTAGGCCTAGAGTGTGGAAAAAGAAGAGTCTCAATGGACAGAGATCATTTTTCATCCATGGATATCATTACTCACAAAGCGCTACACAAAACAGCCCTGGAGGAGATGCTGAAAAACAAGGGTGCAACGGTGATACTAGTAGTGGTAGGGGTTCTTTTTGGTGAGCAAATCAACTGCAGTCTGCCCGCCCTTAAGGGGTTTAGTAAAAGATACGCGCTACTTCGTACTAGCCAAACGGTATTAGCGCCCCCCCCTGATATGGACAACAGTGAACAGGGTACGTACCTGCGTACTGCCAGACTACCCAATAGGTACCCGTACCCTGACGCCTCTTGATCCATCGCTAAAAGAACCCTTCCCCCTTTCCTCCTCCTTCACCCCTGTTTAAGGAGAAACGAGAAACGAGAAACGCAACCTTAATGAGTTCAAACATCGCCCAAGGGACGGCCATGTAGCAGGTCACGTCTCGCCTGTTCTGCCAATGCGCTTCCAAACGCATTGTCGCCCGCATCTTCGTCCTATATCCCCTCATCTACGAAGTACCGAGTACTGTGTACTGCGTGTTGCGTGCTGCGTATGTGTTCGCGCCTCATTATCGCAGCCCTCCCTGACCTCTGTTGTCTGTGTCTTTGTGCGCGCCGCCCCTGTGTGCGATCCCTCTTTGTCATACTTCACTTTGTCCATCCACTTCTAGTTACTCACAAATGTTTACCCATCTCCCTCCGATTCCGATACCTCAGCACGGAAAAGGGGGTGCTCACTCTCCATCTGTGCCATTGGACCGCTAAGTACATTCACCCGTACGAATTCCACAGCCCAATTGAGTTTGTCCCGACTCATACTATCACGCCGACTGCCCCATTTCTCGTATCTCGGGGAATGAGGTCGAGTCGACAGATATACCACGTACTGAAGAGACAATCGAATCAATTGTCGGTCAACCACCTGGTCGCTCTGCTGGTGGGGATCCTCCTGCGTTCCCACGTTCCCACGCACCACCGCGCCCTCACCCAGCCAGCCGATCAGTGGATCACCACAATCCCACCAGAAGCTTATAAGTTACTTTCATACTAACCCCAGACCCCTTCGCCATGGCGTCAACTCAAATGGCCTTGCCATACCTTTCTCGAACCAACACAAACCAGTCATTTGCCAATGGCGCTGCTGTGAACCCGCGCGCATCTCTCTCCTCCTTTCCTCCCTCCTCGCGATCTACTTCCCAGATGTCTCAGGTCTCGCGGCCCCCGCGGTCCCCCCAACCACCCGTCACCGATACCGATCGCACCTCCGACCCGAGCTCCCAATCCAAGACCTCCTCCTTACAAAGTCGAACTGCCGCCTCCTCCTCGCAGCATTCTTCTCTGTCCGCACCAAGACGCATCAATCCCCATGCCCAGTCCCCCAGGAAACTGCGATCTCAATACCCGCGAGGATCCATTGACAACCATGTCGAGTATATACTCGTCGCGTCGTTCGATATCGACCGAGGACCGGTCATGGAGCATCAGTATCCCGTCGCGATAACAGGAGACGAGCACATGTTGGCGGAGCTGATGTTGCCAGACCAGGCGCATGCTCGCAACCAAGATTGGACCATTTTCTTCCTGCACAAAGACACGAGCCAAGAAGAGGACGACGAAGAGCAAAAAGAGAAAGAGGCAAGGCGACGCCGTAGGAGAAGGCGGAGAGATAGGGAGGCCGGCATCATTAATGAAGATGAAGACGACGATGACGATGACTACGATGATGGTGATGATGACGATGACTGGGATGATGATGAATCTATCGAATCGGAACCAGAAGGAGGAGAAGGTCCCCCATTGATATATGTGCTAAATTTGGTTTACACAAAGCATGATAAGACTGTCAAGAGAGGTGCCGTAGTAAAGGCGATGGCTATATGTACCCGACATCCTTTCTTACATATATACAAGGTTCGTGTGATTAATACCCTGAAATCTCCCATCTCGGTATGCTGACCGGTCTAGCCACTTCTATTACTTGCCCTCGAAGAGTACTTCAAGTCTCCTGTCCCTGAGACCTTGGCTATGCTCTTCGATGCTGTCAACAACATGGATCTTTCCCTCATGCCGAAACTGAGCTTACTCGAGCGGTACCTTCTGCAAGCTAGCGATAACAAGGACCTCTTTGTCGAGAAGTTCGAGCGGATGGTCGAATTGCGTATCACAGAAGATAAGGCCGCACAGGTTGGAGAACCGTTTGATGCGAGCAAGAGCCCGCCAAAGCCCCAGGGGATATCCCGGGCCGGCACCAAGGCTCACCTCGAGGGTCAATCTGCGTACTCCGTGCCACGAGACACGCACGAATTTGAGAGCAGGATAATGTACAAGGGCATCCCGATTCCGGTAAAAATACCGACGGCAGTCATGCCCGAGACCGTCGGAGATTTTTCTATCATCAAGCTGATACAAAACTTTTCGGAGCCGCATGCGAAGTCGATGCAGCCCTTTACTATACATCCGCATCTTACTACGAATGGCCCCAGTACTCACCCCATAATGGTGCTCGCAAATGCATTGCTGACCCAAAAGAGGGTCATCTTCCTGGGATATAATATGCCATCGGGCGAGGTGGCAGAAGCGGTGCTTGCAGCATGCGCTCTCGCGTCCGGTGGTCTGCTTCGTGGATTCACAAGGCACGCGTTTCCGTATACGGACTTGACCAAGATCGACGACCTGCTGAAAGTACCGGGGTTTATCGCTGGTGTCACAAATCCTACCTTCGAGATGCATCCGGAGTGGTGGGACCTTCTATGCGACTTGCCGAGCGGTCGCATGAAGATCAGTAGTAAAATCGAGTCGGCGCCTATTACGGAAGGCTTGGTCTATTTCCAGCAGCAGAATCCATCTTTCGCGAATCTTCTCAGTGGATCATCAAACTCATCTGCCGACCTAACAGGAGATGTGGTGTTCATCAATGACATTCTCAAGAGCATAGCGGCCAGGCACGGCGAACGAGTTATTCGAGCTAAGTGGCGAGACTGGGTGGTCCGATTTACCAGAATAGCCGCAGCATTTGAGGAGAGTGTGTATGGAGCCAGCGCACTGTATATAGGCGGCGAGGAGCACGAACGTTTCACCGGCGGTCATGGATACGTATGGCCCGATGATGCAGCCAAGCAGAAAGAGCTTGCGGGTAATGTTTGCCGGATTGAAGGCTGGAGAAACACTCGAAGCTACTACAGCTTCATCCAGGTAAGCACTCGCCCATCGTCTGTTGATTTTCCGCGGAACACATATTCTAACCAGGTTCTTAGGATCTTGCGCAAATATACACCATTCGACCCCTCAAAGGTCTGGACCTGCATCACATGCACGACCGCCTGCGCTCGCAGCGCCTGAATCCGTCGCAGAGTCGGGAAGTGTATATCTCATTCGCCAAACACGTCTACTCGTACGACGAGATATGTCTGCTGCTGACGGTAGCACCCGAGTCTCACGCAGGACTCTTCTACCTCGCGCTGGGCCTCTTCCACAAGGATCGGGACGTACGATTCAAGATATCAGAGCTCATCGAGCGGGTCAGCGAGCACGAGGCCGGACAGTACTGGTGGAAGGGGCTGAGCCGGTTCGAGAAACTAGCCTTCCACCGAATACGGAGGGAGGCCGAGGCGGACATGCGGAGTAAACTGGAGAAGGAGGGGTTCAGCCCCGACGTGGAGAAGAGGATCAGTTGATTGAACATAGACGAACGATGATGACGACAACGACAATGACGATGAATATAAAGGGGATGGTGAAGATAATGTAGATATGGGAATAGCTGAGCTGGCTTGGTGGCTTTTGTACATTGACGAGAGAAAGGGGCGGGGGAGATAAGACAGAGAGGCAGATGGGGGGGTTTCTTGTTGATTTCTTGATTCGAAGATATCCAATACAGTTACCTTTACAGTATGAAATGAGCGGATAGAATGCACATGACTACAAATTAATTGTTTATATTTTCTTGTACGCCCATTCTTCCTGAGTCGGTTGCAGCGTGGGCTTTAGTTTCGACGAGGCTTGGCCCCCCCCCCCTCCCCCTTTTACCATCAACCTACCTCTTTCTCCTTAAAAGACAGATCCTGGGGGAAAACAAAGTCAGAATGATATTTCATATTAGGCTATCTATTATATATATATATATGCCGCATGATCTAGCTAATTTGCAGGTTTTCTTACCTAAAATCGAAAAATAGGGGCTGGTGAAAACTGTTTGTTGATGGCTTCGGTTTCCCTAAAAGCCCCTATTTTCATACATGCTGGTCATACACACGCACACAAGCCTATGATCTATCATCACTCCGACCCCTGTGGGCACACAGACATACGACTTGGAAATCAGATGAAAGATGTTGTGTGGCGGAGGTGGTTGGTTACATAGGTATGTAATTATTGGATATATACTATGTGAACATCGCATGCATTAAGGAGGAGCTTTTTTTTGTTTTTGGTCATCCTATTCTCTTTTACCGGTCATGCGATGTCAGATGTGTTGTCTCTCTACACCTCGAGATAGATAGATACTTAAAGATAGATAGATAGATAGATAGATACCTACCTAGGTAGGTAGATAGATAGATACTTAAGTAGATAGATACCTTGTTGTTTTGCGGACGGTTAAACTTCTAGTGGCCTACTTCCTTCCGCCTTCCTTCCATCTGAGCTCACAACTGGATGTGAGCACACTTGAAATGCCCGGGCGTACGTGTGTACATGTACACTGCCCGGCTAGGGATATTGTTGAGAGCAAGGCATCAGGTAGTGGGTTGTGGTGCCTGTGTACCTAGGTACTTGCACTGCCTTCCTCTCCTTCCGTCTCGGGTGACCTACCTGCCTTGACCTACTGCGTTCGTTGCATCAATCTACCTAGTACACATACCCTTTTCTCTCTCTTCTTCTTTTTATTCTTCAGGTGACCTTCGAGCTCTCCTTCACCATCACCTCGAACCAGCTCTGGCCCTGCGGCACCTGCATAATCTTCGTTCCTCATCTTTATTCCTAGTCGATTCACTGCTAACATTTGGGAGCCTCTAACACTTCTACAACCACCCGTCAACATGCTGGACACCATGCCCCCAGAGGTGATCGGCCTCGTGGCTGAAGAGGTAAGTTCACGTTATGTCAGTCTTGGTGTCTCGACCGTCACTGACGAATAATCTGTCTGCAGCTGGAGCAGCCCGATCGGGAGAGCCTTTCTCTGGTCTCGAGAAGCGTACATGCTATCGTAGCACGTATCCTTTGGCGTTCTCTCGTTATGAAGCCTTGTAGCGACACTAGAATAGATGATGGCCCTATCCAAGCACCTCTTCATCTAGTTCGACATTTGCACTTTGAGCTTCGCCCTTTTCGGCAGTGTTGGATGCACTCTGACTGTGAGTGTGACGATCCGGCTCTTCCATGCCATAACATGAAAGTGGCCCATCGCCCCTTTGGGTTGAAACGTACAAAGAAATGGAAAATGATGGCGAAGAGAGCCAATCTGGTACTTGGCCAACTCGAAGATGACCAGCTTCGAAGTTTCAGGTTTGTAATTAATTCACTCTACCACCCCCGTCTGTGTATCCTTTCACTGTACTAATATGCATATGTGTAGCTGGGACATGGACGTCTGTATTCCGCTCGGAGTCATGGGACAGAACGGTATCATATCACATCGACAACGTTTACTGCATTCGATCAGCTTGATGACGTATTATCGCTGTGACAAGCCTTACGCACGCGAGAAAGGTCAAGAAGTAGATCTTTCCTCCCTCCGACATCTCAAACACCTCAAGTGGATAGGCCTTCGTCCTCAAGACATAGCGACCTTGTCTCTCGCAGTCCGAAACAACCAGAACTCCCTGCAGAGACTGGAGTTAGACTTTGTCAGCTGGTCTTATCTTGCTGGTCGCATAGGTGATCATCGTCACGCAGGCCAGGAGGGCGAGGACGAGGCACACTACGACGAAGAGAATCTCCCCGAAGAAGCATCTGCCGATCTGTGGCTTCTCGAAGACTTCGTAGACCAGGTGAGCCGAGGTGATAATGAGAACGAAGAGGAAAACGACAAATTGTGGCTTCTCCAACGACTCGCAGCGTACGAAGGCCAAATCAGCGATGACGAAGGGTACGAAGATGAAGAGACCGAAGACAAAGGAAAGATCGAAGACGAAGAACACATCCCCAATGACGACGATTTAGAGAGCAATGCCAAAGTCGACAAGGATGCTACCCAACCCCAGGCATGGTTTGCTAACTCTGTCCTGCAAATCAACAACAGCCGTCTTCGACCTGTTTTCTTTCCAAATATCCGCCTCCTATCCCTTTCAGAGACGCCTTTGACCCCGGGGATCGCCCATGTGTTGAATTTCGAAACCCTTATATCCCTGACTTTGCGATCATGTCCCGGCTGGCGAAGTTTTCTCGAGTCCGTTATCCAGCTCGGCGTACCGATAAAGCTGAGGGCATTTGCGCTTCAAACACTACCAGCTGCCGATTCCAGTGATGCTGCTACTACTTCTACCACTTTATGTCGCTTCCTCGACGTTTTCGAAACGCTGGAAGAACTTTACCTAAGCCACATAGGACCGATCGATGCGCTCAAGGTCTGGAGCCACGCCGCGAACCATACGGGACTGAGGAGATTGGTGCTCCAGCAGAGGGGCCTCGTCCCTGTTCTGCACCGCGTTCTGGAAACTGATGTTCTGGACCAGGCTCTCCCGTCTGGTAACAGTCTACTTCTAATTGCGGAAGATCCTACACTCAATCCTCTTTATAAGTTGCACCACCTTGAAGCCGTTGATTTAGGGTGTGAACCTGACTATCTGGTATGTACGAACGTTCATGATATGATCAACGGATGTTACATTTCTACTAACGCATTCATTCAATCTGCAGCCATTCTTCTTACTTCCTTTCCAGTGCAAAGCTTCACTGAAACTGATCTACGTCCGTGCGTCTCCCGTGCTCAAAACGTATAAAGTACCGGCCTCCCTCTATTTTTTTGCTGAGTGGGTGTTAGGACCGCGCGGTATAGCCTCGGTGGACTATGTGGCCTACGGCGAATTTCGTCTCAACTCCTGTTACGAAAACGCTATCTTCAGAAGGGGGTCGAGCACCACAGACGAGTGTTACACAGAGATTGAAGAGGGAGCTGAAGCGTGGAGAGAGGTCGTGGACAGATATCAGAATGTTTTGCAGGCCAGCGTGATTCCTATCATACCTGAGTTGGGGTGGTGGTGGTTATAGGTACCTAGCTTAGAGTCAAGTTTCTTAGACAAGAAGAAATATACTCTCCATGTATTGTGAACAAGATAGCTTGATACGTTAATTACATGCTACTATACGACGCAATATAACTATGAGTACCAGGTTCTCCATCAGGTAGGAAGCGAACTTTGGTGGAAGTTGAAACATCGCTGGACGTCACTATCATCTTGGGTCTGGAGTACGGCCCTTAGGGATGGTAAAGGTTGGCATAACTACTACAGATAATATGGGATAACCGTATCAGCAGAAGATTAATAATGGGATCAACAGTGTTCCATAGATCATTCTACAAGAAATACCTACTTATTCTAATCCCAGTATGTAATAGTCTACGTATGACACCAGGTAGCTAGTTCTTACCTAGGTACTTAGCCCCTATTTATGGAAAGCTCCCATAAGAGAAGACCTCTCCGGTCTCTCTCTCCATCTCCCATTACGTCAATCATATCGTCTCCCGTCTTATGTGTGTCTCTTTCATGGTCATCTTCCATCAGAGTCTATGGCAATGAGACCTGAAGACTGAGAAGAGAGGACGCGCCCAAAACGTATAACCTAGCAGGTTCTAACGCGGTTGCTAACCGTTTAACGTACCCCTGAGATGTGTACATGCAGCAGAGGACCATACCATCCACGTCCACAAGACCATAACCTTGCAATGGCAAACAGACAGATAGACAGACACCAGATACCCAGTGTTTATTATATGTGATTGATCAATTCCACGGATAATTTTATTTTTCTACAGACTCAAAGTAAGACCATAGTTCTACCTAGTGCCTGCCGTACATGTGTAGTCACTTCAACCAGATTCAGCAACAGAAGACCAGGAACCCGAATACTTTAAAAAAAACCAAACCAAACAATAACGGTTTCATGCGGATTTCAAAACTTGGGAGACGAAATCAATAGATAGGTGGGATATCTTCGTTATGGGAAGTTTTGGTAAGGGAAAACCCGATCATAAGTAAGTACGTAAGTTTTCGGAATTGCACTACTTACTTACTTCTGCCTTGTCTACGAAGACTCTCTCGCAGCTTTTCATCATGCACGAACCCAACAACAACAACAACACAACACATCCTCCAGAGGGAGAGGGGGGGGGGGGGGGGGGGGGACAATGAACCATCTTTGTTTGTCATTTATCTCAAAACTCAAAGACCTGACGATACGCGCGGCTTAGAGAGAGAGAGAGAAATTCCCATCTTCGCGGTATGGTATTATTTCCTCCTGCACTCTAGCTAAGTAATGCTAAGTAAGTATTGTCGTCTGCAGCTTCCCGCCATTCTCGCTTTCCCCCGCCCCCCTATTTCCCTCCCTCTCTCTCCCCCTTTTCTTTTTTTTTACAACAGATACTTAGCGGCGTGCTCGACATGGTCCTGGCCGAACGAGGAGATGAAGAAGTACGAGTGGTCGTAATCCTGTTGGGAAAAAAAAAGATGTTAACCAATGTCAGTTTATTCATGTCACTAGGTTACCACCCAGTCCATAGCAAGAGAGAGAGAGAGAGAGAGAGAGAGCGAGAGGGAGGGAGGAAAGAAGAAAAAAAAGCGAGAAAAAAAAAAGAAAACCAATGCAAGCCAACGATACTCTCGTCCCCAAAGATAAAAATCTCAAAAGTTAGGTAGGAGAAGTGAAAAGCAAGAGAAAAAAAAGGGGGGACCTGGGGAGGGAGGGGAACCAAAGCGCAGGTTTTTAAAAAAAAATAAAAAAAACCAAACCAAAACACCACACTCACCTTCTGATACCTGACCTCGACGCCCTCGACGCCCGCCTCCTTAACCGCCTTCTCGAAGCTCTCGGGCCTCAGCTGCCCGTCCTTATAGAACCCGTCTCCCGTCCCGACATCGATCAGACACCTCAGATCCGTGCCCCTCTCTAATTTCTTCACCAGCTCCGTCGCATCACTACCCTTCCACAGCTCCTCTTTCTCCTTCTCGCCTTCTTCTCCGAAGTACCCCGAGAACGCCTTCCTCCCCCACGCGCACTGTCCCGGCTCGCAGATAGGCGCCCACGCGCTCACGCTCCGGTACGCGCCCGGGTACTTCAAGTACAGCGTCAGCGCGCCGTGGCCCCCCATGCTGTGCCCCGCGATGCTGACTCTGTCTTTATCTAATTTATCCCCGAACCCGCCTTTCTCGGGGGGAGAAAAGAGCAGGTCGGGGAGCTCCCGCGCGACGTACGACTCCATGCGGTAGTTGGCGCGCCAGGGCTCCGCAGTCGCGTCGACGTAGAAACCCGCGCCCGTGCCGAAATCCCAGCTGTCGTCCTCCGTGGCGACGCCGGCGCCTCGGGGGGACGTGTCCGGGTACACGATAGCGAGGCCCAGGCGCGAGGCGTGCGCCTGCAGGAACCCCTTCTCGGCGCAGTTGTCGGGCGTGCAGGTCAGGCCCGAGAGGTAGATCAGCACGGGGACTTTTTTATTTGGAGGAGAGGACGAGGAAGAGGAGAGGGCGGCGGGGGGTAGGTAGAGGTTGAGGTTCATCGGGGTCTGGGTGCTGGTGGATTGGTGGGTGAGCTTGAGGAGCTGGCCGCCGAAGTTGGCTATGGTGGCTTTGGTTTCGAAGGCCATGGTCTTTTGTTGGGGTGTTTGTTTGGTCTGTTTTTTCAAAGTATGTATGTGTTTATGTGTTGCTATCTGTGGTTGGTAGAGGTGGTGGGTGGTTAAATGCGCGCTGGTGGTCCTCGATGAGAAGAATGAGGATGAGGGGTTACTACGACTCGATGATGATGACGCTCGGCTCCGTTGTTGGAGAAGAGGTTTGGAGATATTTGATGTTTTATTCGTCCCGGCTAATAAGGGGAGATACCGCATAAAGCGCTGATGTGGACATATGCAAGGAGGAGAGAGTGTGCAGTTCAATGTTGAGAGAAAGGTCTTAATTTTTTGACAAAGTGAGTTTCTTGCTTCAGAGAATTATATGTACAAGACCAGGAGGGGGTCATCAAGGGCTTTTTGCTTGTTTGCGCATTAGGTTCAGGTAATCATCCCTCCTCCCGCATTCTCCTCTCCATTGGCTAGCCGACCATTCAGGTTCGTAGCTTTCAGTTCCTCTATCTATCTGCCCCTCTCTCCGGCAAAGTGGTGCGAGGAGAGAAGCAAGAAGTTTAAGAGCTTTTCAAGGGTGTTCGTCGAACGGAGAGGAGAAAGAAGCGGGATGTTGCTCCAATTGGCACATACCCGTGGACCCCACCATTCCGAGCCATCTGCGTCATCGGTGGGCTCCACGTGAAATCTCCGAATGCCGGGCTGAGTCTCAAGTCCTGTTCTCCACATCCACATCAACTTTCAATCGGAAACTGAACTGCCGATGGGTGGTTGGGGTGGATTGGCGGCCAACGGCGCGTCATCCTTCATCCTTCGTCCTTCTCTGGTCCCACGGTACCACCGTAACAAACACACCTGGTTGCACTCCTACACCGGCTTGATCCTTCATCATTCCCCGTCAATCGATTCCCGTTCGGAGGCTGGGTCGAATTTACCGAAAATCCTCATACTCATCATACATATGTTGATTGTTTTTTTCCAACCAGAAAAAAAAGGAAGAAAAAAAAGGGATATCATCGCTCGTGAAAAATCAACCGCCAGCCAGAACCACCACCAGCCTAACCTATAGGTCATAAGTATCCATACATCTACGCCTTTTTGACAGCAGCAGCGGCAGTAGTCGTCACGTTCAGGTGGCAGTCGAAGGACTGGATCAGGTGGTCCCACTGGATCGTGGCCAGGTCGCTCTTGACCGGGTTGTAGTAGTCGACGGCGCCGAAGGTGCAGCCCGTGGGCGAGGTGCAGATGTCGGCGCAGCTGCCGACGTGCGGGTAGCAGAAGAAGCCGCTGTTGTCCGGGGCGAAGGTGCGCGCGTCGCCCGACAGCTCCGCCGGCAGGTCGTGGCACTCGTTCATGCTGTACACCTCGTAGTGACAGGTCCCCGTCGCGTTGGCGCCCGAGCAGATCGTGACCTGGCGGGTTGGGCTTTTTGTCAGTTTGTGATCGATGATGAAATTCGTCCTGTACTTACACCGCCGACTTCTCTCTTGGCCATATGCCGCCTGGGGAAAGCGGTGGCCCAGGTCGCTGCTATGACGAGACTTATTATGGTGGTGAAGAACTGCATGGTTGTGAATGGAGTGTGTGAGTATGAGGCAGTGTAGAGATGTTTGTTGGATTAGAGTACGTGAGAGTCGAGAGAGCTGAGAGTTGAGCGAGGAGAGCGGAATGATGCTGTTTCGAGGTGGAGGTTTCACAGGACTAAGCTGTATCTGTTCGGTCCTATTTAACTCGAAGTTCTGAGGTAAGATTAGGTGAGATTACCACTTGAGTCGTTACTGCTGCGAAGGGAGGTAGTATATGTATGTTTGCTTGCGGCAGAGGCAGTGTACGCAAGGTGAGGTGAGAGCGCGGAAGGATGAAGTTATTTATAAGTTGGTGAAGGGAGACAGCTCGCAAGCCTTGTTCATATATGCTGGTCTACCTATGATCTCAGCTGGGATTTATTAGGGTGTCTAAAATAAGGTCACATCCAGTATTGACATGGATGGGATTTCCCCAGGATCACTAGGTATCTAGCTGTCTAGGTAGCAAGCAATAAACCCGTTCTTGCCGTATTCCGCAGCAGCAGGGGAATACGGAGTAGATGTACGGTTATTACGAGATCCAGGACATTGCCCAACTGGTTCCGCCCAACTAGTTCCGATGTTTGGCCCCTCCGCGTAGGCAAACATACGTCAATGGCATTATGGGATGGATCGTCGCCTGTCTCGCCTGGCAAGGGCTAACAAAAATGAGACTACTAAGTACCTTTTTTAATTATTGACAACATCTTCTGCACAGGTTCATTGAGGGAAGCCCAGTCAGATTGCCAAATTTCCCGCCATTCCTGCGGTTGCTAGGGGTTATTGACGATCTTTTGAGCGGTCCGGGCAAGGAGACCAGGGGACTTCATGATGTTTTGATTATTAGCTAATAATCGGATGCCTAATGCAGTGTACACATGAGCAGATTGGTATCTCTGGGTCCCGCCTAATCTTGCATTCTCTCGTTGTGTTTGCTGTCCGACTAGAAAACAGCTGTACATACAGCAAACTGACGATGCTGGCACCTGGGTACCTAGGTACCTATGTAGACTACCTATGAGGCCTCTTACGTCATTGCTGATACTTGCGACGAGGACAGACGCCGAACGGTTACTAGATAGCGGCCGCAGAATGAATGTCTGGAAGTGTCGTTTCGTTTATTAGATTCCCGCGGGGGTATGTATGTAGTATTGTCACATTGAGATGAGGTACTTCGTAGAAGTTCGAACAGCCCGTTGGTCTGCAGGGTCCGTCTGTTCCCTTGCAGCAAATACGAGTTGATCGACGGAAACTGAGCTGAAAGTACCTTAAGCTCTCTTGGCGCACATCACTTTCCATTCTCGAGGCTGTCGGAGTCCCTAATCCGGATTAGGTAATACTACTCGATTCCAGACGCCCAGTCTGCCAGTTCTGGACTTCATCTTTTCACGATACTGTCGTTGCATTACTCCTTTTCGGCCTAAATGGCCGCAGCGAGACTACTCTACCTGGTGACCACGGAGAGTGTAACCATCGTCATCATCTATAGAGGAGGTGCAACCTGGGAATGCCGACTTCCACTGTATCTATATCGACGAAGCCATTCCCCTCTGGTCTGAGATATCTTGCCAATGTCCAGAGTATCCTGAACCGCGCGCATGCCGCTTGCTATGCCAAGCATATATGGCTCCCCAGCCAGACGAACTTGAACTTGAGATCGTCATGCTAATTCGCTGTCCTGCTGGCTCGCCTGACTACCAGAACCGTTTGTTACCATATTGCCGCTTGAAAATGGGCATAGGGGCTTAGGCTGGAGTCTTGGACGGCTTTCTTGTAGAAGGATTTGCCAGCCCTGAATGCCAAACTGGTATAAGCCAAAGACAACCATAAACGCCTTGCTGAAACACTTTTCTCTAGTCACTGTACTTTCCGACTGCATCACTAGCAGTGCTTCGGCAAAGAAACTCGAGATTCCACCCACGCGACTTGAAACCTGTAGAGTGGATATCGGTTGAAACGTGTACCTTAAGAATCGGTTGCTGTCCTTTTACTACTGAAGCAACTCTTCGCAGGTCCAGTCCTCATAGCTGCGGTTGGGTCAGCACAGAACTGCAGAGCATAGCAAGTAGTGAGTGACGGTTATTACATACTAGCCATCCGGCATATAGCGCCGCACGATGAGAGGGATCTTCTTCTCGCGCATCTCCTTGATCGCAATCTGCAGAGGATCAGATTCACCCTCGAGGTCAACTAGGACAGGGGCGTTCATGCTGTAAAGCCAAGTCAGCCGCTGCGACCGTGTTGTGGACTATATTCAAAAAAGTATATTCTCCCACCTGATCTGTAGCGCCCTGGTCCCTAGAATCCTAGCCTTCTCGTACTTGGTCATGTAAGGTGTCGTGGTCCTTTCTTCGGTAGGGATCTTCTTGTCTTTGTGCGACTTTTCAGTACCTTTGCCTCGATTTGCGGCGGCGGAGGGATCAGCACCGGATATGACTATGTTCTCCTCTTCTTCGGCGCCTCGTCGGTTGTGATCATCGTCTTCAGGAACTTCGGGTACTTCAGGGTCGAGTTCATCCTCAAAGGGAACCTCATCTTCCTCCTCGTACATGGGCTCATCAGCGCTGTGTGTACCATGTCAATATCACTGGCAGAAGAAGGCAAGCGAGATCAGGATGCGCCTAGTTGAAATACTCACCCACCAGCATCACCATCATCGCCGTAGTCGGACATATTGATGAGTGGCAATAAGCACAATGACTCGAGACCAAAGCTTTGTTTACTGTAGGGGCTGGGTTGGTGCAGTGGGTGGAAATTGACAAACTGCAGTGCTTTGGGGGCGGGCGTTGTTGACTTGGATGAATGCGATAGAAAATTTCTGAGGGGACCGCGAAAGAAAGGAATTCGAGGCCAAGGATTATTGTGGCTGTCCAAAATAAGGTTGTGGCGCGAGCTGCAGTTGGATCCGCACAGCTGGATCCTCACAGGAGAGATGCAACAAACAGGGGTATACTCATCCATAGATCGAGGTATCTTACCCATATTTATACTGATAGCTGCATATCCTGCCGCCCGAGCCGCGTTAGAAGACTAGTGCGGCCTGTCCACCCGCTGGCTGCAGCTCGTGTCCCACCAAAATTTCTAAAAAAGTTCAATTCGGGTCGACGCCAACGTCTCTCCTCGCCTTCCAAATCAACAACTATATAAACTCCTCTCTCACTTGATGAATGACACAACAACAGCAAGCTTCCACACCCAATTCTCCTGGGCAACAACGGCCAAGATGAAGCGACTCGCACATGATGACATGCAAGATGTCCATCCACTCAAGAGACCTCACATTGAAGGCCTCAGATCTATCCGTTCGTGGATTTCCATCATCCAATCCAAGGCTTTTCGCAACTGACCTTACTCCCATCCCTAGGACCTACTCCTGACCGCGATGATGCCTTTATTGATGACGCCTCCCTCTACACTACTGGATCTACCTCTACCGTCGCCGCTACCACCCCCATGACCCCTTCGTCACCTGCGCACAAGTTCCCCAGTGATCTGAAGACCATTCGATGCACGTTCCCCAATTGCGACAAAACCTTCAATCGACCAGCCCGTCTTGCTGCGCACATTCGATCACACAACAACGACCGTCCATTCAAATGTCCACACGCCGATTGTGATAAGGATTACCTCGAAGAAAAGCACCTTCGCCAGCACATCAAGGGCACGCATACCGACGAACGGAAGCATGTATGCGCTCACCCAGGATGCGACAAGAGTTTTGTCACCGCTACTCGTCTCCGAAGGCATCAGCAGGTCCACGAAGGTCAAGAGCGCTTCCGATGCCGCGATTGGCCCCCTTGCAGCCAAAGCTTCCGAAAGCACCAGACACTTGAACGTCATATTCGCACGGAGCACCTACATCTACCCGCGTATCTTTGTAAGAGCAAGGATCCCGTAACTGGAGTAGTTTGTGGCATTGGCTATGATAGTCCCGCGAATCTCAAGTCCCACCAAGATCGAGAGCATGCACAGGACCGTTACTGGTGTGACGAGTGTAGTCAGCAACGAGACGAAGATGGCAACCATATCAGAGTTGGATTCGCCACCTTGCTACTCCTGACAGCTCATATGAAGCAGGCTCATGTACGTTGCATGTTCTGCGAATTGGTGTGTGACGGGAGAGAGGAGATGGAGAAGCACGTGGAGGTGCATCATGCCGACCAAGCTTTAGAGGAGAAGAAGAAGTCGGCTGTTCATTGTACCTGGGCAGGATGTACCAAGACTTTCTCGAAAGTCTCCAACATGAACACCCACATACGCAGTGCACATGAGGGTCTCCGTTTCGTATGCGGCCAGACCGTGGTTCGAAAGGACGAGATATTTACAGTTTGGAACCCTGCGGAGGGATGTGGAGAAGGATTCGCAACGAAGGCCAACCTGGAAAACCATATCCGCTACGTTCACCTCAAGTACGAGAGACCACAGTCGTATGTACCGACCCAAACGAAACGACAGGATTCTCCCAACATGTTAGACGCTATGACGGGTTTTGGGGATCAGACCAGGCAGACCATCTCGTGCACCTTTGTTGACTGTTTCATGAAGTTTGCTCATCCCAGTGAACTCGATGCCCATATTCAGAGCGAGCACGTCATTGATCAGGCCCTACTGGATCAGCTGAGAGAGCATGACAATCAAATGCAGCTTAATCAATATGATGGTTTCGACCCGCTTGCTGACAGCTTGAATCAGGAGCCCGAGTATACTGCGTTCTGGGTTGGGGATGAAGATGGCGCAGAGCCTGCAAATCTGGAAGCTGAGGAGGAATGGATAGCTGATGAGGCAGCTATGAGATCGCTCATAGATCTTGAGGGGAATCTAGACGGCAGGGAGCCGCTACAAAATCTAGAGGAGGTGCTTGACCCGTCATTGCGTTAAGCATGGGATGGCAGTCAATGGTGGACTGGAGTTAATGATACCCTTTGCTTTCATGTTTTCGGCATTTGAGTCTAGTTGAGAAGAAGGAGCTAGACACAAGAACATCACTCACATCTCAAGGCAGGGACGGCCGACTCTATGGAATGGATATATTGAACAGATATATTCCATAATCCTAGGTCAGGTAGAGCGTTAAGAAGCCAAGGAGATCTCGCGGTATGAGATATGAATATATGACATGACTTTACGATGCAATGGCTTCTCTACCTGGTCCCAAACCATGTAATTCTATGTCTCATCTACTGAATTGCGCATTCGATTCACCTCAAAGATCATGTCACACGAGACGCAAGGTTTTAAAACCCGGGTGTTCTACCAAGAGACTCGGGAGCATAAAGGATCAAAAGGCGAAAGGGAAATTTGGTATCATTATATTATGATTATTATTATTATGATGATGTTGAAATACTCCGCCAAAGAGGATAAGAAGAAGAAAGAAGAAGGAAAAAAACATTCGAAGGAGATATCTGGGCGACCAAGCAAGCACCCATCCCCGAGACGAGTTAACTCAACACTCTAGTTACTCCTTCACTTACCTTATACTTACACTCTCCCCTTTTTTTTCTCTTATGCTTATACTTACACTCACTTCCCCTTCTCCCTCAAATCAGGAACGAAACAGCTAGCTCTCTTTTTTTAAGCATCCGAGTCCGAGAACTGCGATCGAGCATCGAAGAACTTATCATCATCATTATCATCCCCCTTCTTCGAGTCCGAAGAAGAAGAGGAAGAAGAGATGTGACTCTTGGCGTCGAAGAATTCATCATCGTCATTATCATCATCTTTTTCTTCCGACTTTGAGTCAGATGATGAGGAGATATGGCTCTTGGCATCGAAAAACTCATCATCATCATCGTCTTCTGAGTCATCAGACGAAGGAGAAGAAAAATGGCTCCGGGCGTCAAAGAACTGCTCATTTTCTTCCGTTTTTTCCGAATCGGAATCGGAATCGGAGTCAGCGTCGGTCTTGGTCTTGGTCGTACAATCTCTCTTCTCTTTCTTCTTATCGTCACCGCTCTTCTTCTTCTTTTCATTGTTGGAAGACTCACCTTGACATTTCTTTCCCCCCTCCTTTCCCTCCTCCATCTCATCAGCATCCGGCCACCTAGCCTTGAGCATCAGGCCGCCGCCCCGGCGATCGTTCAGCTCGATCGGGGTGAGCAGACCATTGGCGGCGGCACCACCACCACCACCGGCGGTGATAGACCGCGGGTCCCGGGCGCCGCCGCACGAGACGCACTCGTTGGGGCCGCCCCGGCGGAGCTCCTTCTGCTTCTTCTCCTCGTCCGGCTCCTCGCCGTGGGCGATCAGGTGGCAGGATCGGCAGAGGGGGCCCGTGGCCTCGGTCGACCTGGAGTAGGTAAAGGTATTGCCGCTACTGCTGTTAGCAGAAGAACTGAACTTGAGAATAGGGGCCATGATACGGTTCATCTTGACGTAGGGGGTTCCTTTTTTTTTTTTTTTTAATTGCTGAAGGGGTCTTAGAAGAAGAGGACAATCCTGTTGTCGTTTGATTGTTTGTTTTTCCTTCTTGACTACAATAGATACAAGACACGAGTAGCTAGACCGGCTAGCAGTAGGAGTTTCTCGTGAGGGATTTTTTCTATTGTAGGTTGAATTGATACTTACCCGAGAAGGAGGAAGATGAGATTCGAGATGATGGATGCTGTTGTGAGCTGATGATGTTTTCGAATCGGTTCTATGTTGGGTGATCGGCAGGTATATATATATATTCGTCTCGATGAATCGTGGCCTTTGGACGCCAGGTCAACAAGGGGCTTGTCCGACACAATGAATATGATGAACAATGCGTTTGGAGAGAAAGATATCCTTGGTATTGTCAGGGCTATTCAAAGGACGTATTCAGAACAATTAACGCCCCAACAAAGCGGACGGTAAGAGACCGTGGGTGGGAACCTGATGAGAGGTAGTACCTAAAGTAACAAACCGACAGATCTCTTGACTTGTTCCCATCTGTCGAGTGAGTGGAGGACAAGCAACAGACTAGACGGCATATTCGAGTTTGGTCACATATCAATAGTAGACAGACGAAGGAGAGAAAAATTAGCAAATCGAGGGCAGCCGACTATTCTACCAGTACATGCCAAAAGGAGACCAGTTACCATCACTACCAAGCGGCCAACCATTTTGGCAACGCACAATGCTCGATGATGGGAAAGAAACTTTTTTGCGTTGATTCGGGAAATTTAGACTGTAGACGTACGTCCTCTTTCTACACACACAGTAGCCAGAAGATATTGGGGACCCAGTGGATATTGAGATATCAGTTGATCCCCTTCGAATATGTATGCGGCTCTTGGGACACGCCAGACCGTGGCGGAATGTGAATTGGCCAAAAACCACATCAGCTTCTGGTCAGATGTTGCAGGTCCATCGAGGGATCTAAGCACCGAGGCTGGGAAAGGCGGACTCGTCCTTAGTGTTGATAGACGCATCGGCGCGGCCACCTCCAGCACGGAATTCACCTCGGCCACGGCCACCGCCGCGACCACGACCCTCGCCACCACGACCCTCGCCACCACGGGGACCACCACGTCCGGTACCGCGTCCGCCGCGTGCACCACCACCTCGAGTACGCTCGGGCTCAACATATCGTTGATCGATGTCGACGAGTTGCTTGGTCTTGCGCTCACGTTCGCGCTTGGTCTTGCCGCTAGAGCCAGCGATGAAGTTATCTTCCTCCTCCTTGACGAGGGGCTTGGCGTTGGCCCACTTCTTGTCACCCTTGCTGCCCTCGTTAGCCTTGCGGATTTCGAGACTCTCGCTCAGAGCGAGCTTCTTCTCAGCCTGCTGGGCAAGGTATTCGGAGTAGGAAACCTGCTTCTCCTCGGGTTCAGCTGGAGTAGCATCGGCATCCTGGGCATCTTCGGCGGTGGCCTCCTTCAGCTCGGTCTGAGCAATTTCCTCGCCGGCTTGCTCGTCCTTCTGTTCGGCATCGCCTTCAGTAGCACCCCACGAATGGGCAGCCTGCTTTCCGGAATCACTTGAGGCGAATTAGATATAGTTGGAATGAAGCGGGCTAGCATGCTACTTACGCGATAACGGGACCCTTAGTGTGTCTGTCATCACGGTCACGGGAGAATCGACCACCGCGGCCTGGGGAAGCGGGTTAGTACCGCTTGCAACCTCGGCATGTTTATGCCGAACTTACCACCTCGGTCACGGGCACCACGGCCACCTCGAGCACCACCTCGTGGAGCTTCGTCAGTAGGCTTGCGGTGGTTGGCAGCGCTTGAGGCGTTGTGATCACGGTAAGCTGATAGAGCAATCGGTCAGTTATTTGTTGCGAGTGTAGGGGCAGATAAGAAGATGCAACGCTGTCCGTGAACGCCCGAGATTCTGCTCTAGTGATATGCATGGGTTCCAGAGAGACAACTTACCGCCCTCGTTTCCGCCAGGACCGGCACGGCGAGAGCCAGTGTTAGTGGCGGGCTTCGCAGGTGCCACGGGCTCGACGTTGCGCTTGGTGGTGCGCGGGAGAGTCTTCTCGACAGTCTTTACGGGAGCAGTCGGCTCAGCATCTCCATCGTCGTTACCTGGGAGGGTTGATTGGGGTTAGCGATCGATGATGCTTAGTTGACAAAATTTTCACCCAAGATGCGGGAGCTCGAAGACGTGGCATACCGAGGAGGGCGAAGAGGTTCTAAGCGCACACAAGTTAGCTTGACGATGGCCAAATGTAGTCAATTGCAGAATGCCGGTGTCACTGATGCCGTAGAGCCATAGACAAGAGATTGACAAACAACTCGAGGGATGTCGGGTGGTCGGGAAAATCTGGGAAGCTTGATTTCACCTACCTTAGAGGCGACCGACATCGTGCCGCCAATGTATTCGCCTTTAAGCAAGGCGGAGCTTTAAGGCCGACAATGAGAATCAAAATGGAGGAAAGTGAACTCTGGGAGTAAAGGATACGGCCTAGCAGGTCATATCCTCAAGGGAGCAGAAAGTAATGTTGGCTTGTCGGGATGAGGTTGGACCTGAGCAGGGAAGCAGGAAAGGTGCTGTGTGCTGAGGTTGGAAAACGGGCACCTCTGAAGAAAGGCAGAGGCAGAAGCAGAAGCGGGTGTGGGTTTGCAGCAGCGGCAGGAGCAGCAGGAGCAGCAGCAGCACCACCCGCAGCAGGAGCGATCATTAAGCAGCGGCAGCAGCAGGTGGACAAAGTTTCTTTTATTCTTGTCCAATCACAAGGCACCATTTGAGTTTTGCATGTCCGCACCTGCTGTGTATTCCGTCGCTTAAAACTCGGAGCGGAAAATAAATTCGAAGCTGCTTCCAGGGTTGTGAATTTTCTCAATTTAAGAGGCCAATTCCTCCAAAGCTGCTGTTAGTGCGCTGATGACTAAGCGCTTCGGGTCCATGCCCTGCCAGTTCTTGCCAAGCCCCTTCTTGTAAGCGTTCAAGTTGCGGTACGGAGTGAATCTGAAGGAAAACCTCCCCGTCCAAATATCATTACTACCTACCTAGGTACTTCTTAGGTATCTAGCTTATGTAGGTTACCTACCTGTCGAGTCATATACTTGTAGTTATTTATGAGTGTTCTCAGTGAGGAACCCACATCCAGTCAAAGACCACCGGAGATCAGAAAGATCATGGTCTTGTAAGTACTGGAAAACATCCATCGTTATACACCTCCAGCTTCTTGTCAGCCTACTCTGCATGTCGACTACCCACACACCTGGGCACCAAGACTACGGGAGCTCACGGACCCTTGAACCCCGGATTATATCTGCACTTCTGAAAGCGCCTCCCGGACCGTGAGCACATTCCCTGTGGCAAAGCGGGACCTCGTGAGACGACAATGCCTAATTGTACACGGACGTAACCTGCCTAGATTAGCGTTCCCCTTAGGATAGAGTACACTCGGAAGCATTAGGAACAAATCCTCTGGATATCTCAAGTATTCAGGTGTCGACATCCTGCTATATCTTCAAGTCTCACTCTCTTGTAATCTGGCATTGCCTCGCTTTAGGACCTTAGACAGACGGCTTTCAAGTCTCAGTCTGGGTATCCGCGGACCCCTTATCAGCCTTTGTACCTTCTAGTTGAACGTCCATGGGAAACCGGTTCATCAACACTTGGCCAAGGCGACGGTATCATAGTCAGGTATCTCAGTATATCGATATCGAATTCCCGAGGTCAGGCATTTAGATCTGACGGTCTAGAGATCGGCTTCCTCGTGGGCACTTGCTAAGGAGACCATTCCTACCCCTGAATAACCTGAGGTTGGGAAACACATTGATAGTCTGATACTACCATTCCCTGGTTGACAATCAGTCATTGAGATTATCTAGTCTTGTCTGGGAGATGTCTCCTCAAAATAGATGGTACTTCCAGTCTACCACCACCAGTCTGATCCTTTTCATCGACATTGGTTCCTAGTTCCTGCTTCAGGACGGATCAGGTCTCTCAAGCCCCTATCTGACAATACCAAGGTCATAATTACTACCCTATTTGCTTCCGCGCGAGTAGCTATACGGAGGAGCTACCATGTATACTGAAAAATCTTATGACTTCGCGTTTTCCCTAAAAACTATATGGCCAAATTGCACTTGGCTTCATGCCCAGGTAGTACTACCGGTACACTCAAGTCTCCGGACCCAGGGGGCCATTCGAGCCGGCCGAGGTTGGGCGAGAGCCTCTCAAACTTGCAACCACGGTGCTGTCCAGTCCCAGGCTTCAGATCAGTTTGCCAATAAAGAACAGCGAGACGAGCTTGCGGGAATCCGAGCTCGTCACGGCCTAGCAAGCAGCCGAGTCGGGCGCCATCCTCTTCGACCAGTCGCTACTGTGCGATGAATAAGCAAAGAGGTCATATAAGGACGGGTAAGTCTCTCGCCCCTTTTGGGTCGCCGTTGTCCATGTGCAATTCAATTGCAAAACACCGCCATGATAAAGATTGGCAAGCTATTCCATCTCTAAAATGCATATCAACTACGGATGTAAGCGGCGCCAGCAAGCAGTGATGATGTGCAGCGTGACACACACCTGGACGGGGAGTCATGTATATCTGCAGCACCTCGCTTCGAGACAAAGAGAGATATCTCGTGAGCATATTCAGGGACAGGAGGGAATGATTTCTTGCTGTAATGCGCCTCGAAGACTGCATATCATCCTGCATGACTGGTTACAGACGGGAACCTGAACATATAAATGGAGGTCTCATGTGGTCGTGCATCGAACACACATAAGGGCAACCAGGGCCCGACTCTCTAGGCCGGCACGGGGCGTTTGCTCTTATCCATCTGTCTGTCTTTTTCCTCCGCATGAAAACAAGATTCGACCAAGTAGACAACCAAGTGGTCTGGCACCGCATCGATCTTGGTGGCAGATGGCGTCGATAGTATGTATGGTAAGGAGGTAGAGAGGTCAGGGAATAGCTAGGATATCCTTATTGCACCTGGCACATTTGGTCTATAGATTGATGGCGTACGGAAGAATGAGTGCGCACTCAGCTGGTCTCTTTTTATGTAGTCTACTCGTTCATTTGACGTATCACATCCAGACACGCTCGACTCCATAGATCCTCTGACGCGCTCTTCGTGACCGGGGCGTCCATAAGCAAAGCAAATCGACATGTCCATATCTTTCTAGCACGGTAGCAGTGGCTTGGCTTCTAACCCAATACCTCCCTATGCAATGCAAACAAAAGACCTCGAAGCAAGCAAGCAAGCAAGCAAGCAAGCAAGCAAGCAAGCAAGCAAGCAAGCAAGCAAGCAAGCAAGCAAGCAAGCAAGCAAGCAAGCAAGCAAGCGTTTGGCAAGTGCCGCAGGGTGCATGCGTACGTGCTTCTTATCAAGCGTTCGAAGATCGGAAAACCCCCACGTTCGAACATCCCCATGTAATGTACCTACCACTATCCTGACAAACAGACGAATCAGCAAACGCCGAACCATCCATATTAGGAAATTCCCTCACGGCAGATAGAGACTGACTTATGGATACAAGGTCGACGGGAATGACGTGCATATATGGAATCCAGGTACGTGTATATATTGGATGTGTGTGTGTGTGGATGTGTGATACGTGAGTTTTCCTCCGTGCATGCGTGGGGGGGGATACATACTTTTTTCTTATTTAATAATAGAAAACGAATCAAATCACCTTCTTTTCTCTTATCTCTCGGCCGCCGGCCGTGGCGGCGGAGGGCCATCGGTTCCAGAGATAAGGAAGAAGACGGACGCGGGTAGAGAGTTCTTATTAAAAGATAGGTGACCGCCATGTGAATTGACAATCATAAAATCTACCTTAACTTATCCCCCCGTCTTGTGCGTCAGTTCGTGACAAGCTCTCGAACGTGAAGTTGATCTCGACTTTCTCCCCGCCGGCCGATGCGGTTATCGCCCGTATGGTAGGGTAGATACTTGAGGCATCGGAACTACGAGCCTTTATTTTGTTGCTTCACAAAGCGCAAGTGCGCACAGTTCATAAGATATCGTCGTCTTTTTTCCTCTCTCTTCGCTATGGCTACTGAGTCACACGCTGCTGCTCAACAATGTCGCAGCAAAAGGTTGCGAGTTGTATTCTCCTTCTCTTTCCGTCTTATATCTCTCATTATCATGTCATCGTTTATTCCTACCGGTCGTACGGCTACACTCACCACCATACATGACATCTCAGCGAAGATCTCTACACGTCTGGTGTGAGATCGTTACGAATCTCAAGTGAGACCGGAAGTCGTTGGTATAGACGATACATGGATGGATGAAGGACCTTCTCGCGCTGTATGGATGGAAAATCGGCCGCCCGCACAACCAGGAAGCCACACGACCTCCTGTCGACAGCAGCATCTATGTATGGTCCGGGACCCAGCGACAGTGATGACGGAAGGTGTCCGATGCCGCCGGGTTCGCCGCTGCTTAACACGAGCTCGCATGATCAGCTTCGCCTTATCATCCATCACCACCACATACCGCAATCCTTCTAACTTCGCAGAACCGGGGGGGGGGGGGGGGGGGGGTTGAAGGTGAAGGAGAGACATGACCATCACCAGGTCTCCTCTAGCGACGGGCGCTACGGCGAATGCTTAAATCGGTCTGGTGACCGGGCAATGTGATGTATCATCATCATCATCATCATCATTAAGCGTGCCGCATGACCCCGAGCTACTCCAATACCGAGGGACCACGTTCGTTTCGACACTAAGTCAAAGCCTCACGGGGTCAAGCCTCGAGGAGGATGAGGAAGTGGCAAAAGAGCAGCGGGGGAACAGACCAAAGTCTGATCCAGACCGCACGATGAAAGAGAGACAACGAACGACGAAACCACGAGAATCGCCATGACGAGCGCTAATGGAACTTGGAAGGGTCATGCGGGAGACGCCACTTCGACGACGACGACGATGTCCGAACTTCCATTGTTGAAATGTCCCACCCACCTCGTCTCGTCTCGTCTCGTCTGCCCGCTTGGGGTAGGTAGGGCTGGTTGGTTGAGTTGGACATGGTAAAAAAAAACTTGGAGAAGCCCCGGCCATTTTATGCGCGCAAGAAACGTTCGCGCCAATCCGGTCAGTCACCTACTGCGTACCAGTCGGCTACCTATGTGAGGGGGATTCGGAGAAGCGTCGTCCCCCCCTCCCCCTCCCAGATCCGGCCTCCTCTCTTGGGAAGTCTTTCGCATGTTCGGACCATAACTGTGGGTACCGTTGGTGACATCTACTCTATGTACAAGTGTGTACATAGTGTGTACCGACTCTCAAGAAAAAACGTATTGCCTCCCTGCTTCCTTGGGATGAATGATGGGGCGAACTACTTAAGTGAGTATTTACCTTGATGGAATGTGTTTAACCCGACCTAGAAGGTCCAGCCACGGAGCGCGCACGCACGCACGGTCCCCGTCGCCGGGTCCATTCCAAGGGCTTGGAGAAGGTACCTACACGAACACATACCTAGAGGCTTGGATGGATGTCCGGTATGACTGAGGGGAGGTGACAAGAGACACAGACAGATGAAGAGCATCTATCTCTACACACATGATGCAGTAACCCGTACCACCCGAACACGATACCCATTTGCCTACCTAGGTATCTGCACAGGCCACCGGTTTTCTCTCCCGACCAAAGCAGTTACCTACCTACCTAACGTAGCAGCTAGGTACCTAACCTACTATCTAAGTATATCACGGCCCGAATCCGAAGTCCCCAACTTCCGACCACGCAGCAAAGGTCTAATCTAGCCCAACTGCTTGTGGAGCCAGGCAGAATTCGAAGCAAAGGCAAACGGGGAACTCGAAGTTGGAAAAAAAAGAGAGTGGATTTTTGTTGTTGTCGTTACAGAAAGAAGCGCCGAAAAGCCCCAGTGGGAAGAAATGGAAAGCAACGGTTGTGGGTGTTTGCCGGATCCATCCAAACCGTAAGTAAGTAGACCTCGAGTAATAACGTAGTTACCAGAAACCCGTCTTGCCCGAGCGTTACGGTGAGTACTTAAGTCCCCACGTTCACCGGTACATGCACGGAGTACACAAAAACAAAAAACCAAGGGGCTTGGCCAAGGGTAAAACGGTATTTAGACTTTCTGGCCTAGATATGTTACCTAGATACATCCCTCCCGAGCTCCCGTCCGTCATCCGTGTAATAAAAATACCTACCTAGGAATGAAAGATTGCCAATTAATAGCCGGTCTCGGGGGCATCTTTTCAAAGAATGGATCCATTGCAGTATAATGTTTTTCTCAGTTTCGAAGGAAGGGGGAGAGAAGAAGGAAGAAAGGTATCAAAAAATTAAAATATATATATCATTTACTTGGTAGTATTCACCCGAGTTTCCTCCCGCTGTCTTCGCTTTACGTGAACGGGTTTCTTCTTTTATCTTCCCATTCTTTCCGCTTAAAAGTAGGTACTGGCGAAAAAAATAAAGGGGGGAAGGACGGGGCTGGACTACCTTGCTTTTATGCCCAAGGAAGAAGCATCACTGTCCTCTTTTCTTTCTTTTCATTATTTTCTTTTTTTCTGGATGGATGGCCTTATGACTCGGGGTTGGCGGCGGCGGCGGCGGCGTCGTCGCCATGCGGCTCTGCGGACCGAGTACGGTAGGTTTTTGATGTCCTTCCCAGGTGGCTTATGCCCAGAGTAATAGACGGATACCCGGCTACATATATATATATGTACTCTCTACCTAAGTACCTTCTCAGATGCTTTCGGGGGGAAATTCCTCGAGTCATGTGGTTTGTTTTTCAAGGTTCTAGTGGCACGATCCTTGGAACTAGGTATTCACGGCGTCATGTACGAACGCTGGTAATAAGGCTACGTATCTACTTAGATCTACCTAGGTATCTACCACTCACCCGCGTTTACAGCTTTGACCTCGCGATGCCTTCATTGGCTGATATGTCCTAAATAGTCTGTTGGCTGCAGACGAAGAATGCTGCCTGCCAGGCCTCAGGCAGGAGGTAAGATGTTTTCTCCCCTCGCGGCGGCGTCGCGAGAGAATCGTTCAATAGAAGAGAGAGAGAAACCATGGCCCCCCAATATAGAACACGACCAGACACGCACACTCACGACGAGAATCCGTCCTCCCAGCCCGATCCAGCCACCCGTATATTTACACTGTCGGCGTCCTGTGCAGCGGACTTTTCGAATACTTCTACCCAAGTTATGCCATTGACCTTCGCGTTAAACATCAATCCCGAGTAAATTCGACTTTTGAACTCCTTGAACTCCCATGGAAACCTTTTCATAGCATCGCTGTGGGGAGAAGACTTTCTTCATCCGACTAGCCAAGTGCTGAATTCCCAGAACACATTTTGGACTTTCGATTTTCCCGAAATCAGACTCCCGAGTTGACCGGCCGCCGTGGGTATCGATGCGATTTTTGCTCTGCCGTGGAATGCAAAGAAATGAAGGAAAAAAAGCGCCCACCTGAAGGGGTCCCTTCCCAATGAACCACCCAGTACCTAGGTATCATAAATAAAGGCATGCTCTGCTGGGTATCATTCAAGATCTCGAAGTAGCCCAAACTACCCTCTCTCGTTGCCTAAAGCTTAGCGGAGCATGACCGAGAGCTTTGTCGTCACTGTCCAGAAACCGTTCTCTTTTTGTGCATCCCATCTAGGTTCTCGGCTGCTGGATCACCGCATGTTGCTGGTATCGAATGAAAATTGAGTTGGGAATGCCATAGATGCTGAAAGGCCGAAGGGGTCCCAATCGAGTGCTGGGTCGAGTAGTTGGGTCATTGAGGGGTAGTTCTGGCCTTGCGTGTGGCCGCCATGCTCCCCCGAAGCTATAGCTGGTTGGCCAGGCGCTCCGCTTGAAGCCGGTTGTGGCCCTGGCATTCCACCAGGTTGGGGGCCGCCTTGGAATGCCGAAGGATAAGGGCCTGGGCCTGGCGTGTCTGGCTCGGTTTCTTCCATCATATCGTTGGGTGCATCATACTCCTGTTCTGTACTCACGGGTTAAACCTAGGACGCCAAAGTTCTATACACGGAGAAAGGAAACGGGCTAGCTTGCCGAGCTGCTGGAAATGATTCTGGAAAGACGGAGTGGGATAGAACGCTGGAGGTCGATGGCCGGGCGTAGATTGTGGATGCATCATCTGCTGGCGACCTGTAGTTGGCATGCCAGTCATAGGGGCCAGCTGCGGCTTTGGAGGTTGGTGAATAGCCGTGCGCATTCCTCCCTGCTCCGAAGCAGGAGGCGAAGTAACATGACTGCTGTAAGGTGGTGTTGGATTAGTAGGCGAAGCGGCATGTGAAGGAGGCGTTGGCCGACTCCTCGGCGAAGCCATGGATTGCTGTAGACCGGTTGGCGGAGGCAGTGTGTTGATACCGGGTTCGAGTTTGGGAGCGATGCTGGAGCCTGACCGTCGCGGACCTTGATGCCTGTGCAGCATCGCCCGTTGTATTGGGGGCGGCTGAACAATATGAGGCATATGAGTTGGACCAAGATTTGGGCTGCCGGTCTTGGCACGGAGCTCAGCCTGCACGTCGATACCTGTATACGTTAGCATTTGACCCTTTCATGGGGTCTTAGGGACCTTCAAATTCAGCATGTACCTTTTTCAAGGAGTATTCGCTCAAGTAAGGAGTTCTTGTAGCGCAACATCAAACATTCATCAGCGGCACTGCGATGCGCTGCTTGTAGATTATTTAGATTAGTCTCGTGAACCTTGATTGTATCCTCGAGTTGTTTGATGTATTCCGTGCGGCGTTCTCTAAACGCTGCCTGAGCTTGACGGTTTCTCTGCTTGCGCTCTTCGGAGGTCGCATATATCTGTATGCAGGTGTTAGCTGGGCACCCCCGCCGTAACCCTTACGTCTCGATCGCGTCATTGTGCGCAATTCATAGAAAACAAACCAGAGCGGGCAAGAGGGCAAGACATGAGACAAGCGACAACACTTACGGGCTTGCGGCCCCCTTTTCGCTTTGCCGGCTGATTTTCTGGAGGTTCTTGTGTTTCCGGTGGAGCTAGACTGCCATGTTCATTGTCAGGAGTCGACCCTACAGACTCTTCCGAGTCTTCTCTGGATGGATCTTTCTTGTCGATGGACATGTTATCGGACATGACAGTCTCAAGCCAGGACGATTGCCGCCCGGCGGCAACGGCCTTCCAGAATGAATATGTGAGGTGCCTTTGGCGCGAGAGACAGGTAACGGCTGCAACCTGTTTGCAGGCCGGTGGCCGTGAAGTCCCGACGCGGCTTATCTGGTGTAAGTGCTCGTCCTATCTCTGAGCGGGCGATGCAGCCCTGGAGATATTGGATTATGTCTTATACGTACTTACTCACTCCTCCCCCCCAGATGAGCGACCCCCAACCTTAAAAGGTTCAGGTGGCCGGACTGGCGTGGGCGGCGAGAGATAAGAAGTTCAGGGACCTCGGGGGGCACTGAAGCGCGCGTATGCAGCGCTAATCAGTACATAATCTGGGGAAACAGGGGCCGCAGCAGATCAGAGAGACAGAGGGAGAGAGCAGTGAACGATTGATGAGATAACAGAACTGACTGAATAAGGGGTGATCCAAGCGGCGTTTACTAAGAAACAACGATGGTGAGAGGCTCACACAGAGATAACAAATTGTTTGGTGATGTTGAGTTGTGGTGAAGTAAAAGAAGGGAATTCGAGTGCTTGGTTTTATGTAATTGAAATACACCGGGTGTAGTGCGGATGGCCCAACTTGGCCCAGGCTTTTTAGTTAGGTAGAAGAAGGTAGAGAAGGGCTTTTCTTTCCGCTGGACCAGTCACCAGTGGCAGGTTTTCTGTTCTGTCCCGTTTTTTCTTAGAACGAGTTCAGCCAAGTACCGACGAAAATTTTAGGGTCCTCTGGGGCTGTAGCTGGCTATAATTCCACCGAGAACATTGAATACAGTGGAGGTAGGTATACCGCGCGTCGAGTGCATGTACCTTCTCCCAATGTAACCACTGTCATGAAACCAGCGTCGCCGCGGCTAGATATGCCCTAGCTATGCCGAGTATAGTTGTCTAGGTACTTTAGGTAGCCACGCTGTCGCGGTTGTTGTCTCTCATTCGGTTGTTTTCATTCGAGGCCTGGTCCTCGTCTTGTCAGTGAGTCGCCCGGTTCCAATTGTGTCTCTGTCGCACCAAGAGAAATCGAGCCGGCAGGCAGAAGAGAAACGAGCTGTTACCATACCTACCTAGATAGGTAACCTACATAGTTAGAGGTTAAGAACCAATGGTAGGTCCAATGCACCGGAAACCGGGTCGCCCAACTGATGCAACTGATGCGGGTCGACTTCGTGATGGCTGCGCATGCAAATTTACAAGAAAAATCAAATCTCGGTCGAGGTCAGGTGGATATGTGTTAAGTAGGTACCGCACTGCACTGCACTGCACTGCACCGCACCACACCGCACCGCTGGCTGGCCTCGAGTCGTAACCGTTTTGTACTTTCCACAGTACTCAGTACTCCGTACCTAGGAGTATCTGCAGAGCAACCCAATAACCGTCAGCCGACCAAGTGACGTGAGCAGGGTGTCTGCTGTGTACCAAATACACTAGGCAGGTAGCACATAAGAATAATAAATAAGAATATTTCATGGACTCACGGTTCTGCCCCTTAACTTTGCGGCAAATATAAGATACGGTATCCTCTTCAGGCCGCAGCCTCTAGTGAAGCTTGGGCTTCCGGCACCGGTTCTCTGGATAGAATGTTTTGAGGACTGAATGGTTCGGTCGATGGGTGTGCAGGTGACGGACAAACTGACTTCGTACGATGCCCCTCCTTCAAGCGACAAAATCATAAGAGGTCGTCAAGGAGAAAGGTCCAATGTGTGGGATTCCGGACTGCCGTACGTAGTAGCAACGAATTGTCGAACAGCCCTCATCCACTTGAGAGAGGGACTCAGTTATTTTAAAGTAATGAAAACACGGGTACATGGATCCAAGTGGCCTCCTAATCCCCGATCGTCTGGACCGAGAGCCGTAGTCGTAATAGTGTGTACCTCCTTCAAGACTCGAAACTTGGCTGCTTGGACGTCGTCTCTGCCCCTACAGAGTACAAGATTCCTTGCAATCGGTTCTGCACACCCACTACATTCAAGGCGCCGAGGCGGTTGCCCCTGAGATGCACGCATCACCTTTTTCCGTGGATCTTTCTTGGTTCGTGTAACAGCAAAAACCTCTTTCTTCCGGGGTGCTGAGATATGGCGGAGGTTTCCGGTACCTAGGTACGGAGTAGATATGACGGACATACGAGATTCTATCGAGGTAGGCTTCTGGTTCAGCCCGCGCCTCACAGTTTGCCCTTCTCACCGTGGCATATGGCATATGGCATATACGGAATATACCCGGTATGATACCAACGATCTTCAACCGGGGTAAGCACGCAACGCTCTTTTATGCAGTATTGCTGTCGGTCAGAAGGGCTCTCTTTCAACGTCACGTGAATCCAGGACGCTCCGTGTGTATCTTCTATGAATGATGATGAGAGAAGACTGACGTGGTCAATACGGACCCAAGGGACGTGTTGTGTTCCAGAGATCTACGATGGCCAAACCGTAGATTGTCTTTTTATTAACGTACCCAGGTATACTATTCGCCAGGATCGAGGGGGGTGACTTGGCAGCATTCGGGCAACACCTTGATGTCAGATGCGAGGCCCAATCTGAACAAGCTGTGCCGCTAGCTAGGTAGTCCTTGGGAGCGTGTCAAGCTTGCGATGTCGGCATGACGAACGATTTTGAGGACTCGAGGCAGTTGGAAACCCTTGCTGTCAAGGAGGCTGGCAAATCGACAACAAGCCTGCAAGTCTTGAACATGGCTTATGCAATATGATGCCTGTTATGAGGTGTTGGCAGCTCGGTGTCTCCGGCGGGGTGTGCCAGTTGGGTGTATTACAGAGGCCGAAAACGGAATCGACGTTGTTCTGTACACTGTACTATGAAGGGGAGGATACTTGGCGACTCTTGTAAAGAGTTTTTTTAATGGTCACCTGATGGTGAATGTTTCGTTGTCGATGATCCCCCAACAGGGTCCCGTACGATTACCCGGCCATAGCCAAGCTTTTGGAAGATCGTTCCGACCCAGGAGTGTATGTTCACGTAAGATTCGATACTGGATCTAGGAACGTCTCGCAGTCCAGATCAATCATGAGCCTTCATGCACACCTCCCATGGACACCTGACTGCCTGAGAAGAAGTGAGAGGCGTCAACCGTATTGACGGGCCTGACGTCCAGCAAATGGCAACAGCCGGAACCCCGGTGAAGGCGACACGGGAAAGCGTGGCACTCGTCAACGGTAGAAGGGCACAGACACGCAGCCAGGATGGTGATGGTGGCATGGTGCGGATTGTGGAGAAAGAGGAGCCGATCGAAAGAGCATCTCCGAGGGAGAGACTGGAAGAGAAACAAAAGGGAAAGCTTCTAGAAATCTTCTATTGCAGAACTCAGAAGGTACAGGCGAGTTGTGGGCCAGTTAGAATCCTCTCAACTTCTCAAGTCTTCTCTAACGAACCAAGCTTTCCCTCATGGAGAATAGTGTGCAGCTGTGGTCCCGCAGGAAGTCTGTTGTACTATGCAGTACGAAGTATCTCTCCTGGATTCGCCTTTTATCTGATCTTGATGCATAAGCGATGCATGAGCCGGAACTTGGCATCAACTCAACCAATTCAATTCCCAAACCATTCGACAAATACAAGAAGAGAAGCGTGAGTTTTGGAAGTGTACGGAGTACTGCCCTCATCAAGAACAGCTATCTATCGCGATGGTGATCCCTACCTAGGCTGCTAGGTACGAACTACGATCCTCTCGAGTCTCCTCAAACTGCCATTGGTACCCTGCCACCTGCCCTCCAACATGGGCATAAATCTGATCCAACCCACCCTGATCCAGGGTCTTGCTGACACCTTCTAGAAAGCTTCTAGCGTCACGTCACGCCCAATTTCGCACCTTGCCAAGACTGCCCCAAAGTAGCGCCATCGACGATATTTCCCTGTTGAGATGCCAGCAATGTCATATCATGGCCTCACTTCAGACTAATAACTCAGACGACGACGCCATCCCACGCTCATGATGATCGTCAAATTGCTCCTGCTCCATCACAGCCCTATGAGTGCTCAGTGACTTGAAGATCCCATGTATCCTTGCCTCGACTACCTATCAGCCTAGGTATGTCGCTCGCCCATGTACACCGAGAGTACCTTTTGCTCACAACCTCAAGACTGACAGTTGTCTTCCATGTCTGAAGCATGCTGACTTCACGTTGAGGTGGTCCTGGACTTTCGATGTGCTTGCTTCACGCTAGTATCCCGGGGTACTCTTGCCACTTGTACGACCATGAAGAAATTCGCGCATGTTAAAAAGGCCCCGACGCCCACGTATATCCATATCAGAGCCAAGTTCTGGAAGATGGACTACGGGATGACCGACGTCTTTTGGGACCGTCACGAATTTCATAACTTCACATTCTATAGCACAAGGCCCTCAGTCACTTGTCCGAATAACCGCCTTTCTAGATATGTCACACCTTTGGAAGGCTCCTCAGGCAAATTTCTTCAAGAATACCACCAGGATAGCTGACCGAAATCCGGTCCCGAGGATCCCATCAACGTGCTCGGGTACCCAGCTGAAACGACGACTATCACATTTCCGATATCACATCCTATATTGAAGATACTGCTCGGTGCCTCCCCTGTCGAGATCTGATCTCGAGCACCAAAGCCGCGTAGCTAATCAGCTCGCAATCATAGGATATCTTCCATGTTTTCTGACCGTCTTCTGTGATCGGAACCTTCGGCCACACCAGAATCGGGGATGGCAAACAAAAGAACCCGCCAAATTTTTTCCTAAGCTCATGGTTGCATGTGAGTGACTTGTTCATTGGTGTATGGTGTATCATCCATCGAAGCAGAGCTTCGCCACTGAAAGATGGCTGGAGAATTACCACACAGACAACGCCTCCGCCTACCTATGGGATTCGGTGACCCCCAAAGGCAGGCAGCTGGCTCGTTGAACGGGATGATACGTCTATCTGGTTATGAAGCTTCGGCCTTCTCCGCGTCAACGAAAAACTTCATCGATGAGCAATGTCGCCCCTGTGTTTAAGTCTCGGCCCTCTCAGTCCACCAGGCAGGTGGCGACAGTTAAGTTGCGTAAGGGGTGCACCTTGTACAAGATCACCCCGTCGATCTTTTGACGCCAGATGCCATAAACTCCCCGGTTGATAGATGTGTGATATCCTCTCTCCAACAGCTCGACAGAGAAATCGGTCTGTGTATCATTTCGCTCTCCCTCGCGCAGCTTGCTGACCGGAGAGTGTCATATGCCCACAGACGAGTCCTCGGCAAGGTCAAGTATCATCTACTTGTTCGTGCCATACCGTCTATATGTGATGAATCAGGGTTATCCAATTGCGGCAGCTGACTGATGAAGTATCTTGAGCACTCACTCAGTGGCGGCATGGATATCGTAAAAGAGTTCCTGAAATGACAGCCCCCTTTTCGTCTCACCGCTGATGTTCGAGTCCCGTGTACAGTTCTGCAGGGCGGTGATGAATAGTCCCCAATGCCCAAATACGAAATATTGTTTGCCGTCTCCCATGTGCGGACCGAGTCACTCTCACGTCCCACACGCGTCAGGGGATGCCACTCAGCTCTGATACGCACCTTCATGTCAGATTGATATCGACAAATTATCACAATTTCAATTTTCAATCATGATCGAGTTTACGGTTATCGCATGCCATTACGTACGCAAACTGATTGTGTGTAACGAGAGTGGCGCAGATATTCAACTCGTCTTGAGCGGTATGTACGTATACGATTGTCGATCGTTCGTGTTTCAAAGATTGGGAAATATCTAGTGGTGTGTGTAGACCCGATTGCGAGTAATAATAAAAGTAAATTAGTCAGTGATTTTGATCATAAATTCATGAAACTGGCAACCATCCGTCCGAAGCAACGTTGCCTCGACAGGGCCATGTCGACAATGATATGCTCACCAAACGGAGCGCCCTGACACACACGTTTACCCCCCTTAGATACCTAAGCTTTGTGTGAAACATCCGGTCTCCCAGGAAGAATCAACTCGACAGCAGTTCCCGCCTCGCCCTCCCCCACGCGAACAACCAAATCTTTGAGCGCTAAGGAGGAAAGAAAATTTCTCCTTATACCCGTCCTCTCTCAAGACTTATACCCCGTAGCGCCCTTCACGACCCCGAACGCTCCGCCCCCCTTGCCAAACATGTCGCGGACGTCCCTCACGATGGCCTCGGGCCTCTCCCAGGCGGCGAAGTGGCCGCCGCTCTCGTGGTCGCGCTCGAAGACGCACACGCCCTGGGTGCGGACCCAGGTCGAGGGGCGGACCTCGAGGTCCATGGGGAAGTGGCTGAAGCCGAGGCGGACGCCGGGGGACCAGGTGCGGATGCGGTAGCGGTCCATCTTGCCGGGGCGGCCGTCGACGTTGTGCGCCGTCTCGTAGTAGATGCGGACGCTGGCGGCGGGCCCGGAGGCGCTGAACCAGTACAGGCTGACCCAGGTGCAGACCTCGTCGTCCGTCCACGGGTACGCGTCCGTCCAGTCGTGCAGCTTCTCGTAGATCCAGGCCAGGCAGGCCGCCGGGCTGTCCGCCAGCCCGTACCCCAGCGTCTGCGGCTTCGTTGATTGCTCCACGTTGTACCCGACCCCTTCCTCGCGGAACCAGCGCGTCCGCGACACCCCGCGCCGCTCCCGCGCGCTGTACGGCGTGAGCAGGTGCTGCAGCGCCAGCAGCGGGTTCCGCAGGTACTCGGGCGGGTTCGACGCGTCGAAGTTCAGGTGCGTCGCCCGGCAGTGCTGCGGGTACATGTGGTTCAGGGTGCGGGAGATGTGGCAGCCCCAGTCGCCTGGTGTCCCGGTCAGTAGATATATCTCAGTAGTTAAATCGCCAGTGGCTATTCCGACGGGATTTCGTGGAGGGAGGGGGGTGCGGCCCCCTATCTAAGGTCCGGGAAGGCTTTTTGCTCGCCTACATACCTCCTTGCGTGACGTATTCGTCGTATCCCAGCTTGAGCATGAGCTTATTCATAGTCTCGGCGTACTGCTCGAGGGCGAAGCCCCGCTTCCGGGGGCCTTCGGAGAACCCGAAGTTGGGCAGGGACGGGGCGACGACGTCGAAGGCCGGGGCGGTGACGCCGTCGCCCTGCGTCAGCGGGCCCAGGATCTTCCGCACCTCGTCGAAGTGGCCCGGCCAGCCGTGGATGAAGAGCAGGGGCACGGCGCCCTCGACGCCGCTGCGGACGTGCACGAAGTGGATGGCGAGGGGCTCGAACCCTTCACACTGGACGTCCGTGACGAAGTGCGGCATCTGGTTCAGCTCCCTCTCAGCCTTCCTCCAGTCGTACGTGTCCTTCCAGTACCGCGTCAGCCTCTTGACGTCGGCCAGCGGCGCGCCCATGTCCCAGCCCGCCTCGTCGAGCTCGTCTGGGAACTTGGCCAGCGAGAGGCGGAGCTTGAGGTCCTCCAGCCGCGCGTCGTCGACTTTGATGGTGTATGGTTTGATGTCCGCCATCGTTTTCACTCAGTGGCACAAGCACGATCCGGAGTTTGATAGAATATTCGTTGATGTAAGAGACTTATGACGAAGAATAAGATGAGATGACACAGGTGGCGGGATTGATTGTTGTCAATGTCTCGAAAAGGACATTCGATTTATATGAAGGCACGCAATATCAACCCTCCTTACCTGGAGGTCTACTCATGTAGTCATTCGAAGGGGATGTCGATTAGCTAAGCAACCCCTGGAATTCGATAGGGCGTTGTTCACATGACGATATGACGTTTATAGGGCGCGAAGACACATCCATGGATGCCGGTATACGACGATGAGACGTCATCTAACTAGGTAATTGGTTGCATCTATCCGTTCACACCGATAGATGCGGAGTAGTCTACTGGCTTTATTAATAAGGCACTGTGGCGGGGTATGGTCTGCCATCCTTTGGATAGGAAAGGAAGGAATAACATCAGTATCGACGCTCATTACAATTCTCCGGCTCAGTTGGCCCTTCCGTCGATTCCTCTTACAGTCAGTCCTCTTACCGCACCAGAAGCTTCGAAGGTTGTTTCTAGGTTGGGACAACTCGAGTACCTCATCATGTACCTGGAGATGCAAATTCGTAGTCAAGTTTAGTAGTTGCTGCCGCTGTCGATCTACCTACCTATCAACTAGTCGTTGCTGGTTGCCATTGTTTAATACACGGCGGGCAAGGCGGGTTAATATGGAGAGGGTGGCCGGGTGGATGATGACATTGATACCATTGGATTGGATGGATACCTGGAGGTGTTTGGTGCCGCTCTAGTGGCCAGCTACAGAAGACTCCAGGTGCTTGGGCCACCATATCAGCTTTGTACAGCTGCATAGATGCCCCACTACGTCGCTACCACAGCAACCACGCTATCTGATAACTTCTAAACTTGGTCTAAGCTGCCCTAAGCTCCTCCTCTCAACCTTGAAGCCACTGTTTTGTCCAAATTTGGAGATTGAAAACAAATCCATCCATGCTTTCTCTCCTCTCCCCGCGCGTCATCTCGACCAACTTCAGTGACATCACCCGCCCCCATATTGGACCCTTCCTGGCTTAATTACGGCACTGGCCACGTCTTCAAGAAATCCATCGGCTGAAGCTGACATCAACTTTCAACTGGCTTGAATTGAATACAGTCTCAGCAATCATGTCGCCTCCTCGTCGCTCGAAGCGAATCGCTTCCAACATGGTAAGTAGTAAACAAACCTCAAGTAACACCCCATCATCTTTGCTCTACAGATGAACTCACCAATATCTCCTCCTCTCTAGCAGCGATCAACCACATCCCCGACACCTCAATTGGAATCGCTTACCGAGCGCCACGAATATACTCACCAGGAACCCGTCCAAAGCCTGAACACCATCATGTCCTCTCCAATGCCTGGCCCCAAAACCCCAACCGCCGCCACATCTGTCAAGTTGCCCTTGTCCGAAATGCATCCAAGCAAAGTTCACCCAACTACGGCTGCTCCCTCTTCGGGCTTGGTACATGGTTTTGTCGATATTGATTACACCCAGAAACCCTCGGAGCATGTCGCCACCCCTTCCAAGACACCCGTCCCTTCTTCTGCATTCACCTTTCGTCGTGCTAGACCAAGTGCCGAGCAGCAGCTGGGACCTGAAGCACAGCGTATGATGGAAGAGCTTCGTGAACAGGCTGCCAAGATTAAAGATGAGATGGTTGCTCAGCGTGAGCAAGAGCGACTGGAAGAAGCCAACGCGAACGATGGACGCAAGATCGCCCGGCCGAAGGGCAAATCAAGCCGCTTCAGTGCTGCTCACATGGCTGAGTTCAAGAAGATGGATTCTATCGCAAATCATCCTTCAGCTTTTAGAGCGACCCCCGGCCGCCTCACCACAATGAACGCCGGAATCAAGCGCAGTCAGTCTAAGGCGAATCTCGACGAGCCTGATTCTGTGCGATCCAAACCCACTTCTGCTCGTCCCGCGCCCAAGTCAATCGAGAAGCAGAGAGTTGAGCCTGAGTCGCCAACGAAGCGTGTTAGACAGCGAATCGAAGATGACACGTCGTCTACGAGACCTATCTCTCGTGATGGAAGCGCCATCCCTCGACCCAAGAGCAGCGGCAACGACTCCGTCCGCAGTGGCATTCCTCGATCTCAGACCCATTCTTATTTATCCACTCCCACCAAAGCATCTCTTGCTCGTTCAGGTGCTTCTCACAATCCTACAGTTACCTTGGTTAAATCACCCAGCAAAACCGACATGGGTGGTCTTACCAGGTCTACCAGCAAGCCGACTATTGGCGGTTTGACCAGATCTGTCAGTAAGCCGGACCTTGGAAGTTCGATAAAACCTCCGACTAAATTAGATCTCTCGACCTTATTCCGATCACCGAGTAAGAAAGGCCCTGCTGGCCTGACGAGATCCCACACCACCAACAATCTCGAGACTACCAAGAGTGTCCCGACCCATGTCCAAACCCCCGGTCGATTCGATAGAGTCAAATCGATCCTAAAAAGACATGTCAGCGGTGCCAAATCTAAGTCGAACATTCCTCATATCGCAGCTACTACCTCGAAGACGATCGGCTACCTGAGCAAGGACAAGGACCTGCCTCCTATCCCTCTTACTACGCCCAGCCGAGGGCTGGAGCGTCGTGTTGATTTCACCCCAGAGACAAAGCGCGCATCGAGCTTAACTCAAGATACCCCTTCGCCTGTGAAATCTAGCATTCCTCGCTCCAAGACTACCCCTAAGCTTCTGGCTCCCCGTCTAGCTACCCCAGCCAAGATCAAGAGCGCCCAAACTACCCAAGAGGAAGTTTCGTATCCTGATCTGTCGGCTTATGGCAAGAATACGGAAGGAGAAAATGAGGTTGAAAATGACGAGGACGAGGATAAGGCACCGGAACCCCTGCCGCAGTCAGTGCCCGGAACCTTCACATTTCGAAGTGACCACACCATTCGCTTCGATAGCCTCTCGCCGAAAGGTTTTGGCAGTGCTGCCGGCCAGGCTAGCCTTCGACAAGTTCGCAAGTCTACTATCATGTCGGCACCCCCTATGCCTGGTAGCTTCCCCCCTACCGAGGATCCAGCTTCCCCATCTCCCAACAAGGAGAATAAGGATCCGGCTTTCAGTATTGCTTTCCCCCACGGAATGTCTAACAAGAAACGACACCGAGCTACGTGGGATGAAGAGGATGAGGACGAAGGCGCTAAGCGTGGTATGAAGAAGCTACGGAAGGACCCTCCCCCGGCTGAAGGAGATGCACTTATTGCGCCACGCCTTCTCATCACCAATGAATCCATCAGGAGACTCGGCGGACCTTCGCGAGGCCCAAGCCCGCAGAAGAAGAAGGGCGGTCTGAGCCTGAGCAGACTCAACATGTTGGCGCAACCCAAGATTCGAAAATAAACGCTGTCTAGTCGAGAACCATGCGAGTTTTTGAACAATCACTTTGGTCTATTGCGCCAGAAGATCGTCACGCATTTCTATGAGAAGCATAGGGAGTATGTTATACTGATGGTCGCCTGGAATTCCACACAATGGTCGCAGGAAGACCGTGCCTGAGATGATCTGCTAGGTTGTCTTGGTTGATCTGTATCGTCTGACTGGAAGACGAGTTGTTCGCTTCTTGATATTACCATGGACGGGCTCGTGTCTTGCATTTGCAGTTATGATGAACTTGCATTTGGGCATTGAGTCACGTCTAGCCTTGTAGGACTACAAAATGGCGGAGGATAGTACCGAAAGGTCCCGTGTTGGAGCATTTGGCGTTATTGTGTCCATTTTCGGAACGGGCTGTGGAGTTAATAGGCTCTAGGTAATGATTATGACGAATCTTTGTTACTGGATATGAATTGTCCCCCTTTTGGGTGGACATAGCCTGCTGTAGTGGTGGCATGGACACTTCCAAGGTTGGAAGCTATCTCAGCCGGCATGTGTCTTCGTTGCCCCCGAGCCATGGCTGTGCTTGCCGTCCTAAGCCAACGGACGAGTGACCGGATCAGTCCTTTCCATTGTAACTTCTTGTGTGAAGTTGAACTAATCTAACCCACGAAATCCATTTCTCCTATGCTTCTTCCGCAAAACCCTAGACTTAATACCCTAAATACACATCGTCGACGTTCACTCACTTCTATAGCTATACAGTATCGCAGTCAGTCTTTTATTTACAATCTCTTCGCCTCGACGACATCGTCATACCTACCTCCCACGACTTCCAGAGCCAAAGCCAAAGCCTTCCAATAGGCACGAGATCCTCTGCCCGTCCCTCCCTGTCGACAGGACACCTCTAACCCCAGAAACTCTACAGATTCAGAAATAAAACCACAATCAGCAAGCAGCAATGGTGCTCTCGCCCCCTTCGACACCTCTATCGCCCTCCTCCTCGCCGCGCCGTCACCGCCACAACCATAATCACGACCACGACCACGACCACGACCACGACCGCGACCACCATCCTCATCCCCAGTACTTCACCTGCACCTTCTGCTGGCACGTCGCCCAGGGCCCCCCGCACGCCCTCGGCCGCTCCTCGCGCCTGACCTGCGCCTCGTGCTTCCGGGGCCTCATCGACCTGTCCATCTGCTAGGTGTGCGGCGAGGTCGTGTTCCGCGGCGACGAGTGCGTCAGCCTCGGCTGGTGCTTCTGGCACCGCGCCTGCTACGGCTGCATACTCTGCGGGAGCCGGGCCGTGGTCTCGGCGCCGGCCGTCGGGGATCTGTTCCGTGATGATGATGATGATGATGATTATGACGATGATGATAAGGAGATGGCAGGGGCTGTGGGATTGGGCCAGAAGCGGACCAGGAGGGGCAAGGAGATCGCGGATGTGCCCTTGTGCGCTTACTGTGTGGTCGGGTGTGAGGCGCACCGGAGCGCCGGCGGCGGCAGCGGCGGGGGTGGAGAGTCGGTGGTTCAGAAGGCGCTCAGGAGGATTGATAGGGTGGATGGTGGGGTGACGAGGAAGCGGTGGGAGAAGAGGGATGGGGCGGTTAGCCTGAGGGCTACCGGGGCTGTCAAGAGAGTGCCTGTGGGTACGTCAAAAGGGGTCGCGGTAAGTGTGCTCGCTTGCTTTTGTGTTTGCTGAGGCGTCGGAATGTGAGAGAGAGAGGCTGAATAATGGGTGGCTGCAGGTACCGGATCCTCCGTCTCAACGTCCACCGTACGCTTTCGAACAAGTCCGAAAAGCAGCGAACCGGCTTGCAGGCGGCGATGGCGCATTAAGCGGTTCCGGCGATTCCGGCGACTCGGCCGGAGACTGTGTGGTCCCTCTCGACTCGACCATCTACGTGTCCATCTTCGACCCTCTGGGGGAGCCGGCCTTCAAGCCTAGTCGTACGAAGCCTATACCGCTCTGGATGCAGATGCTGCCCGGAAACAGAGGAACCTCTCGCGATCCGAAACCGAGGCCGCATTCCATTCTCGATGACTACTTAGGCCGCCCTGCCTCTGCTGAGAGTGTCAACCCAGCCGCTGAAGTAGTGCAGCAGCACATAGTCTGTCCGACAAGCCCTCCCGTGCAGGATTCGCGGCAACGTCCTCACGTCCACTGGAGAGATCCACCCGGAGCCCCGGCGTCCTCGGCCGGTTCCGAAGTGGGTAGCCTGCCCGACATAGGCAGCCCTGCGACATTCAAAGGCCATTCCTTCGTGACCTACGAACCTCTCAAACGCCCCTCCTCCAGGATAACCCGCGCTATCCCGGAACCGCCCAGTCCCACCACCTCGGTCTCGGTCCCGGATCGCTCGCCGACATTAGCTCCTCGGAGCAAGACTCCCTACGTCTACCGCCAGCCATCTCCTTTAGCCGGAACAACAACGGCGGCAGCAGCAACAGTAGAAGCCGGGACCCCTTTGGGGGATGACGATCCCGGACAACATCAGCAACAACAAGAACGACGTCCAACGTCACCCCTAACAGACCAGGTCGTCGCGCACCTGCAGCGCTACCTCCTCCTTCGAAACAACACGCCGCCCACGCAGTCGAGGGAGTACCTGAACCTGTACGGGCCCGTCGGCGCCGCCGCCGGCGCCAGCGCCAGCACGGCCGTGCGCGGACGCCTCGGGAGCCGGGCCGTGGGACGTGGGGAACAGGTTCAGGATATGCTCGCCGCCGGCGCCGCCGGCAGCCCGTCTCCTATCAGCAATTCTGTTTCTCCTCCTTCTTTGGCGGTTAATCATGATACACCACCGGGTCCATTCTCCTCCTCCTTAGGGACGGTAGTGACGAGTACCGGGGATGTACGGGATGCCGGGTCCACGAGGAAGAGATCGAGCCTGCCGTTCGAGCTGAAGAGGTTTTTTGTCGGGCGCGGTGGTGGTGCGGGTGGTAGGGAATAGCACTTCGTAGGTAAGGAAAAGGGAGGGAGGGGAAGAAAACATGGTGTATTATGAATTTCTTTTTTTTTCGGTAAGTAGTGCTAGGACTTGTATAACTAACTAACTAGGTGGCTAACCATCCAACTTGCTTCTTGGTGCCGGTACCAGAATGAGAAGAGAAACCGGTTGAAATTGCACATTGTTTCACTGTCTTCGTTTTTTTACGACATAATCATATCATGATCGACGGCAGTCAAGTCAAATACTTCTGTGATATCGAGCAAATACCGGGAAACAAGAGTGATGGGTATTGAGTAGGAATCGGAACGCAGTAAGTAATCATTGCCTGCCTCTGCCTATTCAGCTCCCACGGCACTGAACTGAATTGAACCATCGCGGGTATAGATAAGACTAAGTACACACATGTAGCTTACGGAGGGGTAGGAATTAGAAAAGTAGAAAAAAAAAAGGGGGGGGGGGGTTTGGCGGATCATCCTGCGTCGTCTCTTCGTGAATCTCATCATGATTATAATAAAAAAACCGAAAACGCAGTTTGTTTTCTCTCTCTCTCTCTCTCACCAACCAGCCAGCCGGCCGGCCGGCCTGAACGAAAAATAATAAAACAACCAAACACAGACTGTACTGTACTGTACTGTCTATTGTCTGTTTTGTATTCGTTTCCCATTCATTATTTTTTTGCCCTGAAAACCAAAACCCCTTAACCCTCTCCTCTCCTCCTCAGCGGGGGGTGCCGCATCGTCCCTTGGCGGTTTTCGGATGTAGGTAGGCAGGTAGGCACCAATGGTGAAAAAAGCCGGTAAGAAAGAGATAGATAAGGGTAGGTAGGAGAAACTCGAGTGGAACCGAGTCGAATCAGGTCGATTTGCTCTTGATCGTCCTGCTGGCGGGCGCGGTGCCCTGGCGCTGCGTGTACAGCATGTAACCGAAGACGGCAGCGGCGATGGTCCCGAGGATGAAGAAGTTGTCTGTAGCGGATAGGTTAGGTTAGTTATGTCTGATTGTGATCACTCGTTTCTTTTTTTTTCTTATGATTCAAATTATATTTTTTTTTTCATCTCCCCTTTCGATATTCTTTTCATTTATATATCATCGCATCACCACCATGGCGCACGCCGATATGGAAGCGGAAAGGGGAAAAGGGGAGAGATAAGAGAGAAAGAGAGGAGGAGAAGAAGAAGAAAAAGTAAAAGGAGAAACTTACGGATGGCGAAACCGAGGGTGCCCTCGACAAAGTTGACGAAGCTCGAGAACAGGCCCAGGATGGTGTTCAGGATCATCTGGAAGAAGCCGACGATGGTGGAGAAGATGCCGCGGATCACCTCGAGGACCGACTCGAAGAGGTGGCCGATTCCGGATGCGATGCCCATGGTTGCTAGTGTGTGTCGTTTGTGGTGTGTTTTTGGTTTTTAGTGTGTTGGTAGGTGCTGATAAAAAGCTCGGATTGCTACCTAGCCTGGCGCCGTCGACGACGGGATAGGTATGGATGTATGTATAAGTAGTAACGAGACTGGGTGGAGTTGAGGTCAAAGGTGTAATAATAGAGTGTTCGCCTATCAAATAACAAATGGGGGTGAAATAGGTAAAGTGTGGCTTGAGCAGAGAGACTGAGACTGCCTTTTGTATTCATGGACGAGGAGGAGGAGGAGTATGGATGGGAGCAAAAAAAGGAAAACCACCAGGTGACGCCACAAATACTCAAAGGCAGAGAAGAACTGGAATCTACGTCATTCCTATGGATATAATAATTTCCCTCCAGGCTGTGAACTTGTTTTTTGTTTTCCCAAGCAAACATCTCTGTGTGGTTGACAGTCCCCGCGTAGCAAAAGCTCCGCGAACCCCAGGCACCCCAGACCACCCAGTGGATTGTGGTGCGCAGTGGATGGCTGTTTGTCAAATCGCGATCCCTTCCATCTGTCTGTTCTGTCATCACCTGGGCAGTCAGCCCTGTGAAACGAAACGCTGTCGTGACGTCACTTTAGTCACTATCAGCCCAAATCAAAAACGGGCATGGATCTACGGTCGTTTATGGCGCCAGCTGGACTGTTCTTTTGAGCACTTCCTCGAAAGGGTAATGACGATCCCTGGCTAGGGAGTTTAATTGGTCCAGTGGAAGGGACTCTAAAGCATGATGAATGCTTTTGGCCAGCTCCTGATTGCTGCAGTGCTGCTAATGATTATCTACCTAGGTACGCTTAATAGCCCTGGAGGTAAATTGGTACATCACCTACATGTAGGTTATGATACAGACAAGAGTGATTTCCTATGGCAGAAGAAGAAAGAATCGTACTTCATATGAAGTACATCTTGGACGAGGTTTCCTACCTCGCCTTTCGATTTCGGATATCCTGTGAATCACGCTGCTTCCTTCATGCCACTCACTACTTAGTACTCCCCACACAGTCCTTCAGCACTATTATCAAATACAGACGCTGCGGTGACACTCCTTGAATAGAGAATTGATAACCTAGATACCTAGGTATGTTACATTACTCAGATTTTGGGAGTCTCTACGTTGTCTAGCTGGATATTCCCTCTTTCGCTATTCGATGGCATCAGCCATATCATCCCAACCAAAGGTCAATCAATGGCTGTAATATCCCAACCCACTAACACGAGCCATGGATCGATCAAATGAATAGGTTCTCGAGTCGGTTCGTCAACATGAAGGGGATGTGCCATCATCTAGAGCACGTGGACGATCTTGTTAAGTCCCGGCCCCTTGATCGTTCTCCTTGCCCTCGGGCTTCCTACTTCTCGCATGTACGCGCTTCCACTTCACGCCAAGTAACTTCTCTTAGATACATCAACGCTCCCTTGTCACAGTTGATGGCCATGATGGATCCTAAATCAGTGCTTGGGTTGGAGACCCATATACAAAATCCTTATAGGTCACTAAACGGCGCCGACATTCACGACAATCACGGGACGTAGATTTACTATGTATGAACTGCTTGGAGGAGGCGTGTATATGAGCTTGCAACTTCACAGAAGCTGTTCGGCATTTGAGGTGAAATTCCAAGGTTCCAATTGGCAACCGGGCCCCTGAAAGGGTGGATGACCGACCCACATACCATGTCCCGCCCGCCGCTGTGGAGTCCTGCAGGTCTCGGGACTCAGGATTTCGGCAACTTCACTCACGCGACCGCAAACAACATCAACACCGCGAACGCTGGAAAGGATAGTTGAGCAACTCGGGATATATTTTACATTTGTGCACGGAATCATCCTCGGCGGTCTTCAGGTCCGCCAAAGTAGCCTGGTGTTAGAATCAAAGGTACTCCAGGTACTTAAGTACTTACTGCCACGAAACGCCGTGCTGCCTAATCGCGGCTGAGTCACTACCTAGGTACTTGTCTTTGTTGGAAAGCAAACGAGAATTTGTTGGAAGGTATCTTGTTGGACGGCAATTTTTTTGGAAAGCGATTTGTTGGAAGCAAACAAGAATTTGTTGGAAAGCTAACAAGAACAACACAAAGAAAGCCCAGCTTCCACATAACTCAAACTCCTCCTGTCCCCCAAAAGCTCACTTCACCTTCATCTTTTAACTCATATCAACCCGAAACTTAGCATACCTCCGAAATGGCTGTGCCTTCTACTGAGCCGGCGCTTGGCGGCCTTCTAAAGGCTGATGACAATACCTCACTACCCGGAACCGAGCAAACACAAGCAACACCAACCCCAACATACACATTCACCATCTCTCCCGACGCGCTCCTGGACCCGTTCCAAGTAACAGAGGAAACGTACCTCTCGACGTACCCGACGGACAAACCCTTCAACGGTGTCGCAACCGGGTCCTTCGTCTTCCGGCCCTCGCTCCCTAACCCCTCCTCGTCTTCTTTACCCAGCACCGCTTCCACCACCACCACCGCAGATCTCAAGCTCCTCATCGTCCAGCGCGCGGAGAAGGACTCCATGCCGCTACGATGGGAGGTCCCCGGCGGGGCGTACGAGAAAGAAAATGACGCGACGGTGCTGCACGCGGCGGCGCGGGAGCTGTTGGAGGAGAGCGGGCTGGCGGCGCGGCGGATCCTGGGCCTGGTGCGCCACGACGTCATCGACACCCCGCGGAGTAAGAAGCACATACTCAAGATCAGCTTCCTGGTCGAGGTGGACGACGACGCCGAGGTGAGGCTGAACCCGAATGAGCACGAGGCCTTCCTCTGGGTCGGGCTCGACGAGGTGAAGGCGCGCAGATGTGGAGATGTCAAGCTGGAGTGGACGCATAAAGAGCAGGAAGAGGCGATCAAGGAGGCTTTCAAGGTGAGGGCGAAGATGGGGTCGAGCGTGGAGGGTGCGGGGTTGGACGTGGAGGTGGAGGTGGAGTGAACGTATGTATGGGCGGAGGTCCATGACGGATCGGGGTGCGAATCGGGGTGCGCATCGGCCTGCGGTTATATGGTTACAATTATATGTCTGCGTTACCGTTTGTCTGGTGTGAGAGCTACGAGTTCGTGATCGTGTGAAGTGTGACAGCGGAGGTTCGACGGAAGGAACTGAGGATACACACGATGTAGTGATGATTTGCCTTTTTCTATTCACAGACTAGATAGATACCTTTAGACGCTGATGACGACTTTACTACTGTATTCTGACCATTGTCATCCCAGGACATTGCTCCTAGGTCCTCAAGTACAATTCACGACTCCTGCACACCCCAAGTGAGTGACTTACCATGCCATTGGAGCTGACTCGTTCATGGGAGCTCAACCATCTGGTCTAGATCCTTTATCTGGACTCCAGGCACAGACGGTGGTCGAGCTGATGAATGAACAGAACAGGCAATCCATAGGAGTTTCCACGTTATCTGGGGAGGAGGCCTCCACGTCGCTGAAGCACGAATCAGAAACATGAAAGGAGGGACTGGTCCTGCGTGTACTCAGGCGGGCACATGGGGCGGCTTCTCTGGCCAGAAAAGATAGTGCTAAAGTTGGAAGGCCACGAAATTGTTTTCCTTCCTTCTTCTCGAGATATTAGTGCCATTCTCACAGTGAGTGTCTTACATGTCACACGGGACAAGCAGTGAAGCGCAGCCGTCCCATCTTATATAAGTGTCAAGAGCAGAACTTCGAGTATATGATTGAGCACGCGTAATTTCGTGGTGTCTCACTGGTTCTTGCCATTTCGCTCAATCAAGATTCAAGAACTTCAGCGTATAGGGAAGCAAAAAGTATCCGCAGCACATGGAGGCACCTACATAAATATGTAAAAAAGGGAAAGCTAGAGAAAACACGGCTGCTAGGACTTGGTGATAGAGAAAATTCGATCTCTGGCATCTGCATCGCTGATTTCTGCTTGCTAGCATCTGCATGTTTTCAGGGATGAATGGTCGGCTGCGAGTCGAGGTTGATGGTGCGTCCTGCGAAGCAAAGTACCATTCCTGAGAGAATCTTCCCATGACATTAGATTTTCCATTGAATACTCATAAGAAGGATATTCATGCAAGATAGAAGCAGGCATAGTGCAGAGAAATGGTAAGCGACAAATGCTGGAGTGATAAAGGGGGATAGGGGGATAGGGGGATAGGGGATAAAGATCACGTGACAGAGCTTGGCAGCTTTGGCAGCAAACGCCCACATATTTTGTTCGCCAAAGCTCCCGAAACGGGTAAGTACCTTGTCAATCGTCGAACCATCAGGCAATTCCAAGCTTCAGCGGGTCACTTCGTCAAATCAAATCAAAGCAATTCCGAAATCCCTCTCTTTTCTACTTGCAACAACGAACGTCACGCACTACCACCACCACCACCACCACCTACCCTTCCAACGCACAACCTCAATTAACGATACCAACATGTTCCTACAGCGCTCTGCCATCGCCGTCGCTCGCCGGGCTGCCGTCTCTCCCGTCGTGAGACGCAGCTTCACTGCCTCGGCCCTTCGCCGTAAGCCCATCAAATTCCGACGCTTCAGATTGCCTCCATCGTACGAGGCAACGACCACGGCTCATCCAAGCTAACCCACTATCGCAATTAGTTGACGCGAAGAATGTCGAGCCTCACGCTACCGTCGGCCAGAAGATGAAGACCTTCGATCGTATGAGCCTCCCGAACCCCAATTGATCCAGCCCAGTCAGTGTTGGCCAGGCGTCGGTGGAGATTTTATTGACTGGTTTTCGCGATGAACAGAAATCAGGACCGAAGATGACCTCATCGGACCCGGTGCCCCCCCTGGAACCGTCCCGACCGATCTCGAGCAGTCCACTGGTCTGGAGCGATTGGAAATTCTTGGAAAAATGGAGGGCGTAGATATCTTCGACATGCGACCCCTCGACGCATCACGAAAGGGTACGTATTCAACAAGGGAAAAGATAACAGCAAACAATATGAACTAATGCGATGGGTTCAGGAACCGTTGACAACCCGATCCTTGTCAAGTCGGCCGGTGATGAACAATACGCTGGCTGCACTGGATACCCTGCCGACTCCCACATTGTCACCTGGCTTGGCGTAAGTCCCCCCTGCCTCCTATTCTTCAGTCTGAGTGCCCAAGGCTCTGCCAGCCATTCTCGCTCCTGCCTATGGCGGTCGCTAACCCAAATGTCATCGGCAGATGTCCCGCGAGCGACCGATGGAGCGATGCCCTGAGTGCGGAAGTGTCTATAAGATGGAATACGTCGGACCTCAGGACGATGGCCACGGTCACCATGACCACGACCACCACGGCTACGAAGAACCCAAGACGTGGGCTAACTACGTGAAGCCGGAATACTGGTAGATCAAACAACCATACCGGGAAATCATCATTTGGCGATCGAGAGGTGGTGGACGCATTGAGGAAAGCAGAGCGAGGAGACCTGTACATTTGAGGCGACGAGGTGCATAGAATTCATTCCGTCAATTTCTAGAACTCTGCGGTATGTCATCATGTGCTGCTTGTGTGAGAAATCATGATTGCTCCCACCACTCGGCGTTGATGATCGCGAACGTGGCTCGTGTGACCTGCGGCTACCCGTCCTACCCGAAGACACGTACAGAACTTATGAAGCCGCAGAATCGGTGCCACCTATGCCGCAACCCAGTCTGACGACGACGATAATTATTCGCCAGGACCCAGCTAGAAATAGTGATACGGATTTTAAGGGTGTGTAAGATTGGACTTTGTGTGACTAACAATCCCACGCGCAGACGAAGAAACTTTTGACAAAAGCTTATAATTATAGCACCAGCAGGGTTTGGACTGATGACAGCACCGCGACGTCTAACGGTCGCACCAGGGAGGATTCAGCACAGATGATAATGATGAAAATGATGATGCATAAATTATGTTGGCGCAACCCGGTGAACACACGATTCACCTTAATCATGACGGGCCCTATAAAAAGGTAACCCAAGTCATAACCTGACAGGAAGCCGACGCACCATTGGTAATTTATTCCTGAAAAAAAAAAAAAAAGCCGGCTTCTAACTTGATAAATCAAAATTGATGTTAGGACCGCTGATCTTGCTTCGTGGCTGTTGGTGACATGTGGCATTTAAGAATACCTAGAATACCTATGTACATTAATACGCCGCAGGTTGGGAAGAAGGAGCATAAGAGAGATGCTGCTATCTATAGGCTATTAATGAATGAATGACTTGAAACCAACCAACCAACCAACCTCCCTAACCTACAGCATACATACCTTAGGTAGGTAGCATACATATATACACCTGAAGCAATGCATGCGTAAGTCTATAAAAAGCACTGGACGGCGAAGCAAACACCATCCCGTAAAAAAGCTAGGGATACATATCTGACCCAAGCTGGATCTTGGGCGGGCGTGCGGTCAAGGCCTACATGATAACTGGACATGAGCTAAGAACATATTATTATTATGATGATTATCATCTTACTCCGGGTATATTATATGATAGATAGTAATTGAGATGGTATCATATGTATACCTGTACTACATTCAAGGTGTGTATTTCGTACAGAGGAAGGCTGACTTTCTTTACGAGACGATTCGCAGGCTGACTGACGCTCATGATTGGATTGTTTCCCCCATCCATTCCAGAATGAAAATGCGAAGATAGGGGGGGTACCTGAATGGCCTGAATGGGTAAGACTACCCAGTGCAGCACAGAACGTTTCACGTTGGTTGGTGATATGGATATAACACCACCCGTAAGCATTAGGGGGGGCATCCATGATAGGTTCGGCTTATGGTTTTTCTGCGCATGGCGTATGTAGGTATGATAGGTACATGGCACGATTGCCCGTCAAATGGTGAGAGAGGCAGAGAGAGAGAGAGAGAGAGAGAGGCCAGGTATATATATATCCATAATATCAATAAGGTTTTATTCCACCTTGCCGAATTATGATACTCTGCACATTCGCACCATCTAAAAACGAGAACCAAAAAAGGATCAGCCTACCGAGGTACCTACTTCATAGTCCCGGGCAAATGACTCACTGCCCAGTGTACAGGCGAAACGATGGATGCGGCCGCAATAGGATATGTAGGTACCTAGGTACGTACGTACGTTGTTATGTTATTAGTACCGCAGCCCAGCCCAGCCCCGTGGAGGCTGAAGGAACCTTTACCTCGGGAATCCTTCCAGCTAGGGGGCACTTTCAAGGTTGAAAGTTCCTCCCAGGTACATATATGCGCACCGGGTTTCTTTCCAACATATATATAAAAATATACGAATCTAAAAGATATGAGCTGTGTATGTATGCAAGGTACACACTTACCTCTACATGTGGTATCTACCTGAATGGATGAATGAAGCAGCACGCAATGACGCGGCCGACACACCCGTCCGCGCCGCGTGAGTTATGTACGCTAAACCTACATAGGTTTTTTTTGGTTGGTATTACCTGTCAATGCCCGCCTCCAATGCCCCCCAATGCATTATCTGCAGATTCGACTGATTGACTTCCCAGGTGACCCCTACTTTTACCACGCCCTGCGTTCGTTCCACAGATATCCGCATCCTCATCCTCATTCTTATCCCCATCGCCAATTCGCGCACTCGCATTTTTATGCTTCCAGGAAACATGGCGACGGTCCGGTCGCACACATTGCCGACAACAACCTTGAAATACACGCGAGCTGCAGCAGACGCCTATCATGGATTGCACGTCATTCTCCCTCCTCTCCTTTCCTCTCCCAATTCCCGGCATCAGATGGATGGGAAAGGATGGGAACAGTTCGGAGTTTTTAAATACTTACTTAACACGTGTGTAGTCCAAAAGGTGTACATACGCCGAATTCCGCGCAGCAGGTATGTAGGTATGGATCTACTTAAGTACTTATTTATCATGTGATTACGCGTCAATCGAAGAAATGCCCCGAACCGGCTTCTGCGCTTTTCTGCATCCATCGTTCTTCATTCCCATCCATGGATACGTTTCTCAGCACTGGCCTGCATCATTGCGTCGTCTCTTTCTCTCTCTCTCTCTCTCCCTCCCTCTCCCTCTATATATATTCATAAGAAGTATCCATACCCAGCTCATATACATCTCAGGTAGGTGGCTTACTTGTCCATCCAAGCAATCAATCAATCAATCAATCAATCAATCAATCCATCAAAGGCTATGGTTTATTTCATCCTCTCGTGTCGGCACAGATGTGGCGTGGTAGGCCTAGTACCCTGGCTATGAAAAGGACCAGCCTGAAGATACCCGCAACTCCGCAAGTCCGCAAGCCAAAGTGCATGTATCTCTGTACCCATGATACTTTGTTAGATTAGGAGGTACATACGTCACAGTACTACAGTCGGATGTCGGTCGCCTCCAAAGGCTTTCCAAAACACACCCCAGCCATGTCTGGTGCAAGAGTGCAATAATTTGGAAGAGAAAGAGAGCCGCATTGGCTAGGTACTTTCCTACTCGGTACTTCCTCTTGTCTACCATGATAAGCCGCAGCAGCACTCATCCTTCGTATAGATCGCCACGGAAGTCATCAAGGCATCTCGAGTAGACGTTGGTCTCTTTTCGCTGATGATAACCCCCTACTTCTCCGCAAGCCAAGTAGGGATGGATTCTGGCCGACTAAAAAATAAGAGGAAACCTGGAAGTATCAGCCGTGATACCTACATAAGTATATACAGGTACTTGCTAGGTATACTTTTGAGGCTTGGGTATACTTGAACCCACTTTGTATTTATAGTTTAGCCCTTCCAAGGTTGTTTGCGGTGCGCTGCATCAACTCGAGTATACAGCGCATAGTATTCACCGGTTATTTTATCCATGGATGTACCTCCCAGCTACCTATGTAGGTATGATCAATCGCCCCCTTTCCCCTATTCCCACTTCTTGATCCCTTCTCCCTGACACTCAAAGTACATAGAGCAACAGTGCTTTTATTACATATCTTTCACCTCGCCCTCTGTGCCTCTTTCTCCTTGCGCACTGAATTGATTGCCTTTCAATTTAATTGCCATCTCACTGCGTACCTACAAAAGTGCCTCTAGGAGGTACAAAATTAGGTAGGAGCCAGTAGGGCGGGCCTTCTGAGCGAGTGCAAGCCTGCAAATCACATCCAGTATTTGAGACGCTAAGTGAATGGCCCCGGGGATCTATTTCAAGATTATTATTAATCTTTATATCCTATCAGTCACTTCCAAGATTGGGACAAGAGTGCATCATCGTCTTCGTCTTATTATTACCCTCTCTCTCTCTCTTCATCGTCATATTTATTACTTCGTATCTGTTCTGTAAGCTCAAGCTGGGCAAGGTGTGTGTGTCAGTCAGACAGACGAGATAATTTGAGGATACTAACCTGCATATAGAAACCCAACCAATCAAGCAACCCTACCCGCCTGTAAAAGTATCATTACCACCAACAAACAGCACTCTATTATCAACACCTGCGGCGCATACACATACCTAAGGTTGGTACACACATACTTAAATACTTCACACCACACGCGCACCACGCACCACGCAACACACCACCCCCTTTTAATAGGTCAATCAATCAATCAATCAATCATTCATTCATTCATTCGCTCGTCATTTATTCACCCATATCCCTGCTTATATTCTCCGCTTGCCAGTCAACTTCGCTCTTATTCCCCTGTATTGCCAATAATAAAAAATGATTCAGTGTGTCTTTTTTTTCCCCTTCTCTATCTCTATTATAGTGACCCGCGACTACCTCTACTAATAAGCTGGTAATTAAGACTAATGACTTTTTTTTCTAGTCTGTGCAGTGCCCACATGTGCACCCTTCGGCACCTACTTAATACTTAGCATAGTACTTAAGCATAGTACATACATGTATGGACTATAGCCATTCGTTTCGTGAGGTCCCTGACCTGTCTATCTCCCTCTCTAGCACACCATCTTTGACTCAGCTCGCATCTGCATCTCCCATTTCACCGACTCCTACTTCGTACTTCGTACTTGTTAATAACCTCCAACCCATCCTCCTCCCATCGGGGTAGGTCACCTACCCGAGTAGTGTGAGAGTGAGGAAGCAAGTGTGTGTACACGAGCATAATACTTTCTGCACTCACGCCACATTACAGCAGCACACTTTTACTTACAACAACACTGATATCGACCGACACATTTAGAAGGTTGGTAGGTCCCTACACAGCCACCAGAATCCCTTGGGCTTACCTATGAGGCCAACATCGTGAAGATCGCATACTGATGCCCTCTCTCGTTCTTCTTCTTCCTCCTCACATGGTACCTACATAACATACACCACCCAGCACCCAGCACCCAGCACCCAGCACCCAACATCCGTACCCTTTGCCATACGCGTCCAGACCTGCTCCTTAGGTCTTCCCTAGCTCTTCCCACCCACAAACCTTCCTGAGTCTGAGCGACCGCGGTTCGTCAAGAAGTCATCCTCCAATGTCCTTCCCTTTGGGCCTTTACCACTCCATCTGCTCGTCCATGTTCACGATCCATGTTCGCCTTGTCGCCTTATGACACGCCATCAGCTAGGCAAACCCGTCTATTCCCACTCCGTTCAGTACACCTGTCGTACGTACGTTACATACCCAGCTACATCTGCACCCGAACTGCATATTATCCACACCCGTATATAATTAGTTGATGGGCTAGAGATGGAATAATCAGTCCTTGGGCCTGAGCCACTTCTGGCTTGTTTTGTCTAGGTTTTTCTTTGGCGTTTTTCAGATGTTTCCTTGCGGAATCCCCCCACTATGTTTTAAACCATCCTTATACCCCAACCCATTTTGTTCATTCCATTAGTACCAGACGTGCCCACACCATCACCATCACCACCACCAACAACAGCAACAACAACAAGATCATCATCATCATCATCACTATCACCAACGCCACCCTCACATTCCTCCCCTTCACCATCTCCATCACCAACATGCCATCTCATATTATGAACATCAACTGACTTGTGCAGAGATAGACTAAGACATCTATGCCGCATCCACTGGTCGATCACACGGCATCATGTCTGGCAAGAGGGAGTTTCCTCATGGGGAAACCGCCGATGTCTACAACGAGAAGGCTTGGTGGTATAATCTCAACATCGCGCGTGAACGTGAAGACGTGAAGTCTACTCAAGACTACACCGCGCGCCAAGACCATCTGAAGTCTCGACTCATGGAGCTCTACGAGAAAAAATCGCACATGCAGAATGAGCTTGCTGCTTGTCACGCCGCCATCGAATATCAGGAGCAAGAACGAGAACGCCTTGCGAATGACTTTGACCGCAACCGAGCCCGGCTTGAAGCCCAGCGTCACCAAGAGGACGAACAGCAGGAGGCCTGGTTCAAGCGTAACCGTGAGGGCAAAGCGGCTTCTTCTGCCACTGCTGTCCCCGCCGTGCGCGACACTGTCAACGGGCGTCTGGCTCATCGGGTCTTGCCGCCCCCGGTGCCATCCAACAGAGGATGGACTAGTATCAATGGAGCTTCTCGCCAACATCCAAATGCACAAGGTGACGACGGGCCACCTCCAGATCCTGGCAATCTTCTCAGCAGTATTTACCACAATCCGGTAGACGAGGGTGAGATGTCGAAGGGCCGGTCGATGCCAGTTCGAGATGTAGTAAACGCCTTGCAGCCTGGCACTGCAACGAATGGTTATGATATGGATGTCGACATGACTGGTGCTAACGGTTTTCAACCCGGCCATGCTCGGATGTTGAAGCCGAAGCAACGGCGTAGCCTGCCCAGCATCCCCTCTATTATCGGATCGCCGTCTAGCAGACCTTGTAAGCTACGAGACCCCTGCTTCCTGCTAATCACCTTCCTTAACTGACTTATGTCTCATAGCCAATATAGATATGCTAGTAGAGGGCAAGGCCAAAGCTTCGTCTGGTCGTAAGTCCTTACCGAGTGCCAGAGGTTCCTTGACGCCGGCTACAACGCCTCCCACCGAACCGAATGAGGATTTGGAAATCACTCGAGAGAAACTGGTGATGAAGGATGATGGGAAAGTCGTGACGGAGCCACCCATGTATGCCGGCATCCCCCTGGAGAGAATCGACCAGAACCACCCCTACTGGGACCGGGAGGCCGAATGGCAACCTATCGAGGACATCATCCAGCCAATACTTGATTCGTGGAAGGAAAAGCTGGAAAACCTTCGCAGAGACCCCAATGCACCTCGTCACACAGTCTTCCTGGCCAATCGACAAGTCAACCGAGGCCTGCAAATTTTCGAGTTTCTCAACTCTGAGGATGGGTTTCATCCGTACCAATTCGTGGGCAAGGACCTGATAAACAAGTTCTATTCGCGCTACATCAATTACGATACGATGTTTCGTCTGGCTAATGTCACTAAGGAACTGAAGAAATTCGATCTCGATGTGACACCACTTGAGTGGCTCCGACAGCGAATGTACGAGATTGCCAGTAACGCCGGCGACAAGTTCAACATGTCCAAGATCGTCCACGACCTATATCACGACGCCAAGCTGAAGTACTTGAGAGAGAAGCACGGCTTCGGTAATATCGGGCGCCCATCGGGATACAAGTTGGGCGAGAGAGACCCGACGAAGACAGGGAAATCGAAGGCGAGGAAGGAGAACGACTCGGCATCAGGAACGACACGACGAAAGTATCGAAGATCGATCGGTCAAGTTGACCCTGATGACACACCAGACATGGATGATCTGCAGCACCGCCAGCAACTGCAGGAGGGAGGGCAAGGTGAATACCTGGAGCCTGTCACACCTCGCTTGCAGAAACGACCGAGACTGGATGCCGATGCGAAACCCACAAAGGAAGAAGAACCCGAGGAAGACTTGGACGTGGAAGGCTGGACGTCGACTGATTCCTTCTCTGCTGGTCGAATCATGCATCTCGACTGGCGTATCTACCAGATCAAGACCCGAACCTTGACCACCAGTACGGAGGTTACGCAGTACTGGACTTGGAAACCAGAGAAAAATCTTTTCGAGCATCAGGTTCTGAGAGATGTCCACCCTAAGGTGACTTGGGGATTTTACCAGAAACCGATCAACTTCGATCTAACTCTGAATGAGGTCAAGGAATTGCAGTATTCTAGTGATGGGCCTAGAATCCGTGCTATCGTAGCCGATGAGAATCGTGGAGATGTCCTTGCTTCCTTCAAGCGCGAGCGAACCAGGAAACGCTTCCTTGGCTTCGCCAGGAAGAAGGGTATCAAGCTGGTGAAGCGCACATCGTAAGTTATATCTGATCATGCTTCTAGCCCGTCTCTTACACATTCCTAACAAATCAAACGCAGGGCCGAGCTCGAGGACATCTGGAACAGTATGGTATCAGAAACGATGCCTGACGGGGGTGATGAAGAAGATTGACCCGCCAAGTTACGCTAAGTTGTCGACCTCGCTTTCGATCCAGCTTCTCCCTCGTGATGAACATCCCATGCGGCAACGCCCACGTTGACCGACCTCTTTTACTTCGTCCCAGCTTATAACCCGATATTCGGTACCCTCCACTTTTCCTACAACCATTCGCGTTCTGATTTGACAACCGGCGTCCGAGGGCCCAGTCATCTGATTTCAAAAATTCGGACCTTGAAGGGTACTTGCATTTCGGTTCCCACAATGCGCTATTTCCCTTATAGAAGTATGGAAGATAGACCAACATCCCAGTGCTGGCAACCGGGCATCGATGGATCAGCTTTCATCTATTTCAGAGCCCTTTCAGAAGGCGAACTGCCCTGGAATGCAACAGCACGTCACCTCACGGTGGTTTTATATTATAAGACAGGCCTCGTGACATCCCGAGGTAGGGGAAGATCATTACACTGTAAAACACAACAGCATTTCGCGATGCATTTGCGCTTCGGCGCGTCTCTCTTTCCCCATAATACTTTTCGGTATATGCATTCACGGACAGGCATTCACGGACAGGAAAGAACAAAGACATCAGCGCACGGCAAACGCTGTCTGCTGGCCTCGACGCTCAACTGATCATGATGAACTCCAATCCCACGATGGATACAGGTGGATAACACCATTCATGACTAGATTTATTGCTTGCAGCATCGATCCAGCACGCTTAAGAGATATACGGCCCACGCCTTATTCGAGGGATGAAACCCACAGACAAAAGTCTGACCGTTCATCTCTTCATCGGAAAGATGCGACGAGAATCTTGCCTTTCCAACCAGGATGCCTCTCAAGATTCAGCCACGATCGGAGGAGGCAGGGCTCGCCACACCACCAGACAAGAACACTTGATGATGGTTGGTGATAGGGGTCTGGACCCGTTTCGCATAACCACCAAACCAGTCACTCCTCGACAGTCTGAGTCAGCTCCCCGGTTTCTTCTTCTCCTTTGTACTACTCCGCCTTCTTGTACAAGATTCGATTTTATGCGGATGACAGGGCGCGAAAGGATGGAATCATGGGCATCATATACCGCCAGGCAGGCGGGCAGGCGGGCAGGCAAGCAGGCACATACAAAGACGCGAGCGAGGGGAAAAAAGCAAAATCAGTAACGAAGGCAAGAAGACGAAGTTGATACTGCCTGTTCTCGGGTCAGTCATCGCCTCGGGAGTACTCTAAACTGAGATCTTGCTGGTGAGGTGGGCTCCTATCAAGTTCTGGGAGACAAGAATAGATAGGCAGAGAGATGCAGGTACAAAGTAGACAGACGAATGGAAAATTTGGAGCGATCCACTATTTTGCTTTACTTCCTGAAGAACACGGCCCCCCTTGGTTGGTTTTCTTTTGATAAAAACACTCAGCGGTGGTGATAGACTTCACGGCCCAACTGCATCATCTAATGGTTTAAGTGAAGCACATATCAACATTTGAACCTTTCCACACAAGCACGCCCGCCCCAAGGCGGTGGGGTGTTACTAAGGAACAAAAAAGCACAATAAAAAAGGGTTGGTTGATAGCAGGTTGGTACCTAAGGTAGGCAGGTGGTTTTGTTGGGTGTGGTTGTTCCCGCACGTGCATCATTGCACACTCAAGGTCCCTAGACCAACAAATGTAAGTTACTTTCTATTTGGCCCCTAAACTTGAAAAGTGAGGTGTATCCATGGATGTGAGCGAAGAGATATGTTGGCTGAACCGACTGCGGGTAAGCTAAGAAAGGAGTGATGGGTGGTGGTGGTATGGTATGGGACGTGATAAGCCAGGTGTCAAGTAGGTACTTAATAAGCAAGCCCCCTAAAGTAGGTATTTTATTTATTAGAAGAACATTGGGTAGGTAGGTAGGTAGGTACAATACCCGTGTTATTCCCAGCAGTAAAAGTAAAGTAAAGTAGTACGGAGAACCTATTTTAAGAGAAGAAAGAAAAAAAATGAAACTTCGTATGGGTATGGGTATGGGTATGGGTATGGGTAGTACCAGCTAGCATGCTGACGATGACGACGACGACGATAATAAGGATTGTGTTACCCATAAGGCAAGCAGGATGCCCGTAGGTGCTTAAGTAGGTACTTAGTGTGTATATATATCGGAGTCCGAAATGGAGGTTGTTTTTGTCTGGTTACTTATATGACTCCCAGATAAGGCAAGTAAGCAGGTACTGCTGTTTTGGGGTATGAGGCGTCGTCGTGGGAATTTGTTTAAACCAGGGAAAGGGGGCGGGGGGTGTATGGCATTAAGATGGTAGAAGGACGACGAAGAAAAATTAAGAAAAGGGGGAAGGGGGGGTTAATGCCAAGCAACATTCTAGCTTCTCGCATGCTTGGCATTTTTTTTTTATGCAGAATGCCTGATGGTATTGCACAGCTGAGGTCTGAGGATGGAATGAGGCTTCCATTCAGCTTGTTGGCGCTTACCTAGGTAGTCACGTGTTCTACCCGGGTGCTGAACCTGACTGATAGTACTGGAAATGGTGGGGTTTTTAGGCTAGGTAGGTGGGGTCTCTAGGGTGAGGTCCCATCCCGAGGTCCCTGCCAAGAGAACGGAATTGTAGAATCTCCGATCTGCCGATTAATTGGTTTAGGGCAGGTCGGGTTCCGCGCCAACCTTGAAGTTCCAGCAAAAAAAAAGTAGCGACAGTGTCGAACCGCCATTGTCATCTAGAGGCCACTCACACGCCCATTCTTCACCAACACGCGATCAATCTCAAACAGCTCGGTCGAACCGAACGAACGGCAAGGCCCAATTGCGCCGACATTCGAAGCATAGCGAGGAGGCAACACGGTCGGTACGCCGAGACAGACCGCACTCCCGATTATCGAGGCCGGAAAGGAAAGGAAAGGGGTGTAAAAGAGAAGAAAGGAAAAAAAAAGGCGCGCGATCGCGTTGATACGACCCACGGGCAAGGTCAATAACCGCATAGCTGGTTTCTTAGGGACGTAGAGCTAGCTAGGTGCTCGGAGAGGCGGACAAGATGTTGTACGAGCTTATCGGAATCGTGAGTCCATCTTTTCTTCTCGTCTTTTTTGCTTTCCCAAGCTCCTGAGACTACTACCACCATCCTCCCTCCGACAAACGCCCCCTATTCTCGCCTGCCGCAAGTAGAGAGCATGGTCTTTGAGAACAGGCGTCGCGGAGATCCTGTTGCGACATACATAGCATCAATCGTCTCGCTACTATTATTCATGCGCGGTCAGCAGCGAGCGATAGTCAGCTAGGGGAAAGGGGGGGGGGGGGGGGGCTGGCCACGTTGCGCAGAAGAAGAAATAATTCAGATCGGATGCTAATGTGTTGTGATATTACAGGTTCGACCCGGCAACCTTGCTGAGGTAAAGGAGTATGTCTTTTTTCCCCTCTCTCTGATGTTCCTGCGCGCCCCCTGCGACCTATGATTTCTACAGCTTCCCAAGCGGTCTTTACCCAGCGACTGAGCTTACTTGGCGAGATCGAGACAATAAATGGATTTATCTCGAATCACGACCGACATCCCCCGTCCAAACTACCCACAGCAGTCACCATACCCCCAACCCATGCCTCGACCCCTATTTCCTCAGCCCATCACCACCTTTGCTAACCTCAAGCTTCTTCCTCTTCGCAACAGAATCGTCCTCACCGCGGGCCAGCTCGTCCTACAGCAGAAGGGCGTCATAAGGGGGATATCGAACTGGGGCATCTTCAGCCTGCCCAAGGCCATCAGTGTGCACCAGATGCGGCACTCCCAGGGCCACTACTTCGCCATGCGCTTCGACTCCTCCATCCAGACCCAGGAGGCCGTCCGCAAGATGCTGCGGCTCGACCCCCGCATGATACGGCACAGCAGCGTCAAGCTCGGCGACGGCAAGCTCGACAAGATGAGCCGGTTCGCAGGTGTCGATTGGACTAGGTAGATGGGATGGGATTATTACCTCTTATCCTTCTTGCTTGGTGCATCCTCTCGGGGGCTGAGGTGGAAAGAGGAGAAGACTAGCAACGAAGACGACGAAGAAGAAGAAGAGCATGATGGGGTTGGTTTTCCTGACCGATAGCACATTACCTATCAGATCAGGACCGGGCTGATTCACTAGGCCGCTGTATTGGGACCAGCCATATCCCATCCGGTGGGATACGAATGAAGGCAGGCGGGAAAAGAGAATCTAGCTGGGGAAGCCGGTGATATCTCTTCCCAACCCAGCTCCTGTATCATCCCAAATTGTACAATCAAACACAAGAAAATGTATATATATATAGAGAGAGAAAGAGACCAGAGAGAGTTTGTGTGCTCCGAATGAACTTCGCCCCTTGAAGCGAAAAGACGGGGTATATATAGCGCACACATAATTCCAGATTTTTGTTGGTGCGGTTAGATCGAATCATTCATTCGTCCGTCCCTTTTGTCATCCCATCATCCATACAAGAGCGCTGGCCTCTAACAGACACTTACTTACTTACCTATATATAGGTGAAGAGAAGATGTTACTTAGAATGAACAGAGAGCTAGATATTAAAAGATGGGAAAATGAAAGAAAGGAATCTATCCATCCATCCCCCCTTTTTTTTGACTTGGCTGGTAATGGATGGGATCGGGTTTCTATAAGGTTTGGTTGGTTGGTGGATATCCATAGCACTGGGACCTCCTTTCTATTTCTACCATTCTCATCTATAGGTGGCTAGCTATCTTATATCGAATAGATATATCTTTGCTTGCGTAGGTTCTGAATACTGCCTGCCTACCAGTCTTTTTCCCCACGTCCCCCCCGACGGAAAAAAACTTAGATACTCTTCTTTCTATGATCGTTATTAGCAGGTTTCGAATGAATGAAAATTACTAAACGGATATCATTATTCATCGAGTCCTCCTTTCCCCCCCTTTCTCTTCCCCTTTTCATGTAATGTTTATAATCAGTGGATCCAAACCTCCTCCCTCGATCTATATGTACGTTACCACTAGATATATATATATATATTCCCAACCCCCTTTCCTTTACCGCCCACCCGTTTCTTTAATCTATCCTCTCTTCTTCTTCTTCTTCTACCTTCACCTCTTCCTCACCCCCCTTTCTCATAGATCCAGAATCAACCTCCTCCTTCGATTATTAGTATTACTCCCAAAGATTCCCCCCCACCCCCCGTTGTTGCGTTGAGAGTTTTCCCTCTCGAACTTTGAAAGGCTCGAGAGCTCGAGGCTATGTCTTTATAAAAGTTTGATGGTTTAGTTGATGGTGATATTCCTTTATTCTCTAGCCTCCATGACTGAAAATTGAAGAAAAAGAGAGAGAGAGAGGGGGGGGGGGGGGGGGGGGGGGGGAAGAGAAACGCGTAGACAAACGTGAGAAGAGATTTCTATCTGAACCGGGGTAAATCATTACTGTCCTATGATAGTGAATAGGGGAAGGAGGAGGGGGGAAATGTAAGGGTGCGGAGGGACTTCAAAAAAAAAAGAATCTGGACCGTTCAAATGCAAAGGCAAAAGGCAAAGCGCGTCGTCGATACTGATGGGCAGAGAGAGTAAGAAAACGTATTTATCTATCTATCTCTCTAATCATCATCCTCCGATCTCCTTAACCGTGCTGCCTGCCCTGCCCTGTCCTGTCAGCGTTTCCTTTATCTATTTACTGAATTGGCCGCCAACGCAACCCGACACCTCCTCCCTTTCACTTCGCTTCGTCCCTATTTACGCTGCTACTGCTGCTTTCTGAGTTTCTTCTCTCACGGGCTAGATATTTGATGGTCAGGCTGTTCTTGTTCGGAAGCCCCGGTGCCGGTGGTGAAGGGGGGGGTGGTGACGGTGGCTGTGGCGTCGTTGGCCTGAATGGTGGAAATATCTGTCTAGACGTGGGCGGGACACCGGTAGTCTAGTGTAGAAAAGGGAGATGATGATGATGATGATGATGATGCTGGTGAGGCGTATGCTCCCCTCTGCCTATGCCCATCGCATTATTACCTGCACATCCTACTACACCTTGATTGTGTGGGTTTACCGAGTCCGCTTGCGTTGTTCTTGCTGCTGGCGAATTGGGTGTTGGCTTTTGCTGCCCGCATGGATGCTGAAGCTGTTCCGGGGTTGCTGGGGTATGGCAAGGGGCATACGGAGCGTGTGGCAGTGTTTGCCCAGGAGTTGATGGGATAGGCTGAGGTAATGGGGCCATATACTGGAGAGCCACATGACCCCATCCCATCATGTCCATTATATTATCTGTACATACGTTGCGGGCATCCTTTGGTACCGAAACTAGACGATACCGGCGAGGTTGTAAGGTTGACCGTTCCTGATGCTGAAGCTGAGGTGAATTCTGGTTGAGATTCTGATTCTGAAACTGGTGGAAAGGAAAGCCGCCGGGGAACTGGCGACGTGCATCGTGACCGAGATTAAACAATGTGACGGCAGCGAACTAATCATGCTCATCCATCCCAGTCGTGTCAACACCGTTGAATCGTTGAGTTGTAGGAACTCCGCGATCGTCGGGGGGCGTCCGACGGATCTAAGCGTCGACGTCCATTTCCGTCTTTCGCTTCGAGTACCATGCGACAAAGTCATCGATCACTCCCGGCCAAGCGCCATCCTCATTCCAAAAGCTGAGCGACTCGTCCTCCATGCTCTTGAGCGCGAATTCATATGTTTGGTTCCACATATCGCGGTTGACGGAGCGCGTCCAGTTTTCTTTCAAGAATGTCTCCCACACCTCTAGCCAGTTCACCTTTGACGACTTGCCAATCCACTCCATACCAGGCTTTCTGAAGAGCATTTCCCAGTAGACTGTGGCGTTCTCGAGCGAGAGGGCTTTCTGTTCGGGCTCTTTTCCTACCACAAACGCATATCGATAAACTCGACGGAAGAGAGCTCGATCCGTAGATAGAGAGCTGAGGAGACGCTTGAAATGTTGTTTGTGTGCCTCAGGCTTCGCATCGACCCTGTAGATTTTGTTTAGCAAGATATTTCAAATAACTTGACCTCCAGCCTGTTAGGGTTTGGACATACGTTGCGGCAGTCCAGCCTTTGACGAAACCCTCTCGGGTGATCACACCAACGCTCGGTGCCTGCACCAAGTCCATAGCGAGGAACAGTGAAGCATCCTCAAGACCGCAGCCAATCGACTCCAGGTAGGCCATGGATGAGTCGGCACCCAATGAATCCTTGTCATCTTCGGAACTTTCTGCGACCGACATTAGTATATGCCCACGGAAACAGTGTACGTAACATCGCGAGCTCACTCTTGAGGCTATCGAATATCTTGTTCAGCTCTGCATCCTTGTTTCCGGGGGGCGTGCCACCGGTAGCTTGGAAGTACCTGGAAAGCCAAATGTTAGTAAACCAAGCATGTGGAATGCAAAGACAATGGCTTCTGCGGCTCGAGCTGGCGGATGACCAAAAGGCTGAGCCCAACTACCGAAACGCTTCAGATTAGAACATCAGTGGGTTACGCGAGAGCGGTGCAGCTACCGTAGAAGGGCCCATATGGCAAACAACCACCAAGTCTGCCAGAAGAGCTTGGTAATAACGTCTGTATTGAGAAAACCCATGGCTCATGAGACGAGCTCGCTTCTGTCAATATAGATGAGATGCGCTTGATTGATTCGTGGATGAGGGGTGGAAGTGTGATCAGATGAAGTACTCAATGAGCACACTCAATTCCATCGGGGTACGACCGGCGGCTGACTAATAGATCACTGAGCCGATGTTCACCGGTATTGTGAAGGGCCGTTGATGATGAGTTTAGGAAAGAACGAGACTCTCATCCTAACTCTCCGCGAGCGGGGTGGTTCTTGCAACTCTACAACCTGCTTCACATCTCCCGGTATGTAATGTGCCATATTACCGGTTTGTTTATGGGAAGCCCGTGTGACAACTGACGAGGCCTCCCTAGCTGATCTTCCGTTGACCATGAGACGATATGACTACAGCACAGCCCTCACACTGCTCTGTGTTTGAATCAAGTGGTCCATAGCTTCTGGTTGAAAATAGAGCCGAACTGCAGCTTGGAAGGTGTCGAGCGACTCCTCGCGCAGCTATCGCATCTTCATTGCGGTACCCATGCAGCATATCCCAGGACCATTGTTTATGTGTTTCGATCGATCGTTCGTATGGGAAATCGTAAGGTCGGGAGAGCCTCAGGACCCGAAGTCATAAAGCCGCCATGTCGAGCCGCAAAAGGTATCAAAAGGGAAACGGTATGGTGACTTACGAATCGACAGCTTCGTTAAGCTTGTAACCCGTGGACTTCAGGAACTATGAGGGCATAAAAATGTTAGCATGGGCCAGCAATGCAGAGAAATAGACTGTTTGCGATCAAGAGAGAGTAACGCTGAGCCCCGGAGGCGAGCATCCAGGAAAGGAGACAGGTAGGCAGATGTCACATACCCTGGTGGCAATTTTATCGTTGGCACCCGTGATCGATACGAAGCTAGCCACGGCCGCCTTCTGAGCGGACGCCGACGGAGGCATCTTGTCGCGGAAACGACTGAAGAGACGAAACCGGTTGGGAGACAACTTGGAGGATGTCCAGTGGTTGATCTGATCGATCCTCCCTTGGGGGACGGATGATCAATCTACCTCAAGTACCAGATGGGTAACTGGGGGTGTGCTTCCGTACTTTGTACGGACAGGCGGCGGGCGAAGATATGCTCGTGACACGTGCGCCTTGATAGGTCTTGTCGACACAGCCGGTGTTCTCGGATGTTGTCGGCGTCGCAGGCGTGACTGTGAAGCCAGTTGATGGTTCACGATCGGGTCTGTCGAGACGATGGTGGGGTGACGGAGGGGTTGTCTTATCGCCAAAAGCAGAGGCTACGGCAGCCTGGGCTGTAGAAATGCTCACAGAAGAGAATGTTGGTGAACTATTGGCAGGGATGCGACAGGAAAGGCGTCCGGGAAAACACCAGAACGTGATGGACGAACTGTAAGTGAGAGATGCAGCATAAAACAGATTCAGAAGTCAGAAGAAGTCTGGTCTATTGATCAAGGCAGTCTGTCAAGAGTGAACATGGCTGCATGGATACCAAGGATGGTACCTTGACTCGCCGTGGTGGGGCTAGGCCGTTGCTCTTGCCCCATTCATTGTACTGTACTATTAGCAGCCTGGCACCGGGTGCCGGGTTTAGCCTGAAATGTGGCGCCGCACATGGAGCGCCACAAACCACCTGGGCACCCTGAATAAAGGGGGCAGGGGGAACAGGATAACCAGGACCAGGACCAGGAATAGCTGATAGCCTCAATTTTAGTATGAATGCTCCTCGTCCTTGTACACATTACTATAGCTTCCTTCGATCAACAATACCTAAGTACCAATCTATACACAAACTAGCCATCGCCTAGGCCTTCTGCTTATTTTCCTCGGTCCCATTGCCCCGAAGAGTTTGTATCGTAGGCAGTGACACGAGCGAACCAAAGAAGCAATATCAACAGCGACAGAGCGAATAAAGAAAAAACGGGTGGGTATCGTACCAACCTCAATGCCACTGCTATGCTCATACACTACCACCCCACGAACGGTTGAAGAAAAAAGAAAGCAAGAAAAGCAACCCCTTTCACAATGGGTGGGAAGTCTACCCCCACTCACGCCTCGACATGTACCTCGGGGAAATCGACATATTGGTGCAGACTTTCCAGCTCTCTCCCCTCATCGTCTTCATACACGCTCTGCTCTTCCATTTTCCCGTCGTACGCACAAATCATGGTCCTAGCACGGGTCCAGGTCTGCCGTCGCCCTCGCCGCCGCCAGCGCTGTTTATGTCCGGAGGAGGAGCCCTAGTCTCCCAGCGGCATGCCCTCCAGCTCGTCCATGAGCCGCCGCCAGTTGTCCGCCAGCATCTCCGAGTACTTGACCCGCTCCTGCGCCCAGTCCTGGTTCCACCGGCTGACGTGGTACTGCGTCTGCTGGAAGGTGACGAGCTCATCGCGCACGCACTCCTTGACGAATATGGAGCGGTTGTGCTGGTTAACGATGGATTCCTTGTCCTGAGATACGCACATGGCGAGTTAATTAACACTGACTATACGGACGCAGAAGACGAGACCCAGATAGGTTAGCACATACCTTGATGATAGCTTCAACCACTTTCTCGATCTCACCCGGTTTGGTCATACCATCCGGCTTGGAGCGTAAGCTGGCCAGCTTGGTCTCATTGTTCTGGATTCGTCTCTCCAAATACGGGATGTTGTCCTTGTCGAGCCTTTCTTTCCGGTCGAACAACTCCCTGACACTGACCAAGGCGTCACGCTGCCGCTTTAGATCTTCGAGAACACCAACGTCCCACGCCTTGCTCTCATCCTCCATCAATGTTTGTGTAGTTCGTAAATGCTTGCTCATGGCCACGAGCCCATCATTCAGAAGCGGCACATCGTTGGTATCTGTGGCATACGTATCTGCACTCATCTCGGTCATGGATGCGAGCGACACGGCGAGGCGAGCATGATCCGCTGCCACACCCTCGCTTCGCTTGACGAGACGGTCCATGATGTTACAGGTAGAGATGTATAGCTCAGCAGATCGCTTGACGCCTTCTCTCGTGCGATTGAACAGTTCGTTCAGTGTTGGTGGAAGCGAGTCCTCAAGACCCGCGGGGAGTGGTCGGCCGGCAAACTCGTCCACGACGGAGATGGCCGCTTGTTTGCGCCATACAGACAGTTCCTGTGATTTGATCAGTTTCTGCCTCTCGGATCGTCAGCTACAGACAAGACTTACGGTTGGAACAGTGAGAAACATAATGACTAGTTGTTCTTGGCCCAGGACAGGATGCCTAATTAAACCATTCAAGAACCGGCCCAATCCACGCCTCCGCTTCTCAATAAATGCACCATCGTTGGACAGGTGATTGCCGTTGACTGCGACCCTCTTGGGCGGGAGTAAAGGTAGGACCCGGAAGGGGTATCGCTTGTGCAAACAGTCCAGGAGCCAGACAAAATCACTGTATCTGCGGATAACCTTGCTTCCTCGGCGCGTACTCGAGACCTCGTAGTTATGGTGCTGAAACATGAACATTCCCTCTTTCTCCGGCATCAGCGTGACCAGGATGTTCTCCTCGACTGCGCTGCCCGTCCGGCCACCACTAATGGTCCGGGAGTGGCCAAGCGCGGCCGGTTCGTGTCTCCTATTGCTCGCACCGAATGGACTCGTGGGTTGATTCGATGGTCCCTCAGCAAACCCTCCAGCATTATTATTTCCCTCGAAATAACCCCAGCCTCCGGTGTTGGAGCCCGCGGATCCGGTGGATTCTGGTTCGGGCTCGCCAACCGACGCAACCGTAGACGTTGTAAAGTTGGACGTGGTGCGTTCGTGCATATCGGGATGTTCACTTTCGTAACCGTGGCCGTTGGCTGGCGTGTCGGAGGGCCCATTGCCATTGGTTTTGGATGGCTCTACATGGCTGTGATTCCTATGCACGTCTGGCGTAGCCCAAGGGTCGTCCTCGGGACCCTCCATGGACGATTTTCGGACGTGAGGGTTCGGTCGGGACTTTGGTTCGGGTTGCTGTGGGGGTTTGGCAGCGAGCTCTGCGGTGCTGGGAAACGTGGGTTTGTTGTTAATGCTGTTCGATAATTTGGGTTGCGGTAGGTCTGTTGTTTTATCGATCAGCAAATAGCGTCCCCGCAGGATGATGCACAGGACAACGCAGCTAGGTATGATAAGCCCCGATCGCCAATAGACGCACGTCTGGCTATTACCAGTGGCCGACAGGAAACTTGGTTCAAGAAGAAGAAGGAGAGGAACAACCATGATACCTATTGGCAAATATAGGATACTACGCAGAGAAATGATAGGAAAAAGAAAAGAATCGCGCGTTCACTTACTGCGCCGTCGCTCATCCACTCCGTCAAGACTCACTGCCTCCCCCTCTTGCGCAAGTCCGATAAGAGCTAACAGGACGTTGAACTCGTTGCGACCCATTGACAAGTCGCCGTCGCCTACCGCGAATATGTTGATTATTTTCGCCTGCTCATCGGCGCCTAGCTTGGCTGCTGCTAGGGTCTTGGTCACACCGGCTTTGGTCACTTTACCTCCCTCGCCATCCTCACTGACTGCTCGGTCGAAAGCTTCAATGTAGCTATCCGGGACGTCGGCTCCGGAAAGCAAGCTCTTGAGGAGGCCGGCGCGCGATTTTTGCTTTCTGGGAGTGGGCATGTCCCAGGGCGAAGCTGCACCACTGCCGCCGAAGTCATCGTCGTTGAAGAGGGTATCCGACGTCGACCGAGTCATGGGCCCGTCATCGTCGAACAGCGAATTGCGAGATTGGCCTACGGTCGAGTCTCCCAGCGATGCGGATTCGTTCGGTGGGGATGTACCAAAGAGAGACATTATGTATTTCTACGGGTTTATACCGATTTCAGAGGGGCTCGTAGACCAGAAAGACGATTGAACAAGAGGGTTGCTGGCGCAAAGGGTATGGGATTATCGGTAGCTTGAGTAGATAGATAGATGGAGCCGGATAGAAGTATTGGAAGTATGTATGTAAGTCGAGAATGGTAAGTCAATATACACAATAGACACGGCAAGACGCCAATGGTCTCGAGTCATTCACTTGACAGATGAAGACAATTGGGACGTGTGACAAGTCGAGTCGCAGGTGGACGAACGTTGTAGGATCCATCCGTCGATGCAGGCCTGGGATGGGAAGCGGGAAGCAGCCCTGGAGGAAGCTCCCACCACCCACACTGGATGCACTTCGCCTAGGTTAGCGCTCTGTTGCCCGCATTGAAACAAGCTGGCTGGCTGGGGGGCTGTCTGGATGGGTGAGATCAGCACTGTAATGAGGTGCAGCTGCTAAAAGCTACAGTGGAGACGGGGAATGCCACTGCCTCCCGAGGTCGTCGTCGGCCGAGCATTACCGTCCATGGGTGTTAGCCACAATACCGGACAACTGAAAGTCGATACTTGAGATCATCAGCCACACTCAGTATGCAGTCCCTCTTGGTACTCAATTAGAGTCCTAGGGATAACATGGTGGTGGCCAGGCTGTATAGAAATTCTGGCAATATATAGTAGCACATGTGTGGTTATAATACATTCTATATACAGAGAGAAACATGTTACAACTTCTCCCAGAGTTTCTGCTCCTGCTTCTTGACCTCCTTCTTCTTGGTCCGGGCCAGCTGTGCCGGAGGCACTTTGAAGTACAAACTGGGCGACTCGCCGGGCTTTAACATGTGGCTCATATACCCCCTATGCGCCGGGTCCCGATAGTACTCGATGTCCCAACGCGACGTCGGGTCCGGTAATCTGTAGAAGAACCCCCTCTCTCGGACCTGCTGCAGGACCGGCTCGACATGCTCGGGCCCCGTCGGGAGAGGCATGTTCGTGTTGACGCTCTTCCCTTGCACGAGACGCCTGATGGATTCCTTGGTGTAATATCTCGTGACGATCTTCCCGCCAGCCTTCTCTACCCCTTCGATAGCCGAGGCCGACGCGCGCGAGACCATGATGTCGATGGGTTGCTTCAATGCGTCCCGTCCTCTACCGAGAAGCTTGATCCCGTCCTTGATGGACCCGACGAGGTTGGACTGTATGAGTTCTTTCGGGGTAATCTGCTTCGTAGGGTCGATCCGCCCTTGGTCAATCCATGACTGGAGTTTGTCCAAGTTCACTTCTGACATGACATCGACTCGACTGCGATGAAAATTAGCATCGACGTGGGGGTGGAAGGGCGTGCTTCATGGGTATTCGCGCGTACAGGTTCTCGAAACCAAGCTTTCCCCTCTGAAAGACTAAAGGTGTCTGACCACCCTGAAACCACGGCCTTACGTGTCCATGCTGTTTCTGACCCTTATGACCTCTTCCTGCCGTCTTTCCCTTGCCGGAAGATGGACCACGACCAACACGCATGCGCTTGCCATACGCTCCTTTATTGTCGGACAGGTTGGCAAGGATGGAAGCGCTTCGAGTCTGGATGGAAAGCGCGGCGAAGCCATTGGCGAGGGAGGATGTCGGGTTCACATCGGCTGATGCCCTGCAGCATTGGGCCGCCAGGTGGGTTGGTATTCGCGGAGGCATTTTGCGAGACTCTTCGAGGGGATCGTTTGTGTCTCGCGATGGAAGATTAGAAAGCTCGACCAAAAGATTTTGGAGTTTGGAGACCTGGAGACGACCCTGACAACGTTGACCAATGAAATGGACCAAGACGAGCCCACCGGCTCAGTGATGTGGGTGGTCCAAGCTTCATTTTCTCCTGTTTCTTACATTATATAAATTAAGTAAGGTTAAATAGCACACATGGTAGCACACATAGCAGCACAGAAAATAACGTCTAGTCGGGGAAGTGTCTTCTCGATTGTATTTACCAGACGATTCCTTAGTAACTTATCACCGGTCCATCATACTTCTTCATACTTCTTCGGTGATTTGCCATCCTTTTGTCCGCCTAAGTTTTCTTAGGACGGAAAGCAAGGCTCATGAGCTGACCGAATTGAGGAACGACCTCCTCCTCGGCCTTGTTGACATCCTGTCCATCGTCTTTGCCGGTGTCCATGTCCATGTCCATGTCCATGCCCATAGCCGTGTCCTCAATGTCCATTTCCCCATCCATGTCCATGTCTCCGTCGGCGTCATACTTCTCGGCGGTGTCTTCGACAGGGTGACCGACTTTCTGGTTTTCGGCAGTCTCTCCGACGGGGCCGTCGGGAGTTTTCTCGATCCAGTAGCCGTATGAAGGTTCCTTGATGCCGGTGTAGGGGAGTCCGGCCTTATGGTGCCATTCTCGTATGTTGTCTTCAGGATCGTCGTCCTCGGGAGGGTTCTGGGTGAAGGGGGGCACGTATAGATCGCGGGTTGCGGTGTCGAGCTTCTCGCAAGTCAGGATCTTCTTAACGAAGGTGTCGACAGCGAGGGGGAACGGTTCATTGTCACGACGCTCTTCGAGGCCTTGGACGGGACTGATCAACTCTTGTTCGACAAACCAATGGACGAGTTCTAACCATTCCGTGCGAGCTGTCATGATGGCCTGGGAGAATTGGTAGAGAATATCAGCGGTGAGACCCGGGAATCTGTTGACCCAGCGAATTTGGCTGCCGACGTGTCCCCAGAAAGACACCGGATCGATGTTGCCACAGACGTCAATGTTCTCGAGGGCGGTGGTGAAGAGACGGGTGAAGCGCTGGATTACGAAGTCGGGGTCGAGTTCCTCACGAGTGCTTTGCTGCAGCGCGAAGACGATCATTCGGCATTCTCGGCTCCCGATCAGGGAGGTACCCATGCAGGATTTCCATTTGAAGCCGGCCCTCTTGTGCAAAACATGGGTAAGCATGGGCGGCGCCATGGTGTTGGAGGTGCGAGATGCAGATGGGTTCCGGGAAGAGGGAAAGGCTTGGGGTTGCACGCGCAACAAGGAGAAGGAAAGGTGGTGCGCAACCAAAAAGAAAAATGTTGTTGCTGTTGCTGTTGTGGTTGGGCAGAACCAAAAAGTTGTTGTTGAGAGGTGGAGGGGTGGGAAGGTTTTTGAATGGAGGAAAAGTAGCTAGCTTCTATGGCTTTCCAATTGAAGAATTCTTCAGGCAGGTACGTCACTTACACCTGGGTGACTCCCTTGGGTAGCTACGTGGTTGCCATGGGCTGCCAGATTATAGCACTATGGTTGGGGGCATAGCAGTACCAAAGACCGTGATAAGCACATGATACAGTGAACGCACAGGGCTGGAGCCCTTATGGCCAGAAACACGCCAGGACATAAAAGGTTGACTTATTATAGAGGCCATGACCAAAGAATTGACCTACTGAAGTTTTGCTGCTGAGTGAGGAGAGGGAATGAACATGACCACCTATGTGGCGATAGTGAGAGACAGTGCGTTGGTGGACTATGGTAAACCATCTATTAATCTGCTACAGGACTATGACTGAAGCTTAGGAATATGTATGATTGAAGCTTAGGAATATGTATGACTGAAGCTTAGGAACATGAGCTGGTGAACTATGGTAAACCGTCTATTAATCTGCTACAGGACTATGACTGAAGTTTGGGAATATTAGTTGGTGGACTATAGTAAACCATCTATTGATCTGCTACAGGACTATGGCTGAAGCTTGGGAATATGAGTTGGTGGACTATGGTAAACTATCTATTGATTTGCTATAGGATTATGGCTGAAGTTTGGGAATATGAGTTGGTGGACTATGGTAAACCATCTATTGATCTCCTACAGGACTATGGCTGAAGTTTGGGAATATTAGGCAGGCTGTGTGGTGAGAAAATAAGCTACATATGCAAATATAGGTGTCTAGGGAATAGCTATATATACAAGTAGGCAGGAGAACACCATGGGTGATTTGGAATAAGTGACGCAGTGGCCATCTCGAGTGTAGATGATATCTTAGTAGCATGTGCTAAGAAAGATGAATAAGAAAGAAGGCAGGTACGTACTATTGGTATGTGTAGGGTTTATTATGCGCAATAACTCGTCAATTTTTCAACGCAGCGCAACAATTACTCGACTGGTCGAGTGGTTGTTACTTTGGCCCTTATCACAAGTCTTGGGTTCGAATCCCACGAGTGTGCAGTAATTGAAGACCATGTTGGCAAGGAGTCATGGGTTCGAATCCCAGATGAGTTTAAATATCCTAACCCCACTGTCTACCGAGGTAGGGTCTCCCTGCTTCGGTATTGCAGTCCGCAAATCTGACTCCTGGATCTCATCATTCTTTTTTTTTTCTGTTTTTTTTCTCGAATAAAAACATACCTTCTCTCGCCTGTTTGGAGTCACTGTTGTCAATGTGCAATGCAACTGCGCAACATCACCATGATGAAGATGTGCCCCCTCATGCCAATTTTTGATCATTCTCTTTTCTAAGTAACAGCCATACTCAGATGAACACTTAATCCATGGTATACCTCTATCTTACACAGCTATAAGCGATCCCCGGTCCCCCCCCTCAAGACGAAGATGAAAAGGCCGGCTTGAGCAACATGTTCTGCTTGTGCAATAATCTATAGCATCCTGCAGATTATTCTATATTATTTGTAGTTATCATAATAAGCTTTTTGCCACATCTGTGCTTCCAGTGCATCGTATCACTTGGAGGTCTGTGTAGTTGCTATCCAAGCTGCTAAAAATGATTTACCGGAGCCAGCGGGCCCCCCGGAACTTTACAAGTCCGCCCTGGATCGGGTCTCGGGCCGTCCTTTGTCGTTGGTTCTGTGGGGCCCACCACCGGCCGGGAATCCGATGTTGCACAGTCCTGGAGATTGCCATCTTAGGTACAGCTCTGGAGTCGATCGAATTTTCATCATGAACCGGTCTTTCTAGAGCATCAGGGCTCAGCTTTCTAAAATGCGTCGCTCATGCTCGTATTCTACTGCGCGCTCCGTCCTGCCATCTTACACCTGATCTAGTTAAGCGATTTCAATCTGCCGCGGTTGGTCATGATCAACTTCGGAGATAAAACGTCAAAAACGGTAGCGCTACTGGCCCCGATCCCATACAACCCTCAGGAATATTAAAGGTTAGCACCATGCTGGAGTTCTGCTCTACCTATTACATATCAGTATTTGAATAAGCAGGTAATTCTTGTGGAATAATCCATAGGATCCTGCTTATTCGAGTATCCTTACCTTGCTTATGCGACTATACCAGAATGTCTGTAACCGCTACTCTAACTTTTACTATCCCTGACTGAGATGTGTAGCTGTCAATCGACATTGTTTCTGCGAGGTCAGGACACACCTACCTAGGCAGCTAGGTATGTATGTATCTATCTACTCTGGATGATACGTAATAAGTAACTGGGTGTGTGCGTACGCAGTTGGCCATCATCCTTCGGAAGCAAGCAGGTCGAACCCTGGACACTGATTCGTCCAAAAGAAAGCAGCGGCCCCGGCCGCCACCCAGACTCGGTGAGAATGTGGTACAGTGGCTGCACGCGATTTAGTACCTACACATACCCGGATGCTACGTCGCCATGTTACATCAATTCGATGCATTCCTTTTTTCTTCTCTAGAAATATCTCCGCTGTCGCACACCTCCTTCACCTGGCTTGATAGCGTGACACTCGGAGTTAGCTTTCAATAGGAAGGCAGGAGAACCCGATCAGTCACAATGCAAGGGATGGGAATATCATGATAGCTACAGGGGTGATCTGTCTAGAATGCTCCCGCTGATGAGGTATTTGCGTCTGGAGGTCGGTCGATCGATGTGGAATCGAAGAAGTAGCACCTGAGCTTGCTTATTTCCATACGAAACACTTCGACGAAAAAAAAAATAGAAAAACACGCGGATGTAGTAATCAAGCGACCCGCGTGCGGGAAAGCTACCAAGGTAGTGAGGCAGCACACATATATAGGCTGATATGGTTGCCATGCCAAAAGGGGTTGGTGGTGAGCAGGCTCGGTTAACATATGCAAGCAACCTGACATGCCCGCCGTGGTGGCACAGCACCTCGTGCGTCAGTGGACAATCCATGTGAGAAGATAAAGTCCGGAAGTGTCCCCAGTCCATATGAGAAAAGACGCAGGCTGTCGCACTTCCCAATCTTCCCACAGTAAACGGTCTTCTCGATATCAGTCATGGACATACCGCTCCCGCACCTTGCCCTCTGCAGTGCGGGCCTAGGGGTATTCTCTCACCTCGCCTACTTCATCCGCGGCGAGCACCATAGTACCGTGCATATCCTGTTCCTACTCGCCGTCACCTACCCCTTGATATCCATCGCCGCCCTTACCCAGTATGCGGGGCTCCCCCTTCTCGGCGCGGTACAAACCAGCATCGTGGCCTACACGGCGTACCTGGGAGCACTGTTTACTTCCATGATAACCTACAGGGTGTATTTTCACCCGTTGCGACAATTCCCTGGCCCGAGGCTCGCCACCGTGACGCAGTTCTACCACCTGTTCCAGGTGAAAACCCGGCTGGACAACTTCAAGTATCTGGACCGGATGCACGTAGAGTACGGGAAGTACGTTCGTGTCGGGCCTAACTTGTTGTCCGTGGCAGACCCGGACCTCGTAGAGGTAATACACGGTCCGCAGACGAAGTTCTCGAAGTCCGAATGTGAGCGTAACCAGGCACTTAGCATGGCTCCGGGACCCCTTTCCACTAATGACGGGGGAAGGTAGAGCACGTGTTAGACTGACAGCCATGGCTTTATGTAGGGTATGATATCGAACAACCCCTTGGCAGCATCATGTCGATGAGAGACAAGGCGCTGCACGAGAGGCGCCGTCGTCACGGTTGGGACAAGGCTTTCAACGTCAAAGCACTCAGAAGCTATGATCCTCGTGTGGTCGAGTACGGTGACCAACTTGTCGATCAACTCAAGCGGAGGTCCGGACAGCCCGTAAATGCGACGGTATGGGTCGAGTGGTTTTCCTTCGACGTCTTGGGTAAGACCCACTGGCACCCCTTTCGCCGACGCCAAATGACACGGCGAAGAAAGATACCTGTGATCTAACAGCTGCATGTCCGGGCTAACCACCAAGTTGAACAGGTGACCTAGCCTTCGGCCGCTCCTTCGAAGGCCTCAAGAGGGCCGAGACGCATTCCTTCATCAACTTGATCCACGACAACGGGCAGGTGTTTGGATACAGCGGGACGCTGCCATGGATCCCCTATCTCTTGATGCGACTGATCCCACCGAGTCTAAACCCCAACATCAAATTGCTGCAGTACAGCATCGACTGCAGTAAGTAGCGCCGAGACTTTCAGATCTTTATCCCTCACAGCCGCCATTCGAAGCACAATGTCAGGAATAGGGCACCCCTATCTTGCGGCACTATACCACTCTCCCGGCTGTACAGCTTCAAACCTGCGTAAAAACATCCACTGACCAGATACCGCAGTGGACGAGCGTCGGAGGCGCAAGACGGAGAAGCCGGACATCGTATCCCACCTGATCGAGGCGGGGCCGTTCTTCGGGGACGCGACGCGGGACCGCGAGCTGGAGATGGGGGACGTGAAGATCCTGATCATCGCGGGCAGCGACACGACGGCGAGCACGCTGGCCTTCGCGCTCCTCTACATCGCGAAGCTGCCCTGGGTGCAGGAGGGGATCCGCCGCGAGCTGCTGGAGAACGGCGTGCGCAGAGATAACGCTGACGACGAGGAGCTCGCCATCATCCCGCGCCTGCAGTCGCTTCCGTACCTGAACGGCGTCGTCAACGAGACGCTCAGGCTGCACCCGCCGTCGCCGGGCGGCTTGTTCCGGAAGACGCCGGACGAGGGCGTGGTTATCGGGGGCCGGAGGGTGCCGGGTGGCGTCACCGTCGTCTCGGTGCATCACAGTATACAGAGATGTGAGGATTTTTTCAGCGTTTTCGTGTGTTACGGACTGTGTAGTTATCGTGTGAGACTGACTGACTCCCCTTGATCGTTTGTGACTTACTGTAGCGCCGGAAGCGTTCGTGTCGCCCAACGAGTTCGTCCCCGAGCGCTGGACGACGAAGCCGGAGATGATCCTGAATAAGAGCGCATATTTCCCGTTCTCGCTGGGGAAGTTCTCTTGTGAGTACTTATAGTATTTCCGAGACCATGACATGACCGATTTATTTGCGCTTCTTCGCTGATGATTGGGTTTTTTTGCAGGCATTGGGAAGAACCTCGCGCTCAATGAGATGCGAGTCGTCATAGCGAAGCTGGTGTTGGAGTTTGAGATCGCGCTGGCACCGGGCGAGACGGGAGCGAGCATACTGGAGAATTCGAAGGATGTGTTCACTACGATATGTGGCGACTTGATGCTCACCTTCACATGTAGGGAGTAAGAAGAGAGGGCAGAAGATAAAACGGATGCCGCTTTGATATCATAAATACACTTGTAGAATAATCCATACAATCCTGTTTATCCAATTATCCCTCTCCTGCTTCTTCAGGCTATCCCAACTTGTCCGTAAGTAACCGGTACGCTAACCTTTAATATCGCTGGCGGGTGTAAGCTCGTGAGCCCAAGATGTTTTCCATCACATTAAAACCAAAGAGCACTGGGCAGCCCTTATCAGCGCTTCTTAATTATCAATAAAACCCATGTGATCCCTGCCGTTATTTCTTCTTGCCCTGCATCCATTCAAGCCTTTCGCAAGATCTCCTCGGCCTTTCGTCGCACAACCTTCAACACGTCCTCTTCCGTACCAGCCAGTGTTGGATGAGCCTCGCGCCATCTGACTACCGGGCTTGCCGTATTGAAAAGTTTCTCGAATGCTTCGAGTGTGTAAGTGCGCGGCGTCGTCTGAGAATCCTCCTTCGCTTCCATGCGCACGAGGGAGTCTTGGAGCAGCTCGGGGACGGGCTCGTCCACCATCCAGGGCAGGGTCAAGTCCTGGTAAAGACCCCGGGTCAACCAGTTGCCCTTCTCCATGTAGGGCTGGAGATGCTTCTCGTCGAGCTCGTCGAAGACAGCTTGCAATTCGGCATGGTTCGGAGTGGACGGGTGCACGCGCAAGTTGCCGCCGCACCACAGGGCTACCGTGCCCCCGGGTTTCAAGACCTCGGCCACGCGGGGCCAGAAACGGGGTAAGTCGAACCAATGAACCGCTGTGGCAGCCGTGACTAGGTCGACGCTGGAATGGGCAATAGGAGACACCAGGTTAGAGCCAAGGTCCTCACCAGTGGCTATCTCGAATCGTATGGGTTCTGCGGTTCTGGAGGTGCCGCCTAGGGATTTGGCGCTGCTCAACATGCCCTCAGAAGGGTCCAGACCAATGGCATGGGTGAAATGAAGCGCCAGTCTGCGTACTGCGGTTCCGGGTCCGCATCCGACGTCAAGGATGGTATCTAGCGAGCCGCCGGTCGAGGTGTGATGCTCCAGGATGTGCTGGTAGATCCAGTCGGGATAGTCACGGCGGGACTGGGCATATCCCGTGCCCTGCTGGTGGGTATACGAGCGAAACGTGGTTTCTGCTTCTTTTTGTGCCATCGTACTGGGAGGGTTCAGGACAGCTTGCATCCGAACCGAGAGAGTATGGAGTGAAGGAAACTAAGCTGGAGATGAATTTTGCGAACATATTTTGTAAGGTAACATATGGGATTGTCTGCGTTACGGATATGGACACGGGGAACAGTAAGTATTTGGGGAAAAGGGGTGCGGATACGGACACGGGCAGGGCAGAGACGTGAATTATGCGCTTCATACTCCGTAATAAACTCATAATACATTGGATCATAAACAGGCAGTAAGCGGAAATTGAATCTCCTGAAAGGAAGAAAGCAAATATAACAACCACATTATTGAGATGAATAAAACTGCATCCGCCTAGAATTCGGCTTCAAATATCATAAAGCGCACACTTCGGCAATGACTCGCTCTTGTTCAGTCACCTAATAAATAAATAAATGTAGCATGTCGTGTCAGATATTACCGGGAAATACCTCACAAATTCCACACACGCACGTGCGCGCACATAGTCTACTCGCATACGCACCCACAGGAGAGCCCCTGTATCTCATTACCAGCGATACTAGGATAAGTCAGCTCTGAACCCCACAGCCCCAAAGGCAGCTACATAACAAGAAAAAGAACTCACCCTGAACTCTTTATTCTGCCGATCCGTCAGATCGAAGAACTCACTGTTCTCCTCGTGCCGCAGGCCCGCGTACGCGCGGTCCCTGCGCCGGTTCTCCCACACGTAGTACGCGACGAGCGCGGCGGTCAGCAGGACGGCGACGGCGGTGGAGGCGACGATGACGATCTTGGCGGGGAGGTAGTCGGGCTTGTCGGCGTCGCGGAAGGTCAGGGGCCCGATGATGTTGCCGACGCAGAAGGAGATGAGGACGACGGCGTTCATGGTGACCTTCTTGGTGTGCCCGGCGTAGTTGGCGGCGCTGTACGAGTACAGGATCGGCAGCGACGAGCCGATGATGTTGGTCAGGTAGTTGCCCGCCAGGAGCGCGCCCTTGTTGTCCTGGTCCGAGAAGGCCAGCAGGCAGCCCCCGAGCACCCCGCCGAGCAGCAGCGTGACGATGATGATGGGGCCCCGCACGTCCAACTTGGCCGCGCTGACGCCGGCCGAGATCACGGAGACGCAGGCTACGACGCCCGAGGGGATCGAGAGGAGCGCCGTCTCTTTGGAGGTGTAGCCGAAGCCTTTGATGATGGTCGCTTGGAACGAGCTCACGGCGCCGTTCGGGATGTTGGATGTGATGGTGATGAGGGCCAGAAGCCACTACAGCATCGTCAGTCAGCTATTCTTCCGGTACAGACATGGCACGCAAAGAGCAAGGCTGGTAATGCCAATGGTTTCGCATACGGTTTGCGGGTCCGAGAAACACTCCCAAACCTGATACATCTTGAAATGTTTGTTCTCGATTCCCGTCTGGTTCTCGCGCACCCGCTCGATAGCCAGGATCTTCTCCTCGTGCGTGAGGCGGGACTTCATCGGGCTATCGGGGAGGAAGACCATGGTCAGGCCGCCTACGCCGATGGTGATCAGGCCGAAGAGCAGGAACATGATCTGCCAGGACGTGAACCGGTCCGACTCGTAGTGCTGGAACCCGAAGGACGCCAGGGCGCCGATGATGGTCCCCGTGCCCGTTCCGACGTACCAGAACCCCAGCCGCGCCGGCTGCTCCGACCGCTTGTACCACATGCTAGTTATGAGGATCAACGCCGGCGCGACGGCGGCCTCGAAGCAGCCGAGCAGCACTCGCAGGGTCGCGAGGGCAGCCCAGTTCTTGGCCGCCGAGTTCAGGGCCACCATTAGGCCCCACTGCAGAATTAGGAGTCAGTACTAGTTTCTGTATTGAGCGGGATTAACTCAAGGTAATCCGTACGAGGCAGACATTGGCGCCTAGGTACTTCGCGGTGGGCAGCCTCTGCATGAGGTAGCCCGTCGGAAACTCGAAAGCCAGGTACGTGACATAGAACAGCGTCGCCAAGAGGGAGAACTGGTTGCCGGTGATGCCAGTATCTTCTTGGAGGCCCATGACATTGGCATAGTTGACTGATCACAGGTGAGCTCACTGTGGGCATTTGAGACCGATTGAAGGCTTACCCAAAGTCTTGTCCAGGTATTGCAGACAATAGCAGGCCCCTTTTTCTCCTGTCAGCCATCAATGTTGAACTGAAGTTTTGCATTGGCCACGAACACATAATGGGCACTATGGTCAGGTCCAGTTTCCTGACCAAAGCTCTTTCGCTAATTTCCGTCACAACGGTGGTGTTCTCGTGGTTGAGATACTCAAGCGCCGCGTCGACGTCTGTGGCTTTGGGCGTTTGGCCTTTCGTTTCTTTCGTCTCGGAAGACATGATGACAAGAATGTGTACTTGCGAAGGTCTCGTGCAAGATAGAGACACAGAAACAACAGCCGGATGTCCTGATGCTTTGAGACAAGAATAATCAAACGAGTGGGAAAATCACAATACCTTACTGATGAAGGACAAGACAGGAATACTAACCCGCATTTCCAATGCCGTGAATAGACCCCGGGCCTTGACATCATGGATATCTATCTAGGTAAGAGGTCGGGATGCCTTATCAACAGGTCTGTAACGCAGTGGGGTTCGGACGTTAAAGTAACGAGCGGGATGAACAGGGGCAAGCTGGAGGGGATGCCGGGGTATTGGACGAGGAGGACAAGGGGAACGATGATAAGGGTGACCACGGCGCCAATGCGGGCAGCATACATACAATTACACAGCTAAAATACCACATTGATTATTCCACAACAGATGCCTGCTTATTCAAATCCCAAGATGCGATCGATATCCGATATAGAGAGCAAGTGCCGGATTACAAAAACGGAAATGTCCGACATCGCATCTATTCTCCGCAGTCTAGTAGTTATCCCCGACTAACTACTCGCCCGCATTGGCGTATCTCCCCATTTTCACCCGCTCGCCTCCAAGCCGAGTTTCATAGCTTATTTACACATCAATCTTATCAGGTCTTCCGATATGCCTTCGCGAAGCTTGAAAATTGCCGTCGTCCCCGGCGATGGGATCGGCACCGAAGTGATGCCGTACGGCGTCAGCTGTCTCAAGGCGGCCGCGAAGGTCTTCAATCTATCCTTGGAATTCGAGGAGTTCGACTTCGCGAGCTGCGCATACTACGAGAAGCATGGCGACATGCTTCCGCCAGACTGGAAGGACACGCTCAGCAAGTTTGATGCTATCTACTTCGGCGCCGTGGGGATGCCAGATCAGGTAACTTACTACTATCCGTCTAGGCTGGTTGAATAGCGCGTATGAATGATGAGTATTGATTCTCAAATCGATCTAGGTTCCCGATCACATCTCGTTATGGGGTAGTCTCCTGAAGTTTCGCCGGGAGTTCGACCAGTACATCAACCTCCGCCCCTGTCGGCTCATGCCAGGCGTCAAATGCCCCCTCGCCGGCAGGGAACCCGGCGATATCGACTTCTGGGTGGTCCGGGAGAACACCGAAGGGGAGTACAGCAGCATCGGGGGCACCATCTTCGAGGGCACCGAGAGGGAGACCGTCGTACAGGAGACGGTCATGACCCGGACCGGCGTGGACAGGACGCTGAAGTACGCATTCGACCTCGCGCAGAGCCGGCCGCGGAAGAAGCTCACCAGCGCGACCAAGAGCAACGGCATCAGCATCACCATGCCCTACTGGGACGCGCGCGTGAAAGAGATGGCCACCAACTACCCGGACGTGGGCGTCGAGAAGTACCACATCGACATCCTGACCGCGCACTTCGTGCAGCGGCCGAACATCTTCGACGTCGTGGTCGGCAGCAACCTCTTCGGGGACATCTTGTCTGATCTAGGGCCCGCGTGCACCGGAACCATCGGGATCGCCCCCTCGGGGAACTTGAACCCGGAAGGCAGGTTCCCCAGTCTCTTCGAGCCCGTCCACGGCAGCGCCCCGGATATATTCGGAAGGGGTATCGCCAACCCGGTCGGGATGATCTGGGCGGGCCAGATGATGCTGGAGCACTTTGGGTACAAGGAAGCGGCGGGCGCCGTGCTGAAGGCGATCGAGAACGTTCTGGCCAGGTCGGACCCGGACGTCATGACGGCGGACATGGGTGGGAAGGGAAGCACCCAGAGTCTCGGGGAGGAGATTGAGCGCGAGATACTTTCGCTCCAGGGATGACAGCAGGGCATGTCTTTCGATGATTGCTCTGTTTCTATCGCAACCATCAAAAAACAACTTTTCTGATAAGAGTCATATTTCCTTCCTTTCTTCTGTCATCATCTTATGGATTGGTCATCTAAATACAAAAATGAGAACAGGCTCTTCAGCGTGTATAGTTATAGTTATGAGTCAGCCGCCGGTGGAAGTGGATATGATAAACTGTAACTTACCGGCTGTTCTTTCGATGTAAGTATTCATTCTATTTCGAATTGGTTCATCACTAGTACTGGCGGCCTCGAATTTGCTTAGCGAGTGTTATCACATTTATTCCACCGTCATAGTATATGTATATATAGAAACCATTCCTACAACCAGCCAATTTGACATTAACTACCGCGAAGTTCGAAAACCTTCAGATGCGACTTGAAATACTTGCTTTTTGGATACAAAGTAAGATCCTCCTCTGTTCGAGAATACCACCGGCTAAGATCTTACCCTTTCGGACTAAGTATCAAGACATCAAATCTCCCTGGTTCAACCCGGATCGCATCACTTTCTCGAGTCCATCACCTTTAATTATACCCCCCTTGGGATGGTTCTACAGACAAGGAGTGCCCTCGATCCAATGTCTGTCGAAATTCAGTTCTCTAACGCCGACACAAGAGACACGGAAGTCCAAAACCTTTAAACCCCAAGATACATCTACAAGATAGCCCCAAGCGGCGACTCTACGCTCACGTGGAAGAGAAGCGTAGGAAAGCTATTATATATTATCGAAATTACACCTCGTCTCTCCCTCTCTGTTCGTCCAAAGGGACTATGTTAATGGAAAGCATCAATAACCGAAGCATCTGAACACACTTCTCCTAGTTACAACTGGTCTATCAAGTTGGTGGAGGACCGAGGTAACGAGGATGGGGAGGATATCTCTGCAGGGGCCTCAATGACAATAAGAGAATGACTGGAGGCAATGGAGAACCTACCGGTCAAGATGGCGATTTGATAAGAAAGATTGGGTGTTAGCTGGAGGCTCTTGTGGTCATACGGTCCGTCAGAAAATACTTAAAGTAAGAACATGAAGATATTGCGAGCAAAGAAACCACATACTTAGATTACCCCTTGGGGCATATTGACTCTCGCTCGTCTGTCTGGGCTTTAGTCTAGCCCCTTTCTGTAAAAAGCATCGCTGGCCCAAAACGCGGCTTGCCGTGGATTCCCAGGCAGCCCAGGTTCACAGCGAAATGAGCTAGTCTATCTGCTCCGCTTGCTCGAAGCTTCCATATTATTCCTTCTTGCCCGTCTGGTCTGAACTGTTACCCATTGCTACGATCTTCATGTGCTTGCGAGTTCGTAGGGTCGCTATGAAGCGTTCAGGCGAGTACAGTTACGAAACGTCTTTCGCTAACATATAGGGACCAGGTATCGCTTTGGCATTATCGCCGCGATGCATCATAGAGAGAGCGCATCAATACACGAAGTCACGCTGTGCAAAGTGGGTAAATTACCATCTGATGATTGGCATACAACGAAACTCCCCAGGACATTACGGGCATCGCGCCCTTTTTGTGTCACTGTTGTCAATGTGTAATGCAATTGCGCAACACCACCATGACACTACGGCCATAGATTCAGTATCCAGAGCTATCGGGTTGTTCCGGTCATCGTCAACTACCCCTGACTCGACCCACCAAGAGACCAGGCCCAAGTTCTGGGTCTCCGACTTCTCCGCACCAACTGAGCAACGCTCCGCTATGCTACCTCTTATTAGGTCACTTCTACCTTATCACGTCATTGGGCCTGCACGATTCCCGTCTCATCATTGGTTGCTAGACCTTGTCTCTCTCCAGCCATGCACATTGCCCATACCAGCCCGTGGAATGAGTACGTGCTCGGGAGGAGGTTAACTCCCGATAGAAGACCGGAAGGCCCGACGCAGGCTCCGCGCAGGCTCGACAACGTCTCTCGTTCAATGAGACTGGCGAGTTGAACAAAAGCTTCGCAACTTGTACAGCCTCGGTTCTACAGCTTCGGCAGCCGATATACATCAGGGCAAAGATGGATGCCAAAGATTCCCACATCCAGACAACACCCACGGGTGACGATGTCCCGGTCCCCTCCAAACCGGTCTCCGCGGCATCCACGCGGGACCTGGACGACGCCTACGAGCTCTACCGCAAGCAGGACGCCACGGATGTCGACCCGGCCGAGGCGCGCCAGGTCCTGCGGAGGATCGATTGGCACCTCTTGCCGCTGCTCATGGGCACCTACATGCTGCAGTACCTGGACAAGAGCAGCATCAACTTCGCCAGCGTCTTTGGGCTGCGCCAGGGCACCCATCTGCAGGGGCAGGAGTACTCCTGGCTGTCCTCGATCTTCTACTTCGGCTACCTCGTCGCGCAATGGCCGGCCGGGTATCTGCTGCAGCGATTGCCGGTGGGGAAGTTCATCGGCGTGTCGACTCTCGGTGCGTGTCTCTCTCTCTCTCCCCGGCCCAGTACTTGAAAATGTGGTATGCGCGCCAGGTGGCTGACGAAGACACATAGTGTGGGGTATGCTCACGATCGTGACACCCGCGTGCACTGTACGTAAAAGCAAGCCATCATATAGAGCCTTTGGGAAGAGTAGCGGGTGGCACAGCCGTCAAAAGAATCCAAGGGAGCCTTGGATGCAAACCGCTCAAACTATATTACCCCCTATCCAACAAACGTCGGACCACAGGCATACCCTCTTGTAATTTGACTTATGTCGAGCTGGGCTTCTCTAGCCCCGTGACTACCTGGTAACCGGACAACTTAGGCTGCCGAGGACAAGGGACTAACTTCTCACAGAACTTCGCAGGCATCGCTACCAACCGATTCCTCCTCGGCTGCTTCGAAGCGGTCGTCAACCCGGGCTTCGTGCTCGTGATGTCGATGTGGTACCGCCAGGACGAGCAGCCGATGCGCCTGGTGACCTACTACTGCATGAACGGCGTCGCCGGCATGTTCGGCGGCCTCCTCGGCTACGCCATCGGCCACATCACGTCCGGCCTCCAGCCCTGGATGTACATCTTCCTGATCTTCGGCTCCATCAGCCTGACCTGGGGCGTCGTCTTCCTGGTCTGCATGCCGGACCTCCCGACGTCGGCCCGCTTCCTTGACGAGCGCCAGCGCATCGTGGCCGTGGAGCGCGTCGCCATGAACCGCCAGGGGGTCAAGAACCACCACTTCAAGAAGTACCAGGCTATCCAGTGTCTAAGGGACCCCAAGACCTGGATCCTCTTCGTCATGTCCATTGCGGCCCAGATACCGAATGCGGCTCAGTCGAGTGTAAGTTCTGAAATAGAAAGAAAGACCATGCCACACACGTCTTTTTTGATAACTAGCATGCTAATTGGGCGGCGGTATAGTTCACCTCAATCATCCTCGAGACCTTTGGCTTCGATGTCCTGGAGACCCAGTACATGCAGCTCCCAGGCAACGCGGTCCAGATCCTATCCCTGCTTGCCTCCGGATGGCTCAGCTCTCACTTCCCCAATATGCGCTGTGTCGTCATGCTGGTCGGGAACCTGGTCTGTGTCGGCTGCGGTGCGGCGCTCGTGGGATTGCCTGCCGGGGCCGACGGGACGGAGAACAAATGGGGCCGCCTCGTCGCGCTCTGGCTTTGCTCTTTCCAGTCGGTGGGCTTCAGCATCTCGCTGACCATGGTCAGCTCCAATGTCGCTGGCTACACGAAGAAGCAACTCACTGGCGCTATCCTGTTTGTCGGATACTGCGTGGGTAATGGTAAGTTTTTGATGGTCTCTTGAGGCGAGGTTGTTTTTTTCGATGTTCTCCTTACTGACTGGTTGTTAGTATGTAAAAGCCTGACCCCTCACACGAGAAGAGAGGGGGCTCCATTTAAGAACTATAGATTACTAATCTAAGAAAGATCATCGGGCCTCAAACGTTCATCGAAACCGAAGCACCGCTGTACACTTCGGCATACATAGCGTAAGCATTGCCGTAACCCAGTTCATCTTCTCCTTCCCTTATCGTTCTTCTCTTATCTTGAAGGAGTTTGTTCACTGACTGGATCCTGTAGAATCCTCATCGGATACTCGGTAAAGACGCTGATGGTCATCATTCTCTATGTGTAGTAAGTAACCCCCTTTATACATCATCCCCTTTTACGACCCAGGAGCTCAAAATTCATGCTCATGATGAGAGCGCGACTAATAATCCCTTGCTATATATAGTATGTGGAGCGTGAACAAGAAACGAGATAGAGAGGCAGCGATATCCGGATCCCAGCTTACGGGAGAGCAGGAGAAGGAGGCTATTGAACGCGGTATGCTCGACGTCACCGAGTTGGACAACAAAGGGTTCCGATATGTTCTTTGAAAAGAGCTAAAGAGTAACTATATAGGGACTAGATTATGGCCATGTTATTTTTTTAGAACATTGTGCTGATCGCAGCGGCGGAAAGTTGACGACGTCCTAGTGGTTATTTGCAAATATACATGCGAGCAATGTAACTGGCCACGTCTTTTTCCCATATGGCTACTGGAGTGAAAGCGTTTTTACCACTTTTTCTTGCTCCGTCCTTACGTTAGGCACAGAGTACAAACCCGTATGATCCTGAAATCAAGACTGTGAGTCTGTTCAGAAAGCTGATCCAGCTGCTTATTAAGCTGATATTAAGTTAGCCAACAAGGAGCAGGATCATTGAAGTACTTCATATACTACACCCTGTCCGACTTTCTCGTGACGACATCTATGTCCCTGAATATGCCCACCTATATGCAAGACCGATGAACCATGGCCCGGACAGTTGGAACATGCAGCAGGTTGAGTAGTATTCGTGCTATGTATGTCTAATCGTTCGTCTCCCGGAATTGAGTATGTACACCAAGGGCCGGGGTTCTGGTTGGTGGATGGGCCTGGACAGTCAGTACCGAGACTGGTCTCAAGGAGGGCAACAACAAACCCAAGGTATACGCCAATATTGAGTTTGTATTGCTGTTGAGGCTTGTGCGAAGGCCTCGCCCCTTATTGTTCTATCTCGCCCTATTAGGTTATTGTTATCCTTGTGTAATGCAATTGCGCAAGACAACTATCAAGATGAGGGCAACAACATACCAACGACGAACAAAGGGTTGACGCCTTGGGGCGTGACGGTGTAGGGCGTGACGGTGTAGTGCAAGTTAGCTGCACCAGGCAGGAGCTGCGATTGGTCTTTAACAGGTCTATGGCTGTACTCACTGATCGTCAAGTTGGTATCAGCAATAGCAGATATGCGCAGGCCAAAGAAACAAAGCAAAGAAAAGGAATGAAACTGTTGATTAAAATATAACAAGAGAAGTGGAAGTAGGAAAAAAAAAGAATGATGAGATCCAGGGAGTCTGATTTGCGGACCGACACTACCGAAGCAGGGAGACCCTACCTCGGTAGAACGGGGGGTTAGGATATTTAAACTCATCTGGGATTCGAACCCATGACTCTTTCCACACAAGGTCTCATAGCTCACTCGTGGGACTCGAACCCGAGACGCTTGTGTTGAAGAGCCAAAGTAACAACCGCTTGACCACGAGTGTCAGGCAATCGTTCTGCTGTGTTGAGAATTTATCGACGTAAAGCCAATAATAAACCTCACGCACGCCCAAATAATAAAATGACATCTTGCTCAACTAATTGGCAAGATGTTATTACCACATATTGGTTGGTCCGCCACCCATGTAGAATTTCCGCTGGCCTTTCGTATGTCACTGCTCTCTGTTTGCAATTCGTCTACTCACCAACATATCTCAGTTATAAATCACCATCATGTGCCACTTAGTTACCCATTATCCACTATCGAGCCAAACAATGATCAACTTAAACAAGAACATTATCAACTACATATCCAAGATTCTTCCTATTCTCGACTCCATCTTAGTTCCTGCTATTTAATAATTATAACCACTATCCGCTTCAACTCAAAAACCGAGATTCTTCAATTCAGGAACCGAAATTCTTCAACTCAAGGTACAATCCTTCCTCCATTCGAGATTATCGTCTATATAGTTCACCACTTGATATACCAGACATCACCAAAATCTTCAATTCCATCTCTCAGTAGCCCTATTTCTGCTTAGCATATATCTTCCACAACTTCCATACATGTCCATCTGACCTCCAGACTACCAGGACTTAGCATTCAAGATACCCAAGCATTCAAACCAATCAGAGTCCCATTCGCCCAAGCTTTTCTACTCAAGGGGTAGTTAGCGACACCATTCTATCCAACATCCCGATTAGTTCTACTTCGAACTAGATATGTCACAAAACGATAAACAGAATAGTCTTCCCGACAGCCAATAACATCATAAACCTTGCCTTTTCATCCGAAATAAAGGCACACGGACCGGAGCATCGAAAACCAGTGGAGAAGTATGACGCCGACGGAGACATGGACATGGACATGGATGGGGAAATGGACATTGACGAGGCTACTGGTATGGACATGGGTGGGAATATGGGTGAGGACACGGCTATGGACATGGACACCGGGAAGGACGGTGGACATGATGTCAGCAAGGGCGAGGAGGAGGCCTTTCCTCAATTCGGTCAGACCCTGAACCTTGCCTTCCGTCCTAAGAAAAACTAGGCGGACAGATAGATACCAAGTCCAAAGTAAAATAAAACCGAGAAAGAGTCTCTCGTTCCGATGGCTTAGGATATACGATTGTGAATGAATGCCTTTGGCTTGGGTTCCCTATGCTTTGTCATGTAATTGAAGTAATCTGCTGCTTGGTTACAGGACTTCACCATGCATCCAACTCCCTCGTTTTTTCCCTTGAGAGAGCGAGATGTGACTAGGTAGTCTATCTATCTCATCCTCTCTATTCATCATATCGCAGCACTCCCTCCTCCCCTCTTTCTTCCTCTCCCCTCCCCTCTCCTAGACACTCCCCCAAACCCCCTTCGCCTCCGCCAACCCCGCAAACAGCTTCGCCCTCGACCCCAGCGCCTCCTCCATATCCTTCCCCAGCGGCACCCTGAGCCCGCTGCCGCCCAGCACTGGCACCTCGATCTCGCCCGTGCCGTCGACGACCCCGACGATCCGCCTCGCCACGTCCGCGGGCTCGGCCGCGCCCGCGCCACCGACGCTGTTGTACATGTCGGGCGACTGCACCCACTGTGATATCTGGTGCGCGGGCGTTCCCTCGTACGCGGAGCCCAGGGGGACGTGCACGCCCGAGCCCGACGGGTCCGAGAACTCGGTGCGGATTAGCCCGGGCTGGATGAGCAGGGTGCGGATGCCGAAGGCGGAGATCTCGGCTTGGAGGGCTTCGGTCATTCCTATTTTTAGAAGACGTGATTGATTGTTCGTTAGACAGGTTGCGCATGGCTGTTTTTCTTTTGGTGAGAAGATAAGAGTTAGGGGGGGCTGCTCGTGTTGGGCCTTGCTTTGACGAGCACGTGTCTAGTATCCTTTGGCAGAGGAAAGGAGAGAGAGAATGCCCACGAGAGGAGGAAACGGAAGCGAAAACAAAACGAACCTTCGACTGCGAATTTCGTGGCACTGTATATGCCCAGGGCCGGCAAGGGACGCACGCCGTTGCCGCTACTGATGTTGACGATGGTGCCGGAGCGCCTCTCGCGCATCGAGGGGATGACGGCCTGGCATGGGCGCAGCGTGCCGAGGAAATTGGTCCGGAAGATCTTTTCGACTTCTTCGGGGCTGGCAGGACCACCACATACCATGCTTAGTATACTTCCATGGGCCAGAGAATATGTGTGTTTGTGTGTGTATCTCACCTCGTCTCCTCGATGGTGCCGAGGATGGCGTATCCAGCATTGTTGACCAGCACGTCCACCTTGCCGTACTCGGCGATCACGGACTTGACCTTGGCCTCGACGTCGGCGGCGGCCACGTCTAGCTCCAGCCACTTGCCCCCGAGGGTCTCGACGGCGGCGAAGTTGGCGGCGGTCTTGCTGGAGGGTCCGCGGTGGCACGCGATCACCCTATGACCGCCCTTGAGCGCGGTCTTCGCGATGTCGAGACCCAAGCCTCGACTGGCGCCGGTGACGAGCCAGACTTGTTGCTCGGCCATTTTCTGTATAAGTAGTCGATTTTGACAGGTAAGTAAGGGCAGAGAGGTGGGCTCGGGGTTCGAATAGATCAGGAGATGGTTAACGGGATGTTGAAGATGTCATATTGAAGTCTGGCGACAAGCTGTCTACTTTATATACAATTTTCCCATTCGCTAGTGAGACAGTTTGGTTGACAGGCGCACCTCACGTTTGGATTCCGAGGTTGAAGACTCCTGGAGGTGACGAGTCCTCGAAGCACCAGCGGCTCGATCTTGAATCCATGTGTGGAACAAGGTTGGCCGGATTTTCGGTGCCGGAGACTGCTTACTCACGGTGTAAGTCGTGTTGAGTCTTTCCGCCGATGGAAGAATGCGATACACCTCTCAGGGGCAATAAATGGTCGGGATAACGCGAGCGGGCAGCATGCAATAACCATTGGAACCGCATTAAGCAGGGTACAGCTAGCCCTATGATAAATGACGTAGCATCATTCCACCAGGAACATCTGCCAACCTAGGTATTCAGCGCCAATATGTAGTATACCTCGTAGGCTTGACTAGTATTCTATCCCTTTGATCTCGCTGGGACTTGTACGTGCCCTCGCAATTCAGAACATACGCGGTTCAACTTTCTGTCCGTGAGCGGCTTACAAGTGCTGCGCCGACGTACTCCGTTCGGCTCGGACCTCGCCTGAATGGGTGTGGATGCTGATATTCCATTGCGAGTCGTACAAACCAGCACGTGAGGAATAAAAAAAGAATCAGTCAGGCGACACCATTGATTGATGATCATCAGTTAACCACCGGCCTGAACGTTTAGTTGAAGATTCTAAGGTTAGGCCCGTCCAGCCCTGGAGGTCGCGGAACGTGGAACCCTCGGATATGGGAATGGATTCTCGCGGTTCGGCTGATCATCGGTACTTACAGCATTTTGTGACGCAAAGCCCGCCCAAGCTTTTTGGGCTGCCAACCTAAGCATTGATCATCTTGAAAACACCATCGAAAATTAGACGAATTTCCCAACCGCGACAGACTCAAAGATACTTTTTACGATTCTTATTCAGACACATGCTGCTGGTTGTTTCCTACTGTACCGAGAATGATTTCTACATCAATACCCACCCGATGATAAATCCCAGCTTCCCCACCCCAAGGAAGGGAGGCAGGTACTTATAGTTAAGTTAGTTGTCGGGAGGGAGACCAGCAAAACCCGACCGACGTCCAGCGTACAACCCCTCTAACCCTTTCCAAACAACCCCGGCGCGAGGCAGACAGACGCGAAGACGACGACGGCGGCGGCGGCGACGATGCGCGAGTTCATGGACTACATCCAGACAGCCTTCTACGGCGCCACGGGCTGGAACCGGGACAACTCGTACTCGACCCTGAACGCGACGTCGGACGCGCTCCTCAACTTCCCGACTCCGCGCGGCCTGCGCCTGACGCTGTCGTCCCTCGCCACCCCGCAGTTCGCCACCTCGTACCAGCTGGGCGCCGTCGGCGTCGTCGACGGCTCCATCTCCTACCTGTACTCGACCGCGCCCCTCGGCGACGCCATCGCCCAGAGCGCCCGCATCCCGCTGCCGGACCTGTTGAGGAGCTACCGTCCCCTCTCTGAGTTGCCGCCATCGCGGAACCCGGGTCATGGGAGTGCTGAGCCGGCGGCTTCGGCCAAGCGCTGGGATGACGGCGGTGGGGGTGTGCTGGATATACGGAAGGATGTGCTGGCATACGGGAGGTTGTACCTCCCTATGTCTATGCTAGAGGCGCTGGTCGTCAGGCGAATATCACCCACTCTGCAGATGCAGGTGAGCGCTGTTTCGGACCAGATCTTGCGCAATGGAGGGACGGTACTTGGCATGCTACAATACGACAAAGGTCGCTATGAGGTGGAGGGTCTGGCATCATCGGATGGTGGTCTAATGGGCGTTCGCGGTCTTTACAACTTTGGGGGCGATATTACCAAATCTCGGGCGGCGGCGGCGAATAGCTCTAACGAACAGGCAAACGGAGTCGGTCTGGGCAGCGGAGAAAAAGAAAGGATATATGGACGGTTTAGCACTGGGGCAGAGTTGTATTACGGTACCCTGAATAAGTCGGGTGGAATGAGCCTGGGGGCTCGGTTTGCGACTCTCCCGGCGCACCAAGGGACGCCGCTCACAGCGACAATAACGATCAACCCCCTAATGGGCAATATCAGTTGGAGTTATGCCGTGATGGCCGGGAGAAATTGCTCATTGGCTACGAAGATGGATTTCAATGTCTACAGCTACGAGAGCGATTGGGTAGTGGGGATGGAGCTCTGGAGAAAAAAGGGAGCTTGGACCGTCAATGAGGAAGATAGGGAACCGGCTGCGCCACCGACGCCAACGAGACCAGAACGAAGTTTTCAGGCCAAGATGGAATGGAGACTGGATCCCAAGCCGCCTGCGGCCGTAGACATACCTGAAAAGGTTCTGCCAGTTCCAGAAGTGGTCACCAAACCTAATCGGAAAGAAAGGAGCTTTGCGGCCAAGATGGCGTGGAGATCAGACGAACCTAGTGTGGAAAATCTGATGACAGCCCGCATAAAGGAAGACGAAAATGAGGAGGATCAGTATTCAGGTGTGCTGAAAGCTCGGTTAGACCAGCACTGGCGCGTCGGGCTCCTATGGGAGGGTAGGATCAAGTCCTTGCTCTTCAGCCTGGGCAGCGGGATCGATCTCGGGCGTCTAGACTCTCCGTTCCGGACGCTGGGACTGGAAGTTCAATTCTCCTCATGAGGTACAGTTGTCGAACCCCACGTATCGCATGTGCCATCCTGGCACACCGACTGCGATGCGTATGTAGGCAAACAAGATTCTCCAATGTTGCGCTGCGCTGCGTTGCGTTGCGTTGCTTTGTTTTGCTTTGCGTTCGGGAATAGCAGTTGGGAAGGCTCAAATAATACATAGCATTCCCGATGCAGCAGCAAGCCAAGCAGGAAGAAGGCTGGCTGCACCAACCAACCCACCTCTATAGAAAACAAGAACTAGTGAACTCCAATCCGCTTCTTTCGGTCTTCTAGACAATGCAATAGCCGATGCTCGTGCGCTGCACTCTCCAATTCATCAACCATGGTGTAGTATTGCTTGACTACCAACCGCATCCTGACCTCGCTGCAGATTTGAGTTACGGGAGGCACCCTGAAGGCCACTTGCATAAAGTGAAATTGACGCTGCTGGGTACCATGGACCAACACCGACAAAGCGCCATTGTTGGTGTCGCCTGCTCGTAACGTTCGATGGAGAGATGGCGTGGTGCCGCCGACGCCTTTGTCAATCAACTTGATCCAACACCGCGGTACCACTCGAGCTGAAAATGTCGTTGGCTGTCGCGACCATTGTTTTGAGTAATTTATGTAGATAGATGCCCCCCCACGGCCGAAACGTGCAGAGTATGACCGGTTTGTAGAGTAGGTCGGATGAGCGCATTGCATAAAACCAGTTCGCGATGTTTGCTTGGTACGGCGTGAAACTCTTTTCCTTTTCTGCATCATCATCATCATTCATTGATTACCTTTGCGCGACCTACATCAGTACTTACCCCGCGGTTTTCATGGGCTGCTTACCTGCCAGCTTTATAGGATAAGAGCGGTGGACTCCCCATAGCCTTTCGGCAGAACGGCGGCCCCGAAAAGCTTCTGTTGAGATAATAAGGTTAGAGTGCGCCCACTCGAGGCGGTAGGTAGTCACACCAGCGGCTAGGTGGTTACTACCACCAAAAGGCTTGTTCCTCATGACAAAATGGCGGGTGGCATGAGGGTGTGTGACCGACATTCGTAGTCAGCCTGGCCGGACCGGTGCCTTGTGATACGTTGTACTCCGGTACGGCCTTCCCCCTGACGCGTGCGTGTGTGGGTTTGGCAAATGCGATTTGTCAATTTACATAAAAAAAGAAAAAAAGAGACATGTTGATATGTTGGTTGCAGTTTGCCCTCCTCTCTTTATCTCACACACAGATGTTGAACAAATGAAATCATGACCCTCAGCAGAAGTGGAGGAGGGATCATTTTGACGTGAGTACCTTGATGGCCACGGTGTAAATTAGCTTACACCTCAGAGCCTCTCAAATCCTTCAAGGTTGGTTTTTGGCGTCTGGGGAACCTTGATGGACAGGTACGCGGGTACCTTCTCTAGCTTTGTCAGCCACACGTGCCCCTAAGGCCCGAAGCAGTCAAGCCTAAGGAGAGAAGGAGCAGAACCGACGTATCAAAGGCCGGGCAATTCCAACCCAGGCAGCTTGACCCGGCTTGAGATGACGAAACTTTCAGTCGCGCTCCTGCGAATAAGTACCAATACATCTGGTAAGTATCGTTAGCACAAAAATCCTCGAGAGGGGGGTGTTCATTCGTCCGGCAGATCTACACACCCACTTGTGCGTAAACTCATATATCGATAGTACAAATGCCGGTGAGGGAATCCAAGCAGCAGCCAGGCGTTATCAAGTATACGCGATTCTCTGTCCGACAATGGATGCCTTTAATTGCCTTCGCCTTGTAATGCGACAGTCACGCAGTCACGAGACACAAGACGCATGTGTTAGTCCGTTTGCTTGTATTGTGACCACAAACATGCCTATTAATAAAAATAGATCGCTTACACGTGTTGCATATCACCTGGGCAGGAGGGGGCGGCTACTCGGGTTTTACAAACACCTGGGACGAAACCCATCCAGCTGGACACACAAAAGGCACTGTGCATGTACAGGTACATCTGGGCATCATTGATGCTAGAAGCAGAATGCCCCACTCTGTACCGCACTTGCAGATAAGCTAAACGACACAGAGTCCACTGTCTCTCTCTCTTTTTCCTCAACCAGCCCAACTCGGGTGACATGGCCGTTTCCCTCTCGCTGACCGCTGACTGTAATCCGTTACGAACAACAAGCAGAAATGGCCATCAAGGTTCTCGAATCTAGGAGGCATCGGAAAATCCTGAGGCTGAGGAGGAGGGCCCCGCGGCCTCGGGTTATTGTCGTCTACCTAACCTACGCCCTACGCACATTATTCCAGTTCTATGACCATGGACTCGGTGTCGTCGGCTCGTTGCATTTCGTTTTGTCTCGCATAACCCATCATCCGCCAGTGCCACCACCACCACCACCAATATCATAGCCGCTCAGCCGCTCTTTTGGTCTTGCCGCCTGTGACTGCAGAATATATATCGATTATCAGCTAATTGATCTCTCTTCTCTCGTCCCGATCACCGTCGGCCCGTGCTTGACAAAATTCGACGCGTCTTCATCACCCCCCACCTGCACACATTCCTCTCGGATCCAAGAAACACCAAGAGGTGCTTGTCTGCATCAAGATTCAAGCGCAACCGAGAAGAACCCTGGGCGCTTTCGAACCAGGAAAAAAATCAGCCTTTGGCACTACTTTTGAGTTTTGTCTACATCGGTTGATCCGATCTTGAGGTAGATCCAAATCGCACCTCTCAGGATCTTGGATGGGCTATTAAGCAGAGCCTCATCCCCCCCTCGATATTCTTAGCAGGTAAGCAGTTTTTCTCCTCGCATACTATGTCAAAAGATCTTGTTCCCTTGTATCCTTCTCCTTTTTCACCCTAGCCCTCTTCTACCTACCTGTCACTGGCTCCTCATTCGACTGGTGTCCATACGAGACCCAAGTGTATGAGTGCCATCAAGGTGCTTTGTCTCCATCACCTACCTTCCTACCTTAGCTGATAACGGTCTGATATGATCCTTTCTTTCACTCTTCTCCCTAATTTTATTCGTTTGCTTTGAATACGATTATGAGATGAAGCTATCAAAGAAGACAAGAGCATTGTCCATGTTGGTGTTCCGTTTGATTTAAAAACCACAGCAGAGGAGGTACTTCCAGGTTCTGTGACAACCTTGATGGTCATCTTCCATAGAACCATTAAGGGCAGGCCCTCGCTCAGTTGAATCTCCTTCGCTTCCTTTTTCCCATTCTTTTGTTATTCCGCCTGACAGCTTCACCTGCATTTACTAACATCTGCCAGTCGCGCGATTCTGCCACCTTTTTCCGCGCCACTCTCTGCAAACTTTCTGCAAACCTTCTTCAAGCCTCAATCCCCTCAAGCACCTGAGAGATATTGAGGCGGTTTCTGACCTGAGTTGCTCTGGCGACGCGTCTTTCCTGAGTTAAAAACACCTGTTCCAGTAAGTTCTGTCAATATCTACGCGCCCAACTCCTGCATCTTCTCTTTCCCTCCTTCCTGTTCTTCCTGTCAACTACCTACTACCATCTCCGGGTGTATCCGCCAAGGAATCATCCGCAGAGCCGCAAACATTTTTCGCAACCGCTTCTCCCCCACGGCATCATATCGGCAACATTGTCCAAGTTGGCCGAGCCTTCCACTGATCTTTGTGACAGCAAAATCATCTATCTTTTTTTCTACCATCCCGACAACCTAAGCAACCTGAGGATTCTATCCACTCCGCCAGGATGTCTCTCGCGTCCAACGCAATGGATGCCATCCTCCACATCCGCCAGACCAATACATCGGCCGCCGAACCCCAATCTGGCTTTAACGTTACTGTCTCCTGCGACAGCGGTAACGAGTATGACGGTCGCATGGGTCTCCGTATCTCTTCCATCTTCGTCATTCTGCTCGGTTCCCTCCTTGGCGCTCTCATGCCTGTCATCCTCGCGCGCAGCACCAAGATGAAGGTCAACAGTACTGCCTTCTTCATCGCAAAGTACTTCGGCTCCGGTGTCATTATCGGAACGGCTTTCATGCATCTTCTCTCCCCCGCTTTCGAAGCCTTGACGTCGCCTTGCTTGCCTGACGGACCTTTCACCAACTACGATTTTGCCGCCGGTATCTGTCTCATGTCTGTCTTCGTCATGTTCACCATCGAGCTCATCGTGGCGCGTTTCGACATATTTGGCTCTGGCCACCACAATGAAGATCACCATGCTGGAGGTTCTGACCCGTCGATGGATGTCCTTAAGAAGGGCTCTCCGGTGTCCGGTAAGCCTGGCTCTCACCAACAGACGGATATAGACCTGGAAGCCGGCCGACAGAGCAGGGAGAGGAGTCATGATGGTAGCAACTTGAACCCAGCAGGTTTCCGTGCCCCTGGTCTGCCTAACGACCTGAGCTACCCTCCCGGCGGTCAAGATCATCTCAGCCACCACCGCGAACACACCGACAACGACACGTACGCCGCTTTCGCCGCCCAGATGACCGCCATCTTCATCCTCGAATTTGGTGTCATTTTCCACAGCATCTTCATCGGACTGACTCTCGCTGTCGCCGGAGACGAATTTACCGTCCTATACATCGTTCTCGTCTTCCATCAGACCTTTGAAGGCCTCGGTTTGGGTTCCCGACTTGCCACTGCGGAATGGCCCAAGTCCAAGAGCTACATGCCGTACGTGCTGGCTGTGGCATTTGCCCTCAGCACCCCCGTCGCCACCGCCATCGGCCTCGGTGTTCGACAGTCGCTCAAGCCCGGTAGCCCCCAGACAATGATCGTCAACGGTATCTTTGACTCCATCAGCGCCGGTATCCTTATCTACACCGGTCTGGTCGAGCTGCTCGCCCATGAGTTTATGTTCAATGAGCACATGCGCAAGGCCGGTCTCAAGGTTCAGCTTTTTGCCCTCGCTTGTGTGGCGCTGGGCTGTGGTCTCATGGCGGTTCTCGCGGTCTGGGCTTAATTAAGGAAGCAGGGGAGGTTCTTGTGTAGGGGTGGGGGAGTGTGTACATGACAAGGGATATTCATAGACGATGTTGGTGGTAGACCACATAACCTTCCCGATCTTTCCAAGAATGATGAGACGAAGAAAGACTGGGATAGGTAGTGTGTGTACGCAACAACCACTACAACAACTACAACAATCAGCACGAATGATGCCGCCACGACAACCTAGATAGATACTCCGGTTGGTAGAGGCTCTTCGTCTACTTACAGTTAATGATAAATGACATTCTTACTGAAAAGTCTTTTCTTCTTCTTCTTTTTCTCCTGCCATTCAGCTGCCACGCAGCCAAGTCTACTATCATCATCTCTGCGTGATGTTCCGTTAAGCAGGAAAAATATGATACGCCTTGGCCGCATGGCCTGCCTGCCATCCAATCCCACACAAGCCCCCCGAACTGGACGGCCTAGATTACTCTTGGCTGGCGGTACGGAGTAGTTAGTTGGTCGGCAAAAAAAAAAAAAAAAGAAAGGGGAGAAAAACGCCCATGGGGGTTTGAATCTATTTTAAGAATCACCATTAATAATTATGAGAGGTACGCACAGGGGAGCTTGTTTCAACTCGTCGCGAGGGAGGGACCCAGAGGAGAAGCGTTTCTCGGGAGTCTTGGTTGGCTGGCGCTGGTTGGCTGGTTGGCAGGCTCCATGTTTCGGGGGACTGTCGAATTCGAAACGAGGTCGCCAGCGCGATCAGCGTTGTACAATCCCACCGTCGATTGAATACGCGCGCATTACTGAGTACGGAGGTAGGTAGTTCGCTAGTAAGCGAATGCTGCCGCCGCCACTTGACTGCAGAGATGTTTTGTGACAGAAAGCTGGTCGATCCCACGTCTTGGCCGATCTGAGGCCCTTGGCGGCATCTTGGCTGGACCTTGGCGGGGGGCTTCGTCCCGTCTGTTCGCGGGTCTGTGAACGCACCAACAGCACCGGAGACTGTTCATCAACTATCGCCGCGCTTTTGGTGGTACCTCCGGGTCGGTGATTCCAGAAAACAACACACTTTATTAATTCGTCGTCTTCCTCCCTCCTTCTTCCCACTCTTTTCCCTTCTTCTCTCTTTCTTGGTTCTCTCGGTATTCCGCTGTCTTTTCGTCCCAAACTTACCTTCTCTTCGTCTGCATCTTGAGATTCAGTGCACAGGTGCACCATTTCTTTCACTTCAACTCCAGATCTGGTCATCTGCTTTTTTAATTCTCACTATCCCTAATAACCCACGACCTAATTCACCCCCTAACCAAACAACAACAACAACAAACCCCATCCCACCAGTCAAGATGAAGTCCGCATTCGCCGTCGTTATTGCCACCTTCGCCGCTATTGCTGCCGCCGCCCCCTTGAATATCAACCTTGGTGCCTACTCGCCTGCCTTGGTGGTCGGTGATGGTGCTATAGGGTTCACGGGAGAAGAGGGTGAGGCGGCCTCCGAGGCCGCCGCCCTTACCGCCAATGCCCTGCAGGGCGAGTCCATTGTGTCCACGAAGAACTAGATGGCAACTCGCATGGCCTCAGTTGAGGCATACCTGGTAAGCACCGCCATATCTAAACCGGTATTTGTGCCACGTTGCAGTTCTGACTGCAGTCAGCAGATTACAAGTACAAGATACCCAATGACAATTCAATCGCAATACAAAACAGAGCGAAGAGACAACCGACGCTTGGATAATGAGCTGCCCGTCGACTTCATCTATACGGACATCGACAAGTCTTTAATGAGGGCTTCTGCGGCCAACGACATCGATTTGGATCGGCCCAGCGCCAATCAGGGCACGAAAAGGGCTCTTCATGCACTCAAGCGTGTGATATATTTCCTAGGCGTGCGAGATCTGGAATGGGGAATTGGCAGCGAGTTGGGGGATTAAGGGGGTTCAAGGTTACAGGGGTTAGGGTAGTTAGGGGGGACCCAAGAACAATTAAAAAAAGACAAGAGATTCTCATAATGAATTTCTTCATAATTCTATGCTCAACGTGTTTGCTTGTAATGTGGTTCAGCTTTCTCATTCTGGTTCTATTCTAGCTGACTATAAGATAATGAAACGGCCAAGCGTTGAAAATAGAACTGTCGGTTTCACCTCCACAATTTCGTCACGTCTCGGCGCAACTGCATTTACGGCATCGCCAAGATGTTTTAGACCCTTGCTGCTTGTCAACTCCCGACATCTGATAGATAACCTTGATTATATTAATAATTACTTGTTGCATATCTATTCTCTCATTCTCAGCACAAGTACCTGTTACGGAAAGGGATTTGGGTTGCGCGGCCGTTGGGGGAACCAGATGTACAAAGTGGAGATATGCTCTATCAGATGCACGTGTTGCTGTCGGATATCGTCATATCTCTCTGTAGGCTCGAGTTTGTATCCTGTAACAGAAGTATTTCCCGTATAGGGGTCTGTCTGGATCAGAAGTTTGTTTTGATTGACCCTCAACGATGCCAACCGGGGAAGCAGTGATGGCTCTTCGTTGTGGACTGATGGTGCTGGAGCAGCAACCAAGCAACGAAAGAAACACTAGGTTGGGAGTTTCTATCTATTTAAGCCATTCAATTATAAAGTTAGCTAGGTACAAGTCGCTCAACTTCCCTTCAATATTTCTAAATATTTGATGAAACAAAAGCTTGATTTCTTTCAATATGTGTCCATATCGCTCAATACTGAAACGAGTAGAGGGTTCGTTAGATGAGAGTTTACGGATAGTTTGCAGTACTGCGAACTCAATTTGCCCTAGCTCAATCTCCGTAACGTGACAGCTTCAGGAATAGAAGTAGGAAGGAAGGAAGTGTCATGACAACTGAAGACACAACGTTATCCAATGGTATTACATCAGGTGGTCCCTGCCCAACCCCAGATATGGGAAACTCCCAGAGATGAGGTGTCTGAACTCTCCGCCTCCCCTCATCATGCTTTTACCACTTGTCTTCCTAGGTTGCCTCTCCCTCTTCTTCCTTTACTCAATCTTTTGAACTCAGACCCAGAACCTACATCAAAGACACTGGCTTATCTGACCCTTGACAGAATCATCACATTTGTCTTCTTTCGTCTCTCTCTCTTGGAAATCAACGCGAGCTCAACTCTGTCACCCGTCCACATACCTTGCGACATTCGTACTCTTCCCACGGGGTGGCCTACAGCAATCGTCTTGAGCCACCGGGAAGAGACAAACATCGACGATGAAAGAATGCTATCCGATGGCGGTGAAGCATCAGAGCCCCATAGCATACGAATACTGCCCAAGCGATGTTGCCCCCTGTCCAGAACAAAGGGCATCCCCCCTGATCAGCATTGGTATAGTATGTCTTCACATTTGAATTTTTTTGATTCTAAGCTGACGAACCTGCCCAGAAATCTAATTTCCCGGCGTCACGAACCGACAGCAGATCCTGTCCATGAGAGCAGTAAGCTGTACCCCAAAACCCTGACTCTGCGTCTTCTTGATCATTGGTATTCTAATACTAACCAAGTAAGCAGGACTCAACCAACGAGTCTACACGAAACACCTGCTTATTCGGCTTCGGAATACGATACATTGACAGGCTTGTTCAGTATTACGAAGACAGTCTCTGGGAAAACACCAAGAAGAAAAGCCACCTAGAGGGTCCAGGGGCCGCGAGACTACTGAAACCTGGATCAGAAGACTCCAGAGCAGTTGGGGAAAGCTTCCTCGCGATGTACAGACTCCTGGATCCATGCGGAGAGAAAACCACTGAGACCCAAGACGTGGCGGATGCTCAGTCCCTACTTGACGACACGCGTCTGTCCACAACAACGACCCCTTCATACCCGTTCACGTCTTGTGATCTGTCCCGGTATCTCAACCTAAAACTAGGAGTGCGCGTTTATCGAGGCAGACAAATGCACCATACCCATTTTCGGTTCCACGAGACAAAATGAACAGCCTTCCTATTGCCAACGGCACCCTCACATCTACTCTACCACTCGCCTTTTTGGCTAACTACATGAAGTCAGAAGCTCTATGGCCGTGGGAAACCCGGGATGGAACCAGCACACAACACTTCATTCACCACGACTGTGGAGCTTACACACTCATGGCAGCAATCCATCTTGTCTACCACATCGCGAAGGCGAGGTCAACGGCCTCGTAGCCCCCGCAGGGTACTTCAAGTAGGTAGAGAGCCTTCTTTTCGTGTTGTTTCCAGCATCGAGTTACTTTTAGCACCCTTCGAAAGACCATTATGGAGTTTACGTACGCGCTCGTAACAGCACTCCAATCTTGTCTACGACATCGTCCTTCCAGAGCACTGTCAGTCATGCCTTGTGTTATCGCCAGTTTTTCTTTCTTCTTTCTTTCTTTTTCTCGCGGAGCGTTGTTACAAGAGCTCATCGTATCGAATCGGCAGTCCCGCTCTTAACTACATAAGGGTTACCAAAGCCGAAACAGACCAGAGAGCAGCCGTTAAGGGTACGCCTGCACTGTATCATCACACCTGACTTTCGATAAAGTCTCGACACCGGCACGACGATGGCACCAAAGAAGAAGAAGAAGCCCGGAGGTGTCTCTCCCGATTCTGAAGGTAGGTCCGGTCCGTTGCCGGCTCGCTGGCGCCTCGCTGACACTCCGATAGACTAGGACCCTAATCAGATGGAGGAGAGACCGACCCCGTGCATCCACTGCCTGCCGGCAGTAACCAAGGTAAGCTCGAGCCGCACCTGGGCCGTCAACGTACCGCTAACGACCCGGCAGAACGCCAATGCCTTCTGTGCCGACGACCTTTCCTCTGCCTCCGCCAAGTGCGTTTCTTGCCGAAAGAATAAGAAGGGAGCGAAGAAGGGTGGATGTGTTCCGGTAAGTAGGCGGGATGTGAACGGCACGGCGCTGGCTCGCTAGCGGCTCGTTAGATCTTTGAGGCTGCTTCCGATGAGTTAGCCGCCTTCGTCACCGCTCGAGACAAGGTTCGTAAGAACGCCGATGATGCTGAAGCAAGTTTCTCATTCCTCCGAAATGCCCGTAAGTGACTCGTGCCCGCATCGCTGGTGCCCCGCTAACGACCCGTAGGCGCTTTGAAACAGGCTGTGAAAGATGCGGAGGAAGAGGCTGCCGCTGGGGCAGGTGAAGGTTCTGCTTAGGGGTAGCTGACGAGTCTCAAACGTCCCATTTTCGGCCCGGCGACGGCTGAGGAGCTGGATGACTTCCTCGCCGCTCGTGACAAGACTCGCAAGGATCGGTGCAAAACCACCTAGGGAGTATTGGTGAAGCGGGTTAGCGTTCATTTTTTTCTCTCTCGGCGGCATGACTTCTTTCGTGTGGTCCTTGGGGCGGAGCGCGACGGAGGAGGCAGTTGAGGTGGTGAAGATATGCCCACAATCCGATCATAATCACATTATAACATACCTCATTATGGGAGGGCTGAACTATTAATGCCCGACCGCAGCCCCCAAGTCCGTGGCGGGGCCCTGACAGGGCGAGAGCTCGCGTGCCGCACAGACGACCTCGCGCAGCTCCGTAGCGACTACGAGGAGGAGAGAGCTGGCTCTGTAGGCCGATCCCATTCACCGTCCGCGCGTCAACCTCTTCTTCTCTTCCTCATCTTCTCTTCCTCATCTTCTCTTCCTCATCTTCTCTTCCTCATCTTCTCTTCCTCATCTTCTCTTCCTCATCTTCTCTTCCTCATCCCTCACAACAGCAAGGTAAGTTAGCCTCCAGGCCTGTCGACCCGTTGTCGAGCTGTGTGCGAGTTGTTGACGAGTCCTAGCCCATTGTGAAGGATACGTAACCCCTTTCAAGCTCCTGCCTCGTCAACCACCCGATAAAGTCTCGATATCGACTCGAAGATGGCGCCCAAGAAGAAGAAGAAACCTGGTGGTGTGGGCCCCAACTCTGAGGGTAGGTCCGGCTCGCTGTCGCCCCGCTGACGACTCGCTGACGTTCCTGATAGCCTAACCAGGAGCTCAAGGAAATGGAAGAGCAAGCCACCCCTTGCATTCATTGCCTCCATGCCATCACTAAAGGTGAGCTCGGGTCGTCCTTGGTTTCGTTGTCGCATCGCTAACGCCCCGATAGAGCGCCAACGCTTTTTGTGCTGATGACCACTCCTCGGCCTCGCTCAAGTGCGTCGCCTGCCGAAAGATTAAAAAGGGGGCCGAGAAAGGCGGGAGACGCGGTGCAAGTATCTAGAGGAGGGCTGGGAAAAACTTTAGAAAACTAGTTGCTGCGTATTAAATAGATAAGCACTGAAGTACATAGATAGCCTTTTTCAACAAGAGAGCATTTCGCAAGAAAAATAGTTAGTGCAACTTTTGAAATGTGAATCAAGAAAGGATGAAGTGCATTACTTCAATCATCGAAAATGTTCCTGTGATGTAGTTAACTCTAGATACTTAGTAGCCGCGTAAGCGAATTAGCTACCTAGGATATCCTACTTTTTTTTTATTACCTTGAGCCCACGCCTAATCACCAGCACTAACAAGAACAGTCGTTAAAAGCATCATCCGAGGCTTCCCTCCCTCCCTTTTACCCAGACACTTTCTCCTCGCTCTCGCTCCGAGCGTCCGCGTGACTACTACTACTAGCATGCTGCGTCACGACGACCCCGATCTCAGGATCCGCCCCATGCTGGCCCATCATCCCCATCTTCGCCGCCGTCGCCGCCGCCGCCTGGACCAGCTCGGGCTGCTCCTCCTTGAGCCGCTTGAACGTCCTCTCGGCGTCCCAGGTCCAGGGCGTGGGCGCCGCGAACAGGAGGTCCATCTCCTCTAGCGTCCGCTGGTTGCTCTCGGGGTACAGGGCCCAGACGATGGGGATCGCGAGGATGTTGCACGCGCCGAAGATGTGCAGAGTTGTGGCGCCGATGTCTGTTTTTTTTTCACCGGGTTAGAGGCGACGATGACTACGCCTTTTCTTTTGTTGTCTAGGCTGATGGAAAGTAGGTGCAAGTGAAAAGAGAGAGAAAACTTACTGGAGAACATAACGGGACATAGCAGTGTCAGCCACCCGTTACCGATACTCCAGCCGAAGACTCCCCAGGCATTGCCCTTGGCACGGACTTGCAGCGGGAAGATCTCGGCCGGATACAGCCAGGGGACCGTGAGCCAAGTGGCGCCGAACACCGACGTGAATATGAAGACGAACGAAGCGGCAGCGGCACCGTACGAGTTCGCCTTGTCGATGTCGCCGTTCCTCGTCGCGCTCTGGCCCAGCTGGGAAAACGCGCCGGCCAGGAACATGGCGATGCCCTGCCCGACGGCGCCCCAGTACAGCGTCCAGCGGCGGCCGATGCGGTCGAGGGTGAAGACGCAGATGAGGGTGGCGAACATGTAGAAGATGTTGTTGAGCCCGCTGATCCACTGGCTCTTGATGGCGTCGAAGCCGGCGATGCGGAAGATGGTGGGCGCGTAGATGGTGACGCCCGCGATGCCGACCCACTCCTGGATGATCTGGAGCCAGATGACGAGCTGGACGCGCCGGCCCGTGTGCAGGTCGCCCGAGCCGGTGCCGAACAGCATGTGCAGGTACGAGTTCTTGCTGGACTCGCGGCTCTCGAGCGCGACGATGTTCCGGATGTCGTGGAACTCGAGCTCGGCCCTCTTGCGGTCCTCGGCCGACGACGAGCCGCGCAGCCGGCGCAGGATGTACCGCGCCTCCTCGTGGCGGCCCTCCTTCACGAGCCAGCGCGGCGACTCCGGGAAGAACCACACCGAGCCGAGGAGGACGAGCAGCGGGATGATCTGGAAGGCGATGGGGAACCGCCAGCGGATGGCCGAGTTGCCGTCGTCGATGAAGGACAGGCCGAACTCGAGCCAATACGCGACGACGACGCCGAGGATGTTGAGGGTGAACTCGATGGCAATGAACTGGCCGCGGGACGTGTGCTCCGCCGTCTCGGTCGCCCTGACGGAGGGTTAACTCCATACCTACGTACTTATTTCAAGTCCTAATGGTTGCTTACCAGACCGGGACGATAGCATTCAAGATGCCCGTGCCGATGCCGTTCACCGCGCGAGCTTATTACGGTCAGTCTATCGTCACCGCCCATTAAAAAGGATCCTCAACAAAAGACAACACATACCGCAGATCATCCAATCATGGTTCATGGCCGAGCACTGCAGACAAGCGCCCACGATGGCCCACGCGGCGCCGACGGCGATGGTCTTGACCCTGCCGATCCTGTCGCCGATCCAGCCGCCCATGAGGCAGCCGACGAGAGTGCCGAGGTAGTAGACGGACACGATGCCGCCCTGCAGCAGGCTGTCGGTGACGATGGGCTCCTCGGTGGCCGGGTCGACGTAGCCGAAGCCCATGAGGTCGATGTAGTCCTTGGCGTTGTTGACGCCGCCCATCATGCCCTGGTCGTAGCCGAAGAAGAAGATGGACAGGGCGGCGACGCAGTTGATGGCGATCAGCAGCTGCCGCTTCTCGAGGAAGTTGGCCACGTTCAGACCGGGGAGCTGCTCCATCTTGTGTGAAACAGACGCTTGTGGTGGGTGGGTGGTGGTTGTGGTGCCCGCGTTTCCCTAGTTTATCGATGTGCAGCCGGCACAGCTATCTGGGACTTGAGAAGATGTCCGTCCCGGCTCGCAACTCTTCCTCCAACTGGGGAAATGTGACGCTTGTGGGATGAGTTGGAAGGCTGGAGGCGTCAAAATAGGGGGAAAAAAGATCAAGAGGTGTATGCTAGCGGTACGGATCATGGGACGCGATGATAAATAGTCCCGGAGGCATGGGACAGGATATCGTTGTACCCCGACTCGGGGACAACTTACAAGCGACATCAGTTGGGGAAGGCTTTTGGCTTCTAAGCAGGATTAAATACCTACGGCTCGAAACCTGTGGATGGGCTTAATTCCCCCCCTCCCCGCGGAGTGACCCAAGTTCCCCCAGTTCCCCGCCTCTTCCAGCTTCCCCAGCTCCATCCGGGGCCATTAAAGTCACGAGGGCAATCATCCAGGGGGCTTTGTGGCCGACGCCGGCACGCTTTTTTCAATGAGTCGAGATACGGGCTAGCATCACCTGGCACCTGGTGCCCCGTTCGGCGGTGAGCCGAGTTTTTAACTAGATAAAGATGCTATTGCAGAAGGTGCGATATGCGCTCCAATCACGGCGCAGACCGCGCTGGAAGACATGACAGATAGTGGAGGCTCTGGGGTGATTGGCGCCGCTGACGTACGGATCGACAGGGATCTACAGCGAATGCCGAAGTCCTCGCTAGCAGGGGCTAGTTAAGGTAGGTGGAACTTCAAGCTGTAATACTAACAGGACCTCGGGACGACATCCATTCTTTGACGATGGCATCAACCTGTATCGAGGCTGCGGCTCTAGCTCTAAGTATACGCTATTTTCCAGCTCATATCAAGTTGCTGAGTGCACAACTGGACGCTCCCACCTAAGCGGTTCATCTCGTTTTAGCGAAAGACGACAACAATCGCGACCACAGTGAGTACTTAGCACGAATCATTGATGGAGTGGCGTACCTAGGTGTTTCCCAGGTACACCCGACTCTGCCTAATATAGGTAAGTCGGGCGTGGTAGGAAAAGTTTAGCATGACGCCAACAGACATCATGTGATGATGTCGCATACTTAAAGTAGGATGAAGCTTACCAGACTGCCGGATCAGCAGCCCCAGAGTGTATTATTCCACAAAACAACATCATGTACTTACCACTGTTCCTACACTACTTTAAGTGTCAACCTTCAGAGAGGTGCCAAATGCACAATAACTTGTCAGACAATCAGCACAGCCTGTCGCCGGAGATTTCTTACATAATCCCATAAAAGTATCCCCCTTTTCTCATCCCCCTCCCCCCTTATATCCCTCGCACAAAACAACACCCCGTTTACCTCCCCCCGCCCCAATCCCTCAGCAGGACCAGGATCCCTCCCTTCCCCCCGCACCCAACGACCCTGGCGCTCAACTTCCGACTTCTCGTGGGGTCCACCGGGACCATCGGCATAGGTAGCCATGCCACCGTCCCCGTCCCCGTCTGCCAGGCTCGCGACCGGATCTGTCGAGATGGCGTAGCCCTCTGCTTTGAATCTCTGGCCAGGAACCTAGGTAATGGGTTGAGCGCTTCACTGCTGGTGCTACTAGTGCCACCGAGCCTTGAAGAGGCGGGGCAACCCAGACTCCGTTGGTTCGGTTCGGACGGCCGTGGAGCCTGTGTAGGGGACGATGTAGGGCTTGTGCTGCTCCTGGTTGGTGTTGTCGTTGTTGTTGGACATATTGTGGACCATATTGATATCGGCCTCAATTGCGGTCATGGTGCCACATGATGCTCTAGATGACCATGCGATTGCGTTCTGATGTACCTTGACCAGTGAGGTATTAGAGCAGACGATATACTCTCTCAATCCTCGACTGGGTGACGAGATGCTATTTCATGCCTATATAATGTATTCTCAAATATCATCCAGTTTTGGTTCATTGTTGCTTTCCTCTGGCAATGCACCATGTAATTAACTGGTGGCGCAGAAAAGGGGGATCACGTGTGTTGAAGCCCACGCTCTTATCAGAGCTGAAGAGGAGCTGCTCAGCCACATCCTGGGGTCGATCAATTCGACCTCGAATGGAAATTTTTTCCAAGGTCCAATCTGTCATTGACCTTACAAAATAGAGTATATTCCCCGAGCACATCAAATTCCATGCGAGATTGATGCAATTGTTCTATGGCATCATCCGAGCAAGATTCACCTCTATCTATCACAGCCAATGTAGCAGGCATTCTCACGTTTGTGGTGGCCATCCTGGCGGCCGTCTACGTGCGTATAAGCTACTTGCGCAACAGCGACCAGGAATATTTTCAGGTCAAGACGTCCCTCTCCTGGTATAAAACCGAGTCGCAATGGCTCTCGGAGCTCGTCAAGGCCGCCGAGCAGCGTGCGGGGGCCCAGTATTCCACCGAGTTTCAGATGTACTCTTTCGTGATGGACGACCTGATCCGACTCGAGAAGAGATTGCTGGACCTGGTCGAGGAAACGGAAGCCAAAGCTGCAATCGATGATCGGGATAATGACTACCGCGGCAGACGGTGGGCTCTAGTGCCCCAGAATTGGGGTCTCACGACGGCTGTCGCCATGGCTTGGATGCCAGTCAGGGCCAAGGCCTTGGAGCTGGTACGGCAAAGGGATGCATTGACGGCAAGAGTCTCGTTCACGCAGATGAGCATGATATCCTCGTAGGTCTCATCTGCTAGACTTAGAGCATGTTCATGGCGAAACCAAGAAGCTGATGCTACGTAGAAAAATCCGCGATTTCGAAGAGAGAAATACCCGGAGGGAGACCGCTGTAGACAATAGTCTTCGGAAACTGGAAGCTGTCATTGAAAACCAGAAAGCTGAGATATATCGCCTGGAAGATATGATACATCGGGTGATGCACCGAAGAAGAGTGGGTCATGAAAATTCGACCTCTCCTACAGGCCCCGAACCAAGGAGCGATTTGATCTCTAAGTCGCACCAAGAGAATTCGAAGAGTAAGGGGCGGGGGAGGAGGATGAGTGCGCCAACTTCGAGGTTTAGACCACAGTCTCGGTGATGCATTTCAGAAGAACGGGAAAGGTTAGCACAATCTTAACATGACAAACATCTCAATCGTAACAATAGGCTTGAGATGCCGTATTATCATGTGGTCTGGTGGTTCTTCGACACAGAATAGTGGCTCGTACGGCTCGGACATGGATATGCCATGGCGTTTTGTGCCCTGAAAACCTTAACCATCCTTTAGATGTGTGACGTATTCTCCGTGTCTAGCGAACGGTGTATCCGCCCTGGTAATAGAAGCCACCTGCGCAGGCAAGAGATAGAACAGCAAGAGGCAGATTCAGCTCGATCACAGTCCATATCCAAAGGCATCCTAGAGGTGGTGACTGCTTCATGACGGCGAGATAACCAAACGTGTTTGAGATATGAATGAGATAGCAGCCAGAGCAAAGACTCGTTACGAAGAAGATGGATTGTCGGAGATGGTCCTGGAATCGAGTTGGTAAGGCGGCCAGTAGGCCCGGCGAAGAAGGGTGTGGGTGGAGGACGAAGATGAGCAAGAAGAAGACTGTGGCAGCAATTGTCAGCTCGACATTGGTCTGAAGGAATACGATCAGAAGTGCCAGCGTACCAGCGACTGCTTGAAATGCTCTGATAATGATTTGGGGCCAGATTATCTGTATAGCATATTGATTTTGTACCAGCACATCGAGAGTGAAGTGCAGCATTCCGAGACTGACACTCCAAAGCAACGCATCCATTACTCGAGCGACGGTTGGAGGAAGGGAGACGTCAAGCTCTTGGTCATCTTGCTCAGCATACCGAGCTGCCGCCTGAGTGCCTGAATGGCGATCGGCCTGGTCGAACAGTTTGCGTTCCTCTGCGAGCTGAAGCAGAGTTTCCTGGGACGGACCAGATCGATCGGGGTGGGCAAGCTTTACCTTGCTAGCTGTCTTTCGTTCTTTTCGGATCTGAACCATGGTTCTGGATCAGCGTCTAGGTATCTCGTGGTAGAATATTCAATGAGGCTGCGAGTGACTTCACGCCTGTGTGTTCTGGAATAAGAAATAAGAAGTCAGAGCGACTGGACAGAGCCTGATGAGGTCCAATAGACAGCTCTGAGAGCTTCCCGGCATCGGCTGCGAAAGCACTGATCAAGCGTGCAAATAAAGCGGAACCAGCAAGGTGCTTGAACTTTACCTTATTAATTTGGGACGAGGGAATCCATCAGCCAGTCAGCCCATGTGCCAAGCATGCAGGTACAAACACCTGGCGGCAGTTGGTGACCTGGTGGTGGTGACTGTCAACCTCTAGATTCGAGCGATTTGATATTTTGAGCGGGTCTTGGAACACCTGACCTCGGTACCATTTCCCGAGAAAAGAAAATGTCCCAGGTCCTGTCATCAGCCCGTCCCGTCTGGTGCGATATTCCGCCCCTCCATCCAATTGCACATTTCCGCCGTCGACGCGACACTTTAATCTGGGTCGCGATCGTCACCAAATTTGCGGACAACGAGCCCTGGTCTGTCAAATTTCCCCCCCATCCCCTCAACCGCTCTCTGCCGCACTGATTAGCCAATGCCCATTGGTCAAGCCTAGCATCTACTGTGTAGAGTCTCTGTTGCTGTCGATGCCGCTGTAATCGCAAGGTGGCATTAATGTTTTGCTCTGAACGTCGTGTAATTTCCACTCCTACTCCAACTTCCTCGTCTCATATTCTACTCTTTCCATGTGCGCTGTCTATCGAAGGGGTAGAAGAGAGGCTATCATACTGTTTTCTACCCCTTCTTGCATCGTCGTTCTATCTAGGATCACTTGACAGCTTCGAGGTACTAAGATCCAATTGCGCCAAGCGGTCCCAGAAGCGTCATCTTGAGAGCTAGAATATTAGCCCTTACGCCCTGCGCAAGCGAAACGAGAGTGTGCCCTAGACAGCGCGCTTTAACAGCATCATAAGTTTGGCTTGAGACTTGTATCGCATTCCGGTCCTCCAAACAATTCCTCCAGGGAGACGTTGAAAAGAGCGAAAGCGGCGCTAACCGCGCAACCCCTCCAACATGGCGGCCATCGCTTTGCTATCCACTATCGGTGTCCTCATCGTTGTCCTGCCCCTCCTGTACACTTATACGTCATCCGTCGCGCAGACGCGATTCCCGACTCTGCGCAACAAGCGCATATGCCTCTTGATCGCACATCCAGACGATGAAGCTATGTTCTTTGCGCCCACCGTCCTAGCCCTCACGCGACCCGAGACTGGGAACCATGTCAAGATTCTCTGTCTGAGCACGGGAAATGCCGACGGGCTGGGCGAGACGCGAAAGAAAGAATTAGTCAAGAGCGGGATGATGCTGGGTCTGAGACGGGAGGACGATGTCTATGTCATTGACAGCCCGTGAGTTTCCTATCGGTTGATTCTCGTGGTGCTTGGTTTACTTGGCGCTATTGAGAGGAAAGGGGCAATGGAACCAAGAGGTCTGCTTAATCCCAACGTTATCATGCTAACCAGATTCCCTACTCAACAGGGATTTCCCCGACTCCATGACAACTACATGGGACCCCCAACGTATATCGGCTCTACTCTGCAGTGCATTCGCGCCTCATCTGTCGTCCAACGCCACCTCTCCCACCTCCCCTGGCCCGACCGCTGCCATCGATGCCCTCGTAACCTTCGATGCGACCGGCGTGTCCTCGCACCCGAACCACATATCGCTTTACCACGGCGCGCGGCACTTCATATCGGCGCTGCTAGCCGGGAAACCGGGCTGGTCGTCTCCCGTGGACCTCTACACGCTTACATCGGTGTCGGTACTGCGCAAGTACACATCATTCCTCGATATGTTCGTTACGACGGCGTCAGTACTCGTGCGCGGTGAGGCTGGGAGAAAGAAGAGCGACAGGGGCAACCCTGGCACGCTTGTGAACATGAGCGCGCTGTTCAGTTTCGGTCGTGGTGAGAACGGAATAAGAGAGACGTATGCCACGGCCAGGCGGGCCATGACGGACGCCCACATAAGCCAGATGGTATGGTTCCGCTGGGGATGGATCGCGATGAGTCGGTACATGGTGATTAATGATTTGAAGCTGGAGAGGGTCAAAGCATGAAGACCTCTGCATAACACCACCAGCCATATATCCGGCGTGATTGGATATGCGTACACTCGGTGTACTACAGGTCCTATGTGTAAACAGGGGGGGGAGGGGGGGGACACAAAGCCAAAGGAGGACTGTCCATATGGTGTACAAATACCACAGAGGGGAGAATGCCATCACGTAGATATGATAAATTCAGCAAATCAGTAAATAACAAGAAATAATTTACCATTGTATGATACCCTCAGTTACCACTACCCACTGAGATCCAGAGATGTTCGTGTAGTAGTCTACCCCTCAGATTCTGCCCTAGCACTTGATCCCACCAATGAGTCCCGGTGACCCTACGTACCTCATCCCTTCCTTGTGTCTTGTCATATGTACTCGTAAACGTGCATCGACGCAACTATGCATGTCTCGCCAGAGAATGCTTGAGCCCGGATATGGAGATATCTCGAGGACAGAGACGGTACACTAGATATAAGATACTTCCATGGCACGAACGAGCAGCTTTGATTAGAAAGAGCTTCGACTCCCGAAGTCATGGAAGGGGTGTCAATATTCTCAGATTAAGTAGCTTATGATGTTTGGTGTGGAAGAATTTGTCTTGCGAAGAGGTGCTGTCAAAGGGAGGTACCTCTTTGTAAGGTCCAGCAAGCAGAAATTTGCGCAAGTGGTCATAGCTCCCAGATGGATGGATCATCATCAGCCCGCCTCGATATCACTTCATCAGCCAAGCTCATTCAAACTACGACCCCCTGGGAATTCCTTCAAGCAACAACAGAATCGATCGGCAGCATATTCCCATCGGCGTAATTTCGAACTTGCTTGGGAAGACGAATTCATAACATATTCCAAGTCTTTTCTGATTCCCCCCCCAATCATCCCCGAGGGCGCCAAAATTCTATCTGTCTAGCTCGCTTCTATCGCGATCCAGATCATGGCCGAAGGAGGTGAAGACGGCGGCCCAGCCGCCGCCGGCTCCGTCTCGGAACCGCTCGACCTCGTGCGCCTGCTGCTCGACGAGGTCGTGTTCGTGAAGCTGCGAGGCGACCGGGAACTTCAGGGTCGACTACACGTATGTTTTCTTCTTTCCAACCCAGCTTCCGCCTTCCGTCTCCAGCTCGCCCCCCGACGAACCTGACGTCTCTTCTCGGCAAATGCTGATCTAAGTGTGGCTCGTGCTGACGTTTGGATCTTTATGGTTTGATTTGATCATCATTAGGCCTACGACAGTCATATGAACTTGGTGCTCGGCGATGTCGTCGAGACCATCTACGTCGCAGAGGATGAGGAGGAGGACGAGGAGATCAAGGTAGGTGAATGAATGCCGATCCCGAGCTTTTTTATCTCGTGCCTCTTTGAGAAACACGTTTGGGAATTCTCACGCCGGCTTCGCTGCTGCGCTGCTTGCTAACCCGATGGCATGATGATAATGATATAAAAAGACAACGACCAAGAAGTCAGAGATGTTATTTGTCCGAGGTTCGTTGTTGTGGTGGCCCCCCTCACCGAAATCTACCTCTCCTCGCTAGTCTTCTAACCCCCGGATGCAGGCGATAGCGTCGTCTTGGTCGCACCACAGGTCTCTTCATGATCAGGACGTTTATTATGGTGGCTGCCGTCTTTGAGAGACCCTCAGCTATCAAGATGAAGGAAGCAGCTCAACTTGCGCTCGGCATCCACCTCTGTTAACAACCATCACAAAGGCATCGGCGGTAGAGGGCAGACAGGGTCAGGCACGACGGGATGAAAAGATAATGGGCGGCCCGAGGAGGGAGAACCCGTTGATTCGCTGCGACATCAAGGAATGCCTATTCGCAGGCAATGTATCGAAATCTAGGAGAGTCCTGGTGCGACGTGATACGACCATTATGGGACAAGGCATCAACGCCACCGTGTGCTGCCTTCTAGTTACTTATTGAATATGAGACGATGTCAGCCCCGCCATCATATTCACCGTACACCGCAACAATCACGATATCTTTTTTTCTATCAATGTCAGTCTCACGGGCTGTGAATTGAACGACAACGATAAGTGATCCGAATCCTGGCGGGTATCTGGTTCTTTATTTCTTTCTTGTGATCGCTATTACCACCCTTTTGCTTTGGAGATCTGTCTGCACTAAATATCTTTCTTATTGGCGACTGCTAGCACCAGTTCAGCGGCCGCGAACGAAGAACGGAAACAAAAACTAGGGGAGAAGAGAAGCCAAACCCCAAATAGATATCTAACTCACATCCTCCCCTAGGAAGAATTATATATATACCGCACCCTACGCAGAGCTTGAGCTTGAACCCCTGACTCATCTTGTCCCCTTCCTCATTCCTTAGAATCCCCCCTCCCCCCTTTTATTATCCCCCCGTCGTTTCTCCGCTTTCTTCTCCCCTGCTCCCCCCTCTTCTGCTCTTCTGCTCTTCTGCTCTTCTGCTCTTCTCTGAATCCCATGATACTGCCGTTCATCCAAGCAGCCACCTATCTACACAATACGACATCGATGTCGTCTTGGTAGATTACTAGGTCGATATGGCTTCAACTCGCTGAACATAGATATTTCTTTTGTCTTTCTGTTCATGACCATTACGAGAAACTCATCCTCCCCCCGGCATCGTGAAGAAGTGACCACCCCAACTAGCCACTGACGCGATAACATCGAATCCTGGAACCTGACTCTACAGACTACTACATTTCCATCTGCTACCGCGAAATGGAGTTGTCAATTCGACGCCGACGACGACGACGACGAGTGGAAGCTGAAGTCTGGAGCTGTGAGACCTCAGGTAGGTACTCAGCAGGGAGGGAACCCGAAGGAAACCGTTCAGCATCAGTATCAGCATCAGAAAACAAGCCTCGTGGGTTAGTTAATTAGTTTCTGGGTTGATGCCGGTCAGTCGGGCCAGCCGGTTCGTCCGTCGTGAACTGCGCCAACTTACCGCGTCTCCATCGTCATGAGCGACCGTCATGACCATACCGAGACATACCTACATGGCCATCTCTGTCCCCCACTTCCCTCTCCCTATTCCGTGTGTGTATGACGACTGCAGGAACAGGGATAGATAAACACTCACGACTACAATCCCGGGAAACGGACAGACAGACCAGTGCCGGAAACTGTGTGTACACCCCGCCACATCACATCATTCAGACCAGTCAGTCCCGTCAGTCAATCCGATCTCAAAACGCCGTTCCCGATAAGTTAGGTAATTATATTGCGCCTCATTACGCATCACCTACCCATCCCCCCATCTCCCTTACCCCTACCCCCCTTTTCCCACACATCAAGCCCCCCCAACTTCAACGCAGATCACCCCAAACATCATTCTTCTCAATCTTTTTTCCTTCACCAACCAGCTCCCCCCAAAAAAGCCCTGTCTCCCACCCCTGGCACTATCATTTCATCATTCCGCAATCCACCCCCCCACCAAGGAGTCTAGTTCTGAATGATCATCATGGATGGCGTTAAGGAAGAAGGGGAGGGAGGGAGTAAGGTTCCAAGTTCGCGGGGCGGCGGACTTATTTCGGTCTTGGTAGCTTAGATGAAGAAATATCATATTTTATATTGAATTTTATCGGCGAGGTAAGAGACGCCCATGTGACCGGCGGTGGACAACAGGAGACGTGGAAGACCAGGCGAGTGCATGATATAAGCTGACTTCTTCCTTGAGTGGTTCGATTAAGCTGACACCTCGATAAGGTATTGCGGAAAGAAAGCCTTGATGGCAACGGTAACCTGTTTGTTGGCTGGTCATATGGATGGGTACAGACCCCCAAGCCAAGGAGAAACTACCTAAGTGATAATCTTGGGTTAAAGATAATGATACGAATAAGCCTGATTCGGCGAAGAAAAAGACAAGCAAGTCCTTTCGTAATCATCCAGCATGCATGCCTCCTTTTCAGCGAGTGGATCCTGTGCAATATCGGCCTGCCGCCCTTCCAATCTTTGCTCGACCGCTCAAAAACAAACCCCCTTTTCTTTTCACTCACACCAATTTTTTATTCCTTCTTTCCATCTCGCAACTCAGGAACCAACCAACCCACGAATATCAAGGCCTCTTTTTCGTCGCCGGCCTGATGTCCAAGACGCATGTCGTAGGCTTTTTTTCAATGCCCCAAGACACGTCTCAGTCCGCGGACTGAATTAATTCTCAGTAGACCAGTCCATCAAACCCTCATACACCCTCAGAAGACAGACACAAATTCCAAAACACCGAGGAACTGCTTCCAGAAAGAAAGCTGTCGCGTATTCATGGGCAAATTTCGCGGGCCCATCCTGGAACTCGCTGACTACCTAGGTATCGACCCCTCAAATTTGATACCAGCGGCCCGACGCGTCCTGCTGGTTAAGCCGGGCGATCACGGGATCCAAGTCGTCGTCATGGCGCGCAAACTTGGACCGGAGGAACGGGAAACGCGTCTGGAAGACAGAACCGGAATCGGACGCCTGGTTTTGGGCCTCGGTGGTGCGCGGCGAGGGCTGGTAGCGCCATTCCTGCAGACGACGCGAGCGCTGGCCGATGGCATCTGATGAGACTACTACTGACGGCATCAGGCGTGTCGGGCTCTTCTTGCCCACCGATGATGATGTCGGAACGAGACGCGAGGGCCTCGTGGTGGCTGCCGTAGTTGGGGGAGGCGGCGGCTTGGACCTCACGGGGATGGGCGGCTCGAACCTTGGCTGTTGTTGGGCGGCTAATCTAGAGCGCTTGCGGCTCTGAGAAAGGGCCACGAAATGCCGACTTGTGTGTTTAGGCCGCGCTGCAGGCACCACTGCGCCCGCTTCCGGGTTGTAGAAGCGGATAGGTGTTGGGGTGGGAATGGCGAAACCGGCGTCCTCGTCTTCGTCAGCATGGTCATCGTTTAGGAACTCGTCGAAACCGCCCGAATCAGACGACGAGATCTCGATAATTTCCGGGGTGTCGCTGCGATGATCGACCTCATCCACGGGATCTTCGTCGATCAGAGCAAATGAGTACCCTTCCAATCGTTGTGGTCCCTGGTGTACTTCCTTCCCTTTGCTCAGATCTTCATCGGACGACTCCCTGATCGGGCTACTCTCATTCTCGTCCAGGATATCCCAATCGGAGCTCGGACTATCCTCCCACGGGTTGGTAGAGGGGATGATTGTCTCTTCGGCAGCAGCACGGGTCCTCTGTCGAGTCTCGTAACCCGGGAAGTGATAGACGGGAGTCTTCTTCTTCAGTCTCTCGAGAATCTCGTCGTGATCGTGCGCTTGTTTGGACGGGGTGTCGTAGAACACGGCCTTGGGGAGAGCAGCCGGCTGTCGACTCTGATATGCCAGACGATAGCCCATAGTCTCGTCTTCGATCAACCCATCCTCGTCCTCCGAGTCGCCCAGCGTTGGGAACACCATGTCTACTGCATTCTTGCGAGTATGGACCTTCACCCGTCGCGTAAACCCGCATCCAGCATCGGGCTTGATGAGAAAGGCAATGCCGGTAATGTGCGAAATGCTGTGCTGGTACTGCAGGCAGTGGGCACAGGGTCGAGAGCTGATGGATATATATGCCATTCGATCATCTCCCATGTTGATCTCGCCTAGTAAGCGGAGCTTGGATCTTAGTGTTCGATGATCATTGCTCGGGCCAAGATACTTTTCCATAACGCGTACCACATAGAATGTGATGAGCTGGCATTCGCAGTGGCCAGCACGTTCCCTTTACACAGAGATTAGAACCCAAACACCCGGTGTTGGAGTCAAGAGATGTTAGGTATTTTACTTACCTTCCCCTGAACTGCGGCTCGAGTAACTCTTTCTTCTGACCAGGCTGATCGTTGCGAGATGCGGGAAAGTCGAATCCGATCGCTCTCGCCATATCAAGAGTCCTGTCCGTCCACTGCTCAGAATCCAAGCATCTGGGATCACAGTCCGGACGGCCTCGGAAACCGCTGATGGCCACTCCCAGAACGGCATCAGAATTCCGCCCTCGGACACAACCGATCGTTTTCTCGGCAGTCAAGGGGAAAACCGTGTTGATCTTCATAGAAGGTCCCGTGATGATGACATGTTTGCCCTGTTTCATGAGGTACAGAGGTGGCGGATCGCCATCGCCTGTGCGTTGCAGTATTTTTTGTAGTCGCGGAGTAGACAGCAATTCGAAAACACGGCCTCGAGCAGACTCGGCAATGGGTGCTTCGCGGCCAATCCCATGTGAGAGGAATACTGCACGTTCGTTGGCGGCGAAGGCAGATTCGCTGGGATACAAGTCCTTCGCCTTGTAGCCGTTCTTATCCTTGGTCTCGCTGCAGTAGACTCAGAAATCAGAGATCAGGAATGGAGACAGATACGACGAGACACCATTTGGAGGTACTTACGGATCAGCGCCCAGCTGCAAGAGCAGCTCCACAACGTGCAGATGACCCATGAGGGCGGCGAGCATGAGCGGCGTCTCTCCACTACAGATACACAAGGCCACGGCATCAGTGAATCAGTTGTATGATACAGGACAGGAGAACTCACTGCCAATGAGGTACACCGGCGGGCCTTGGAGAAGGCGAACACAAGGGGGTATTGAGATGTTCAGATGTCTCTGGAAGTCGGCTGGTACAGGTGAGTCGAATGACTTGTTCATAATTGCCTTCCAGACATGCGACATGGATCTCTTGAAGTCCAAGGTCGAACGCCGTGAGCCTTGAGGATGACCCCGCCATGTTGTCTGTCTTCTAGATGAGTGAGGTGGGGTGATCTCTTGCTTAGACAAGATGACTCGTCTTTGAAGCTGAATGAGGATATCGACTTTCTGATACGAAACCTTTTCAGTTGGATCAACAGAGAGGAAAGGCGAAGGTAAGGCTAGAACTATGCTCGTTCTTGCTTGGGTAAGGGAACGGTTTGACTTGGATGGTGAGAGGGCGATGAGCTTCTCAACATCCAAGATTTTGATGTTGGACGTTTCTGGTTCGATGAAAAGAGGGAGAAGAGTGAGGCTAGTGTGAAAATCGTTTCTGCTCGAAGACCAAAACGATGGTAATGATGATGGTATTGATGATGATTGATGGGGGTTGATGAAGTATGACGGAGTGAGTGAGATGTAATGAGTGGAATGGATTGAAAGCCGCCCGCCCCCGAGTCTCGTGGGTTAGAATGTAATATATACCAAGAAGACGGTGGGTGGCACAAACAGACAATGATGAAGAATAAGGCTGTTGTAGGCAGAGATGGTGTGAAATGCTTTCTGTGAGGCAGAGAGTGAAGAGATACAAATTCTCGCCAGGTCGGCTGGTATGGAAGGAGGTAATAACTAGTAGTCACTACCGTTAAGATCGCTCGAGATTATTAACAGCAGGTGCGTATCAAGGTAAGATGAGGGGTCCAAGGGCCAGGGTAATCCATGGATAAGGGTGAGTGCGTTATTCAGGTCACCAAGTCACTTTGAGACCGCGTCGTGCTCAGGGGTTCTAAGGGTACTCGACGATCTATTCTGGGTAAGCCATAGCAGGAGTGATATGCAGAGCTTACAGTCAGAATCAGTTATACCACTGACAAATATAGGCTATCTCACTATGGCCAAGTAGTATATACGGGACCACGCAAGGATAGAAGTGGAAAATATGAAGTGACGCGATATGTTCTTGTATTCGAGGAAACCCGTAACACACATATATATATTAGATAGAGGTAGAACGCCAGCCTTGCGGATACTTTGAGGGATCTGCACCTGTGCAGTGTACAACTCGACGCCTCCCTGCATATGACAGGTCATCCCTCTTCGTGAGACTGGTCGTGCATGCACAATGCTTATGGGGGGTATTTCTTCCACCTCGATCAGTCATATTTCACAACCCCAAGTAGATAGACCAAATACATACCCAACCAACTCCTTTCCAGGCATTACCGAGACGCAAGAAGCCAGTATACGTAACGTGCTCCGCGTGAATAGCTATCGGTTGTGAGAAACCGGCGGTTAAGCCGGTACCTAATGCTTAAGCCCGCGTTCGATGACGCTTTTTGACTCAGTGTAACACAAAAGGGGGTAAGTACTGGGATTCAGCTGCGAAACTCACTGCAAGCCTCATCAACCTACGGCCAATCGTTCTAAAGTTAGGATCAGCGAATGGGCTAGACATCGGATATATTGCTTTTTGCACGGGACGCTACCTAGGAGTGATAGAACATTGGTCGGAAGAGCTTCGGGAGATGGCTACCTCGGTAGGTATTGGAGCCTGGGCTGGCTTACCCGTCTGAACTCACATCGTGAACCTTCCCGTGAGATTTTAATTCATATCGATACCTGCCTTCTCGATACTGCCAGTAGAACAATCGGATAGTTGGATGAAGTCATAATTGGTCCTTCACGGTAGTAGAGATTGTACAAAATTTTTCGTGAATATCCTCATACGTAGGGGAAGCCATTGATATGTACTCCGAGGTTCGCCAGAGCTTGGTCAAATTGACTATGCACGTAGTAAAACACAGGGAAGCTTCGAGGTTCACAACTATCGGTCGAAGTGTTGTGGAAAAATACGAGTTCCCACTCGTAGTCAATTGTTCAGCCGTTTTCAGACGCCGTACCCTATGCTACCTGAACCGCAGATCATTCCCAATTGGTATCGAGTTTACTCGTCATCCTCTTCCTCGTCAGCCTCAGCAGTGGTCTGGGCAATACCTGCGGGGGGTCAGTGAATCATGGTAACCAAGCTCGAGATTTATTCACTTACGGTCCAAATCCCGCTGGCCGGACTGCGTGATTCTGCGGCCACCCTTGTCCTCATCCTGCTCCAGAACACCGATCTTCTCCAGGGCCTGCATGATCTTTCGGTCTACGCTGCCGCTGGCATCGACGTGATGGGAAGGGGCGACACCCCGGTTCTTAGCGCTACCGTGGACCTTTCGGAGACGGCCAACACCAACGGTCTTGCGCATGTAGATGTGTCGGGCAACGGCGGCGGCTCTGACGTAGAACCAGTCTTGGTTCTAACAATTGAGTGTTAGCTGTGACGGGAACCAGGTCTACTCATCAAGGGGCGTAGGTTCAAGTTGCTGTGGTGGTTCGGTCGCAACGAGAATAGAATGGGGATCGCTTACCTGGGGAGGAAGCTCTCGCGAGGGACCGGTCTTGACGGTGTCAACCCAACCTGGATTTTGTCAGTACGGTGTGGTTCGTACAATCGCCTGGAAAACACGACGAAAATCGGACATACCTGGGATGGGCAGCTTTCCCTGTCGCTTCAAGAAGCTAGCGTAGGCTTCGATGAACTTTTGCGCCTAGGAATACCCAAAACCATCAGCATGATTCCGTCATCAGAGATCTTTCGACCCCCTCGCGCCTGCTCCTATGGTGTTCCATTCGTGTTTTCAATCCTCTCTGCTCGGTGTGTGGTACCGAGGACGAAGTGAAGAAAGCAATGGCACTTCATCGCGACATCGAAATGGTTCCAAGCGCAGCGGCTTCGAGGTGATCAGGGACGATGGCGGATTGTTGAACCTACATCGACATCGCGAACAGTGACTCCGCCAGTCATTTTTGCGGTATTGACTTGATAGGGACTGGAAAGGGTTGAGGAGTTGGTGCAATGTTGTCGGTCGTGGTTGTAGATGTTGCGAATAGAGATGGAGGCTGCGGCTGGTCAAAAGAATATTCTGATTCTGGTGGTGGAGTTGAAGGCGGTCAAGCGAGCGAGCTCTGGGCTGGTGGGGGTAGTGCAAAGTCTTGGCGAATTTAGGGCTTGCCCTGTTTGTGTGCTCGAAAATGGGGATTATGGATTATATGTGGCTGATGGTTCCAGCCACAGACTCGAAGAGGCCATACAGCTGATCGCAGCTGCGGAACCTGAAAACCTCCCTATTTTGGGTACCGCACTCATGTTCGTATGCAGAAATCGAATGAAATCATCGCGTCTCCAACCACACTCAAACGACTAGACGCCAGCTACCTGTCTAGATTACCCTCTAGCATTGTTGATATTATCTCTAATTTCTATTGCTGCATCAGCCGAGCTGAGTACTGTCTGGTCATCTCTTTCGGCCAAGTACCGAATACCTACTGTACTCCCATAATTAAATACTGCCCTTCTTATCAGCAGCATTCTTTTCGGCATGCCCACCAGAAGTCTGTACCGTATTCTTGCCAGCCTTCTCTGTACCATTCTCCCCAGCATCCTCCTCAGCTTGCTGACCTCTATCGCCAACAATCTCCCCTCCCGCATCCTTACAAGCTTCCTCCCCAGCGTTCTCCTCAACGTCTTCGGCATTTCCCTCAGCATTCTCCCCGGTACCCACTGGTGCCTCTTCATTTCCCTCTTCGCCCTCCTCTGTGGCCACGTCTCTGTGCTCGGAAGAGACATGAGATTTTGGCACGTTGACCTTGTACCAATTACGCAGCAACTCCCTAAGGAACCATAGGTAAGCCTTCTCCTCGTCCGCATTAGCCTTTTGAGGGGTAAGTATCGCGTTCATTACGAGGACCTTTCGCGACCAGCCGCCCCTTGTGTGCAGGCACATATCGGTATGTATCACGAGCCCATGCTGGTCCATTTCGTCCCTGAATGCGTCGAACACCGTTTGCTCCAGCTTTCGAGTCTCGTTCTCTGCAGCCGGCAATTCCTGGTTGGTACCGGGCCCATCCTCCGGCTTCGCGTCTGAGGCGTGATCTAGCCGCCTGACATCGCCGGGGAGCTCATGGTACAGAACACGGAAGGATGAGCTCACTACGATGCACCTCCCAGAGTGATTGTCTTCTGTGGTTTTGTTGTTGTCGCCGTGACTTTCTCCCTCATGATTGTGCTCGGATGCATTATCGCTAATCAAGCTCTCGCTGTGAGATTGGTCCACGCGAGCGTGATCTCCATTGTTGCTGTCAGGCTGCGGCGGCGCACCGTCTTCGCGGATATGTCGTTCAGCTCTGGCATTATCCTCCTGCTTGTTATCTGGGTGACCCGGTGTGTTACCCCCGCGGGCTGTCTGCTCTGCGAGGCTGTCTGCTTGGGCGGATACCTCCCGATTAGAGGCCATTGGCGTCTGAGACGCGGCTTCATGCTGGTGGTCAAGATCTGAACGATCGGGCAGATTGCCATTTGCGATACGTTCGCCTATCGTGGGCTCTCTCTGGACATTATCCTTGTGTTCCTGAACACGTTGCCCCCGGACTGTGACTGTGGCACTGTTGCCAACTTCATGCTGCTGAGGAACCTGGCCTGTATTAGACTGTTGCTCAACGGGGTCTTCCTCATGAACGTGGGTATGAGTATGAGTCTGGGCTTCAGCTCCATGCGCGTGGCTTTGGCCTTGAATAGCGTCTCCGCCGTCCTTGTTCTCATGAGCTTGATCACTATCTTGAACATTACCAGGGTGTTCTCCGCCAGCCTGCTCGTTTTGATTATGGATGCCATTATCTTCTTGATTATTTGTAGGTTGCTGGTCACCTTCATCTTGGTTCGCAACGTCGTTGCCATCGTCATCACTCTCCACATCAAGATCGAAGTGAACGAAGGGATGCATATGTGGGTAAACATGCACATGCATCATAGTTTCTTTGAGCAGTCGTTGGATTCTGAGTGGTCCGTTCAAATTCTTACGGTCCTCATTGATGAAGCGTTGACTCGTAGGGTGCGTGTCTACCAGCTGTCGGTAATGGTCCGTCCGTACGGAACCCATGCTGTAGAAGGGCGGCTGGTGTACCAACAATTCCCTATACGACATCACAAGGGTCAGAGCGTTCTTGTCATGGATATCTTTAATGTCACTCGCGATGTTTGAGGTTGCGTGGTGGAGCGAGACACGGGCGGTTCAACAAACACAGAAAAGTCATTGAGGCTTACCTCCAGGTCGCCCCGGGACGCCTGTAAATCTCTATGTTATCCAGCAACCATGGCATTGTTGGGAATGGCTGGGTGTCAATATGGTCGTTGGCTAGGATTTTGTAGGATATGGAAATGGCCGAAAGGGGGCCCTCGGGGTTCGTGGCATGTTGGAACCAAAAGGGAAAGCACTTGGCTAGGAGGGGGTTGTGCTTCGGTATGGCCTTCGGATCAGGCAGAAAGAAGAGATGGCGTTGCAGGGCTGGTGACTGGGCTATTGCAGTGTACCAATGTCGACAGACTCTCTGGGTCGCGGTCAAGAGGCTTTGCATGTCGACATGAAGCAGTATGGCCTCCAAAAGCTCCGGGAGCCCAAGCACCTCTTCTTTTGCAGCTTTGTGAGGCATCGTGTCTTGATTTTTAGGAGATCTTCGCTCGATGGATTATTGGGAAGGGAAATCTGGGGGGTCGAAGGCCCGAGTGCTTCAAGTTTTATAGACTTTCGAAGCTGTATATTAATGACTATGATTCTAACTTCCCCCGCTCGTTTCATTCACAATGGAGTCATCGGAGCACACAAACAATGACGCGACATGACAAACTCCAGCGTAGGACTGCTATAAACACATTCACTATCAAATTCGTCTCGAAACACCAATAACTACCTGGAACATATTCCCTGACGAGTGCGAGTTGAGACTCCGACACCTGAGTCACACTCACTAGCAGGTGTATCTCGAAGTCCAACATCCGACTGATTGTATTGTAAGCGATAGAATACGGGCAGGATTTTTCTGTTTTTCGATGTAGTCGCTATTAGTATGCTGGTATGAGCAACACAAATGCGAACTTGGTTGACATCTCAGAAGTATGGTGTGAATGAGGCTCACAATGCTCATGACGACTTGGTAGGGTACCTAGATATTTCTGCTAATTATCCTTCAAGAGAGGCCAATACTTACCTAGTGCTCCAGCTTCTCCATGCTTTCTGTCGATTTTCAGAGCCTAGCTTCCTGACTATCGAGCCTCATAGATATCTCTGGTCCTTGAGCTAACTATCTCAGACGAGAAGAGGTTCACGCCAGCAATCTTGACTCTTTGGGTCATCCGCCTACATTGTTTCTGGCATTTGACATCGAGGGCATCGTTGGTCTCCCGTATATCGGCCGCGCGAACGCCGTGCCTGGTCCTTTTGGCGTCCGGCTCATTCAGCGACGATCAGCAGATCAAAACCATCCAGGGGCCATGGCAGATACGAGCGTGATGTGTATTGTTTATGTATGGGCGTTACTCACTTTCCCCAAACAATTCCCAATGGGGCTTTGGGCTTTTTTCTTCAGAGGAGCATACGAAGTTGTGGCTGATGCAAGGCATAGTACTTGCTTAAGTATCTAGAGGTAATCTAATAAAAGACGTTGAAATAAGCGTCTGGGGGTGAAGATGTGTAAGCGCATCCCCTGCTCGGCAACTAGATATCTGCCAAATACGAACTTTACTGCGGACTAGTCTACCCCCCTCCCCCATCCCCGCGCGGCAATCTGATTCCTGCCGAAAACACACCGCTGATGCAAATACGAGATGTTGCAGTCGCTTACCTATGTGTCATTGGTCGTCCCGAACGGCTGCTGGCTGCTTCCGCGGACAGGACGATGAAGATCGACAGATGCAGCTTCTGTCCGTCCACGATCATGTCCAAATGGGCGCACCTGGCGTCATACATGAGGACGTTTTTTTAGCGCTGACGGACACGAACATGCTGCTAGCAAGCTGAGGAAGGAATGAATGTCCAAACCACCTTAGTCCATCAACCGGTGCGTCCGGGGACCAGCGGCGGCGCCCGCCTTGTCGTACTTAGCCCGTTCCAAGCTTCTGCTCAGCGCTGAAGGGTGATCGACGTCACCTCAACGGCTGAACGCGTTCCAGCATCCATCCATACAAATACCCTGACTTGTGCTGCACCAGAACCTCCTTTTCGCTCTTTGCTCACCACTCGCTCGTTCAAGCATCTCGAGTCTTACAGATTGGAACATTCATCCTTCTTTGCACTCCAGGTATCGTGTGTTGAAAATCACTCAAGATGCTTTTCAGTATCGCCGCCTTCGCCGCGTCCCTCGCGGTCGCCGCCGCTTCCAATGCGACTGGACCTTTCGCCATCCATATCAAGGGCAAGGAGGACACATCAATTGACGGTACGACTCTTCGCGCCCTCGCCTGACTGAGCAGGGAGATTTATTCTTCAATTTTCTTCCGCTGACCGATCCCCCCCTTCTAGGCTATGTCTCGGCCAGCCACGCCGGGGCCGCCATCGAGATGCTGACGTACTCGACGGAGCCGCTCACCGAGTTCTACTTCAACTACTCGGCGTACAACCCGGACACGGGCGAGGTTTTCCAGCCCGGCTGGATCAGCTACGACCTGCCGGCGCAGCCGGCCATCCCCTCGGTCATGGGCCTCGTCGTCAACTGGGGCTCCAACGTGGCCCTGGCCCAGTTCACCCCGGGCTACACCAGCGACACCTATATCTACTACCACCCCGAGAACGGCTCGTTCTACCTCCCGGGCGGCGTCGACGACTCCCACTTCAACGCCACCTTCCCCGGCGTGCCCGCCTACCTCGGCAACCTGTCCAACTGGTACCTGTGCTACCAGTACTCCCTGTCGTACTACTACCGCTCCGTCGCGTTCGTCATCGGCGGCGAACAGCCCCGCAACCCGTCCTGCGAGCCTGTCGACTTGATCATGGAGCTGCCCTAGACAGCCCCGGAATTCTTCTCCTGTGTGGATCGATGGTATCGGTTTTTGAGGTTAGGGTTATGGCTTGAGCGGTTGAAGAGCTTTCAATGAGTGAGCAAGTTTAGCGAGAGGATGGGGATCTGGTTTGGTTTCATTCATTACCTAAATATTTAATTAATCGAAACGTCAGCTCGGGCGCTAATACGGGAAAATTGCTGAGATCTGTGCTCGTGAAGCAAATTATCATATTGAACGTCTTTTTGCTCTTTTCCGCTGATTTTCATAAAGCCTACGCCGGCCCCGTGCGATTTTTCGTTCATGCCTAGTTCATTGATTTATTCTTCTTCACCGGTATGATAGACTCCTAGTAAACTCTCATCGCTGGTTCCTTCAGCATTCAGAACGCTCCAATCTCAAGAAACCTTGCCGACTGCAACTTTCCACCAGTCTCGATCAACCTCTGAGGGGTAATAAAGGTGAGGATATGCTAAATTCTCAATAACTATATTCACACATCGATCATCATGATGGTGTTGCGCAATGGTACTGCACAAGGATAAGAATAACCCAACAGGGCGAGATAGAACAATAAGGGGGGGCGAGGCCCCCGCACAAGCCTCAACCGCATGATATCTTGTTCTGGCGAGCGAGTTATCTAGTAAAATAAGGAGACTACCAACACTACCCAGTGGTTGCCTCACGAGGCAGAACGAATGTAATTGTTGGTGCTCGTTGGCAGAAATCAGAAATGGACATATGGCACAGATGGCCGTTATGCCTGGCCGGAGGATGTGGCGCAAGCGTAAAAAGCCACAGGGACCGGGGTATACCAAGAGCGAGGAGGTTCGGTCTGTCTGACCGAACATGTGCCATCCATTATCTATCATTATGAAACTCGCGGCTCGGTTCCAACAAAACTCTGTCACTACCGAAATAACACATACAATGCCTGTGCCAATTTCGGACACCCATCCTCACGATGGCCAATGCTCTGTCTTTGTCGATCACAACGGCCAGATATACCGTGTGTGTTGGCAAGGGATTGGCGACGACTTCCTGATATGTCTGCCTTCCCCAGTCTTCAGGACGCTACCGCTTCACTACTTGAATTTGGTCCCGAGATCTCAAAGGTCTTGAATGCTTCCCAGGTTTTGAGCCATGGTAGTGACTCGCATATCCGAAAGCTGGCCCAATGCTCAGACGAGTTTCCTATTTGCAAGATTGCCATTGACGACCGACAAAGGCGTCTGCTGCAAGACGAGTTCTCGATCCTCCAACGCCTTTCGAATACGCCTGCCTCCGTCGTCAGTGTGCACCCGGAGCCTCTCCGAGATGAGAATGGAATTTTCGGATTCAGGATGGAGAACCTTCAACGGTTAGACTCTCAACCGCTGCCAGCTATACTCGATCAGACTCAAGCAGCTGTGCGGGCTTTACATGAAACCGGCGTCATTCACTACGATCTGTCTCCAAGCAACGTCATGCTCAACGCAAAGGGTCATGTCACTCTCCTCGACTTCGGCCGCTCGGGACTCACGGAGAGTGCCATCTCTGCCCAGAAAGCCAAACCTCGGGAAACGGCTGAAAAGTACGATGAATCGCTTGATGACAATCAACTCCCAAAATTGTTTGGTAAGTTTTCTGTAGACGATCGGGAGACCTCAAGCTAATGATTCTTCTAGAGGGGATCAAGGCCCTGAGACATTATTATCAGAGTGTTGGTAGTGCTCTGCGTCCATCAGTGTCAGACGTGCCAGGTGTCACCAACAGCTATGAGGAATAATATGCACTGTGGGTGGAACTGTAGACGGAGCGGGAAGGTGCAGCTTTTGTTTGTTTGGCTGCCCATTATGATTAGAAGTTGCCTCCGGCTCACAACAAACAACCACCTGGAGTGTTGGCCCGCAAAACATCTCTACCAATGCTTTGCCTCACCACTGCACTGCGTTTCACGCCACAAGAGATCTGCCTCGTCCTACTAATTCCCACCAAGATCCAATGCTATTTTTTCCATCCTCATCCTGCTATAGTGTCCGTCGGCCGTTACCTAAACCTGAAGCCTGGTCAACATGGCGACCACAAAGACGCCTATTGTTCAATACGGAATTGAAAACAAGAACATACCAGGAGATCCAAAAGGTTGGAAGATGAAGGAATGTGGTAACATCTGCCACTGGGGTGATTATGACCGCTTCGACGTGGGTTAACCAGATCTTCCAGCGGGCCGAAACTAACCATTTCACACAGGATTTCCCGCGCTTTGGCGAAACTGACTTTGAAATGAGTAACGATCCCAGAATCTCAGCTATTCGCCACTTTCTTTCCGACCTCGTCAATATGGAGAACGTGATGCGCAGTCAGCAGGGCGAGGTCGTTCGGGAAACCGCTGAGGAGCTCGTCATTGATTGCAGCATTGAAGGCTACAAAGTACGTCTAATGAAACTGCACGACGTCTCGTACAGAGCCAAGGACTCTTACAAGAGATCGACAAGATCCAAGACATTGGAGAGACAGTCGGATGAGAAGATGGCACCCGTGGAGCCTCCTATGGGTCGCAACATCGAGAACTTCCTGATGGCTCAGAGACTCAATAGTGGCGAGGCACCAGTGATGCCGATGCATCGCCCGACTCTCGAAAAACCACAGGGCTCACAGAACCGCAAGGAGTGGTACCGAACTATGCGCCATGATTCTTGCAACACATTCTGGGTCAAGATGAATCGTCAGGAGCGTGACGCCATTCGAGTGAAGGCAGAACAGCCGTCCCCCGAGCTGACGCCACTGCTCGCTCAGATACAGAAAGAAGATGGATCTCACACAAAAGACTATTTCTGGGCTTATCAACGCGACGAACTTGCTGCCAGCGACGGCAAAATTTATGATGAAATCGACACAGATCTTCTCGTTGTTCTAGACAAAGACTCTGAGCTTCTCGTCTGCAAGTTCAACGGTCTGTTTCAATTACTATTCGGAGAATACGAACTTTCGAAACTGGAAGATGCCCTCCGCAAGTGGGCATCGCTTCCTCCTCTGCCCGTTCCTGATACCGCTCGCCATGCAGTGGACACTTTTATCCGGGCCACAAGACATCCGGAGATGGACCTCGAAAAAGCCGAGACATTGGAGGAAATTGAAGAGAGGCAGCAATGCGTTGTGCACTACGGGACTTGGGCCATGAAGGGCCGGCGCAACCCAGATAGGTTGTGGAAAACTACCGATACACGATTGTACCGTGGCCGCCCGAGGGCGGAAGTTGAGGACTTTCCCGGGCTCCTCATGCATACGTTCCTAGAAAATGTTCTCGGCCTCGGATCTGAGGCGGTGAGATTCCTGCTTAGCACAATGGCCCCCGACGAGTATAGGGAGTGCTGCGAGGTCTATAAACATGTGCCGGACTTACAGAAGGTGAAGATGTCCGAACCTACATTTGCGACTTTGGCTGTACTTGGTATCAACTCCTATACTCAAAGACACGTTGACGATAATGATGTTGACTTTGGACTACCCGGGCTCTTGGCATTGGGGAACTACGAGGGTAACCCAATGAAAATGTATCTGACGATGCCGAGCATGTCACTAATCTCCCTACAGGCGGAAACCTCTGCTTCCCGCAACTTGGCATCCAGATGCCGCACCGCCGAGGCGACACGGCCATCTTCCGCGGCTCCGAGCTCGAGCACTTCGTACGCGACTGGTCCGGCTACCGGGTCTTTCTGCTGTTCACGAACCATCAGCCGGTACGCAACTACGCGCATCGGGCCATGGGCAAGCTACCGCCGAAGCCCAACGACCCATGGCACCCGGACCGACTGAAGGAAGAGCAAGAGGGACGGAAACCCAAGAGAGTCCCTCAGTCAGATCCAGAGTCGGGGGTCTACAGTCCCTGCTTCGTCGATCCGCTGTCGCCCGAGCCCGAAGAGCTGTGGGAGACGGATATCCATGGCCCAGGTATGAGGCCCCTCCTCCCTTTCCCCCTTTTCCCCCTTTTCCCCCTTCCACCTTCCACATCAATCATCACGTGACACGAACAGCGTTCCGAGAACCGTTCGGAAGCCTAGAAGCTTACATTCGCGGGACCTTAACAGGATTCATCGGGAGGTACTCGGAACCCTCTGCATCCAGGTCTGATTCGAACCGGAGTGACTACGACAGAGGAAGACTCGTGGTGGCACTTCCACATTCACAATCACCTCCAGCAAAGCGGGCGCGGCTCGAAGATCCGGAAGCTTGAGCGGTACTGTATCTGGAATCTACTTTCGTGGCTCTCAACACCCTGTCGGAGAAATGAGGCTACTAGTTAGTTGGTGTGTGATTCTCCTGAGGTTGAATTGCTGGACTGGATTTATGTGGATGGAGTCAGCTCCGTCTTGCAGCAGGCAATGTAGGAAATCTGAGAAGAGTCATGGTGGATAGGCTGGTGGTGATGGGCTCATGTGAGTCGATATCCATCATTCTCGTTGACAGGGAGAGAGGGAAATTTGATGAAAGCGGTGTAATTACCGTTCGTGTACCTCTAGCAGAGTCAAAGCTGAGTGAGGTTTGAAACGCAACAGCGCCCCGCCCCCCCCCCCCCCCCCCCCCCCGGCTCATCATTGTACGGGAATACGAGCCGAGAAGGGAGGATATCAGACCGATCAACTCTGTATGACGATATTCAGGGCTTGTATGTATGATAGTTAGACCAAGGAACTTCACGATGTGTAGGCCAAAAAACGAATCTGGATAGTCGACTTTCGAAGCTTTGAACAACTGGCCATTGCTTCCAATGCCGTTTGGGACATTTGCTCTTCGTAAAAATGACTTGAGAGCCCTTTCTCGCGTTACAAAGGGGAGCGAGCTATCGAGCTGTAGCTCCTACGTGAGACTTCGGATTTCCCGCCAGTGCTCCTGGCTCCTGGCTCCTGGCGGACGTATGTACGTATGTACAGATAAGGGGCGAGGGCTAGAGAGAGGGGGTATACACACACGCCATCGCCTTATCCTCTCTCACACGGCCCAGGCGAGGTGGCTATCCAGCCTACCTCACCTATCCCATCTCATCTCATCCCATTCCTCTCATTTCCCCCGTAGCCAACTTACCCACCCCATCCCACCCCATCCTTCCCGCAACGCAACAACAATAACAAGGGGCCACCTGGTATTCCATCCCTCCCCCCACCCTCAGGAACAAACAAGATCGAAAAAATCGGCCACACTAACTCCACGTTCTCAATTCAGATCCAATGCTTATCCTCCGCCCGGTTGCGGTCCAGGTAGTCGTACACCTGCCCGTAGTCCTTGCACACGTGCTTGGCGTCCCAGCCGTCGCTGCCGTCGAACCCTTCGGGGAACGTGGTCTGCTCCCCTTCGAGCGCCACGTCCCCGCAGCACATGATGCCTTGCCGCAGGTAGTCGAAGCAGTGGTTCAGGTGCCAGGGCGTCTCCCGCGGCACCTTGCTGGCGTTGTCCGAGGTCAGGGCCGAGTAGGCTTCGGCGATGGCGTACTGGTATGTCTGGGTTAGTTGAGCACTTAAGGGGGGAAGGGGGGGACGGAGGGCGGGATGCGATAAATAAGAAAGAAGACTTGACTCACCAGACAATGTAGTTGGTGCGTCATCGAGGAGGTGACGACGAACTGGTCCGGGAACGAGTTCAGCTTCGTCGGCAGGTTATCAAAGGCCGTCGGGTCCTCGATCTCAAGGTATCCGAGACCTCCTATATATCATCATACCAGCGTTCGAGAGCTGCCAGTCAGCATATCCGTATACTTAGTACACACGCCGCCATGAGAGCGCGAAAGATGTTGGAAAGGGGTACAGAGTAGACGGAAGAGAGAGAGAGAGGTGTTTGACTGACTGGGTACGAGATCCAACCACTTCTGCCTCGTCGCGTCGTCGAAGAACTCGGACGTGTTCTCTGGCACGAATCCGGGATCTGGCGAGAAGGTGGTGATTTTCTGTGAGACTAGGTAGGAGAAAGAGTCAGGTTAGTTAGCGAATCATCGCGTCTTCCACGTTTCTTCTTTTTCTCTCTTTCTCTTCTCCCACTCCCACTCTCTTTTCCCTTGCTTCTTCATACCGCGAAACTGAGGGGGACGAAGAAAAAAAAAAAAACTCACATTCCGGCGCGAAACCCGTCAAGTCCCCCGCGCCCTCGAACAGGTGCTCATTAGCCCCCTTATGCCTCCAGCTCTTCTCAAACAGCAGCGCTACGATGACGAGCAGCAGGAAGGTATCTATAAGCCACCGGTGCTCCTTGAACGCCGCCAGGCACTGGTTCTGCCTCCTCCTTCTCTTGGACGATGATGATGATGTGGTGTGTAGGTAGTCCTTCTCGTTCAGGTCGGCCATGGCCTCCTCGACGTCCGTGTTGCTCTCGTCGTCATCGCGATCGTGGTCGTGGTCGTGGTCGAGGACGTGCTGGTAGAAGGTCGGGGTCCGGATTTCTTCTTTCATCATGATTTGTTTGGTTGAATCAGACCCGTTGAACCATGTACTGTACTTGATCGATTGATGATAGGGGCTTCGATTGGGCGTTTACTTATTTGTTTGCAGGAATGGATGGATGGCGAGTTGGTTTATTATCACGGGAGCAGGTAGGCAGATGTGAATTGATTAATTAAGACGAGAAATCAATACCTACATACTACTTGAGATCATCAGATTGTAATGTCGTGCCATGGGATCTTCCTAGGGGATCGACAATGTTTGATCTGATGTAAGGGTCGCTTTCATGTTTCGCACGCCCATCTCGGCTGTCCCTGCGACTTTTGGTGTTTCGAGTTGTCAGAGCCCTCGAGCCCTGCCCCTTTCTCCCCTCTCTCTCCACAGCCATTTCTGAGCAGTGAGGCTTCATTTAACCCCATAGAGGCACTAATAATTGAGGGAAAACCCCCTGATCAGATATGGGCGTAGTCTACTTGTCAAATAATAAGTTGTTAGTGGTCATCTTATCGTCTGATTCTCAGCAGACTATGAATCACATCTTGGTATGCTCGCTTGCTTGGCATCCAATCCAGCAGAGCCCAAGTGTGGGGAAGTTTGGCAGGGTTTGGCAATCATCGTGGCGGTTTCAATGAATTCATGAAAGACGACTTTGGCGACAAAGTAAAAGCTTCCAGACTGGGATGATGCCTCAGCACTCTGTGGGTTCTGGATATCTCCGAGTTTCGGTCGGGTATACCAGTATTTATCACCGCCCGATGCTTAGGTAAGTAAACCAATTGCATCATTTGCACCATGCCGTCGCAGCTCGTATAAAACTGGCCTAGTCATCCTTGATCTTGCTCCCAACCTCCTCGCAAAGGGAATTCCATCCCGTCCTTATTATCACGACAAGACTGTTGTATGCACAGGCTCTCTCTCTGTATTTGTGTTCTATGCAGCGCCATGCCATGTAATACAGTCCCAGTCCAGTCCGATCTGATGCACCTTGAACACCTGAAAACCCCAATTCACACAATCTGTACGCCGCCACGACATCATGCGCCTAAGCTTGTCGTGGGCAGTTGCTTATACCCTCTCTTGGACCTGTACCTCTTGCAACACCTGACGCACAGGAAACAAGACCCAAAGACGAAAAGCAGAAAAATCACCACTCCCGCCACGATCTGAGGGATGTGATACCCGACCCAGCCGAACCAGGCGCTATCCCAGGTGCCCCAGGAGTTGCCCTCCACCTGAGTCCAGAAGACCCAGGGGTCCGCGCCTTCTCTCATGTCCATCAGGATGTGGTGCAATGGTTTCCAGCCGGTGCCGTCAAACCCCCGGACCACGCCGGTCGCGGTGTCGAGGAGGTTGTGGTATTGAACCCACATGTCGCTCAGGTACCACTGACCACTGGTGTAGCCGACGACCATCTGCGGGAAGTACCACGGCCAGTTGTAGGCGGCGAGCTTATTCGTCAGTAGGTGGAAGAACGGGTGGTCGGGCTGGCCACCCAGGATGTTGTTGCTCAGTGCGCCAACGCCGCCATCGGTCGTGAAGGCAGGATAGTATCTTAGGGGCTCGAGGCTTTCGGCGCAGCCCTATTGTGCAATGCGCATTAGTGCATGCTAGTTAGACTGTGCTACAACCTTAGGTCCGCACCGGACGGACCACCTGGGGGGAAGCACGCGCAACTCAAAAGAGGGCCGGACTCACATTGTCAAGATCTATGTATATCCCGCCATAATAACGAAGCGCAAAGTACCTGATGACATCGACTCGCTGGATGGGGTATTCGTAGCTGTCGTAGGTCTCGAGACCCCAGGGAAATTCGTCTTCGATGAACTCGCGCGAGTTTTTGAGGTTCCAGAGCTATGAAGTACCCAGGTCTCATCAGCATGCGCCCTAGAAGCTCGGAAAAGGGGGATCGGGTTGGAGGATGCCCTAGGCGGTGAGGTCTTGGCACGCACCTTGAACTCCCAGCCGGGGTTCAGGTCGATGCATGTCTGGCGCGCCTTCTGCCAATGGTCTGGCATTGTCGGGTTTCCGGGATCTTTCCAATTGTGAAAGACCTGGTGAAGTATCTTGGGAACGACCTGTGGTCTCGTGTCATGGTCGGTCGAGTTATGGGCTTCGGCAATCTCGAGCTGGGTTATCTGGATGCCGGGATGTTGAGCCTTGAAGAAGCGGAAGAGGTTTGCGAAATAAATGAGGCGAAACAGGATATAGACGACGAGAGCGACTGCGGATACAGAGATGAGGATCTTGAGTGCGCGGTAGGCGCGTTGTCTGGGGATGTAGAGAACCACTGTGAGTGAGTGAGTGGGTGAGGTGTTGGTTTGCTATCTAGGTACAGCTACGATTATGCCTCAGGGGATCAATGCGCAAACACGCCTCCACCACCTTCTAGGCATTGGCGCGATGCTGAGGTGCTGGATGAGATGTCTTGCTGGTATCTATGTGTATCTGAAGAGGCGGGAGTCTAAAGCGTGTCTGGAAGGAAGAATGCCGAGAGATGCAGAGATGGAATGGACGTGTTTGAAGGATGGATGTGCTGTTGTTGTCAGATGATGACGAAGCTGCTGCTGCTGCTGTCATTGGGTGGGTTGGAAGACTGTGCCGCTTCAAAGTGTTTCAACAAGTTAAGGTTTCTGTTCACCAGCTGTCAGGTTGTCCTTTGGCATGAAGGAAGGATGATTGTCATATTGCGACTGTCGATGCCAAATTTGCTGGTACTTAATCCTTCACCAACACCCCACAATGATCATCACGAGCAAGGACGGGAGTGAATCACGCCCAGGTCTTGGGAGTACAACAGCCACTGCCATAGCCAGTCTGCTTTCCACCGCCGGCCAGTTTTCATTCCAGCTACTGTGCATAATGGGCTGTGTCCCGTATGTTACTCGCCATTTACCTATTGACCAGCCAACCAACAGCCAGCTCAGCATTCCCCTTGCATTCGTGCCGGGCCATTGCGTGTCGCGCTCGCATAAGAGACGGGAGCCAGCACAGGGGATTTGGGTCTAAAGTCTAAGCCCGACACCGAATGGAAAGAAGGTCTGCGCAGCATCAGAAAGGAATATCGGTGTAGAAGACAGATTCATCACAGAATCTTAAGAAATGATGTTTTTACTCTTCACCTGTTCACCCTTTGAAGCCATTCCAAGGTTCAAAGGTTGCCAGTAGGATCTTGAAATCTGGAATGACCTCACAGGGATGAGTGCTCAGCCTTCCAAGGTTCCAACGCCTGGGCCACAGTGGACCCCGGCCTGGGCAGGACCCCGGAGTTCCAGGTTTGGTCTTGGCACGGAAAAGGAACATTCATTTTCCGCTAGGGGGCTGATTGAGGTCCACCAGGGCTTGGGTACCGCTTTCTGCATATCATCTAGACTATCTGGTTAAACGAATATTGTCATGCACGGAGTACAGGGAGAACCCAACTTTTAAACCCAGGTGCTTGATTCACCAACCGAAGGTTCAAAAGCCAAAGTCCTCAACAACATGGAAGCGATACGGAAGCATGCCTTCTTCGCTGACTGGTCCATGCGACATGTAACATGTATGCATCCAAGACTAGACAACGGCTTAGTCATGTCACAAGATTGGTCGGCAGAGCAAGATATGTACTGTATGCAATGATACGATTCTTCTTTTTCTAGCGCTCGGTCTCCGCGATCATGACTTGAGCAATGCCGCTCGCCAGAGTCATCCTGCTTGTCCATTCAACCCACCTAAGAGGTTGAAGAGCCTCGTATAGCCGTTCCGAGATCCGATGTGCCGTCCAACTTCCCAGCTTTTCCTTCTGCGCGCTTCGATGGCGCCTCACTTCATTTAGAAGGCAGAGAAAAGGGTAGCAGAGCCAAGCTGGAAACTGAGCTCGAAAAGGGGTTACCGCCAGTCAGACGATATCTCGTACAGAGCACTCTACCAGGCAAACCAGGTATTTCCTGCAGAACGCTTATTTTCGTCGGCGCACGCCAAGAGATCACGACTTATCGAGTTTCCGAATAAGGGGTCTCAACGCGCTGCGATGCGGGGACGATCGCTGGGCGTGGTTGGCGAATCTGTTGTTTCTTGATAATTGACATATTATACCCCCCTTTTTATCACCATTTACTCCACCTACAGTCAGCTTTTCTCGTCGTATCTTTGCGGGCTCTCTTTCGCCAAGACAGCACATCCCAGTGGCTCAACTTCTCCTGCCGTTTATTCTCCGGTCGCTACGGAGTAGGGACGCTCTCCAGCTCGACGTCAGTTTCTCGTGCCTGACTGAGCCAAGGATGCGAGTGCCTTCGAGCGTGAGAATAGGAAATATGCGCGGGCGTACGGACTATCCGCCCTCACATCTCGAGGCACACCAGAAAACCAGAAAACTGAGCCTTGCATGATCTTAAACTTGCTCGAAAGTGCTCCAACTCGCTCGGACGATTAGGTCCCAACAAGCTACTATTCTACGCTTATATATAAGACCATGGCGGTCGGCGGGCTCGATCTTATATGCTGGCAGTTAAGCTTAAATTCACTTCCGCCTACACGGTCATGGAAATAGCTTCCGCCACCCAGGCTGCCAGGCACTACCGCCCGCCCTCGTGCCATATTGCGAAAGATCTCGAGCTTCTGTCGTATCAAAACGACATGTACGACCAATCGCCGAAATGCCGAGTGAGCCGCTTGTACAGAATTTCGGCCCTTTACAGACCATGCGTGCCCTCGATAACCGCTTCGACGAACGATGGTGACCTACTCTATGTCCCTACATAAACAACCCCCACCGTGACACAGCTCGCATCTACCAGCCGTTGCTGGGTAAGCGTTGGTATGCCCTATACGACGGAAGCTATCGTCAAGCTCCAACCCAAGCAGCCAAGCGACTCAAATGTCCTGCCAAGTGCGGCAACCGCTGCTGCCCCTGTCGCGTGCAGACAGTGACCTACCTTCTTGATTCTAGAGCTGTCTGTTTTGTGGCCTTAGAAGGCAACCGATTGGATGAAGGGCGCAGGCAAGCGCTCGTAGAACCCCCCTGACGGCCGGTGAACCTAGCACCAGGCAAGCAAGAGACGGGGTTGCCAAGATGGTGCCAAGGTCCAAACGCAGATCAACTGCCGGTTCGCACCCCGATGACTCCATGGCTGCAAATTAAATACACCCTTCACCTACCCCTTTGGGTAGATTAAGATATGACGGCAGTATCTAGGCTCTTGATGCCATATCGCTCGCGTCTACCATGGTTCGAAGCTATTCCAAGCCCCGTCGCTGCACGGTCCCGGGACGCAACGCAAACTGCGCAATGCGAGTTCCTACTCGCTACCTCCGGAGGAGCTTATCTAGACGACTCTTGGCTGCGTCGCCACCCGGAGTACTTATACGAGCGCTTCTCCCGTTGCTCTTGCGTAATTTCTCATCCGCATCCTTCTGTTGTGTGTGAGGGAGAGATCAAATCGTCGTCACCTGAGCAAAGATGAAGTACGCCCTGAACGCTGCAGCTGTTGCTGCTTTCTCCGGCTATGCCCTGGCTAAGGAGATGGCTCCCAACGAGGAGTTGGCTGCCACTCTGTACGACAGCGGTGTGAGGCACGAGCAGATCATGTCACACAAGACTGTGAGTATCTTCACCGCCTTACGACGACGGCGAGGTGACTGACAATGATGGTAGGAATTCTGGGCCGGCCGAAGGGAACAGGGTCTATTTGATGCCAGTCAATACAAGAGCATGGACGCCGCCGTCGACTACGTCCCCTGCGTCGACGGTCTAGCCGAGCTCGTGGCCGGTGACCCTCTCTACACATTCAACTGCAGTGGTCTTGACCTCTACGACTTCCAGTCGCATACCGACCTCGGCAGTGACGGTGGCGAGGGTTCCGGCTCGTGGGGATGGACCAGCGAGGATGGCCGTGAGTTCATCGCCATCGCTCAGTCCGACGGCGCTTCCTTCAGCGAGATCAGCGCCGAGGGCAAGTTCATTTACCTGGGCCGCCTACCCCAGTATCCCGATGCCCAGCCTTCGCTCTGGCGTGAGATCAAGGGTCTTAACAGCCTGATCGTCATCGGCTCCGAGGCCAACAACCACGGTATTCAAGTCTTCGACATGTCCAAGCTGCTCGACGTCGACCCGGCCAGCCCCGTCGTCTTCAATAACGAGGATGACATCTGGCACTTCAACGGCCTGCCCTCGGGCCGCTCGCACACTGTCCAGACCAACGAAGAGCTCAACTACGCCGTGGCCTCGGGTGCTCAGCCCCGAACCGACGCCTGCGCGTCTGGCCTGATCTTCATCGACCTCAGCGACCTCGACAACCTCTCGTCGCCCGGCTGTGCCTCCGCCGACGGCTACGTCCACGATGCGCAGTGTCTGGTCTACCGCGGACCCGACGAGAAATACGTCGGCACCGACATCTGCTACGGGTACAACGAGGACACTCTGACCATCTACAACGTCTCAGACAAGGCGGCCGCGACTATCATCTCGCGCACCTCGTACGAGGGCGCCGCCTACACGCACCAGGGCTGGGTGCTCGACACGGAGTGGCAGCAGTTCCTCGTGCTCGACGATGAGTACGACGAGTACGACCAGGTCGGACCCGGCGCCGCTGGGTACCCCATCACCTACATCTGGGACATCAGCTCGCTGGAGGCGCCCAAGCAGACGGGCTACTACAGCGCCAAGGTCAAGGGCATTGACCACAACCAGTTCATCGGCGGCGACTTTGCCTACCAGAGCAACTACGGTGGCGGTCTGCACATCCTCGACATCTCGTCCATCCCCGAGGACCCCACGGGTGCGGGCGTCACCGAGGTCGCCCACTTTGACATCTACCCCGAGGACGACGAGGATGAGGGCGGCGGCATGATCGAGTTCGTCGGCACCTGGAGCCACTACCCCTACTTCGCCTCGGGCTACATCGTCATCAACACCATCGAGCGTGGTGCCTACATCGTCAAGCGATCGTGAGTTTTTGACACACACTCTGACTTGAGTTGGATATATTCTCGACGATAGACAGCACGGGTATAGTGGTGGACATATGCTGGGTAGATTCATGCCGTAATAAAATGTTCAATGAAGAAGAAAGCACATATTTCTAGTATATAGTATATTAGTACAACAAATATGCAAATCACACATTTATCTAACAAGACCGTTTGGCATGACCTCGCCTCGGCAGCTTGGTCTTGATTAAAGGCAGTGTGACACACACACATGGCTGAAACATTGCCAATCAGATCGTTCCGAGCCCTTCACGCTCATTGGTAGATAAACCCATTCTCAGAAAGCAAGTTTCCACGTAGATACTCGACAATATTCAAGTTTCCTTCTCCTCCTTCTCCTCCCGGCCCTTCTTCATCTTCTTCTGCAACAAGTAGTCCCCACCCCGCCACGCCTTATACACGCCATACAGCCCCTGAAAGGGCCTCCGGCCCCTCAGCGCCGCCGGCATGCGCGACCCCGCCATCGCCCGCGCCCGCGCGCCCTCGTCCACTCTCGTCTTGTCGTACACGCTCGGCAGGTGCGAGGCCCCATACCGCGCCCGGACCGCCTCGTACGCCCCGCGGTCGTACGCGGCCCAGAACTCGTCCTCGGTGTAGAAGGCCTGCGCGTACAGGGTCTTGTTGCCCCCGCGCCCGTGTACCTCGCGCTCGATGGCGCGGTTCCGCGCCGTGTGCTCTTCCGGCGACCGGGACCCGGACGGTCCCCACACCCCGAAGTTCAGCATGAACTCGGGCGTCCGCGCCGGGTCGGCGAACGACGCGTGCAGGCCGTGCGCGGCGGCCGCCGGAGACGGGCCGGAAACGTCCCGGCGCACGCGGATCGGGCACAGCCACAGAGGGTAGATCCCGATCTCCCCGCGGAGCCAGTCGTGGAAGGAGTCGGCCGTGTCGTAAGGCACCCCGACGTCCTGGATGATGTACGTGTCCGAGAGCCCGCTCTTGTGCAGGGCGTGGTACATGACGCGCGCGCGCAGGAAGCGGTCGAGCAGGCGCCGGGTCAGCCGGTTGAAGGGCGTGAAGAAGTACCCGAACGCGTACCGCGCCACCCAGAACCCGCCCCGGTCCCAGCGGAACAGGTAGTCGACCAGCGGGACGTAGTCGGTCGTCGTCACGACGGGCTGTCCTTTGTCGCCACCTCTACGACCTCGCGCCAAGACGCGCTTGCCCACGTCGAGATAGAACCACGGGTCCCCGCGGCGCGTGTAGCGCCGCGGCCGCGTGCCGGCCGGCAGGGCGTCGGCGTCGACGAGCCGGCCCGAGCAGACGACGGCGGCGGTGGGCGAGAAGACGATGCCGTCGACGAAATCGACGGCCGGGTCCGCGACTTCTGACTGGATCTTGGCGTTGGCGCTCGCGAAGTCCGGTAGCGGGTAGTGCGTCAGCTGCACGTAGGGCTTCGCGTCGCGGAGCCGGATCTCCAGCAGGGTGACGACGCCGACGGTGCCGAAGGCCGAGGCGGCGCCCCAGAAGAGGTCCGGCCTCTCCGCCCCTTGCTGCTGAGAGGCCCGCAGGACCCGGCCGTCGGGGACCACGATCTCGATCCAGTTCACGGTGGCGTCGAAGGGCCCGTGGCGGCAGGAGCTGCTCTCGCCGGCGGACCCGCTGAACCCGCCTCCCGCGGTGATGCCGGGGAACTCCATGACCACGAGGGGCACCAGGCCATGGGCTAGGGTCGCGGCCACCAGCCGGTCCATGGGCACGTTGGGCTCGACCAGGGCCGTCCGGCGCGCGGCGTCGACGGCGAGCACAAGGTCCAGCCCGCTCGTGTCGACGCTCGTCGCGCGGTCCTTGGCCGACGCCGACGCCCGCGTGCTGTTGGTCGACCCGTGGTACACGCGGAACGGCGACTTGGTCGCGTAGAACGCGCGCAGGCGCTGCGATATGAGCTCGACCGACGCATTGTGAGCCTCCATTGCCGAGCGTGAAGAAGAAGAAGAAGAAGAAGTATCGAGACTTCCTTCCTTCCTTGTAGGTGAGATGCGGGTGTGTGCAGTTCACGGAGGCTCGGAGATTAATTGAGTACTTAGATATATGGCTGTGTCAGTCATCAAAGTGGGCGCAGCATGGGAACGGACGGACGGGCTTGGCAGCTGGTGGCGCTGTTGGCCAGGTGTCGAGACTCGCACTGCCGGGTGATCGCCATAAAAGGGGTCGTGGTCAGTTGAACGAATTGGCGAGTTGAATCAGGTTAATGGGCACATGGTGCAGAATAAATGATCTTGGAAGGGCTTTACATACCAGGAAATTTCCAAATCATATATCCCGATTCCGGTGGTGCTCAGAATTTGCGTTGCACGATGAAAATAACAACCCACGAGTTCAGGAGAGAATAATAGAGAAGCTTCGCACAAGCCTCGGAAAGATCATATATCATGAATTGATATCCCGCCCGCTTTCTTGCCAACTTCCTATTCCTTGAGCGAATATCGAAAGCCGGGGTCTGCCTGGGATTGAAATCATTCATCTGATTGGTCGCTTAGTCAATAACTTCAGAGTTACGTTGAGGATTGTGCGAGCATAGTTACTAGGAGTCAAAGAATATAAGCGTGTGTATGGGACCTTGTCGGATATATCGAGCTTTTGCAACCAAACTACGCGTAAGACTAGCATATGCACAAGGCTCCGGCCAGTTTCATGATGCACAGTTAAACCAGAGGGCACCGAGATTATAACGGGAAAATGACTGAAGCAATACCGCTAACCTAGAAAGGAGGCAGTGGAAGGTGGTATTTTCGACATGCTAATATATACCTGGCGTCACGAATACCTGCAGGAATAGGCGCGTTGCCATTATCAAACAACAGTCGGAGTCACGGATGTCAGGTTGACATTTGAATTTCGCTGCCAAAACGGAACGCAAAATACTTGGCTTCTTACAAAGTCAATGCACATCCTTCACAGCTGTGCCCATTTCCTTGAGCACCCCCTCAAATCTCGACTCTGCAAGATGTCACTCGTAGTGGTTCTCTACTTTCAACCCCTTGAACTCAAACGACGTCCCAGCTCTCTTCTCCAATACGGTCCTGTAATGCACGTCCTTGACGCGGGCGCGGACATACTCGGTGCCGTACTGTCATGTCAAGTCGGATATTAGTAGTAAGAATATAAGCTACTGTAGGGCCGACGGCACACGTCTGGTGAGAAAAGGGGGTTGTGGACTTTAACTTACTACCACCGGCTTGTTCGGGTCTTTATCCTCTTCCGGTATCAGACCCAGACGGTCCAAAAGGGGTGATGGGACCGTCTTCATCAAGGTCCGGGAACCGGGCCGGCTGAAGTACAGCAGTCCCAGGCGGGGGGTGTTGATCTGGTCTTTCGGCGGGGTCACGACTCTGTGGATTGTCGATTTGATGAACCCTGTGTTTCTGTTAGCGCGACCTGAGCGATTTCTTGTGTGTGCATGTATGAAGGTCGGCTTACCATTGGTGAGGAATGTGAGGGTGTCTGCGGCATTGCAGGTGACTAGTCAAATGAAAAGAGTCAGTTTTATCTACGCCACGGAGAACGTATTTCGGAACGCGTTTCCCATCTTGGCGCTCGCTCTTTGGGGCAAAAAAAAAAAAAAAAAAAAAAAAAAAAAAGACTTACTGCCGCCCTCGACAGGCTTGACGTATTTCCACTCGCCCTCGGGGGTGCGGATCTGCAGCCCGGCGATGTGCTGGGAGAAGAGCAGGGTGAGGCTGCCGAAGTCGGTGTGCCCGCCCTTGGAGTAGGCCTGGACCTTGGCCCACTCCTCGGCCGTGCGCGGGTTGTTGATCATGTAGCGCAGGTGGTCGTCGCCCTCGTCGTCGTACGCGTGCGCGTCGGTGAGGTAGCTCTCCGGCAGCTCCAGGATGATGGAGATCAGCGTGAAGAGCGGGCTGATGACCCGCTCGAACAGGTCCCGGTGGAACGAGGCGATCTCCTCCCAGTTCTCCTCCACGATGCGGTGCTTCCCCACGTGCGCGTTGGCCGCGATGGGCTTCTGGATGTTCAGCTGTAGTTTTGTTTGTTTACTTGGTCAGCGCCCTCGCTGTGTGTACGGCGGGACTTGGGGCAGGGTCTGATTACCATCTCGACGTTTTCCTTCACGCCGGTGTCCCCGACCCAGCGGGAGTTCTCCCGGTAGCCGAAGTATTCACCCTCGGCGAAGTTGCAGGTGAATTGGCGCTTCTCCTCCAATGGTTCCTTGAAGAACGTATTTCCTGGTCGTGGGGAAGTTCGTTAGCTTTGGTTTCTTCATTTCCCCCCGAAGAAAAGTGACCATACCCCTCGAGTCAGAGTCAAAGTCCTCGTACTATATTGAACCAGACAACAGAGGAATTTACGGGCTCTTACCTATGCTGAACTGCCTCAGTACACGCTCGTCATCAAGGCCGCTGTTGACTACGACCCAGAACCCAACTCTGGTCACAGCATCGTAGAGGTCTTTCGCGAGCTGCTGCTTGCCCCCTGGTTGATCAAAAAGAGAAAGGTCGATCTTGGGAAGCTCGGCCCAGTCGAGCTTCTCAGTTGTCTCCTTGGGTCGAGCCCATGGTTTCACAAGCACCTTGGCTGCGCTCAGCTGGTGGTCTGCGGGTGTTTCAATCGCGCCGGGGGCCATGTTGAAGAGTGCAAGGTGAACAGGCTTATAGGAGAGGACGTAAACTCAAGTTTGTCCTCATCCTCGAGGAAAATGTTTCTACAGTTGTTTTTATGGTATAATTGTCGACCTGAATGACTTCGCGTGGTTGGAGTCCACGTTGTATCGCGGGGCCGAAAAAGGGGGGGTGACCTCGGCTCTGATTGGTCGAATTCAAGCGCGGCGGGGTGCCCCTATCTACTAGGTTGGTGGCGTGCTCGATGTTCTCATATACCGTGTGGCATACGTGCTAGCCATTGAAGGGACATGATTGATCTGTTCTGTATACCTAGGTAGGCAATTATGGATCACTACATCGGAGTGATTCCGGTCGACGGGGCTTAGGGCACTCCGACGTATCAGATGGCAATTTGATATCGCCTTGGTAGGCCGGACGTACCTAGATCACTGTGGCTACGACTATAACTATCGATTGACAATCAGTGAGTCCTAGACGATGATACTGGTCTAAAAGCTGACCGAATGAGGATCGAACGTAGTGAAAGCTGTGCTGAAGGAAGCGGTCATAAAGGCAGTCCCTGCTCGAAGCATCCTTGATGGTATGGACTGCTCCTATCTCGTGTCAGTTCTCCCACGCCCTCCCGGCAAAAGCTCATTCGGCCGGTGGTGGAGACTGTCGGCACGGTGACCGATCCGTCTCCTCGATTCGTCATTGTGCTAAGTATGTCGTGATGACGAGATTTGATTCCATCGGCAGATAAGAAGCCCATCACTCAACTCAGAATCTGTTGGTGCTCTCGAGGTCCCCCGAGGCGGTCGCTTCATCACCATTTTAAGTCTTGGTTCTCGTATTCTTCGGATTTTTCCTTACTGGCCCCCAGCATCAGACAATCGACATGTCTCCAACCACCCAAGGATCAGACAATGACGAACAAGGCAGCGCAACATCTACTCCAAAAGGTGTTCAACCAGTCATCTCCAAGGCGACTGATCCAAGCACCGACGACCCCGAGTTTCAAAGAGCTGTCATCAGGAAGGTCGACTTCTGGCTTGTAGGATTCTACTCGCTGGTGTACGTCTTCAGGGTGATCGACTCCTCCAACTACTCCAATGCAGCCATCATAAACCTCGAGAAAGGAACCGGGATCAAGAAGCAACTCGGGCTCGACCCAACGCAATGGGCTTGGACCCTCTCTATTTTCGCCTACAGCTACATGGTCTTCGAACCGACGAACACCCTTATGCTCAAGGTCTTCAGACCGTCAAGATGGATGTTCATCCTCATCATGTCCTGGGGGATATGTGCTTGTACTTCATCTGCAGTACAGGATTTCAAGGGTATGATGTGCGCGAGGTTTGCCATAGGACTGGCCGAGGCTGGGTTCTACCCAGTAAGTACAATGCGAAAACATGATTTTCCCTGTTTTTTTTTTTTTTAATTTACTTATGAGAGCAATATATGGGCTGACGCTAATACTCAATATCAGGCGGTTCTCTACCACATGGCCTTCTTTTATAAAGCAAGTGAGATGCCTCACAGAATAGCGATCTTCTACTCCATGGGACAAATATCGCCTGCCGTCAGTGGGTTGCTGGCCTATGGGATCGGCTTCATGGTAAGTGGTGATAGCCATTCCACAAATTCAATCTCTCGCCCTGTTGGGTTATTGTTATCCTTGTGTGATGCAAATTACAAAAGGCAACCATCCATGATTCCACAAATTCAAAGGCGTTGAGATATAGAAAAATACCAAGGGCGCTGACACATCCACCTCATAGGACGGTCTGGGTGGTCTCTCGGGATGGCGGTGGCTGTTCTTGCTTGAAGGGTTACCGGCAATTTTGCTGTCTTTCGTGGCCTTGTGGATGCCTGACTATCCCGAAGCTTCCACTCGCCATTTCAGCATCGAAGAGCGAGATTACCTGAAAGGGCGGCTGTCCAAAACTGCCCCCAGTGGCAAGACGAGCAGTTGGGATCTGAAATCGATCAAGACGCTCCTCAAGGACCCGACGTTTTACACATTTAGTGTATATTGGATCTGCCATGGAATCGGTGGGTTCGGTGTCAATACCGCGCTACCCACAGTTATCTACGAGTTGGGCTTCACTACGACGTCTTACTCTCAACTCATGAACATTGTACGTGTTTGCGTTCCGCCGGGCAGACCACAGTCTTAGCTGACTCTCTCCCGCAGCCGCCAGCGATTGCAGCGTTTCTTTTCTTGAACATAGTGGGCTACTTGCTCCAGAAGAAGACCATTCGACCTTGGACAACAGCAGTCTCAAGTAAGTTGATGGCCAAACACCCCACATCATGCCGAGTGGAGAACTCACATTCACGCAGTCGAGTCGACGATTGTCATTTGCTATATCTTGCTGTTCACGGTAAACAACTCGGTGGTGAGATACCTCGCCCTCATCGTGGCGTCGGCTTGTGCAGGATCAGCGTATCCCGTCATCTGGCCGGAGCGTATCAGAGCCTTGAAGGGCACAACCGCCACCGGCTTCGGCATTGGATGGACCAACGCTATGGCGCAGTTCAGTGGGATCGCTGGCCCGCATGTGTATAGCACCGTTTTTGGGCCCACCTACCATGTGTCATATGGAATCTGCCTGTCATTCCTGTGCGTCGGCATTACCAGTATCCTGATCACTTGATTGCTGATATGGAAGCGAGATGCCGAGGAGGAAAGGGCTTTATCGGAAGGTGCAGACCTATAAATATGCAAAAACGTAAGAGAGGGTGGTGGCCTGCTTCAGAGTGTCTAGGATATGGGCTCGACGCGGAGATATATGAGACTTGGGATCATGGTTCTTAGTTAACTTACGCGGGTGATACTTTGGTCTTCTATCAGGTAGAAGCGCCCGACGAGCCGAACAAAAGAAACAGACAGAGGGTGAAATGCGTTTTACTTGATCAGGCAAACATCAATTTTATGAGCTGTATCATTTTCTTCAAAAGAGTGGTCTATCCTATATAACGATCGGTAACTTGCTATATACAAGTTGATCCCAAAGAACAAGGGACTTAAGCGAACAGTAGTCTATATCTAGTCAGCTCCTCCCCTCACCAGCAGTCCACCTAGCAGCAGAACCCCCTCCACGTGTAAAGACCTTGCGACCTTGCCGCTTGACATTTGGATTCCATATGGTTTCTTATCTCCATGGTGTCGCAGTTTGTGGGCCACTGTTGTCCATGTGCACTGTAATCGCGCAACGACACCATTATGCTGCTGCGGTTCGATGATATCCTGGCCGCCTACGAACAGACAGCTTTATTATCTTGGTCAGGGTACATCCGAACGTCAGACCAGCTGCACCACCTGCCGTCTCCAGTGCACTGTGAATTTGTTAGCTCCTGTTTGAATCCAATACTCGCGAATTTACTCACAAATTCAACTGTTGAGCATTTCTTGCTGGTTATTCGATGTTGACTCAAATCACACCAGCCGTTGGGGGGCCCCCTTAACGTTTTCACGCGTTGGACAAAAGGATAGCATCGCTAAGATATAAATTCAGCCACACGGTTCTATTCATGAGCAATTACAGAAGCTTTTTACCCCTTGGTATATTGTTCTTGGAACATGATCGACCTTTTCGGAAACGTTTGCGGGCGAGGTGTTAACGACTTGGCCGAGGGCTGCGAAAACGCCGAGTAGGATGTATGCGGTTTGCATGATTCAAGGCTTGCAAGGGGTCTTCTTATAGAAAAAAGAGAGGTGAGTGAGCAGGTTTCTAACAAGTTATGGTGAGAGCTGGAGCGTTTGAAGTTGTTGAGTAAACAGATAATGATACGAGTTGAAACGTTTTCGATCGAGATAACTTAGCCCATTTATAACATTTTGATTTTGATGTAGCCTCTGATAGCAATGGGAGTTATCTGAAGTATAACTTTGAAGACGTAATGGGTGAGACACTACATGTATTTTTAGGAATATGTGATGTCAATGAAGGAAGACCAATATGCGGTGATGCATGGAAAACACGTCGCCCACAAGAGCCGAAGAAAATAGCAAGAGCCACACAGAACTCCGGTATAGATCAAAGTACAAAGGATGTTAATAGAGTAGTAGGTAGATCACACAACCCTCGTGCTATGGATTGGTGGCAGATGGCTGGGAAGGTTAGCCTCGGTTCCAGGAACTATCATGTGGATCGGAACTCCATGGAAGATGAGGCTATGTAACTATTGAAGAAGAAAAAGCACACGCACGAGCCAGATTACGTAGATAGTCAAATGTTGACCATCAATACCTATTTGCCCAAATTAGGCGAGCAGGGGGGGAAGGCCAACAAAGGTGATCTTCAAAGTCAATTGCCGCGCCGTACGCTTGAGGTCTTGGCGGCATTGATGTAAGCAGCATGCATGGTATGGTGCACATGGTAGGGTGTGTCGATATCGAGGGGCGAAGTCATACCCCTAACCTTCATGGGCCCCTGTATTTTTATTCTCTTACTACTCCATATCTGAACAACTGCCAGAAGGTGTCATTTTTTTGCCACCTGTGGCGCAGGCTCTCATTGGCGCTTGGCCAAAAACAGCTTAGTATCATTGGCTCATTGGCCCTTGCCACAGGTGGCAAAAAAATCGACACCTTCTGGCAGTTGTTCAGATAGCAAAGTTGCCGATATGCGTTGCGCATTGGGCGCTACCGATGCGTCATTAGAGATTGACAGGTGGTTTTCTAGTTCAAAGACGTGCTGATCACAGAAGGGCTAATTTCAATACGCCGGGATGGCAAGGTATAATGTCGAACTGAGTTGCAATCTTGAGATCCGCGTACGGTTAGTCAGCTATTTGGCTACCCTCGAGAATGCGATGATGTAGTGGTTACCAGGAAATTGAGCATCTGGCTTCTCCTGAACCGACGTACATTCTTGCAATAGCCAGGGTTCCGGCTTTCTTCTACAAATATTTTGTGACTGCCGAGGAGGTAAGAGTAAATGCCACGTACCAGCTGCGGGAGTCGAACCCATATCGCTTCCTATGTGTGTTGGTCACCCTCCACTAGGTATGAAGATTCATTGTGAATATTATAATTTATGGCTTGGTTCGCTTGATATTCATGCAACCCAACATGTGCTGATACTAATATGACAACGCAGTATATGTGATTCTTGTGATTGCAAAGAGCGAGTAAACTAGTAAAGAGAGTGCCGACAATTTTTAAGGGTTAAGAAAACATTCCATCCTCCGGCTGGATTGATAACTACCCGCAGCTCACCAGTTGCAAGTGGGCTCGCCAATGAAGACTCTCCCGTAGCCCTTCTTCCAGCTACTCATAGACAAACGACCCGCGTTAGGGTTTCCACACTTATCGTTCAAGTATTTGTCCATCTCCTTCAGCTCGCCGCTGCTGCATGGATTCTTGCCCCCCCAGCTGCAGACGTAGACCTGGACGCTTCCAATCTTCGCGACCTTGCCCGATTTTTTACCGACCTTTTTGCCATCATCACACCAGGCCGACAGGGACCCCAAGGCCTGATCGTAGTTTACAGAGTCTAGGATGCCGCCTTTGCAGGTGGCCTTGGTGATCGGCAACCGTCGCTCTAGGCCCCTCGTCTCCACATCGGACTCGTTGTACGGCGTGTATGGCGCGATGAGCCTGGGTTTGACATCTGAGCGGTGATCGATATCATACAGGCCATCTTCCATGTCCTCTGTGATTTTGCGGGAAACAAGCTCTCCCTGGGTGCTTGAGCGGCCCGAAAGGTCGTACAGGCCGTCTTTCATGTCCTCGGTGATAGTTGTGGCAGCGTTGGCCATGCTAGCGGCCAAGAGGGAGGTGATAGCAGTTGAGAAATGCATGTTGAGTAAAGGTATGATGTGGTGTTATTATTTTTGAGAAATAAGAGGCAATTGTAGTTCTTGTTTTTTATGTGCTTTATGATGAGGTGGGATGGTTGTGATGGTGGTGATATTTGTTGATAACTTTCAGATTCACTTTGGCGGGAGCCGATGGCATATATATATATTCATTTTGCTGTATTAAACATAACATAGATGATCTATGTTCGTCTTCCATCTATTCTTGTCTTGTTCCAACGTCATACCTGCTGAAGATAGACCAGAGTATCATTCCTCATTGCCCTACAAGACAACCTTCTATCGAATCCGGCACTTCTTGTGCCTGGACCAGTACTCCGAGCAAGGTTCACCAGAGCCCTTGGTCCATAGCCCCGTGCTTGGTTGGCAACTGGTCTCATTCTACATCATTATTACCAAGAATCGACAAGGATGCCGTCACTGCCACTCAAGCTCTTCAAGACTTGGTAGTTACCTAGGGTCAAAAAAACCATCTCAAGTCAAATAAGCTTATTTGGAAGGAGTCTGCTATGACGTTGAGCTAATCCCGCACAAGGATTGAAGAAACGGTGCAAGTGGTGTTGACTGCATGGACATGGACTAGGAATATGACGGCTGCTTCCGATCGAGTATGAAGAATACCTTGTCAGGGGTGTAAGTTACTGGGAAAGAAGAGCATGGCACAATGCCCTCGAGACCCCCTTTTTTTCGGCAAAGCGGGGCGAGGGAAACAATTATAGACTCTGCGTGTGGAGTCACGAACGAATAAGCCAGAACCCCTGGCCAGTGGCATGGGTCTGTACTCCGGACTCCGTAACTACCCGAACTTCAGCATTGGGTTCCGAAGACAGCGTGATATCTAATATTAGATTCCGCAAAGCTATGCTCGATGACGCTTCGAAGAGAAGAAGAAGAAGAAGAAGAAGTTGAAATTCTAGGGAAGAGTTTTAATTAAACTCAGCTTTGTCTCCGTTCAAAGGCGCTCGGCCCCGCTGCCGTCGGTTCTGGTTCTGTCCTAACAGCTGTCCACCTACGAAATATACAACAATCAATTCCACTCACAGAACCATCACAGTATAGCATCGTCACTTGATAATATCATGCATTTCCATTTATCTGGTTTTCTGTTGGCAGCCGTCACTTTTACGGAAACAGGTGCAGTTCCGAAGCCATCATCTATCTCCAAGGGTCTTCTAACCAGATTGACAACTGATAGCGGAGTAAGTAGATACGCCAGCATTCTCTTCGGAACCTAGCTAAGTCGGAAATGAGCCAGACTTGTATAGTTGATGAGCGCGGCGGTCCTGGGTACTGTCAAGTGACCGACACGGAGAAATACTTTTGCAGTCGTCAATACGCCGTATGTCTTTATCAAGCAAACATTGTACTTTGGAACAGATTTCTTACCTCTCTGACAGTGCACCGAGACGGGCAGGATCTGCTCGTTCCAGGATGGGCATAATGTGTGTGCATGATTACCTTAGGGGGGCTGGTTTATATTACTAGAGGTGGTTATGAGTGGACTTGCAGGATGTGAGGCCAACAATGGAAACTGATCATAGAGATCTCCCATATCGAGTCGATGAGTTTGAAAGACTATGTATCTAAACAATGAACACACCCAACTGGCATAATGGCAACATATATGTGACTACCAAGGATGATTCCGGCGGTGGATTTGCAACCGCCGGTGTTCTTCAGAAATTTTAGTACACCGAAAACTTGTGGTTGCCAGTGTTCTTCGCACTCGCTTGCTTCAATAAGCAAAGCGCTTTCATTCGGCCAATTTGGCAACGAGAGAAGAAGGTGATGGTGGAATGGTTTTCTGCTGCTTACCACTCGTGCCTTCACGAGCCAAAGCATGCGTCGTTCTCCATTCTTCATGCTAAGTTATATTTAGCATTAGGAGGTAATCTGCATTTCTTCGCAAATTCAGTCTCACCGGGAGACGGGTGGGAGCCAGTAATAAAGAAACTTTTCAAATGCCAGGGAACTAGATCCAACACAACACAACATAGGATGGAATGGTACAGCTGGCCGCGCCTTTGCAGCAGTAAAAAACAGTTTTAAGTTAAAGAATTAATTCCTACAAGGAAGGGCTCCTTAAGGAATTTTGAATTGAGCTGGTTTCCTATCTATGGTCGTTTTGTCACCAGGCTCTCTTGTCCTCCCAGCTTTCAGATCGGTTCTGCCAGCATAGTGCACAATCGTCCAATGATAATAACCCACTCGTCATGTCTCATACCAAGACCATACAGGATAGAAACCGTCATCGATGTGGAGATACAAGCAATGAACATGTATGACCAGCCTAGAGTAATGTCCGCTCGGTCGATATGTGGCATTGCTAAGAAGCTCATGACGGCGTGTAGGGTCAGGCCGGCGGCTGCGCCGTAGCCTAAGGTCTCGGCAAGAATCATCTGGCCTGTGGTTGACATGGTGCGTCGTTGACCAATCCTCGATGTCCGGGAGTCAGGTAGAGCCGTTGTAGGGGTACTTGAAAAATATGGGCGACGGAATGGTGGACAAGCTTTAGACGTTGCGTAGATAGTCGCAGTTGGGCGACTCAAGTTGACAGCGAGTATAGTATTTGTAAGCATCAATTTTGGGTGTTGCGGAGATCTGGAGTAAGGACAGACAATAGATGACATTAATGAACAAAACAGGAAACATTTATAGGATGTAGATTAGCAAGACCGGCACATTTTACAGGGCATGCGTAAGAAAGGCGCAGCATTTGCCCCTTGCCCCTTTCACTAGACATACGCCGTGATGTATGAGGCTCAACAATGGAAACCTTGTACGTTCTTAGTCGGGCTGACAGCTGCAGGGATTCGAGTGCAATCTGCGCCGCATGTCCCAGGGGACAGGTTAAATCAACAAACGGCTCGGCTGTTGATCTTCCTGAGGGCGCTTAGTGCCTTCTACTCGGAATACCGGGTGGACAACCTGGATCTTCTTCTTCCCCTTCTAGGGTAACTACGATACCCTTGACAGATCTTAATATAGTCCTCAAAGCATATTCATCGTCATCATAAGTTTGGCATCTGAGTGTCCTTATCAAATATAAAGTTGTTTCTTAAATCTGATATGTTATCCGTCATGCCTGGCACAACTGACAACCACGTAGGTAATCGAACCACCTTGCCATCATACCCTTTCTCTCATCATCCTAATTCCCATCACCAGCGGAATCTCATCACGTGCTGGAACCATGCGCCCAAACCCAGTCCTGGTATTCTTGGTTCTCTTTAAACCGTTCACCATCGGGCATCCTAAAGCAGATGTCTGGGTCCCCTTCCACCACCCTGAAGAGAGGTCAAGCGTTAGCGACGCATGTGAGGTAGTAAACACGGCAGTTCAACTGGTCAGCTCGGTGCCAGACCAGTATAAAGGCGAAGTCCTGGCCGTCCTGAGTTCCCCTGTTGCCGCCGCCGCGGCGACCTGGCCCACATGCCAACTGGCCCGCGGCAACAACTGCAACCTCCTTACTGCCACCATCAGCGGCTGGATCTTCGCCTTCTCGACCGGCGTCGTCGTATACAATAACCAGCCCCTGCAAGGGAAGAAAACTGGCGGAAAAGATGAGCTGAAACGCAGAGTCCGGAGCCTCTTCCATGACCATCTCCGATCACGAAGCCTCGAGTTCGACGAGATCGCCATACGCGAGGACACCACGGGCGATGAAGACATCGCCGCTTTCAGTGTCCGCGGCCTGCGCGACCCTGATGGTAGTCTGGCCGACCACGAAGTCCGGTTCAACACTGCCAAGCGCACAGTCGTCATGATGCCCTCAAGCGATGGGACAGTGAGCAGGCGGAACAGTGGCACCGCCTTCAAGATCAGCTACAACTTCTACGATGCCTACTCTGGCGGCTACGCGGATGAGAGAGCCATGCGGGTTGTGTCTGACAGCGTGGCTAGGGATTGGGCGAGCAGGATGAATGAGCATCACCAGTGGAGTAGCTATATTGCTGCCCTTCAATTTGGAACGGACTTGAAGATGTCCCTGCGGATCGATGCCCTCCCCACCACCTGGTCCGATGATTATCACGATCCCAATGTATGTGGAAAGGCCGAGTTTTGAGGACCGGGTGTCCAAATGCCGAGATTCCTATCACATGCCCTCAGGGCCCGCATAGAAGCTTCCTGTCACTCCCTTCTTTCTAGCCGAGCATTGATTTTTCATGTAGACTACAAATGAGTGGCTGTTACAATGATACAGTCCGTTCGTGAACGGTGAACCTGTCACAGTTCAGGCCACTGCTGGGGTTCCAGGAAGACTTATATTGTTGCACAAGGAGGGAAGAGAGCTAGGACTACGTAGAGTGGGCGATACGGCCCCTATATATAGACTCGGCGCTTGGGCCACTTGGTGCCGTGACAGAACCCAGTGACCCAAATATCAAAACTTTACTTTTATCTAGCTCTCTGCAGTTTTATGGTCGACGCATAGGTAAAGCCCATCGATTAGATCTTAGTTCCAAACCTCGTGGTAGCTGAGCAATTTGATTGCAGAATGAGGACAGTGGCCCACGAGGGCAGGAATAGACGAAAGAGACACTCGCAGCAGGCTCAAAATCACGTTGCTCATCTATATTGCTCATGTCTCATCCTGCGTTGGACTCAAGAGCCTCAGACCTGTATCCTTCGCCTCTGACATTACGATCTCCTGTGACTTTTCTCCACCCCGCTGTCGACTTGCTATTGGCGTAACAAGTGATAGAGCGTCCTGAGTTGATCGTACATGGCATCCGACCCAACCAACACCGGGCGCCTAACGAGCAGACAATTCGGCATTGGACACAAGCTAGGAGGCACTATGGCGTGGGTGCTACCCTAGACTACTCGAACTGCAGTAATACAAGCGTCGCAGTCGACGGCAGTATTATCAGCGGGCGACACGGTTGCGTTTTTCAGCCAACAGTTTCCTCCGTCAGTGGTCGCGCTCTGGTTCATGTCGCTGCGAAACAAGACCGTTCCGCAACGGTCGCCGGCTCGTGCGAATTCTGTCGACTTCCGGTTGTACACGTTGCATGCCAGAATGCAGTCCTGGAAGGAATAGGCGAGGAGGCAGGTCAGGTCCCCCAGAATGACTTGGTTGTTGGAGCTGTCAGTCTTGGGCCCAAATTGGATGTCCTTCTGGCAGTAGACGGAGTACTCCTCGCCAAACTGGGTGGTCTGGGTATTCTTGGACAGAGAATCGCAATCAACCGACACGTTGGCCACGGTCGTCGCAGCTGCGGCCTGATAGTCGACAAGGACTGTTCCACTGGAGACGGGAGGCTGCGTCGTCGTAGCAGTGGGCGTCGCGGTCGTTCTGTGATCATGCAACAAGGTCAGGAACAATACCGGTGAAGAAGGTACGCCATATAACATACGACTGCTGCTGAGTTTCTGACAGTCGGCAGCTGCTCAGAGAAGCTCCCAATCCTCCACCTATTGCGCCGCCTATCACCAACGCGGTTACCAACGCGGCGATGGAAGCTGGCAAAAGCCAGCTTCTTCTCGAGGCAGGACTTGTCGGCTGCTCACCAGACTCGGTGTAACGCGGCTTGGTTTCAACGGTGGAATGGACGATGGAACCAGAAGGAGCCGGAGATGTGACGATGAGACCAGAGGCCGGTTGTGGTTCGGGATTGGCGACTTCTAAGTCGGGTTGAACCACCTGCGGATAGGATTGGTCTGTATGAGTAGCCATGGGAATATCGGACTTCGACAGAACCTTGGCGAAGAAGACACGTTCTATCAAATCGTTACCGCGACAATACGGTCGAGGAAAAGGTACAGTGCAAGCCGAGTATGCGAACAGAGAGAAAACAAGGACAGACCTGTGCGGAGCAGAGCAAGATGGGCACGGCGCGGACTAACTTACGACTTGGGCATTGCTGGTCCCCTTTACTCACGTCAGCAGCTCGAGTGGCACGGTGATTATGAAGTGACGTCCAGCACAGAGGATTCATGCAGACAACCAAGAATATACCAGTATGCGCCAACCAGATGGCAGAATATGAGGGCTTCGCCGTAGCCCTGCAGGTGCCAAGAGCTCTGGGGGGAGGCGAAGTCGCATTAAACTTCCAAGAAGCTTACAGCTGAGACTGACCCCCCGGTATAGCGGCACAGATTGATGCCCCAAAAAGGCTATTGATTCACGACTATGTCAATCTTGGCCACTTTGGCTCCACCAAAGCCGACGGCCGGACTAGTTGCTTTCTGCTCCAAGTGGACTGAAAGGGGCTCCGCGACCACCATACGTGCCGGCGTTCGGGCGCCCGTTTAAGCGGCGGCGCAATCGGAGCTCACCGAAAAGTGGGCCAACAAGGGAAAAGGAGGGAGATTTAGGGGTGCCGGTTACGAGAGAGGCGACAAGATGGGAAAAGAGAGAAAACGAAAAAAAGAAAACCTATCGAAGCATTCCATGTACAGTCAGAAGATGCAGCATGAGCGCCGAGAAGGATACTGCCATCCGATCTTATTATCTCTAAGCACGCTTTTGGGGCTGTTGCGTGAAGCCTCGTTGTTAAACAATGTAGTTGTGCAACGCTTACCCTCATACTCCATATATATACCACATCCGACTTCAGCTGGTGAACCAGAGACCTCGCGTTTAAGAGGTTGATGAATACAAAAAAAGGTGTCAGCAATTCATCAAAGTTGCGGGAATAGATAGCATCAATTATCTTCATCACGATGGCCGTTCAACCTATACGTCACTTCAAGCTGAAAGGTCTCGAGATTTGGTATCGCGAAGGTAGTCCCAGGTCTCTGCGGCTGGCAAAGAGACAAGACTCTCCTAACCCATGGAGTGCATCCGATGAGAAAATACGCATACTCCCTTTATTCTCTATCCTTCGCCAAAAAAAAAAAAAAAAAAAAAAAAAAAAAAAAAAAAAAAAAAAAAAAAAAAAAAAAAAAAAAAAAACTCAAGGGGATAGGTACTCAGAAAGGACGTGATATCCTTCAAACTGCATAAGGCCATCCACATCGCAATTGAAATAGGAGATTTCTTTTTTCCTTCCAATTCCCACACCATGTGACTGAACCCCTAAAAGGGGGGTAAATGCAAGACCTGCTTGCTCATGAGAAAGCGATGTACAATATACAACAGAAACACACCCACCCACACTCACGCCTATTCAATGGATCTATCTGTCCGCTCCGGTTTCTGGCGGCAGTTTAAAGTGTTGCATTCGAGAGTCGCGGCAAGATTCATTGTAGATTAGATACCTTTGAAACAGGTCTTCCTTCCAAAAAAAGGACATGCTTCCTTCCATCCATCCACCCACACAATGATCAACCACACTCCACACCAAGCAGCAAGTCAGGAATTCTCTTTGGTTGCTGGCAACGAACGATCTAGATAATCAAAGCTCGCTCCCTCGATGTCGGGGGGTTTGTTAAGTTATTAGAGCAGGTAGTTAGGTTATTTGATTAGAAAAAACAAAATGACTTCGTCCACTTTCGTTCCCATCGTCTCACTCACTCATTCATATGTAACTACGCCTCATCAAGACATACATACCCCAGGACGAAAAGAAAAGGACGGGTTCGTTAGACGCTATTTCCAGTAGCAATAGTCTGCTTCAGTATACCTTTGAGTCATCCTAATCGCGCGCGAGCACGTGTGTGTGTATGTGTGTGTGTGTGGTCACGCTTGGTTTTTCTCGGTTTTCTATATCTATAGCCTGAATACTCCTATCTTGCTCGGCGCAGGAATGTACACTTTAGTTAACAGGACTAACATCCATGCCCACACAAGCGACTGTCATATGATCCGCTGGTGAAAGGTGCAAATAAGCTTTTGGGTTCTTCTCGGGGTTTTCGGCCTACCCTACACTGGACTACACCCATCCATGTGACCCACCTTCTCGGGTCGCCGTCCATCTCACCATCTCGGCCACGCCGAAGACCTCCGAGCCGGAAAACTTTCACCATCTCTAAAGGACCTGAAGTTTTGTGTTTGAATTTATGTTTTTATATAATTCTAACGATTAAAATATTCACAATCGCATTTACTAGTGTTAATACTTGTGGATGGTATCAAAAAGAAAAATTCCACCCTCCCACGCTTAATTCAGTTCATCCTGGACGCCGTGCCGATGCAGATTATAAATCCCTTGCTATTTTTTTGCCCAATGCACTTCTCAAAAACTAGAGAGAAAGCCACGAGTCCAGAATACACCTTTCCATTTTCTTTTTCAAGAGAGCTCGTGTCGGTAATTGGTTCCAGACAGTTCTGCTACCTGGTGGTTCTGCTGTGGCGGGCTGTGGGGCTGTAGATACGGAGAGGTAGATTGGTAATGTCCGTCGCTGTGAAAACAGTTAGAATCATATGCGGGCTTGCCGGCTTCATGAGCGAGCGGGGAGAAGAAACTTACTTCGTTGAGCTTAACTCTGATGGAGCCATGCCCTGGTTCGTGAATCCGTACGGCGGTTGGCCGGGGCTTGGATGCCCGATGATGGAGTGATGCGGGCTGCCCGGGTGGTTGCTCCATTGCGCGGGACTCGATGACCTGTACGTGTCGGTCTGCGACATAGCGCCGTATGGCGAGTTCGGCGGCGGCGGGCTCTTAGCCGGGCCGTCGTACTGGCCCGCGGCATACTGTGTCTCTACCACGTGAGGCACGGGCGGGTGCTCGGCTATCCGGCTCTTTCGGTACCCTTTCTCAATGCCACCCCTCCGGCCGCAGAAGTAGATGAGCGCGGCGACCAAGGCTAGCGCGACAACACCTCCTATGGCGATCCCTGCGATGGCTCCCGGTGATAAGCTGCTGCCACCGCCCGATCCCGAATCAATCCCGGTGTCGCTTGATCCCGTATTGGTCGGACTGGCACCTGAGTCCGTAGGGGTGCCCTCATCCGGAAATGGTTCGCCTGGGCTCAACTGAAATGCGGACTTGCTTACAGCGTCTATTTGGGTTTGCAAAGTCATCGTTGTGTTCTACTGATGTTAGCGCTGGTGAGCACAGAAGTATTTGCCCTCGCTTACAGGATTGATGGCGCCAACCATCTTTTCTTTGATACAGGAGTCGGGTGCTGAGCTAAAGACAAGTTAGTTACGAGCTCCCATAGAGGAGTCCGAATGACGTACCAGTAGAAAAAGATAGGTTCTTTAGTCCAGACTTCCAAGTCCCATGTTGGTCGCGTTTCTGTGATCTGGGAAAGCTGCGGTCCGCTGAAAAACATATGATCGTTGTCGCCGGGCTCTGAGTAGTTGTAGGGAATACATGGTGTATTGTAGTCTGCCCGTACCACAGAATGGTTGGTAGGCCAAAATATGAAATCTAAGTTGTGGTGTTAGCCTGCGAGGTTCGGTATGTGAGTAGTAATCGAGAGATGATGGACCGACTGACGGATTGTATCACCGACGTTGGCTGTGATATTATCTGGGTTAAAATCGTGGTTCTTCCCAACCTCGACGGTATGTGTAGCCACGGCGGTAGTGGTAGTGGTACTGGCTTTCTTCGTAGTCGACGTCGCAGCCCATACGGCTGGTATCGCAGTCGCTGCGGTGAGGGTATATAATATAGACTTCATCTTGCTGGGATCCCTCTATTGTTCCAAGTCGGGTGATCTTTCGTTCATTCCAAGGTCATAGATTCTCTGGAATCGGCGCAACCGGCAAAGGGCGATGAGAGAAGACAAAACCAAAGGGAGGGGGAGATTGGGGAAGTTTTACCATTGAATGTAGGATTCTCACTTGGGGGCTGAGTTTGTGCAAGCCTCACCCACGTCAACAGGGAGCAACTGGCCAACTTCAGCTAAAATCTGACCACCATGGGTGCCAGGTGGGTGGTACAGGAAAGCCTCTGAGCAACGATAATTGGACGTTGCATGCAAATCCCGGATCCAGCATCTCCCTAGGCCAATGGCATGGCCAACTAGACTGCAGTCGGTGCAGGTAGTGTGCTCTTGGCATCCCAACAGGCAATTTGCCATGGCGCACCAGCCGTATAAACGGCCAAAAGTCAGCCGTCAGCCGCACAAAGGTGCAAACATCGGTTCCAACGTTACATTTCCAGTTTGTGCTTATCCGTACTTTGATGACACACACTCGGCCACGAGGGACGACTCGCGCATGAGAGTATCGTGGAGAGCATTGCGATCAAGCGTCGGCTTCTTGCATCTGCAAAGGCATGTAAGGGGGGCCCAGAGGCTCCGGGACCGGGAATCAGAGCTCAAAGTTTCTAACAAACTTTTGGGGTTCATGTCATCCCTGCCTAGCTGCTCCATTGATGGATGGACTGGATGGAGACGAGACCCCTAATTACCTAGGTAGGAAGCACGCCTGGCAAAAGCGGGGATGACTCTATATTTGGATCGTCGATCGCTGGCACCACATGGGAATTCTCTCCACATAAAAGGCTATCTGGCACCCTGTCAGGTCAGCTCTTGAAATTACTGACCTGCCTTACCTTCAGGCACCAGTTTAAGGAGAGTGCAAAACAGCCTTGTCGACCCTATTTTCATCATTGATATCCGCTTTGGCAGAGAAGGAAAAAAAAGCGATGCTCGCAGTTGCTGCGTAGTGAGGTGGAACCCGGCCGATCCACGCCGTGAGCGATTCGGGGTTTCAATTACACATTCTGGACTGGGAAGTCATACCTAGAGACATGCACTGACCCTGCAGTTTGTTGGAAAAATCCCGGAGGTGATGGGCTGCCTGAGAAATTGTCGTCAGCTTGTTGGATGTTCTAAACAAACCGTTGCTGTCAGACGAAGCGTGGACATGTTCCAAGTTAAACCCGACTTCACGTGCTACGAAATTGGAGTGCCTACTCTATCGTCCACGTGATCTCACGCTTTCCAAGACGGCCGCCACTTTTTCACCGCACTCCGCCATTGAAGGATTGATCCCGGCCACATTGCAGAGTGGAAATCTAGGAGCCGCACCGCCACGCGAAATCCCACTTGCCCACATGCCATCGTGTCATGCGATTCCACCAAAAGCAACAGCCAAGGACGGAAAAGACCAGATCATTGAACACACCTACTTAAGTACATAAGTAATTCTCGATGATGATGATGATGGTGAATCGACCCATTATCAGTCCTCACACATAAAACTGCCACAGTGCAATTGCTCAGCCATCTTGTCGGTGCTTGAGGTCTTGGAAACATGAAGCTCCAGTTGCCCCAGGCCCCCCTTGCAAAATATGCAAGGTTGACATTCGAAAGATATATGGAGAAAACGACGATATTCCATGGGCTATGCCATGTATATACAACGTGACGTTGAAGACGTGTCTGAGGTTGACCATGTGCTACAACAGTACCAAGTGGCCTGCTTGCCACGTGCTGGTAAGTACATAAGTAGGTGTGGCAGTGGTAAGCATAAGGATGACTACGGGTGGTGACTTCGTATTGTAAAAGGCTAATGATAGAATATAGCAGGCAGGCAACGTGGAATGAATAGCTACCTAGAGGTAGATACCGAGTATGAGATGTGAGTGATATCGATGAGTATGTAGTCTTGCTGAATTTCTGGTGGTAGCTACAAAGAAATCGTGTCGCCCCATGAACACTCAGGGGCTCAAATAGGACAAGAGCCTCATAGTTATTGATTGTCTGGGGCAATTGACATGAATATCAACGCTACAGACATTGATCGAGACGTCTTCTGGATTTGCCTGGTACGCACTGACTCCTCAATTTACACCCCGACTCGGAGGCGTCGCTAGATCACGTTCCGGCATAAGGTGAGGTAGTTTCCGGCCCAAGTGCTCAACGCGGCTATCTATTAGTCGACAGAGCTGTGAGGACTCGGATCCAGCACGCTCGTAACTAGTATGGGTGCATCATCATCTGATCCACACCCTCATATCATATCCCTTCCGCCCAGAACCGATCGAGAGCTTCCTGTCTGACCTCCCAAGCCCAGTGGTGGCAGGTCTGATGCACGACCGGACTAACATCGCCCCTCTCCCCCTCATCGTCGTCTCCCTCGTCCGCGACGCTCCGGATCCCCATCTGCACGTACTTCTTCAGCAGCGCGCGCCGCCAGCGCCCCGTCTCCCCGACGCACTTGCGCCAGCGCCCGATCTGCCGCTCGTCGTCGGCGCACCGGCGGCCCATCCAGAAGCGGCAGTACCACTGGAACCAGCCGCGCACGTCGTGCTCGTGCGCGATCCACCCGGCCGCCTCCCACTCCTCGATGCTCTGCCCGCACGCGACGCCGAACTTGTTGACCGCGGCGTCGTACGCCGGCGACGCCAGGTACCGGTCCGCGGCCAGCCCCGCGACCCACGACGCCGGCAGCTCGCGCCAGTCGTCCGCCACGGTGACGCCCAGGCGCCGCGAGTACAGCGGCCGCCAGTACGAGCCCCCGAAGCAGCCCTCGCGCATGATCTCCTCGGGCGACTTGTTGGGCGTGAAGGTCGGGTGCGACTCGAAGTGGTAATCGCCTCCCTCGTCGCGTGTCGGCGGTCCCGCTACTGGTTTCCACGATGTCCATCCCGCGATGAGGACTTCTACATCTGGTTTCGGTGTCCTGGCGTCTGCGTCTGCGTCCTGGGTCGCATTCTGTGGAGTCTTGGCGCCGCGCGATTTGCGCTCGGAGGAGTGTGTTGGGGCACCTCCAGATTTCTCATCCGGCTCAGCGTAAGTCGGCTTTGAGACGGCGTTTGCTATTCGCGCCGATGTACGCGTGGGCTGGCTTGTCTGCACTTTTCGGCGTTTTGCAGCTGTATATCCTTTTTGTATGGCTGCTTTGGAATCAACCTCCGCTTGCTCTTGCTTCAAGTCAAGTCCATTTTGGAGCCCGAGATCTGCTACGAGAGCCTGATTGCGTTGGATGTTCTCCAATCTACGAGCTTCGTAACTGGTGGACATGACGAATGTTGTGTAATATATCGGATATGATGATGCTCGGGTCTCTGTGATTTCTTACTGGAGATGGGTGATGCTCGTACCTGGACTGGATGTGCTGGGAATGGCGCTAACTACGTCATCCATAGATCGATTTCAGCGCTAGCCTGAGATGCCACTCTTCTTCTCCTTTGTACACCTTCTGCAGTTCTCAGATAGCCAACATTTATCTTCCTCACATTTCGATGTATCAGAAATAGACCTTCCAGGTATTTGATTTCTTCAAAAGGAGCAGCGATTTGTCGGGTCATCCAGGTTGATCTGGCTCTCTGGGTACCCGCCAGAAAGCAATCTCTAGCGCAATGAGAGCGGAATCAACGTTCCTGCCTCATCGTGCGTCAACCCTTCGTGTCAATCCGTGGTCAACTTACTGTAACATTGTGCTTCGAAGTTCAACATTGGTACGAAGCAATCGGAGTTGAAACATGGCAGCATGGTGTTGATCCTCCTTCCACAGTCTAGACCCCTCAGCCCCCTTTTCCCTGTTGGCCCCTTTTTATAACCGTTAGACAGCCCTGGAGCTGTCCGGGGATAATAAGCATCTGACCCCACTGAAACTAAGTACTGTGGACCCCTGGCACACACATACGGTAAAATGGAAAGTTCCATTCAGAGGGCTTGCATCGTCGCATTTCTCCATTCCCACCCTCTCACCAAACCATCCCCATCATTTTCTAGAAGGAAGAGGGAAAACTACCTATCAAAGCCTCATACCCTACAAAGCTACGCCCCCTTCTGATCGGCAATTTGATTCCTCTCTCTATCTTCTGACAGGTCAATTGCCACTATCAGCTTTACTATCGACTCCGATCGGCAGCTGAAAAACACCGCGTCCACCAGGATCTTCGACCTGCCAAAAGTCGCTCGTTCCGTCTTCTGGATACCCCCCCGATACCCAATGCCAGTACCAATATGTACTACCCTCTACCGATGAGCACTGTTGTCTTCTCTAGGTAGCAGTTTCTTGTTTAGGCCTGCAGTTTCCAGTATACTTGAACTCAGTCCAGTCCTGCGAAGCACCGAAACCTTGCGATCCCAAAATCGACCACTACTCACTGGACATGCTAAATACTGTCGCGTTTTCGAAATCGTACATTCTCTCTAGTGTCGCCCATCATGTCTCGTACATCATCCGACAGTACGAAGACTGAGACGTTCCCTGATGCGCCGGTGTTGAATATTCCCGATCCTTCTCCTTCGCATGATATTCATGAAGCCAGAAGCGCACCAGCTGCTGTCGAACCAAGCCATCCAATCAACCGCCCGAGAGTACACTACGAGAACATGAGCATCAACACTGCAATTCCCCTCCAGTCGGCTCCTCATCTCTCTCCCTTGTCCCCAACGCCCAATACCCGACGTCGCGCGAGTCGATCCAATACCTTCCGGACGGTAGATGATTATGAGGACTTCGAACACTTTGAGAAGCGCCCTAATTGGAAACCGGGCGAGGAGCCAGGCATTGACCCCTCTCGTCCGGATGGCGGACGTGGCACGATTCCAGATCTTCACGCCGTGTGCCAGATAACTGTCGTTGACTTTTCTCCGGATAACCTACAGATCCATGAGTTCGACAATTCTCAACTCATCGAGTTTCTCAGACTTCCCCAGCCGCAGTGGGTGAAATGCCGATGGATCAATGTTAATGGCTTATCTTGGGATGTTATTCAGGCACTGGGCAAGTACAAGAACCTGCACCGGTTAGCCATCGAGGATATCATGAATACAAGGAACAGGACAAAGGCTGATTGGTACGTAATCATCTCCGGCTTGAATAATGGAAACTGATATTACTCTTGATAGGTATGCCAATCAAGCCTTCTTCATCCTGACCTGCCTCAAGTTGGTACACTCGCTCGAGGATGACAGTAGCAGCAGCAGCAGCAGCAGCAGCAGTGAAGGGGAGGACAACGATGGCAGCAGCCTGAAAAGCCATAGCTCTGCCAAGAACGCGATTAAGAAAGTCAAAAGGTGGACTACGCGTAAGAAGGCAAAGCATCCCACAACTACCAGCATGCTCGAAAGGGGCACAAGGACGGGAAGGAGTCCCAAACCGCCCTTGACAACAGGTCACAGCTTCACACACCAGCCCACTGCGTACTCTGACGTGTTCTCCAAGGAAACACTCACCACCCTCCAGAGGTATCATGGGGCGTCAAATACTGCACGGACTGAGTATATGGAGAAGCATTCATCTTTAGCGTCGCGACGTCTTGCGGTCGCAGCTGAACAGGTTGCTATGTTTATCACTTCTGATAACACTGTGATAGCTTTCTTCGAACAATCTGCTGATGATGTGGAGAAACCCATCCTCGCCCGATTAGGGAGTCCTACCACCATCCTGCGACAGTCTTGTGATGCATCTATGGTTGCTCAAGCTATCATTGATGCCATCATCGACATGGCCATTCCCGTTATGGCATGTTATGCCGATGTTGTGGGCGATTTAGAACTTGAGTATGTATTGGAAGCCAGATCTCCTATCTCCCTTCGGCAATTTCGACGCCTGAAGAGTTGGTACACTCTGGGAAATCGCAGACTCACTGATTGTTCCTCACATAGTGTACTTACACATCCTAATATTAAGCATACTAAGAATCTTTACATCATCATTTCTGAAATCAACAAGATCTACTCCTTTGTCAACCCCATTCAGACTCTCATCAACGCTCTGCGCGATCATAAGACGACTCTTGCGCCAGATGCTGTGTCTAGAGAGCTCCAGAACCCACACGTCGGAGGTGTTATCATTACACCAATGGCGTACACATACCTTGGCGATGTGGTAAGTCAATAACATGAACTCACAATAGGGGTCTCTCATTTTCCAAACCAGTTCCCTGGAGAAGGCTCCTAAGAATGTGGAGCCTGTAGCTGATGTCACCATCTTAGTACGATCACTGCGTCCTAATCACTGAGAACCTGACCCAGATCAAAGAATCTGCGAATCACATGATCGACCTAATCTTCAACACCATCGCGACGTACCAGAACGAAAGCATGAAGCAGTTGACTCTGGTCACTGTCATATTCTTGCCCATGACTTTCTTGACCGGATACTTCGGACAGAATTTCGACTACTTCGACGAAGTAAGGGGCAGCGTACTATACTTGTGAGCTTCCCTTCCCTTTCTAAGTCCTAAGATCATGCGACCATTCGGCTGACCTCGAGATCTCTAGCTGGAAAATTGCGATCCCCGTCGCGGTCGTTACCATTCTCATGTTCATGCGCGAGATGATTGTCGACTGGGTCTCCCGCTTCTTCCAGAGGAGGCATATCATCGGGATCAGGAAGAGGCGTAAGGAGAAGATCGAGAAGGCCAGAAGACAGAGAAGACCGAAGTCTCTGAAGATGCGCTAGTCTCTCCTAGGGGCTCTTGCTTACTCATCTGGTGTGGAGATAGGGGCCAAGGGTAGGGACACTGGAAACATAGATGTAGAGGGGTATTTGCTACGTTGTGGTCGGATTCGAGGATGGACCTATATAGAAAGGGCTTTCGTATACTTGCCTTAATGATGATACCCCTTCCGCGGCTCTTGAAATTGGTTGTTACCTCATTGTTCCTGTTGCTTGGACTGGTATTCTGCAGCGGTATCATTGCAAAGTCAACCCTTGCTTGTACTTCAGTACTGGGTCACTATTTTCTTATGCAACACAAATGCTGCTTAGCACCATCAGCAACATAATAAATATTTGCCTTCTGTAATTTGTATTATACAAGGATAACAATGATCCAATAGGGCGAGATAGAACAATAAGGGGCGAGGCCACCATCAGCAACATACTTCCATACTCTTATGACATTAATTCCATACCCTTATGAACTTGATATTGTATTTTACACTTTGATACCATACTTTTACGGCCTAGATTCCAAGACTTTTACAACTTTAATCCCATATTCTTTTATATTTAACTTTATGCTTTTCTGCCCCTGATTTCATTTTTTTACAACCTTAAGTTTATATTTTTGCGACTCTGGTTCCCTATTCTTGGAAGCTTACCGACATACTTTGAGGAAACTATATACTGTACGGACGCTGGTCAATCATCGCGTGTTAGTTAGGAAGGCAAAAGAGATTGGAACAGCAGCAGGCGCGGGTGACAAGGGTGACAACCTTCCTGGTTCTTTCTTTTTTTGGGGTGGGGTGATGTGGAGTGTGACGGGCGATGGCCGTTTTTGAGCCTCAACGTAAAATCAACCACCAGGGTCCGTGACCAGAGAATGCCGAATTTTGTGATTGGTCCAAAAATCCTGGGACGCTAGTGTCTGCACAGATTAGGCGCGCTTGCCGCGATACAAAGGTACCTTTCGGCAACTGTCAGATCCTACTTACATACAAGGTGAGAAGAATCAATGGTAATATTGGGGGGCATTTACATGTTGCATGGCACTTGCAAAGCTATGTGTGCAGGGTGTCCCTTATAGTCAGGATATCGGTCGAGTGTATCGAAACCGACGAATACCAGACTGCTGGATATGACATAACTAAGTAGTAGGAATCAGCACTCGCCAATCACAAGAATATTGTAATTAGCGGCTCTGTAGCCAATGGACGAGGACCTTCCTATAGTGACTCTAAGCGAGTGATGCAACTTGAAGCTGGGACCAGGTCTAGGACTGGGCTCTAACGTTCGAATCACCCTTCGCTCCCAGTTAGTCTATATTCATCTGACCTTCTACATTCTTTACCTCTCACTCTCACGTCCTTGGAGCGCACTCAGTATAGCCTCGTCTTGCAGATGAGAGTTGTATATTCCACCTTAATGCTACGACCGTTCATCCATGCCATTCATCCTTTACCTAAGCTAATCACCATCTCCACAATCATAATGGCTAAAAAAAAGAAACAATAAAAACCTAATTATATATTCCGTTTAATTATAATAAATGATTAATATAAATGGTTACCTTTTATTATTTATATTATATAAAGATAATAATAATTAAATAAAATAAAATAATAATAATAATAAATAAGGCTTTTATATAAGCTTTAATAATAATAAAAGCTTAATATTAACGTATATTTTAAATTAATTTTAAATTATAAAACGCCGTAAAATTTTAACTTTTAAAGTTTAAACTATTAAAAAATAAATTATTTAATTATAAGCAATAAATTATATAAAGCTTATTATAAATTTAAAATAAAAACTTTTAAGGTTATTTTTTTTTTCACGTTATATTTATCTTATAAATAATTAAAGCATTTAAAACACCTTAAATTATTATATAAAATAAAACCTAGTTTGATATTAAATAAATTATTTATTATATAGCTTATAAATATATTAAATAATTATATTTTTAAAATATATAATTAAAAAAACCGTCGTTATTATTTTTATAGCTATTTTAATATAATTATATTAAAAATAATGATAAATTAATTAAAATTTCGTTTATAAAAGCTTAATATATTATATATAATATAAAGTTAATTATATAATAAAAAAAGCTAGTTAATATATATAAAACATTTTAAAAACTAAGGGATAAAATAAAAAAAATAAGGAAAAAGTTGGAAAATAAATATAAAATAAATATTATTAAAGCAAAAAAAAGACTTAAAAATAATATATTTAATAAAATTAATAAATTATATTTAATTATTTATTATAATTAAATAAAATATAAAATAAATATTATTAAAGCAAAAAAAAAGACTTAAAAATAATATATTTAATAAAATTAATAAATTATATTTAATTATTTATTATAATTAAATAAAATATAATAAATAAATAAACGCGATTTATTAATTTTATTAAATATATTATTTTTAGATTTTTTTTATTTTAATATATATATTTTAAATTTTATTTAAAATAGACTTTTTATTATTTTTATTTATTATATTTATTTATTTTATAATATTTCCCCTTATATTAATAAACTTTTTTATAGCTTTTTTATTCTATTAAAAAACGCTATATTTTTAGCTTTTTTTTAGCATATAAACGATCGATTTATGCTTATTTTTAATATAATCGTATTAAAAAGGCTATAAAGGCTATAGCAGCGCTTTAGTTGCCAAGTTCTTCTTCTTATTCTTTAAAGACATTGCTATTATTTTGAGTCAGTAGGGGACGTACCTATGGCTATCGAATTACTCACCTGTATACCAGTGGGTGACTTGCTTGGTGTTAAGCTAGGTTCCATCGCCTGTGGCCAGGTGACTCATTTCTCCCATGCTTAAACCTTGTGAGTTAGAGTTTTGCAGCGTTACAAGTCTTTCCGTCTGATAAACTTACACAAATCGCCCAGCCGTAGCTTAAGATAAACCCAAAATATACGCTAATATCGAGCTTTTACTATTATTGAGGCTTGTGCGGAGGCTTCGCCCTTTATTGTTCTCTCTTGCCCTATTGGGTTATTATTACCTAGGTATCCTTGTGTGATGCAAATTACAAAAGGCAACCATCCATGAAACCCAACTATGAGGCAGAGTACGATTGGTACACAAATCCTACTCCCAAAACCGAGACTCGAAATGACCCCAGCGCTTCGCCCAGCCAAAGACCCAAGAACTAAAGAAGGCTACTAACAGAATTCCGGACCAGCGATTCGGCGAGCTCCGAAAAGACGATAGTTTTGCCAGCGACCTCGCCGGCGGTTCCAACACACTCGATCCATTCCGCGCCAGCGTGAGGAAACGACGCAACAAAAAGAACACGACCCAAGTACCCGTCGGCAGCCCGATGCACGAAGATGAATCCTACTACCAGGGCAAGAAGGCGGAAGCCGAAGAAGCGGAAGAGGCATACGAGGAATCAGGCGAACAAAGCGAGCTGGCTGGCCCTGTGGCGCAGGCCCGACACGACGAGGCACAAGGACGAAGGGTCATGCAGCAGAACTGGATTGGGTACGAGCGAAACATCAAGACTTTCAAGGGTCACAATGACCGGATCAAGGAGGTTGAATGCATTGCTGAAACCTTCAAGGATGAGGCACCCCGGGGTTCTCGTACACTGATTCCAAGGGCAAGAGAAAGGCTTGAATCTACGGAAAGGGTTGGTTCGTGTCATGGGGACGAGTAATGGGCTAGTCGGCAGTGATGGCTGGATTTTGAGCATGCGTCGGAAGGAATTTGATACCCAAACTCGTACCTAGCTACCTAGTAGATCAATGGCACGACCATAATGACCCCAAGATTCCCATATAATGTAATCTTTGTGCTGAGAGAAGGAAAATGAAGACAGCCCCCAAGGACATTTGGGTCGCTGTTGTCCACGTGCAATGCAACTGCGCAGCACCACCATGACTCCAAGGACACTCCATATGCTTATTACAAAGGAACTGTTCTGCTTGGGTGAAGACTGTTTACACACTGTCGGATTACTTTTCAGATGACTAATACTCATGGTTGGGAGATGAAAGCACGCGGTTCAGGCAGTAACTGATCGACCTCCAGGTATCGCCTGGATGGTTTTCATGCTACAGCTAGATTCTTCTTAAAGGCCTACCAACTAGGACTTGCAGCACGTCTGCCCTCTATTCGCAGAGGATGTAACATTTGTTCGACGGCCGAACCGACCAAGGTTTAGATATCGGACCGCAATGATTGGATTTTCACAATCCCGAAGTTCTATGTGTTACGGAAGAAGAATCGTCAACTGAATTACCCTTGCTCTGATGGGTAGTTGGTAATTTCTATTAGACGAGGGGCAGCCAATATCAGACGAAGTGCAGCCAATAGGGGGGGCAGATAATCCCGCGATGTCTAGATCTAACTTGACCATGTAATATCTGGATCTCATTGGACCACGCGCCTAGGAGTCATACCATAATAGCTTCTCACGGAAGCACGGTGACAGACGTACGGTTGGTATCAAAACTTGGGCCCTCGCACGGTCTGTACTGGATTTAACATCGTCCTTCTGCTTTACTATTTAAACAATCTATTCTCCGGAGGCTCATAACCCTGCTTCACCTTCCTAAAAGTCTACATCGTCATCCAAGCTCTCACTTCGTCTCAATCTACATCCAAGTCGAGCGTCTAAACAAGTTCACAAAATAACCCCCCTTGCCATCCATCTATTCACACCACAAAACCACACGAACAACGATCGACGCCCACCTCCTTTTACACCATGTCATCGTCGAACAGAGTCCCCGAGTGGCCCGAGGGCGTGCCCCGCCAAGACTACGCGCCGCGGTACGACCCCAAGATGAAGCGAATCAGCCAGCCCGCGCTCCGCCCGCGTCCCGACGGCAACGCGGCCAAGTTCCAGAAGGCGGTCGAACGGCGTCCGGATACCATGTACGGCCAGAACCGGCGGCGGGACAGCCTGGGCAGCGACGTGGAGGGAGCACGGCGCCCGACGACGCGCGACGTGTACCGGAACGAGAAGCACTGGCGCTCCGCGAGGGGGGAGACGCCGATCCCGGCTGACAGCCCGATGGCGCGGCGCGCGCGCGACTACCACGACAAGCAACGGCAGGCGGCAGCAGCCGAGAAGGCGTACGATCGGCTCGAGGAGCATCTGGATCCGCCGCAGGCGCCGGGTGGACAGATCGCGCGCATGATACACGTACAGTGCGGCCAAGGGACACCAGGAGCGGGTCGACATCGTGAAGGAGAACGCCGGTTTCTGGAAGGAGCAGGCGCTGGAGGGGGGCGAACCGGATTGGAGCGAGCATAGCGAGGATTCGGATCGGGATGTTGATTACGAGTACGAGGGCCGGCGTATAAGCAAGCCGCCTGGAGCATAATTGAGGTTGGGGGGGGGGTTGTGCTTTTTCGGGCTTTCGCGTGGCGGAAGGAAGGGGACAAGGAAATGGGAGAGAGGGGGAAGGGGGAGGGGGGAGGGCGTTTTTACGTTGTAAGATGATGTTGGAATATGAGGTGGTGGCATCACGATACATCCTGGCCAGAGTTACTTTTTCCCGTTGAGATAGTTGAAACAAACAGGTAGTAGATGTCAATTTCAGACCGTTGACTGTTATGTGGCAGAAAATGAAGGAAGTCTACCGCCTTCCCGATCAAGAAATTGTTCAGGGGTAAATTGAGAGGTAATCCATCTATATAATCCTTCTTCAACCCCATTCATGGTCCTTCACCGTCGATTGTGACTGTGTTCTTCAATATATCTCACTCAGTGTGTCAGAATCTCGTCCGAGATTTTGTCGAAGTCTCGGGATATTTGTACGGTCCCTCTCGCCCTTTTTGGGTCACTATTGTCCATGGGCAATACAATTGCGCAACGCCATCATAATGTTTGTAAAGTGGTTTTCGTGTCGGATAACCATTTTTAGTAGGGGTATTCTTATTAAGGCAGTATTTATTATCGAAACTAACCATGACATATCGTATACCTTCTATATATATATATATATATATGTCTATGTTCTCAGACTCGCCACCCTTTACCCCTATCTCCACAGCTGATGAGTAAGAAGGAGCACCCCGGAGTGATCAGCGAATTTTCAGACTGAACCCCAAAGGCGACCTGTTAATAAACGCGCTCAAGTATAAGAAGCCCAAATACAAGGCCCTTCGGGAATTGTTGACCAAGAAAACCTACAACTCGGACCATCACGAGAAGGAGATCAACGCTGTCCCAGAGCCGCGATCCTTCCGCCACCGCGATTCTGCAGGAAGTGACATCTTCGACAAGCACAAACACACCGATGCTTCCCAGACTGAGGTGCCCGAAGGAACACGATTCTGCAAGGACGGCAACGCCTACCATGACTTGACCCGAGAAGCTACCGCGGCTCGGAAGCCATGGAACAAGAACCAAGGCTACTGGTTTGGACGCGTCTGCAGCTTTCAACGCGGAAGCGGCTGCTCGAGAGAAACTTGCCCAAGAATAAACCGGCTACGATACGCAGACAGGAGCGAAGAATCATCAGCTTCGCACCGAGAGCGTCCGTAAGGTGGGGGTGAAGTACGCGGATTTGGCTGCCAAGGCTAAGAGATAAGAAGCACGCGGCAGACTTTAACGGATCCAGCGTGTCTGTATGTACGCCGAGAGAGTAGCGGACTACCTAGGTTCATAGCACCTTTGGGGGTGTCGACTGGCTCATTCGACTAGCTGAGGCCCTCATCAGAGCACATGCCCTAATAATCCATGCAGCCATTGACTGCAGGTCCATCCAGATCATTATGATAAGCTATGCCGGGGCTGTTGCTTGACTTCAAGAGTCCACGTGGAATTTGAATGGAGTCGCACGTGATCCGTAATTTCAGTGAGAAAGGACTTCCAGTCCCACCAAGTTTAGCTGGAGCATCAGGTGTTCCAGCCATCACTCTCCCCCATTCATTCCCTCAGATTCTCTTCCTTCTCCTCTTTGGCCCACTAGACAGCCCTGATTTATGATCCTAGATTCCACACGTTCTCATATCAGAAAATGCGAGCGAGCCTCACAACTTATATATAGCTGTCTTGTGAAGAGTGCTATCTCAATGCTGCAAGCAACACGGTGAAGTTTTCTAGTTCGAGCCACCACTTATTTTCTTCGCAGGTTTTCAGAGTCCAGTACTTTGAGCCCAACACACGACCCGGTGCGAAATTAAGCCACAATGGCTTCAAGGCTTCTGACTCACAGCCGTCCCTTCTAAAGTGTCAGGAGCTAGGACACCAGGGGGTGGAAGTAGCAATTATATCAGCTATATAAGGGGGCTCCCCCTCTTATTCTGCTATTAGGACGGCCAAAGACGCATTACTCTCGTATAAGACTACTCTACTCTTCTCAATGCGGCCTTTCTGTGACCTCAATCTTGACTGTGTTTCTCCCTGTACTAAAAGTCCTGACATAAAGGGAGCTCTTGTGTTATACAGTCAGTTTTCGACCCTGGTATCCAGCTATGGGCATAGTTAATTCCCTATCAGATAATCCAATCATTCACCGCTTCTGGTCCAATCAAAAGTCTCTAGGCGGGGGGCATCAATCTCCCGAAACCCAATCATCACCTACCTTACCTACCTAATGGAGGTACTAGGCCGGGTACTTATTACGTCAGGTCTCGTGGTAGTGCCTGCCAATAACTTCGAGAGTTATTACCGTGCCCCTCAAGGTACCTGCAAAAAAACATACCAGCTTCTCTGTTCCTTTTCCTTTCCTCCCAGAACAACAAACTTTCCCTCTATCTTCTGTCAATCCATCAGTCGCCACAACCAGACTGCACGACATCATGGATGAAAACGAGTCAATCCAGACCACCAATGCACCGATTCAACCGCGCGAGAAGATGGCCGATGATCATTCACCCAGCACCATTCAAATGAGTGATCACCTTTCCTCCACCGAGCTTGGCGGAAGCAGCATGCAGCACGATAGTGACAGCATCATCGAACCCAACATCGCCGAGGTTCACGCGAACATCTCCTCCACCGATGAAAACGACGCCACCAACCAGGCAGAAATCCACATCGGCATGAAGAACCCATGTTACAGATGTGGGCGACAATGTTTCCCGTGCTGAGGATAGCGACACCACAATGAAGCAAGCCAGCGACATCGCGAGGGCGCCAGAGATCACCGATGGATCCATCTCACGAGAGATCGCTGAGGCAAGCGATCATACCTCTACCACACAGAGAAGCGACGTATCCGAGGTACACGCTCACATTCCTACTGATGAACATGGCGCCATTTCCGTGCAAGAAGACACCGAGTCACCGACAACAGCCTGACAGAAAGTGATGACACTATGTCTACGGAAACCAGCGAGGGCTCGCGACCAGCTAGCATACAGAGCCTTCCAGCAAAGTCGCGGGAACTCATTTTGTCGTTTCTTCCCGACAAGCGATCTGTCGCGATGACAGCATTGACGTGCCACGCCTTCCATGATATTATCACACGCAACCAAGTCGGGCTATACAATGGGTACCCATGGGTGGCTTGGCATTACCCACGATATTTTTGGGTAGCCCATGGGTTACCCATGGGTAAATAATTCTTTTTATGGGTAACTCATGGGTTACCTATGAACTTCTATTTTAATCGATAAAAAAATGGAGAAAAATTACAAAATTAGAATAATAAATAATCTATAAAATAAAAATAGAATAAAGTTAGAATAAAAATTTACGTGGGTATTAAAATGGGTTACCCAAGTTTAAGCGTGGGCAGCCCGTGGGTTAAAACGTTTTGCCTATGGGCTATCTACGCTTATTTTTGGGTAACCCATCTTAATACCCACGCTCTTAAAATTTTGCCAAGCTTCTTCGTGGGTACCCATTGTACACCCCTACAACCAAGACATCTTCGACCCTCTACCTGCAGCAACTGCGGAGACTGTATCCATTGAAAGCGCCGAGGATCAGGATATTCAGCATGCGCCACCTGCCAAAACAACTGAAGGCAAATGCGGACATGAAACCAAGTTACCTGCAGCGCCTTCCGGCCGAGTTACGAATTCTCATCCTCTCATCCATTCGCGATGTTGGGTCCCTTGCGAATGCTGCATTGACCTGCCACGCCTTGTATGATGTCCTCGCCGGGAATTCGGACATAATACAAATGGTTCTTGCCAATTGTGTCGGTTGGGATGTCTTGCCTGAAGCAATGGTATCTCATCAATGCTCTCCTCCATTCAGGGCAATTGAAGGCGTCAACCATACGACGGTCACATTTCGTGATTATCGAGAGCGAGAAAAGGAATATTTTTCTTACATAAAAGGATTCCTCGAGCACCTTGAACGGCCCCCAGTCGACTCAGTCGAGTGGACCATGAATGAGGCACTTGGGCTAGCTAACTTCCATAACCAAGTTGTCAAGAGCCTCGTCGACAGATTCGTAGAGACTTGCTCTGCATCTCCATTGGTACCTGGCGACGAAGCACTATTCTCTCAACGGCCTGTATCCCAGACGGAGAAGGACAGAATTGCACGAGCCCTCTATCGGTTCGAGATATATCGAAAACTCTTTGGTGTTGTCTATCCCCTTAGTTTCACCGATTTGATGCGATACTCGAAGATGTTTTTCTCCAAGTTCTCTCCATGGGAAAATGCTCAATTAGGTACCATCCACGAGTTTCTGGGCAACCAAATTTTTCCCAGTAAGTACGATTAGCCAGAAATCGAATTTGAGCAGATTCACTGACTGAAGCATTAGTATTCAATGATTTCGCCCGGCATGATGTCGTCTGGGGCAAGGAACGTGTTTGGTTCAATGTCGACATCAATGACCCGTCCATCCAATACTACCTATCGCGAGGCCTTCCAAGAATCCACAAGATTGTGTCCTGCAACACCTACAATGATCTTGAGATCTTGCTACGAGGGAAAGACATGCTTCCCCCAAGTCGACACTGTTTCCTAGCCACGGCCCTCCGCAATACGAGACGTGTCCGCACATTTGGACAAGGTGCTACATCCATGCTCCCAGCAGCCTCATTCTTCAAAGATGGTGACTCTGGCCCACAATGGGTATGGAATTACTACGAGCAAGAGCTCAAGAAACCTAGCGCAAACAACGTGGGTGGAAATCATGCCGGTGACAGGCAACTCCGTCATTGGGGATACGTGATGTGGGACAAGCAACGTCTAGATGGTCTATCCATCTCCGAGACGCCATGGCAATGTTGCGATGTAGATGCAAATCGCACTGATGTCACGGCACAAGTCATGGAAGAAACATGGAATGCGCTAGGGGAAGTATACGACCGTGGTGGCAGAGGCTGGTGGGACGAAGATGACGAAACGCGCATTGAATGGCGTCAGGAATTGCGAGCGCCGCGCGAGTGTCAGAAGCAGGCTAACAAGTGGTTCTCCCGGGATGATTCGACAATTCTGGATTCTGAAGGCGGAATTCGCGGGTACAAGAAGGATTGGGATCCCAATGACTTTTAAGCAACCTTGTTGTTCAGTAGCCAGCCGTCTTACAAGTATATGGCACGATCGGAGTATGTTGTTAATAGGACGAGAGGGGCCGGCAACACTCTCTTCTCCTCACACCGACTTTTACCAGGAGGGGGGGCTTTCATGGATTCACGCCAGGGGTGAAACTGGGAATTTCCAAAGCGATGGTTCGGCAGGTTCCGGTGACAGTCCCCATTCAGGGATGTCGTCGACCCACTCGCCTCTGGGGCAAATTGATCGACTTCTGGGCAAATTACAGAGGTGGACGCGTGTTCCTCGAGGCTGCAGTGTGACTCCTCCCTTGTCAGCTTGTTCTTGAACTGCGTCTTTTCGGTGCTCATCAATTGCGTGTTGATTGTCTCGATTTTTTGCCGTCATTTTCTTTTGCGGTCATTTATAATTCTATTTCTGCGCTGCGATATCGATATTCAACCGTGTCTGATCACACTCAACGCTCATGTTGGGGCGGAGACAAATCATGTTCCTTTTGACGTTTACTTTAGCGTCGCTGACAGCCACCGTAGCGTCGGCCCGGTCTCAGACCTTTGAACCATCGCTGGAGTCGGCACAGAAGAACGGGCCGCATATATTCAATTCTGTTCATGATGCCATGCGCGAGTTTGGATCTGCGCTCCACCATAATGGCATGTCGCTCTTCCCAGCTGTGATCCCGGAAGGCGTGCTCCTCTATCACGGAACACACACGCGCGAAGTACCCAAGACATTCGAATGGTTGGCTTTCGAGATCGAGCATGCCGAGAACTTCGCACGTAGCACACTTCCTCCCACGCAACCTCCGGGGGAAGGAGATGGACGCAAAGATGGTGATCTCTTATTCGAGGGCCAAGATCTTCTTGAAACTGCTCTCGCCATGAAAGGCCGGGACTGGGCGCCAGTGGATCGTCCGCGAGAGCCGCGCACGGGCTACTTGCATATTTACCAAGCCACCCGTCCTTTGAGGATGCTCTACATCGACGGCACATCGGCTGGTAAGACGAATATGGGCACGGTCGACACGCAGGACTACTTCCTAACCAATCGCTCCAACCGAACGTACTGGGATGAACGGAGTAGAGCTGTTGAACTGTGCGACGTGGCGGGTCGGTGGAACATCGATGGCTTCATCCGTATGGAGCCTGGATTTGAGGCCATATACTGCGACTTCTCCAATGGTCTCAGACTGGTCTCTACGAACCAGGAGCCGAGCTCCGACGGGCCGGGCAGAGTCGACAACATGAGGATGGCGATGTTCCAATGGGCGAGAGCAGCCTCGCAGCGATATCTCGGCATCGGAGCGTCTCGAGTGCGCCTCAGTTACTCGTCTATGATCTCTGCGTTCTTTTACCCCCTCAACCTAACCAACCCGAACCCGAAAAGGCCCGAGCTACCCAGATTGTCGCAGGCGACCGAGGCGGAACTCGACGCGATGAGAGAGCACCTCAAGGAACTGCTTTCAAACCCCCATTGGGAGGAAGTAGCCAGCGTTGACTGGCAAGGGGTCACAGATATGGTGGTTTCTCGATTCGCCGACCCGCTGCTCCTCATGTCTCAAACGGACTCGCTGAATGCCACCAGGGACGAATTGAACAACTTGTTGAACATATACATCGACTACTCACAAGATGATCCATCTCTATCACACGCCCAGCAGCGATGCAGTCAATTCTATCTACAGCCGGTCACGGCAAAGACGCCAGAAGACCACCTGATCCACGCCGCCATCCAAAGCACCACCACCAAGATCTGCTCCGCCCTCTTCGCAGTTCGGCGTATCGTAATCGAATCCAGGGATGCCAACGACGAGTCGCTCGCCGTTGCACAAGACGTCATCAGGGGGCTCATGGGCGAGCTGAGCTGGTCCAAGTGGAAAGAATGCGGGCGCTGCGGGACGGACGAGATGTGCTTCGTCGCCATGTGGCCGTTCGGCGCCGTCGAGGACCACTACGCCCCCAGCTGTCTGAACTACACCGCGGTCGCCGGCCGCCGCGGTTATTGGGGTTTCCCCGGCATGCGCCCTCACCCTCCGCCGCATAACGATACGCGCGCAGGCTGTGGTGCAGGGGTTGATTGCGAACTGCCGGGAGCTTGGGACTCCGAAGAACTGTGAGACAGACATACCTTTGTGCTCTTCGGCAATGCCTGTATGCGCTCTAGGAGAGAGAGATATGGTATTCGGGGAAGGAACGGTTCCTATTACTCCCTCATAGCACGAGTTCTGCATTTCCAAGTGTCTTAAGGAGGTGGAAAGCCATTCGCTAGGTGCAACCACACCTACGATTGTGGGTGTGGAGACTACCGAGGGTCAGGAACACATAACTTCTACATAGGGTTGAGCTGATTCCGATTGGCGCGCTCGAGTCCGATGATATCGGGTCTCTGCGGCGTACCAGCTATATGCAAGGCCGAGCCCGGAAGTGGACTTAGGTGGACTTCGCGGGGTATCGGCTTTTTCGTGGGTGATACGGAACGGGTCACTCGTGATACAGAGGTATCATATATGCGAACATCCGAGACGAGGAAGACGTGGCAGTTGGTCTCTGGCTTTCGGTGCCTGGTTGTCAAAGGGATGGTTCGCTGCTGCTTCCAAGGGGCTCCGATCCAGGGGAGGGGAGAGAGTCATTGTCCCTGATAGCCCCAGGGACTGATGTATCTACTTACTATGGTTTCTTGACCTCGCAATTAGACTTACGCGTTAGGAGTCATTCACTTCAACTCGCGAACTCGCATCCCATCCAAGCCTTCGAATAGTTCCTCTCAATCTACCGTGCCAAACAAAGAAAATGATAGGTGATAAACCCGTCACTACCACCGCCGATGATCAGCAGCAGCCGCAGCAGCAGCAGCAGCCCCAGCAGGGCGCGTCGTCCTCCTCCTCCTCCCCCACCGAGATCCGTGCCTCGCTGGGCTTCCTGCGGGACCTGGAGCTGTACAACCACGAGAAGCCCTACCACCTGACCATCACCAAGGACCGCGAGGCGGACTCGGTGCTGACCAACATCGTGCACGACGTCTACGACGACGTGCCGGTGACCGACGTCCGCGGGCTCATCAACACGTTCGGGTCCGGGTTCGGGATCGACAACGACAACGACAACGAGAACGAGAACGAGAAAAACAAGGACGACGACGACTCGTCCGCCGCCTCCTTCCAGCTCGACGTGCACGGCTTCCGGCTCGAGAGGCACCGGACGGCGATGAGCGACGCCGAATTCGCCGACCCCGATATGGTGCAGCGCAAGTACTGGCCCGAGATGGCGGCGTACCTGAAGACGCTGCTCGGGGCCCACGAGGTCCGCATGATGCTGTTCAGCGTGAGGCACCGCTCTCTTGACGGGGATGCGGATGCGGATGCGGATGTGGATGCAGGTGGTCGGAAGGGGGAGCTGATGAAGGGGAGGGGGCGGCCTATTCCGGGGATACATATTGGTATGTGTGTGTGTGTATGTGGTGCTCTTGGTCGTGTCGCGTTATTGTTCCTCTGTCTTTGGATAGGTGTGACTGACTGACTGAACTGAACTGAACTGAACTGAACTGAACAAAAAAAACAGATGCTTCGGCGCGCGGGGCCTTGAAACGCATTCAGCATCACTGGCCGGCGGAATTCGAGTCCATACGCAAGCGACGGTTCCAGATCTTGAAGTACTTGACTCCTTCTCCTTCTCTTCTCCCCTTCCCTTCCCTTCTCGTCTTCATCCATTCCCCTTCCTTAACCGCGCTCTTGAAGAAAACCCCCCCCTCTTCCCCAACATCCACAACAACCCCCATCCGAACTAGATAAGTCACTAAACAAAAATAAAAAACCACCACCCCCCCTTCAGCGTCTGGCGGCCCCTTTGCGACTCCCTGCGCGACTGGCCCCTGGCCGTCTGCGACGTGCGCAGCGTGGCGGCCCGAGACCTGGTCGAGGCGGACCTGGTGTACTCGGGGTACGAGGGCGAGAACACGCTGGTCTACTTCAACCCGGACCACCGGTTCTACTTCCTCGACGGGCAGCGCCGCGACGAGATCTGGATCTTCAAGCAGTACGATTCCTGGGATCAGGTGGCCGGCAGTGAGTTAATTAAGTTAGAGCTGGAGAGTTTCTTCTCTCTCCTCTGTCTCTCTCTCTCCTCTTCTAACCCCTAACACCCCCCCCTTTTTTTTTTTCATTCCCTTTCCCGGGTCGCGTGGTACCAGTGATTGTGCGAGGAGTTGTGTGTAAATGTATGTATGTATGTGTGTGCTGATGCGGGTCGGTTAGGTTGTCCCCATGGTTCATTTCGAAATCCGCAGGTTCCGACTTCGGGTAAGGCTAGCGAGAGCGTGGATGTTGCTGCTCTTGTCATCTATTGAAACGAGATTGTGAGGACGGATGGATGGATGAATGAATGGATCATGGTAGTTCACCAAACTGGGTAGGCCATAAGCAACACATAGCACAAAGATTGGTTTCTCGGCGAGCGATGCGAGAAACGAGCAAGTCTCTTCCGTGATAGACATTATGTAGACTTGTGACTGTCATGCTCTGTATCTGATATGACATTCTCAACGGTGAAATAAAAGCCACAGCCACGGCTAAATCCGAAGGATGATGATCCTCACCCCAGCTTTCACCTCCCAATGAGGTGCAGTCAAGTTACATCGGACCGCAACCTCGCATGAAACTAATGCAACAACCCAGCGTGCTTGTTCTGTTGTTATCTCAGGAGCTCCGCAGATCTTGCCGTCGTAGTCGGCGGTGGGATCACTATCTAGGTACTTAGATACACACTGCATTCCCCTTGTCGCGCGGCCAATGTCTCAGATGGTTTAACCCTCAACCTCGGGATTCCAGGTCTGTCTGCACCAATAACACTCAGTGGTTTCTATCTAATAATTAATAAACATCCCTTCCCCCTCCCTCTGACCTATCAAATCCCCCCAAAACCCCCATCATGTCACCCCCATCTGCGCGGCGGCTTCTCACCGCATGCTGTGTCGCCGCCTGCCTAGTCGCCCCTATCATCGCGACCCATTCCAGTCATGGCGCGCGCGCCGCCGCCAATGACACAGAACCCAGATGCCGCAAGACGACCGTCGCGATCCTGGGCGCGGGCGTCGCCGGCATCACCGCCGCGCAGGCGCTCTCCAACGCCTCGGTGACCGACTTCCTGATCGTCGAGCGCAACGACTACATCGGCGGGCGGGTGCGGCACGCGGACTTCGGAACGAACGGCTCGGCGTACACGGTCGAGCTGGGCGCCAACTGGGTCCAGGGCCTGGGATCCCCCGGGGGTCCCGAGAACCCCATCTGGACGCTGGCCCGGAAGCACGGGCTCGCCAACACGTACTCGAACTACAGCTCGATCCTCGGGTATGACGCCGCCGGCGACGGGGCCGCCTGGGACGTGGAGGCGGTGGGGGCGGCGTACTACGAGGCGTACGGGCGGGCGGAGCGGGACGCGGGCCGGATGCTGACGGGGAACGAGCAGGACACGAGCATGCGTGCGGGGCTGAGCCTGGGCGGCTGGAAGAAGAAGCAGCCCGGGCGCGACGTTTACGACGACGCGCGGCGCCAGGCGTTCGAGTGGTGGGATTGGGACTTCGAGACCGCCTGGTCGCCGGAGCAGTGCGGGTTCGTCTTCGGCATCACCGGGTACAACCTCACGTTCTACCAGTTCAGCGAGGAGAACAATTTTGTCTGGGATCAGCGCGGGTTTAATACGCTGGTCGTGGGCGAGGCCCGGGAGTTCCTGGATGGGGATGGGGATGGGGGTGTGATTGATGATGAGAGGTTGATGTTGGAGACGGTGGTCGAGTCGATTGCGTATGGACCCGAGGGCGTGCTGGTCGGGTTGGAAGGGGGAGGGTGTATTGAGGCTGAGTGTGAGTTTCTTTTTTTAAGCTTGAACGTCCCCCTCCCCCCTTTCTTACTCGGTTTTTCCCCCCTTAATGTAGCGATCGGGTTGCTCTTCTGTTTTTTCTATATTCAACCAGCCATGCAGTCAGTTAGCAGCAGTTCAAGCTTCGCCTGACTTTACTAACTGAACCCCGTTTGTTCCCTCGCATCTCCCCAAAATAGACGCCATAGCCACCTTCTCCCTCGGCGTATGGCAGCACGACGCCGTCGCCGTCGAGCCGGCGTTCCCACGCTGGAAGCGGCAGGCGATCGAGCAGTTCCAGATGGGCACGTACACCAAGATCTTCCTGCAGTTCGCGTTCGACGGCCCGCCGTTCTGGGACGCCGACACCGAGTACTTCCTGTGGGCGGACCCTGCCACGCGCGGGTACTACCCCGTCTTCCAGTCGCTGACGGCGCCGGGCTTCCTCGCCGGCTCCGGCATCATCTTCGTCACCGTCGTCGACGACCAGGCGTACCGCGTCGAGCGCCAGACCGACGACCAGACCCGCGACGAGGTCATGCAGGTCCTGCGCCGCATGTTCCCAGACAAGGACATCCCGGATCCGGTCGCGTTCATGTATCCGCGGTGGAGCACTGACCCGTGAGTTTTTGATAGCTTTCCCTTTTTTTTTCTTGTTGCCTCATGAACATCCCCATCAACTAACCATTCACCTCCCACCCCCACCTACCTCCCCCTTGACCATATCCATGTGCCATCATAGCTTATCCAATCGATCTAACATTCTGCGTCCCTCTCTCCCCCCCATCACAGAATGTCCTACGGCTCCTACAGCAACTGGCCCGTCGGCATGACGCTAGAGAAGCACCAGAACCTGCGCGCCAACCTGGACCGGCTCTGGTTCGCGGGGGAGCACACGTCGGCGCAGTACTACGGGTTCCTGCACGGGGCCTGGTTCGAGGGGCGCGACGTCGGGGAGCGGATCGCCGGGCTCGTGGGCCCCGGCGGCGACCACCGGGGCTGCGACGCGAACACGACGGTCGGGTGCGGGCCCATGTCGAGCTACCCGGCGCTCCGGGGCACGACGAGGCTGGACGAGTATGATATCCTGAACGGCTGGGCGGCTAGCAGTTTTGCGTATAATCTGGAGGATGATGAGTGAACGAGGCCAGAGACGGCCGAAGGGGCAAAATGGGTTGATAAGATCGGTCAGGAGCCGGACGGTAACAATAGAATAGAAATGACATTCATCACCTAGGACTTGCCAATTTCCAAGGACAATAATTTGGTCGTGATATTCGTTGCGGTAAATATACATATGAATCGGCGGCCAGGCGCAAGTATTTTTTTTGAAAGAGAAAAGTCCACCTGGACATATGGTACACTAGACAATATCCTACACAGCAGCGAGCCGCCTTCACCCTTTACCCCAATACGTCCCCTCCGGCCTCTGCAGCTCGGTCTCGCTGCTGTCAAAAGCACCACCGGGAACTCCTCCACGGTCTTCCTCCGGTCTCCTCCTCATCTCGAGATCCTCCTCCTCGCCGCGCGATCGGGAGTACTTCCCCGAGGCGGACGAGTCGGACTGCACCTTGTAGTTCCTAGAGCCGCTGCTCTGGGCCATGGTGCCGAAGGCCGGGAAGTACTTGCCGATGAGGGGCCGCAGGGTCGGGAGGGCGGCGCAGGTGATACCGGACGCGAGCTCGGCGACCGACCAGGCCGTTATCGCGACGCCGTCGAACGTGATGTCCCGGGATACGCGCAGCATGAAGACGAGGCGGAGCGTAGACACGATGCAGGTGCTAGTGATGGTTTTTCTGTTAGACTACTGCCCCAACGTCTTTATCCAGTTCGACGAGTTTTTCGGACATCAATGAAGAAGAAGAGGAGAAGGAGGTGAAGTACTCACAAGAATCCCAATCCAAAGATCCCGACGAGCGCCCGCTTCTGCGCCTTCTTCAGGCCCAGGCGCCAGACGACCGGCATCGGCAGCAGCAGCACGATGATGTCGGTCGCGATGTTGCCGGCGCCGTTGAGCGCCTGCATGGCCGCCTCGGGGGCGCAGGTGCCGGCCGCCGTCTTGTCCCAGTAGGCGTAGATGGGGCGGCACTGGAAGACCATGACGAAGATCTGGGAGACGGACCAGCAGACCACGAGGCACATGATGCCGATGTAGACGAACCGGTACCGCGACACCTGCCTGACGATGCGGTAGTACTGGAAGAAGAGGGCCAGCTTGATGAAGAGCAGGGTTACGTTGTAGAAGATGATGCCGAGGTAGAAGAACTGTTAGGGCTCGTGGTGAGTCTGCAGTTCCGGTATGCCTTGCGTATGTATAGCGAGGAAGTTGAGCGCAGGAAGAGAGCGTAGATATATACCTTGAAGAAGTCGATCACACCTTCCGGAGCCTGGACGTCCCAGATATGCGAACCCAGCCCATACTGCGAGTGGACGCACTCAAATATGCCTACCAGCAGCATTCCCGCCAACGAAGCGACAGCGAGGTAGTCATCGGGCCCAACCTGCTTCAAGATGAATCTTCGCGTGTACAGGCGCAGGGTCACCGCCGTCGTCGCTAACACCATACATAAGACGGAAATGCCAATGATGGGACCGATGTTCCGGCGGTGGTCGAGAGCCGCCCAGGTGGCCGGGTCGATAGGTGCGTCCATGGTGCTGATAGGTATCCAGAAAGAGATCCAAGGTCGTTCGCTCCAGGCGACGGACTAGACAACCTTGGGCGACGCAAGCGTTGGGGATGACGAGGGGACTAGGGCAACAATATATATTATCGGTTCAGATCATCGACAGGACCTCTGGTTGATGATCATCATCCCAAATACCGATAATGGGTATCCCTCGCTTATTCTAGCTCTGAACGCAGCGCGCAGGCCTCAGCCGGGTCGTGACTGCGTAAGTAGTCCGGCCGTGCGCATACACGAAGCCCTACCCGGCCCATAAGCCATACAGCGTCCTTCAATGATAGATGAGGTGTGCCTAGACACACCCTCCAGGATATGTTTGGGAGCTATGCCATCTGCAATCCTCCTGATGGCTACCTAGGTAGACTCGAGCTCCCCCTCCGCCTCTCGACAGCGAATCGGGGAATTCCTGCGATAGGGGGAGACTCGCATGCAATGCATGCAAGTTTCTCAGCCCACACTTCTTCTCTCCGACACTCGGACAATTCTGCAGATTGCTTTGGTATCGATCGGCAAGAACGCGCGTGCCCGAACCCGGTTTGTGTGTTACTGTTACAACCTGACGGCGTTTTCACGCGTAACCAACTGTTCCTAATGTTCTTGGGTCTGTGTCTCCCTCTCAGAGGGGAAAGGTGTCAAGCGCATTGACCTCGGGAACCACACCCGGACGTGCGAGTGCGCGGGGGTACCTTGTCGAAGGTGCGCCAAGAAGGTACCAGATAGGAAACCTTTAGAGATTATCATCGCTTCTGCAGGTCCCAAGGAACGCCTCCGTCTCATCTGTAGCGGGAAACAAACGAGGGACTTGAGAATGATTGGCACGCGGTGCTGGTGCTCCTGCATGCTGATAGGGATCGTGGGGTAATCTGTGCTCGGACCCTGGATTGAATATGTAGGAGTGCGACGATTTTCTGATAAGAACTCGAAAAAAGATCTTCGTTTCGTCATACAATGGGCGATGCCCACAGAAGTAGCTGGCCGCGGTTGCGAGTATCATTCGCCCGCCGAACGTCCCAATTGAAATAGCCGCATTGCCGACGGGAGGATCAACCCCGGCAAAGATATGAATTCCAAGCGGGTATTCTGGTTTGCATGTCTTGCCTTAGTAACGATCATGATAGTCAGGAACGAAACCCAGGAGAATTCGACCGGCTCCGTTGAGTCCAGAGCTCGGGTTCGAGACCCTTGAAGTCTTATTGCTTGGACGCGCAGCACGAGAACGGCACAGCGCGAACCTGAGGGGTCTGAGTTCGCCGACTAGGGTCGCGATTTGCAGTTTAGACCCAGGTTGCCTGGTAGACTCCAAGGTGACGGGTGCGAATCGACTGGGTTATGGACCGCTTTGACACTCTGGGCGGGGTACTGTTCATTTATCCACGGCGGGCGGCAGGGAACATTGAATCCCGGGGTCTGACAAAGTGGCTGGGTGTTATTTGAGGGTTAATTGATCTAAAAGACCTTTTGACCTGGCTGGTTCTCTTCGCGCTCTTGCAGTCGCAAACTGTTGTGCATCGGATTGTGATACAACTTGCTATCAAACTCAATGAGGAACAAATGATTGAAGCATTCACGGGTTCACCGTGCCGCGACTGGCGAAGGCCTCAGTGTAGCCTTTCGTCCAACATATTTCGGTTTTGCCCACCGGGAATGGGCATTTCATGGCTGTGACAGCCTGAGTTAGTCAGTACAGACGCCCTGGGGAGCTTCTCAGCTCAACAAGGTACAGGCCGACACTCGTAGGGTGAAGGGAGACCTGGTAATTCCCGGATCAATTCTCGATGGTCCAATTGTCGACAAGTAGTATTGCGATGCCCGGTTCTCGAAGCGTGGTGTTATCCCGGTTATCGACTTGGGAATGTAGCCACCTTGGAGAGATATCGTCTTGCATAATGCGAAGAGAGCGCTCTGGAAGTGTCGATCGGGGCGAGAGGCGCCATCGCAGAAACGTTCCTGTACATGAGCCAGCATGCTATTTAGCCTGACTAGCTCATCTTCTGCATACGGCAAACGATTTTGACTGATGCTACGGCCGTTTTGTTGCCGTAGGTATGGCCGAGATCGGCAGGAGGTATCAGATACGGACGGATAGAGACTGTGAGCTTCAGGATCGTTCAGCGCAGTGAAAGGTAGTTAAGGAGTTCGGTTGGTATTAAGAGGTGATCGGACACACCCAAAATCGAATTCCAGAAATGTCGAAAGATATCCTGGGTTCTTTGTGTTTCCAGCCAAAGAATGCTTTCCATATGCCTGAGGACGTCATTCCAGTCCTTCAACTCTAGACAGGCAATTATAGTATATGCCCTCATTTTAAACTCTTTATGTCGGTCGGTTTCGGCCGAGGCAACCAAGCCAACTGCAATAAGCCACACATCCAGTGATCCATATATGCGGAAGGTCGAGTCTAGCGATTCTAAATTGTCTATCAAACGCGACATAATCGTATCCGCTAGAAAAGCGTGTGTATAGTAAGTCGATCCCTATTGAACGTTAAAAGGTCAGCGTTGACTTGATTTGTATAGACTAATACCTGGGGTTTACAATAGGTCGCAGACAGCGTCTTGGGGTATTTTCCCCCAGAAAAGGCACACAAACGGTATAGGGACGGACTTACCTGGATGATCAACATGTAAAGTAAAATTCCGTAACGTAAACATTCGCATATTGGTGAGCTCATTACGTTGGTGGTCGTCGCGGGCTTGTTTAGGAGTCGGAATACGACAAAGCAAGTCAAGTCATGGAGTTTTGTGGGCGATAGTGGTGCCAGCTCTGTTCGGTGGAAGATATTGCGCAAACGCAGGAAGACATTCATGACTGGCAAGTCAATTTCTAGATCCCCCAAGACGTAAGTGCCGCTTTCGAGTACAGACACATCTGGGTGCCACTCAGGAATGGGAGGCACGCCATCCCCAATACCCATATCATTCTGGGTCTCGAATTGGGGACAACCTTTTATCAGCATTGAGACCCTTTGCAACATGTAAGCAGCACGTCTTGCACACAAGATAAATGATACTCACCAGCTCACCATTCTTGCAGTAAGCGGATTGGTCTGCCTGACTGCGTTTATGCCCCCTCTGGCGTGGACCAGCTTTTTCACCCCTTCGACGTGCATGTCGCTGACCTGAATATTGCCCTTACCAAACTGAAACAGCATCAGTCACTGGTCAAACCAACTTGACATAAATCCAGGGGCAGCCTAGGCGGGATACTCACCTCGATCGTCGCTAAAGTGATAACCGAGTTCATGGTCACATCTTGCAAGGCCAGGGAAAAGTCACCTACTTTTCGTCGAAGCAAAGCGACCGAGTCGGCCATCAGTATTTCTGAAATTCGAAAGCCCTTGTTGGCTGCTCTTTCCTCGTCCAATGATGCTGTCTGCAAGGAGACATGAAATAAGGCTGGATCACCCAGCGCTAGTGGCCACCAAGATATAAGAAAGGGGTTTGAGCTTGGACTCAGATCAAGTGGATAGTACTGGAAGGCGATCTTATGGAGAACTGAAATCGTCAGCTAAAGGTGATGGACGACAGGATACAACAAGTCTCACATACAGCTATGCATGAGTCGCTGGACTTGGTCCCGGGGAAGTCGAGTCGGTGGATAGGAGTCGAAGGGGTCGACAGACGCGATACGGTAGTTAGTCAGGGCGCCAGCGGCTAGCTGCAGAGACTGACACCTAGCTGCCTCATCCTGAGCAGATTCAGGAGATATCGCAGATGTCTGCTCAGGCGTCGTTGCTGAAGTCGTCCAGGGTTCGTTCGTGTATTTACACGTGATTTTGCGTCGAACACAGCGGGAGCATTGCGGTGTGCGCCGATCACACTTGTGTTTCTTCTTAGCACAGGCAGCACAGGCTCGACGCAGCGAGGGGCGCATGTTACGGAGACACAGAGATATAGACGGATGATCGAGAAACCTTTTTTCGTTTGGTCAATGACCGAATGACATGATGGAAGCTACCACGCCTTAGGTACATGAAGTCAGGCAGATTCGAGTCGAGGCGAGTCGAATCGACCTCTGTAGGGAGAGAATGGAAGCTTAGACAAGATGCTGAGATTAAGAAAGCTCCATCATCATTTTCGCCCGTTACCGAAGTCGCGACCGGCGCGCGAGGAACCTGGTACCTGGTGTAGGTCTTAGCCTGAAAAGGACTAGACTCCGATCTCAGTCGGGAGGCTAAACCTAATCTATCAGCCCGCGTCTCACCGAACTTACCAGCTAACTCCGATATTTCCGACCTGATGCTCCAATACCTAGCCCGGGAGATCGAACCTGTAAAGAACATTGGCGGATCATCCAAGACTCCCGGCACTTATGGAGTAATCCATGGTAGGTGGACGCTCCGGCCGGCTACGGGCGGCACCGAAGAATCTCGGAGCCAAGCCGGACCTCAAAATCACAGGCGCATTCCGGAAGCTCACATCTCGGCTGTCCCTACAATGATGGCGAGAAGACAATGGCCTCAACGAGATCACTCATTTAGTTGCGTAGGATTGGTAACCGTCTCCGATGATAAAGGCCTCATACTAGAATAAAAGAGAACTATGCATCATCATGAAGATGTAAATGCAATGGCTCTAGGGATATCGGGGCTTTCTCGAAAGTGATACCTATCAAGTTCTTTGTACCAACACAATCTACTAAGGGGCTACTAGAAAGGGTGAAAGAAGGACTCAAGATAACCATGGATGACGTCTATCATTTATCTGAGGCATCAGGCTCTATGCTGGCAGTAGTCAGATGGTGGCATCGCTCAGAGATGGGAGGTTACATCACCTCGCTTCGACAAACAAAGACTGCGTCTCTTCACGAATGAGAACCCAGGGATACCATGACGAGCCTCGGACTGAATAAAGCTATTGTTCTCCCTGCCCCCTTAGATCCAAGGAGACTTTTTCTTTGTTCTTAGCCAGATCCTCCCGTCTAGTTCCATCTAGATACTCAGGCACAAAGGACTCGTTGCGGGATATCTCATTGTCTCTAAGCCACACAATGTGCGACTTGGAACCATTCTCTTTCATGGCGGTTCCTTTGGTACAAGCCCAGAAAAGGTATATAAGAAGGGGGATTTCTTGCCTCGATCCAGCCCAAGTTCACTCAGCACTTTCACATCATCTCCATTCCCCTTATTTTCCCTTACATCATTGACAAAGAGTCTGGTACTCAGCATCTTCCTATTTCCTTTTAATCCCAACATCTCAGCAACATGTATACGAAAACCACCATCACGGCAGTAGCCGGTCTACTCGCCAGCAGCGTCAACGCGCACATGATCATGAAGAACCCCAAGCCCTTCGGCGGAGACGGTCTCGACAACTCGCCCCTGACCTCGGGCAACTTCCCCTGCAAGGTCAAGGGCGACCCGGCCACCTTCTACAAGCGGGACGGCCTCGAGAGCACGGTCGCCGTCGGCGAGACCCAGACGCTCGAGTTCACCGGCTCGGCCGTGCACGGCGGCGGCTCGTGCCAGCTGGCCCTAACCAAGGACCTGCAGCCCTCGGCGTCGTCCTCCTGGGAGGTCATCCTCTCGATCGAGGGCGGGTGCCCCAGCAAGACCGGCCAGGGCGCCGACACCTACGACTTCAAGATCCCCGAGGGCGTCGCCCCGGGAGACTACGTCTTCGCCTGGACCTGGATCTCCAAGCTCGCCGGCCAGCCCGAGTACTACATGAACTGCAGCCCCCTCAAGGTCACCGGCGGGAGCGCGAAGAAGCGATCGGAAGTCAACGAGACGACGATGGAGCTGTTCCCCCGCGATGGCCTTCCCGAGCTGTTCGTCGCCAACCTGGCCGATATCAACGACTGCAAGACGACCCCGAGCAGCGATCCCGAGTTTCCCGACCCGGGCCCCAACGTCGAGCGCCCAGGGTCGTCGAACAGCTTCGCCAAGGTCTCGGGCAGCAACTGCGTGCCTAAGGGGGCCAAGGCCGGTACGTCGAGCGGTAGCAGCGGCAGTGCCTCGGATTCGGGATCCGAGTCCAGCTCAGCGAGCAGCAGCGCCAGCGGCAGCACGGCGTCGTCGGGTGCTAGCTCGGGTGATTCAAGTTCTGGATCATCCAGCGGAAATGACGGCATGTACCACGGCGAAGGTAGCTCCAGCTCCTCATCCGACGGTGCTGCCTCATCGGGATTCGTGACCAGCGTCGTGGCGTCGCTTAGCAGCTCTGCTGCTGCTGCTTCTGCTGCCCCCAGCTCGTCGTCGGCTGCCGCCACCACGCAGTCCTCGGCCCCTGCCAAGTCTTCATCCAGCCCCGCCAGCTCTAGCTCCGGATCGGCCGCCGCTGGAGGCTCTTCGTCCTCGTCCTCATCATCCTCTTCGGCGGGTGGCCTGTCCGGCGCGTGCACTGATGAGGGTATGTTCAACTGCGTCGGCGGCACGAGCTACCAGCAGTGCGCCTCGGGCGCGTGGACTGCCCTCCAGCAGATGCCTGCCACGACCAAGTGCGCGGCCGGCCAGACTATGACTCTGTGGGGTCGTGATGAGTCTCCTCGCAGCAGCCTTCGACTTCGTCGCGCTACGCGTGCTGAGGCGCTCTATTAGGCTGGCTGGAGTCCATTCGACAAAGCAACAAGTAGGCGGATGACGGGGTAAAAGCAGGTAGGAACTACGCCCAGGCATTTATCTGATCTGTAAATAGTAATTATAAACTTGTACATACCACACCCCCTGTTAAGTCTAATATTTTTGCGCGAATTACGGTAATAGGCATAGGTACGGTTTGTGTTCTCGCCGGCCTCTGTGTTCGATTTTTCCCCTATGGTATTAACTATCACCGTAGTATGTCATCTGGTTTGTCATTTGTGAAGAAGTAAGGCATTGCAGATACTCCGTACACTTGCGTCATTCAGTCACCCTACTGAAAGTGCCAAAAATCACCTCAGATCCTTGATTTCAACTGATGATCCAGTGGAGACAAACGAGTGACTAACATCCACTATCCCTATCGACTACATTCTTCTTCGCCTCATTCTGTCCACGTCCAAACCCCTCGTCACACTGACAATCCGCACCAGAAGTCCCCTTACAGCACCGGCTTGACCTCCTGACCAAGCATGGTCCCAAACTTGCCATGCTGAACATCCAGCCGATAAATCTGGGCGGGGTACGCCAACATATCCCTCAGCAGATCCACCCTCAAGAAGTTCCGGCCTCCGGGCCCGTTGTCGTGATCGTGACGGCCCTGGGCGTGTGGGAAAGCCTCGAAGATGGCGAAGGTGGTCTTGGAGTAACGGAGTCCGAACCACGGCCCGGTCAAGGGTTCTTGGTTTACCCCGTTGTTGATGTCCCGGAGGAACCCCTGCACGAGCTCTTCCTTTCCGGGCTTGGCTTCCAGCTGGATGAAGTAGGCCTTCTGGCCGGGGGTGTCATCGACACCGTGCACGACGAAGCCCGGGTGCGAGGGGTCGTCTTGTGACCAGTCGGGGTTCCGGTTGGGGAACAGGGGCAGGTCTGTCGCTGTCTCGACAGTCAATCCGGACTTGGCACTCATGCTAACTGATGTATATTTTTGGTGAAAAGAGATTCTTGAGTTTGGTATATGTTGTAGAAATCAGACGAGAAGAGGATCAAGGAGATGGTTGGTGTTGCCTGCTTGTGCTAGGTGGTTGACAAGAAGCCAAAAGCATACTTAACTAGGTCGGCATCATGTCTTATATGTTCGCGCGTCGGGCTCATCATCGGCGATTGCGTCGTGGTGAGGTTGTAGCAGCTTCGGAGATAGCTTCGACATGCAGGCTTTGCACACGAGGAACAGAGATCATACTCACTTGACCACGAAACTTGGCGGCATAAAAGCATACCGAGTAGGTGATGTGGTGTAACATCGTAACTCCTCGCACGGCACATGAAATTTCTGCTAATCCAAATTTGGATAA